>OX637799.1:3062193-3674632 GCA_951802425.1 Clavaria fumosa | reverse complement strand
CTAACCTAACCTAACTAACCTAACTAACCTAACTAACCTAACCTAACTAACCTAACTAACCTAACTAACCTAACTAACCTAACCTAACTAACCTCCTAACTAACCTAACTAACCTAACTAACCTAACTAACCTAACCTAACTAACCTAACTAACCTAACCTAACCTAACCTAACTAACCTAACTAACCTAACTAACCTAACTAACCTAACTAACCTAACTAACCTAACTAACCTAACTAACCTAACTAACCTAACTAACCTAACTAACCTAACTAACCTAACTAACCTAACCTAACCTAACTAACCTAACCTAACTAACCTAACCTAACTAACCTAACTAACCTAACTAACCTAACTAACCTAACTAACCTAACTAACCTAACTAACCTAACTAACCTAACTAACCTAACCTAACTAACCTAACCTAACTAACCTAACTAACCTAACTAACCTAACCTAACTAACTAACCTAACTAACCTAACTAACCTAACCTAACCTAACTAACCTAACTAACCTAACTAACCTAACTAACCTAACTAACCTAACTAACCTAACTAACTAACCCTAACTAACCTAACTAACCTAACTAACCTAACTAACCTAACTAACCTAACTAACCTAACTAAACCTAACTAACCTAACCTAACTAACCTAACTAACCTAACTAACCTAACTAACCTAACTAACCTAACTAACCTAACTAACCTAACTAACCTAACTAACCTAACTAACCTAACTAACCTAACCTAACCTAACTAACCTAACTAACCTAACCTAACTAACCTAACCTAACTAACCTAACCTAACTAACCTAACTAACCTAACTAACCTAACCTAACTAACCTAACTAACCTAACCTAACTAACCTAACCTAACCTAACTAACCTAACTAACCTAACTAACCTAACTAACCTAACTAACCTAACTAACCTAACTAACCTAACTAACCTAACCTAACTAACCTAACTAACCTAACTAACCTAACTAACCTAACTAACCTAACCTAACCTAACCTAACCTAACTAACCTAACTAACCTAACTAACCTAACCTAACTAACCTAACTAACCTAACCTAACCCTAACTAACCTAACCTAACTAACCTAACTAACCTAACTAACCTAACCTAACTAACCTAACCTAACTAACCTAACCTAACCTAACTAACCTAACTAACCTAACTAACTAACCTAACTAACCTAACCTAACTAACCTAACCTAACTAACCTAACCTAACCTAACCTAACCTAACTAACCTAACCTAACTAACCTAACTAACCTAACTAACCTAACCTAACTAACCTAACCTAACTAACCTAACTAACCTAACTAACCTAACTAACCTAACTAACCTAACTAACCTAACTACTAACCTAACTAACCTAACTAACCTAACTAACCTAACTAACCTAACTAACCTAACTAACCTAACTAACCTAACCTAACTAACCTAACTAACCTAACCTAACTAACCTAACTAACCTAACCTAACTAACCTAACTAACCTAACTAACCTAACCTAAACCTAACTAACCTAACTAACCTAACTAACCTAACTAACCTAACTAACCTAACCTAACTAACCTAACTAACCTAACCTAACTAACCTAACTAACCTAACTAACCTAACTAACCTAACCTAACTAACCTAACCTAACTAACCTAACTAACCTAACTAACCTAACCTAACTAACCTAACCTAACTAACCTAACTAACCTAACTAACCTAACTAACCTAACTAACCTAACTAACCTAACTAACCTAACTAACCTAACCTAACTAACCTAACTAACCTAACCTAACTAACCTAACCTAACTAACCTAACCTAACCTAACTAACCTAACTAACCTAACTAACCTAACTAACCTAACTAACCTAACTAACCTAACTAACCTAACCTAACTAACCTAACTAACCTAACCTAACTAACCTAACTAACCTAACTAACCTAACCTAAACCTAACCTAACCTAACTACTAACCTAACTAACCTAACTAACCTAACCTAACTAACCTAACTAACCTAACTAACCTAACTAACCTAACTAACCTAACTAACCTAACTAACCTAACTAACCTAACCTAACTAACCTAACTAACCTAACTAACCTAACTAACCTAACCTAACTAACCTAACTAACCTAACTAACCTAACTAACCTAACTAACCTAACTAACCTAACCTAACCTAACTAACCTAACCTAACTAACCTAACTAACTAACCTAACCTAAACCTAACCTAACTAACTAACCTAACTAACCTAACCTAACTAACCTAACTAACCTAACCTAACTAAACTAACTAACTAACCTAACCTAACTAACCTAACTAACCTAACCTAACTAACCTAACTAACCTAACTAACCTAACCCTAACCCTAACTAACCTAACTAACCTAACCTAACTAACCTAACTAACCTAACTAACCTAACTAACCTAACTAACCTAACAACACCTCCCAAACCTTGCGTATGCACTCTGAAACTATTAAAAACTATTAAAAACTATTAAAAAAACCCCAAAAACATTAAAAAACATTAAAAAACCCTTCAACAACACCTCCCAAACCTTGCGTATGCACTCTGAAACTATTAAAAACTATTAAAAACTATTAAAAAAACCCCAAAAACATTAAAAAACATTAAAAAACCCTTCAACAACACCTCCCAAACCTTGCGTATGCACTCTGAAACTATTAAAAACTATTAAAAACTATTAAAAAAACCCCAAAAACATTAAAAAACATTAAAAAACCCTTCAACAACACCTCCCAAACCTTGCGTATGCACTCTGAAACTATTAAAAACTATTAAAAACTATTAAAAAAACCCCAAAAACATTAAAAAACATTAAAAAACCCTTCAACAACACCTCCCAAACCTTGCGTATGCACTCTGAAACTATTAAAAACTATTAAAAACTATTAAAAAAACCCCAAAAACATTAAAAAACATTAAAAAACCCTTCAACAACACCTCAGATCATCAACCCATGTGCATCCCCTGCTGATCATCCTTCACCCATACTGTATATTCACATGAATCTGCAACTCATCTGAGGAAATGGAATTTTGTTTCCACATTTCATCAGTATTTCTTGTCCACATGGATGACATTGTTATGCCTTCCTGTCTCTACTACCAACTAAGGGCCTTCTTCTTCCATTCCATCTAGCATCCATTCAAGCCCTCCTCCATCTGAGGTGCTCCCTGTTGCCCCTATAGCACCATCAGATAGTCACCCATGTACCAGCATACCATTGCCCTTGTATGATTGTCTGCTCTCCTGTCTCTTCCCCAGTCTCTTCATTCAGCAATTGTGTCTCCCCCATTCTCCCCCATGTGTTGATAGCTGTGGGCCACACACATGCTTTCAAGCTTTGACACAAACTCAACTCATCACTTAACTGACTTTGTGAGATGGGGCATCCAGGACACCCACTTTGACATTCACATCTAGTCAACTTTGTGTGTCATTTGGGCATGGCAGTCCTGGACACCCACCTTGAGGCACACATCCAGTCAACTTACTTTGTACATTATGAGAGATGTGGGTGTCCTGGTCCTCCTGGCATGGCTTACCTGTATCTGTATGATATCCCAGCCTGCATCACATTGGATCTTGGTAGGTATGTAGGACCTAGGTTTGGCATGTTAAGAGTGAGTAGCACAGGTGGTGTAAGTAGGATGGAGGGTGGACAGTGTGAGTGGAGTGAGTGGGTGGCACAGGCAAGGTGAGTAAGGCAAGTGGCACAAGTGAGGAGGTGCAAGTGAGGCAAGCCATGTGGTGTAGCACCAATGAGGTGAGTGGGTAGGCAGTGCAAGCAGGGTGGATGGCACAATTGGGGGTGAGCAGCATGGGTGGCACCATTGGGACAAGTTTGGTGGACAGTGCATATTATCAGTCAATGATAAGTTAATATTTCCTTGTATTATTCATGACATGTCTGCTTGAGTAATGTATGTGTTTACTGTGCTCATACTTGTCATACCTGGCACTGCTCATGTTCATCAGTCATTGCTTATGTGTGCCATACAGTGCCTAGGCTATGTCCATGCTGCTCATAGCAACCCACCTCCAGACCCTGTTCTTTTTTCCCTTCCCCAGGTAGTCCAGCACAATGCAGTTCTGCCTCCACCCCTTCCTTGCCATGTGCTATCCACTCTATGCTGCTTGTCTTGTTCTTGGGTCTATGTTAATCACAAGACTCCTAGACAGAAGAACAAGACAAGCAGCATAGAGTGGATAGCACATGGCAAGGAAGGGGTGGAGGCAGAACTGCATTGTGCTGGACTACCTGGGGAAGGGAAAAAAGAACAGGGTCTGGAGGTGGGTTGCTATGAGCAGCATGGACATAGCCTAGGCACTGTATGGCACACATAAGCAATGACTGATGAACATGAGCAGTGCCAGGTATGACAAGCATGAGCACAGTAAACACATACATTACTCAAGCAGACATGTCATGAATAATACAAGGAAATATTAACTTGTCATTGACTGATAATATGCACTGTCCACCAAACTTGTCCCAATGGTGCCACCCATGCTGCTCACCCCCAATTGTGCCATCCACCCTGCTTACACTGCCTACCCACTCACCTCATTGGTGCTACACCACATGGCTTGCCTCACTTGCACCTCCTCACTTGTGCCACTTGCCTTACTCACCTTGCCTGTGCCACCCACTCACTCCACTCACACTGTCCACCCTCCATCCTACTTACACCACCTGTGCTACTCACTCTTAACATGCCAAACCTAGGTCCTACATACCTACCAAGATCCAATGTGATGCAGGCTGGGATATCATACAGATACAGGTAAGCCATGCCAGGAGGACCAGGACACCCACATCTCTCATAATGTACAAAGTAAGTTGACTGGATGTGTGCCTCAAGGTGGGTGTCCAGGACTGCCATGCCCAAATGACACACAAAGTTGACTAGATGTGAATGTCAAAGTGGGTGTCCTGGATGCCCCATCTCACAAAGTCAGTTAAGTGATGAGTTGAGTTTGTGTCAAAGCTTGAAAGCATGTGTGTGGCCCACAGCTATCAACACATGGGGGAGAATGGGGGAGACACAATTGCTGAATGAAGAGACTGGGGAAGAGACAGGAGAGCAGACAATCATACAAGGGCAATGGTATGCTGGTACATGGGTGACTATCTGATGGTGCTATAGGGGCAACAGGGAGCACCTCAGATGGAGGAGGGCTTGAATGGATGCTAGATGGAATGGAAGAAGAAGGCCCTCAGTTGGTAGTAGAGACAGGAAGGCATAACAATGTCATCCATGTGGACAAGAAATACTGATGAAATGTGGAAACAAAATTCCCAGTCTCTGTGCTTGCTTGTCCCCACTCATCTCAGACCTCCATTGTCCACAGGCAGCAAGTCACTCTACCCCTCAATGTAAGTACCTGTCTATCATGTTCACCTTGCTTGTACTGCACTAGTAATCATGCTTGTGCCATCCATGTCACTCTCACCACTTCCATCATCCACCCCACTTGCCTTGCTTGCACTGCCTACCCTGCTCAACCCACTTGTGACATCCACCCTGCCCATCCCACTTGCACTGCTGACTGCTAACCATGATTGCCCCACTCACCTGCTCACCCTGCTTGCACTGCCTATCTGACTCAATCCAATTGCACAGCCTGCCCCACTGACCTGCTTGCCCTGCTTCTACTGCTTTGTTGACTGACAATATGTGGATGCCATTGACTGACTATTTGCACATATCATTGGTCAATTATATGCATATATTGTCCATGATATAAGCATATTGCCAGTCAATGATATACAGTGACTCAAAAAACTGTCCGGATGTTTTGTGCTTTTGGATTATTTCAGCAATATCTCAATAACAGGTCAAGATGCAGACATGTAAAACACACCATCTGATAGCCCTACTTCTTGGCTATCTATCTACATGTTCAGCTTTAATATATGTTTGGTTTAAGCTGAGATATTTAGCCTTGTTTGTGGGTGTGTCATCCGGACAGTTTTTTTGCAGGCACCAAAAAGTAGAATAATTGAATGAATTTGTTGAATGGATATCCCGATAAACAAAATAATGCTTCCAGACCACCTTCTAGTATGTAAGGAGGGCCTTCCTTCACTTTCCTCCAACTTTCCCACCATGAAGCAGCTCCCTACTAAGGGTAAGGCATCCATCATCTCTATGGTGGGAAATGGTGATTCCTGTCACAAATTTGCTGTTAGGCTTTGTGTTAGCCACTATACTGTCTCTGGACTGTGCTATCAGACTTCTAGGACTCTTCCTGAAAGTGATTTGGTCACTTTTGACCCCCAGTTGCTATAATTCAGTACAGCTTATCACCACAAACAAGGCTGAGGTAGCTTCCCACCTCCAAAATAAGCTTAGAAATCAAAGGGAGAGTATGTAAAACTGAGCTACAGTATGCCTAGCAGTGTTTTAAAAGTGTTGGGAGTTATGCAAAGTACAAAATTACTTGTTGTTTATTTACAGTGACTCAAAAAATGGTACAGATGTTTCATGTTTTTGGATTATGTCAGCAATATCTCATTAATGGCTAAATGAAGAAACATATAAAATGCATCATCCGATAGCCCTCCTGCTCAGCTATCTGTCCATATATTTAGCTTTAACACAAGTCCAGTATAAGCTAAGATATTTGCATTTGTTTGTGAGGGTATCATCCTGACAGTCATTTGCAGACATTCAAAGTAAGTAAACAACAAGTAATTTTGTACTTTGCATAACTCCCAACACCTTTAAAACACTGCTAGGCATACTGTAGCTCAGTTTTACATACTCTCCCTTTGATTTCTAAGCTTATTTTGGAGGTGGGAAGCTACCTCAGCCTTGTTTGTGGTGATAAGCTGTACTGAATTATAGCAACTGGGGGTCAAAAGTGACCAAATCACTTTCAGGAAGAGTCCTAGAAGTCTGATAGCACAGTCCAGAGACAGTATAGTGGCTAACACAAAGCCTAACAGCAAATTTGTGACAGGAATCACCATTTCCCACCATAGAGATGATGGATGCCTTACCCTTAGTAGGGAGCTGCTTCATGGTGGGAAAGTTGGAGGAAAGTGAAGGAAGGCCCTCCTTACATACTAGAAGGTGGTCTGGAAGCATTATTTTGTTTATCGGGATATCCATTCAACAAATTCATTCAATTATTCTACTTTTTGGTGCCTGCAAAAAAACTGTCCGGATGACACACCCACAAACAAGGCTAAATATCTCAGCTTAAACCAAACATATATTAAAGCTGAACATGTAGATAGATAGCCAAGAAGTAGGGCTATCAGATGGTGTGTTTTACATGTCTGCATCTTGACCTGTTATTGAGATATTGCTGAAATAATCCAAAAGCACAAAACATCTGGACAGTTTTTTGAGTCACTGTATTCATATCATTGGTCAACAATATGGGCATGTTGTTGATTGAGGGTTGAGTTTCCTTGATCAATTATATGAACAAACCAAAATATGCACAAACAGCTGACTGACAATATCCCAGCAAATGGAACAGGGCCTGAACAGCCAGTAGCTCTGTGACATCAATGCACAGCAAGAAACAGGTACCTGTTTCTGTTTGCTCACCTTCCATCCTGTTCTCCAGCTCTTTATGTACCCATGAATTTGTGCCTGCAAAGATCTCATGGGACTAGTGAATGCAACAGTGCACACTTACTGAGTAGAGAAGAGACAGAGCTATACAAGCAGGACATCAAAGACTACAGGATGAGCAAAGGAGAGGTGCACACACTGCTTGTCAACAATGCAGATCTGTCTGCCCCAGGCATGCATGCACCTGAACCATGCAGGGCCATTGCCAATGACAATGTGTGCATCAAGGTTGCCAAGTCACAAGCAGCAAACCAAGAGACCAGCACATTGTCCTAACCCAACTCATTCTTCACCTGCCATTGTCAAAACTCCTAGACCCACAAACACTTTCCAAGGTCCTCCGCACACTGACGACACTTGCTGGCAGGACTGCGCTCACACTGCCAGCCCTTTGCAATGCAATTGTCACAATCCTGTGACTCAACAATTAGAAAAAATGATTGGAATGAGAAATACCATTATGCACCTCTCACTCCATCCCATTCCACTCCTTATTTTCTTTCACTGATCCAATTTTTTTCCATGCCTTCAAGAACTCTGTGGGCAATGGATCTACTACACCCGTGATGTTGTCCCTTGCCTTGCTAGGGCTCACAACATTACCTGCTGCCTTGCTGTAGCCTGCAACATTGGCAACTGACTTGCTAGGGCCCACGACCTTGCCTCGAAGGTGCGCGCATCACGCTTGTTCCACCCTTTGATGAGCTAGGGAGTCTTCCAGGATCCTCTGGTCGAGGCCAGCTTCTTTTTCTTCAAAAATGCGCATTTCGTGCTCAAGCTTGGTTTCTTGGTGTTTGAGGATGTTGGATGCAACCATGGTGGTTTGACTTAGAGAAAAATTTCAGGTGTTTTGACCTGATCAACAAACAACACACTGACTAATTTGTCACATGATCTCCACTCTTGCAGGGCTTGAGGCTTGAAGGGGGGGTAATGCCAGGATCCACCCATTTTTCCCTATCTATTCCACCTCTACCAACACCTCTGGACCTCCTGACACCCACTCACCACCTCACAGACCACCCTGCGCACTTCTGAAACCTGCTGTCTTTTTCCAGAGCCCTCCTGGACTTCCCCTGCCTTCATATGATACTTGCAACCACAACACCATACTCATGGAACTCCTTGCAAACTCACCCTATGCATATCCACCATTTGAACCCCCGATATTGACACACAACATGCAGTTACACAATCTCTTCATCAGCACATGACTCACCATGTGGCACCACCAGCATTACTGGCATCACTGGTGCTACCAGTGTCACCAGCGCTACCAATGTTACCAGTGCTACCAATACCACCAGTGCTATGACACCACCAATGCTACCAGCATTACTTGCATTACTGGCATTACTCACATGACCCTCTGCCCTAGGTCACCTGTGTCACCCATGTGACTGCTCCTATGACCTCACAATCTTAACACTCAAACATGTCACCAACAGTCAGCTGTGTATTTACTTCAAATATGTTTCCCTCCTTGCCCACAGTAATCTATAACTACAACATTTATGATCTGAGGATCCCCCCATAGTTATAGTTACTTATGTGATTATTTAACTAGGTCATGACCCATGACCAGTCATGCTTGCAACCTTACCTATGCTTCCCTAACCCCTCACAACCTTAGTAGTGCACACACATGATGCTGGTGATGCAGGTGATGCAGGTGGTGCTAGTTGGCAAGTCACATGCATCAGAAGTATGAGTGTGCCAAGTGTAACTAGAGGAGTGTGGAGGTCTGGTGCATTGGTAGGGCATGTAGTGAGGGGATGTGTGAGGCATGATAGGGTCTGATAATGTATAAATGGTGACAGAAGGTCATGAGGGTTTGTAGACAGCTTGGGAAGGTTTAGAAGGTTTGAGGGTGGATGCATAAGGTCACGGGAGGATGTCAGAAGGCTCATGGATAGTGCTAGACATGGTAGGTTTGGGAAAAATGAGAGGGTCATGACAGTAATATCTCTGAGACTGTTTTTGTAGTTACTAACTATTATGGCCCAGACTTGTAGTATATAACCTATGTACTTCTGTAGAGTATTTGGCAGTCTGGATACTTCATACCCATACCCCCCCATACTCTGTAAATCCCACTCCCCCTTAGTGAATGGCATGGGTTACCCATGGGTAAATTTGACTGTACCCATACCTACACCTGACAGTACCCTTAACCATGGGTATGGGTCCACTAAACTGCCAGGTACAGGTACGGGTTTGTACCTCTTGTACCCACTCTCTCACCAAGGGACTCTAAGTCCAACCCAACTGTCATGACCCTCTCATTTTCCCCAAACCTACCATGTCTAGCACCATCCATGAGCCTTCTGACATCCTCCCATGACCCTATGCATCCACCCTCAAACCTTCTAAACCTTCCCAAGCTGTCTACAAACCCTCCTGACCTTCTGTCACCATTTATACATTATCAGACCCTATCATGCCTCACACATCCCCTCACTACATGCCCTACCAATGCACCAGACCTCCACACTCCTCTAGTTACACTTGGCACACTCATACTTCTGATGCATGTGACTTGCCGACTAGCACCACCCACACCACCTCTCTTCTCTTCTATACTTTGTCTTATGTCTTTGTGACTTTCTGGGACTAAATATTATTGATTATACTCAACAGTTGATTGACCTTAGTGAGTTCAAATGAGCAGTCACCAACAAATTGACTATCAATGATATTTATGAGACAGGATGAGCCCTAACACCAACCCTCCATCCAGACTTTATTCTGCCCAACCACCCAACACAACACTTAACATCCACCATTTGCCTAACCATGACACTTGTCTGGTGACTCCAAAATACTCTGCTTTCCTTTTAAATTGTCCTCTGTACTTGCATATCATGCAGATATGGTAATAAGTGCTCAACTAGGAAATGCAGTGGGATTGTATGATTCAATAATTAAAATGACATGAGCCCAATACAAAAGTTGCTTAGATATGGTTGAAGGTTGTCACCAAATATTTTTCAAAATTCTGGGAATATTTTTAAATGTCCCACCAAGGCAGCATTGGTAGGAATATTGTACCTTAAGGATCTTGGTAAAGTGGCCTATTGGCCAGAATCTAAAAGCAGTCTAAAAACCCTTTAAATATTTTTAGGGTTAGGGCACCTATTTCACATGGAGTTCTAGCTGTTTTGAGTGTGATATACCTAAAGCCTCTCAGGATCCTGGGTGCCTAAAATACAGTGGCAAGATGTTGGAGAAGGGTCAGAGGAAAGTGGAGCATTGGATACCTGGCAGTAGATGGTCCATAGGCGGTGTTGGGAAAGGGTGTGGGTGCTTTACATGATTGATTTGGTGACCAGGTCCAAAGGTCCCAGGACAATGGTGTTTTTTACTGACAATGTGCACATGTCATTGATCAATGAACACAGAATGTGCATAGATGATACCCATATTATTGTTCAATGACATGTGCACATCATCAATGATTGGTCAATTGTATGGGAATGTATACCATTGGTCAATGCCTAGGTCATTTACCCACATTGAGTGCATATCATTGATCAGCGATATGCGCACATTGTGTGTAAATGATATGCCCAGGTCATCTATCACAATGGGTGCATCTTGTGTGAAAATGATATGCCCAGGTCAGCTATGCACATTGTGCGCATATTGTTGATCAATGATATGCACACATGAAATTGGAGGAGCAACCACTCCTTCAACTTCCCACACACCGTATGTGAATGGTGTGCGGGAAGTTGAGGGAGTGGTCATTCCTGCAATTTCCCGCACACCATACATGAATGGTGTGCGGGAAATTGGAGGAGCGACCACTCCTTCAACTTCCCACACACCATTCACGCATGATGTGCGGGAAGTTGAAGGAGTGGTCGCTCCTTCAACTTCCCGCACACCATTCACGTATGGTGTGCAGGAAACCTGCAGAATGACCATGCCTTAAACTTCCCGCACATCATGTGTGAATGGTGTGCAGGAAATTGCAGGAGTGATGACTCCTTCAACTCCCACACCATTCATAGATTGTGTGTGGGAAATTGCATGAGTGACTGCTCCTTTAACTTCCTGCACACCATGTATGAATGGTATGCATTAATCGTTAGATGTAAAATAATAGCAAGTACATGCAGATGTCTAGACTTAGCTCAAGAATAATAATAACCTAACCTGAACCACAAAAACGTAACCTATCTAACTCAAACAATTTAAATAACTTACTAACCCCTCACAAATGACCTCTAAAATGCTGGCATAGAAACAACCTGAACCCTTCCCAAACCTGAACCCCAATTAGAAAACTTACCTACAATGGACTGCGTAATGAGATGGTGGAGGCCATCTTCAAAACTCATGCAATTAGCATCGAGGATATTATCAACACTAGTCGCCAAGTAGAAGTGACCCTCCACTACCTCCGGCAGCAGAGGGCAGTGCCTTCATCAGGGAACCCAGTGGGTACCAAAGGAAACCCGCCCACAGGTGGAATACCTGTGGGGCAGCAGTTTGTGAGACTGTGGCCATATTGGCCACACACAGACCACAGGCCAGGGGAACCTGTTACCCTGTGGATTGACTGTGTGTAGGATGAATGCACCCCAGCCGGAGGGAGTAAACCCCAGCTAGAACTGCCCAAGGCTGGGCCACAAATTGGAGAGGAGCGGAAAGCTCCTTTAATATATTATACATGCAGGAAAGCAGGGCATTACATGAGTGCATGTCTGCAGTCACAGTGAAAGCCAGAGGCTTTTAGGGGAAATGTAAGGAACTATGCCTTACAGGAGGATCCAGGCAAGGCAGAGCCCAATAAACCACAGGAGATACCTGTGGTTGAAAGCAAGGAGCCAGAGGACGAAAACCTACTGGAGGAAGTTGTGGAAGATGACTATGCTGGTTGTGGGGACCAGTACAATTCTGACAAGCTCAAGGAAGAGATGGAAAGCAACCAGGTTGCTGGAATCTGTGAAGTGGAGGAAGACAATGTCCTCTACATGACAGAAGTGTGCATTGGACATGTGGATGACAGGCTGTTCTGGGCGCATGTCTGGAAAGAACAGACAGGATCGCATCTGGTAGTAACAAAGGAGGCAAGACAATGCCTCACAGCCTACATCATGTGAACGGTATGAAAGCGTACACACTTTTTGATTTGGGAAGCACCCCAGACTTAATGAGCCTGGACTTCGCACAGGTGACAAAGGTACCAACCTTCCAACTGGATAACCCAGTTCCAATCCAACTCGGCTGCATTGGCAACTAATTGATGATCACACACAGATGCCGCATAGCATTGGAATTGGGAGGAATACTGGTGGAAGACCAGTATTTTGATATAGCGAACATTGATCACTATGACATTATAGTTTCAACAGCATTCATGTACAAACACCATGTGATATTGGATGTGCACTGATGTGCAATCCATATCTGCGAAGGAAAAGGAAAAACCCTTCAGGCTATGTTGCCCAAGTGAGGAAACAGAAGTGTTACGCCTCCATGTATTGGGAAAGAGTGTGCCAAGGAAGGAAGCTCCAAAGAGCTGACTACACTTGGGCCCCTGTGACAAGGGTGAGCCCTGGAAGGGGGAGAGGCTAATGCCTCTGTAAAATTGAAAGATGATGCCTACCTCGAGGGCAGGCATGAGTACTGGTTTAACCAGTATGCTGAACTCTTTGGGGGAGTCCCCCCCAGACCACCTCCATTTCGGGCACTAAACCACCATATACCCTTGATAGACAAAAAGAAAGTCTATAACTATTACTTGCCTTGGTGTGCCGAGGCACTCAAGGAACAATTCCTTGAGAAAGTGAACTGTTACATTACTAACGGTTGGTGGGAAGCAGGAGCAGCATAACAGGCAGCTCATATGCTGTGTATACTCAAAAGCAGCTGGAACCCGCTGCTACAGACAGTTGTAGACTGCCAGAAATAGAATGCAAACACTGTACAGGATATTACCCCATTGCCTGATCAAGATCAGATCAGACAGGACATGGCTAGAGCCGCATATAGGTCAAAGATTGACCTATCAGATGCATACAAACAAGTATGCGTAGAGCCTGAGGAGGTGTGGAAGATGGCATTTGTGACCGTCTTGGGCACCATGTTCTCACAGGTGATGCAGATAGGGGAATGTAATGCCCCTGCTACCTTTCAGTGCCTGATGATGCACATATTTCGTCATCAGCTGGGGAAGTATGTGCATGTGTACTTAGACAATGTATTCATCTTCTCCAAGACCTTGGAGGACCACGAGCATCACTTAGGGATGGTCTTTGAGACCCTCAAATGCATGAGCCTTTTCTTGAGCAAGAAATAGTGCTCATTATATGCAAAGAGCATAGATTGCTTAGGGCGAATCCACATTACAGTGGATAAAATGGAAAACACCAACAAGCGTTAACAAGGTACAGAGGTTCCTTGGGTTAGTACAGTACATTGGACAGTTCCTGCCCAATCTGTCTGCATATACTGGCCCGTTAGCCAGTCTGTATAGTGAAATGCAAATGTTTCACTGGAGGCCGCTCCATGATAGATGCATGGAGATGATCAAGGCATTGGCACATAAAACACCAATATTATGCCTGGTAGACACAGCAGTACAGGAGCCAATATGGCTTGTGTGCAAAACCTCAGTATTGGGTGTAGGGGCTATGTATGGCCAGGGAAGACATGTCACATGACGAGCAAAACTTCTCAATGTCCTTAGACACTGATGGCCACCAATAATAGCAGTGGACATAGTCCATCGTTATCTGCAACCTGTGTGTCCTAGGACTGCATGGGCCTCCTGGATCACTATTCCAGGGATGCTTTTCCCTTCATGAAGGGTATGAGGCACACAGAGCACCTCATCTCCCTTTCTGTTCTCCACAAAGATCAGGTCATCCCTGATCTTGAAACTGGTTTAATTCCCTGGTTTTTCCTGTATTATTTTAAACAGGTGATCCTGTTTGTAGCCATCACAGATGCTTTGCAGCACCCTGTCATTCTCCCCTTCCACACAGGGCCTTAACAGCACAAGTGTCTTGTCCCATACATCCCTGTCTGCTTGGGGCTCAGGCAGCAGCTGCTCCTGCTCAGTCTCCTGCTCCGCAGCAGGTGCGTGTACTTGTAGTGCGTGCACCTCCTCCAGGCATCTGTGGGGCAGCTTGTCCCCTTCAGGGTCAAGGTGAATATCTGCCTTCACATACTCATGATCTGGATGAATCTCATCTGTCGCATCACTCATATGGTAACATGAAAGGCAATCCACAACTTTGTTGTGCTTGCCTTTAATGTAAGTAATGGAGTAGTCAAACCTCTCCATATATTCCATCCACCTGGCCTGCCAGCCAGACAAGTGCATTTGGTTCTTGAAGAACCCCAGTGCTTCATGGTCCATGACCACATTGATCTGTCTGCCAAGGAGTTTATCCTCCCATTTCTGCAGTGATTCAACAATTGCTCAGGCCTCCCAGTCCCAAGTTTTATAACTAAACTGGGCCAGGCTAAATCTTTTAGACATAAACCCTGCTGCAGACAGATGGAGTGATGGAGCAGTCAATCTGATCTGTGGTCCAGCCAGACCAGACAGATTGGGCGGAGCGAATCCCAATGGTCAAGTTTGCCATTAACAATAAGCATGTCTATGGGGTTCACCCTATTTGAATCAACTTATGGGTATATGCCCCAGATGATGGCAGAGTTGCTGGACAACCTCCAGGCTGTGCCCAGAGGAGTAAGGATGTTCGCAGAGAAGGCTGCACTCAACCTTTCAATGGCACATGACATGATCATAGAAAGTTGCATCCACCAGATGTTTTATGCTAATCAGCATAGACAGGAAGAGCACCCATTTATAGAGGGAGAATTAGTTTATTGGGCCTTACCCAATATGGTCATGTAGACCAGAATCATCCACATATGAGCTGGAGCTCCCCGACTCACTAAAGTCAAGGAGAATCCACCTGACATTCCATGTCAGCTGGCTACAGCGACATGAGCCAAACAACAACATGTTGTTTCTGCACTGTGAAGTGAAAGTCTTTTATGACTTTGGAATGGATCCAAAGGAGGAATGGCTGGTCGATGCCATTATTGGCCATAGGTGGGAAGGATGCCACCTAGAATGTGAGGTCCAATGGAACCTTGGGGATACAACTTGGGAGCTGTATATGGGAGTCAAAGAGCTAGCAGCTCTAGACTACCTTGAATTGCAAGGGGTGGAATCATGGAGGGCACTGCCTTGGCACCCTTGAGCAGAGTGCAGACAGAGCACCCATGCAGAGTGGTAAACATGATTGAGCCAGACCACAGGGTCATTAGCCACAGTGATTGAGTCACATGGTGGCTCAGGTACAAAAACTTAAGAGGGTCCACCCTCTTTTTCTTATTTCTCCATCAACCATAACCATGGATGATCCGATGGGGAGACCCCATCTCCTCATGCTATCCCTGCTGCTGTCCCTGGCCTTGCACCAGGAAACTCATTGCTGACGAGCATCATCAGAATGGCTGGGTTGTCCCAGCCATTATTGTCACAAGGGGAGGAGGCCCTCCCCTGGGTCCAAGACCACAAAATTCATGTGATCACTCACAGATCCTGGTGCCCTCAGTGCATCAGGTTCCATTGTCACATCTTTGAGTTGCTGTTGCACTTGGATGAAGTGTTTCAGCAAACACTTAAGGAAGTGCAGGAAAGTGCTAAGCACAAACTCGGGCTGGGGCTCGAGGTGATGCAGTGCAAGCTGGAAGACTTGTGCAAGGATAATGAGAAGGGCAGTGCCCTTTGTGTTCATCAGCAAAAGCTTGAAAAAGCTTATGATAATTTGGACAAGGTCGAAGAAGACCTTAGAGGGGCACAGGAGAAGATTCTCTCCTTGACAGAAAAGTTGGCAAGCACCAATGAGGAACTTGCTGCACTGTGAACCACAGCAAAGGGAAAGGGACCTGAAAGGGACCCCTTGGAGTGGGACCCAAAATGGGCCTGCACCACTGTCTTGTATGTGGACATAGCACTGCCTACAGGGGACATTGACATCCCCATGAGTTTTGAAGAGGGATATCCCCCTCTTCCACCTGCTGGTGTCAGTCAGCAGAATCCTGATGCCTCACTGAGACATTAATGAACTTTCTCAGAGATGGTTCTCACACCTCTGACAAGGGGTTATCCCTTTAATGCCCCTCAACCAGACAGAGCTCCAGATGGCTACCCTTGGCCATCTGGGGTGTCCATGAAACCTGGTGCATGGGTTGTCAAGTTGAAGACAGTTGAGGAGGTGATTGCCCTCAACCAATAGGTGCATCATGGAGTGCCTGACGGCAGTTATGATATGACTGCCATGATGAAGATGCAATGGGCTGTCAAGGAGGCCCAGAAGAACGCCACAGTGGCTAAGCCACCCATGCCAGTTGAGGACTGGCTGGTGAGGAACTGGAGAGTTCCTGCCAGGGTCAAGAAATCAGCAGACCAGGTAGCCTGCCATCTGCAAGGGCAGATGTTGTGAGAGAGTGGAGGGATGGGCAACCCATCCCTGAGGACAGGACCCTCAGAAGTCACAGGAGGGAGTACCCTCCTATCCATTGTACCAGACATTGCTGCTGGCAATGATGAGAGTAGTTGTGCCTCCCATGAGGGAGTTTATAGATGTTGGGGAGCTGTTGCTCCCCCAAGAGTTGTGGCTCTCCTTTGTAGGAGAGAAGGGGGAAATTCCCCCTATGAATCCAAAAGGTGACAGAGGCACAGTGTCAGACCTGCACTGCTATGTTGAGGAAATAAGGATGGGCAGAGTGGCCATCCTTGGCATTGATAAAGATGGGGACTCACCCCTGTCTTTTGCATGCAAGGTGGCCATCTGGCACACCATAATGGCATGCGTGCCATCCCAGGCCCAGATGCAATGCCTGTTCCTGGCCATGGCCATGGCCCTCTTTGTCTCAAAGGGGGCATATGCACAGGCCATCAAAGGGAGAGTCCTCCCTGTGTGATGGTCCAGACTCTGGACCACAAAAGTAACACTGACAGTTGCACAGACGATCAAGGAATTTGCTGATGCCAGAGTGTCTGTTGAAGAAGCTCTGAGATGAATTTGTACTCATGTTACCCACACAAGTACATGTGAAAGGGGAATGCCCCCTTGGATGATGACATCCAGCTAGTGCTGGCTGAATGGGAGAAGCCTCCCATACCCCCCCAAATGTATGCACTGCTAGAGTGCATAGGGCACAGCACACATCTGTGCTGCCTCTGGGTGGGGGAGATGACAGGGGACAAATGGAGGGGCAACCTGCCCCTGGAAGACAGTGGAAGTACATCCACTGTCTGAAACCCCCTAGGGCTGCCTATTGGAGGTTTAACAATATCCCAAACAGAGGGTGCAGGGCCCTCTCAAAACAAAAAAAGAAAGCAGCTAAGTCATCAGCCACTAAGGCTGCGAAGAGGCCTGTTGTGTCATTGCCCAACTGGAGTGATGATGAGGGCAGGCCACCATGCGACTATGAGCAGGGCTTGGACTAGGCATCCAAGCCTTTTTTTTAAAAATTGCCTACCCCACAGGACGAGACAGTGGCACTTGGGGCACCCCCACCAGGGTGTGCCACTTGTGACACACTGTCCAACTGGGGGCAGGTCACGCAGACCACCAGGCTGGACCCATCAGCACCAGGCAAAGGCCCCAGGAGGGGATTGTGCCTGGTGACATGGTGACAACTCTGCCCAAGGGGATGCGCCCCTTTAATATTATTTTATGATCCTGCTTGTCATCCTGCACTGCCTGTGCATCGTCTCTGGTTAGGGGCCTCTCCAGTGTGGGAGGGTGTAAGGCCCCAGGCCTTCTATATTTCCTATTACATAATCTACATACCATATTTAGTTCAATAAGCATAGCCGCTTGGCTATGCTTACATCAGCAGCCCCTGGAGGGCCACTCATCTATATATACGATGTCACAACTGTACAGAGAGGGCAGATCCCTCTATATAGAACTACCTACTCAATATACCATTGAGTCCAGTTCTTTTGAGGGATGGCCCTGGCTCAGGTGGTGTTGTCATTCATGATTTTTGACTGGCAGGGTGTGTCCTGGTGGTCAGTATGGGGGGGTTGTGTTCATGTAGTCCTGCTGCTCCCTGCATCTTTGGTCTGGTGACTGCTGGCATTGGTTAACATTTGGTTTTTGGCTTTATTTTGCTGTTCTCTGCTCTGCTCTAGTATGGGTAGGTGGTTTGGAAGTGTAGATATGGTAGTTAAGAGGCTCTTGTAAGGACTATGGTACTAGGTGACTGGGTATTCTTGATTTTGTTGTTGGGTTTTTATGGGTTGCCTAGAAAGGAAGTTGCTCCCTTCACTCCCTTGTTCAATGCCATTGTCACACTCTGAGTCAATCATTGCAACTGCCCTCATTGCCATCATGGTTGGTCATATTGAGGCCATGGTCCCAGCTCCTGCCAGCACCCCAGCAGGCCAGTTGAATGTGGCTGACCCTGCATCTGTGAACAATGGGCCAGCATCTCCAATGGAATTGGTGATCTCACCTCTGCCATTGGGAAATGATGCAGTGTCTATCACCCTAGCTGTGTCCTGGGCAGAGTCACAACTGTGGTATCACTGCTTACCTCAATTTGTGCTTCACAAATAGTGTCCCAGTGCAAGACTGCCTGCCAGCTTCTGAGTCCCTCTGCCAATTTGGCACCTCGCTTGCAGGCCAGTACTCAGGGTCAGTGGCATGCAACATCCTGGCTGGTGTGAGAGCCTAGCACATCTTCTCCAATGTCCCTTGGAAGGGGGGTGTGCATCTCCAGCAAGCCCTGCATGGTGGTGAAAACCTGCAGCCTGTGACCTCAATCATTCCCATGTGATGGCCAGTGTCTTGTGACAACTCATGCCCACTGGACCCATCCTGATTACTGTGCATGTCTCTGAATGGAGTATAAGCAGAGTCACAATACCTGCCTTCACTACCATTATCACCCTGCTGAAGATCAGCCTTGACATGAGATCCCAGAACCAACTGAGGCCACTCTGAGTGTGTCTGGACCTCTGGACCATGATGAAGAGTCTGAGCCTTTGGTCACTGATGATGATGATAAACTAAATGACCTTCTGACACCTCAAGCTGATCATGAACTAACTCTGGTGCATCTCTATCAGACTGGGTCTCACAAAACTTAAAGGTAAGGTCATGACAACAATACTAAGATGAGGGGAAAAGAGTACAAAAAAGGAAAAGTGAAAGTATATATACTGATTGCTTCGGCACTTGCTGGCATTCCCATGCTTGGACCCTTGGATCATGTGACATGCCAAGGCACAGGTCAGGTGACTTTGGGGATTATGTAATCTGACCCTCAGCCACAGGTCATGTGACCTTCCAACAAGCCTCCCCAGTTTCTCTACAACTCCTCTTTGGGATGGCTTAGGTAAGTGATCCTAACATCACCCCCCTCTTAAGGCTGGGTGTCCTGACCAGCTAGCTTGGCCTTGTCAGGGTGGGAGAGGAAGAAATCCCAGAAGAAGCAATGTTACATTAGTGAGGTTCAGGGCTCCCAAGTGTTTTCCTCCACTGGGTATCCCAACCACTTCACCAAGTACTTCACCCATGCCCCACCTTCTTGACATCAAGGATCACCTCCACATAGGGTGTGACATGGGTACGGGTATGGGTAGGGTACAGGTAAGTATTCTGCGACCCGTGCGCTTTAAAATAAGCCCTAGAACATCCAAAACAGACAGGAATTGGTTGAGATATGCTTATAACAATCTGAAACCACTGTTTCAAGCATACCTCACTCAATTCCTGTCCATTTTCAATGTTCTAGGGCTCATTTTGATGGGTAAACCCGCTGGGTACAGGTACGGGTACATTCCGGGTGCGGGTACGGGTCAGCATTGAGATACCCGCAGGTTTACCCATATCACACCCTACCTCCACATCATACTCCAGGTGGTCATTGTCAATTGTATGGGGTGGAGGGGGAGGCAGGTTCTGAGAAGGGAAGGAAGGGGGATGGTATGGCATCAACAGCAACTTGTTGAAGACCTGATGGATGTGCCACACCCAGGGGAGTCTGAGCCAATACCCTGCTGGTCCCACCTTCTCCTCAATTGTTGAAGACCTGATGGATGTGCCACACCCAGGGGAGTCTGAGCCAATACCCTGCTGGTCCCACCTTCTCCTCAATTGTGAAGGGTCCTGCTCACTGATGGTCAAGCTTCTTGGAGGGCCAGTCCATTTTCAGGTTCCAGGTATCCAGCCAAACCAGGTCTTCTGTAGAGTACTCATGGCTCAGACACTTTCCAACATCATAGTTCCTCTTCATTGCTGCTGCTGCTTTCTCCATTGCTTCCTTGGCTGCTCTTTGGGACTCTGTGAGCTTAACCATCCACTCATCTGCAGCAGGGTTTACCTCCGAGGGTGGGTGGAGTCCCCATTCCATGGGTGCTGGCCATATTCAAGCCAGCACTTTCCATCCTCCATAAGTCTCTGGCATTGGGGAGACACCATAGATCCACTCCACCAACCTCCTACTCAGGTTCAATTCCAGCCAATGGACTAGGATTCCTGAGTCCTTCTCTTCACTCATCTCTGCCTGTCAGAACAGCATCTCAAATTTCCCAAAGAACTCTGGTGCCATCATGCCTGTTTCAACCCTGCAACATCTACAAGGGCAGTCACACAGTCATTTGGGTTATCAAATGCCTGCTCCATCTCATCCACAAATTCTGCCCAGGTTCTGGCCTCACCATTACCCAGGATCTCTTCCACCTTCATATTTGCTCATTCCACAGCAAATCCTTCTCCAGCAATTTTGCTCAGAGCAAAGAGGACCTTCACCAGGTCTGTAGTATAGGTAGTCAGGTTTGCCTTAAACAGGAGGTGAAGGGATTAGAGGAAAATACAAAAGTTCCTTTTCACCCATTGAAGGGGGCAACAGCTAGGTCAGCATCAATCTATGGCTAGTGAATTGCATGGGTTTTCTTCATGGGTATGGGTAGGTGCAGGTACGGGTAATGGATTCTGGACCCTTCCAAAACCCGTACCCTTCATAGGGGTACACGGGTAGCCAGTCAGCATGGATCCTATTGTTGCATGTCCAGATTTGGCTGTCAGCTCAGTCAACTTGGGCATTGATTTGCATTGGTATGTGGAGTAAGTTAGGTCTAGTGAAGGACAATGATGTTATGGGTGTCACAGTACTGGCTGAAGTTGAAGGAGATGAGGAGGAGATGGCAGATGGGTGGGACACCATTGTATTTGTGCATAGCATAGTTAGAAGTACAGACCCGTACCCGTACCCGGCAGTTTAGTGGACCCATACCCATGGGTAAGGGTACTGTCAGGTGCGGGTACGGGTACAGTCAAATTTACCCATGGGTTACCCATGCCATTCACTATCTGTGGCACTGTAAAATAAAGTTCCAGGCCTTGAGTGAGTGGTGGGTGGTGTTGCTGGGCACTTGGTATCACTCAGAGAGGGTCACAGTCATCCTCCAGGTTGGGTCATGTGTATCTACACACAGTAAAAATTTCATGTGGTTCTGTTACACACCACAGGCAAGGAAAAGGAGAAGAGGATGATAGGGGCTGAGCTGTGACAATGTGTCACAGTTTGAAATTAAGGGTCTAGGCTAGCTGGGTTAGGACACAGGGCTAGGGCAGATGGGCAGATCTTAGTATTATATCAGACTGGGTCTCACACAACTTAAGGGTAAGGTCATGATGACAATACTAAGATAAGGGGAAAAGAGTACAAAAAAGGAAAAGGTGAAGTACTTATAGTGAATGCTTCAGCACTTGCTGGTGTTCTCATGCTTGGACCCTTGGATCATGTGACATGCCAAGGAGCAGGTCAGGTGACTTTGGGGATTAAGTAATCTGACTCTCAGCCACAGGTCATGTGGCCTTCCAACGAGCCTCCCCAGTTTCTCCACAACTCCTCTTTGGGATGGCTTAGGTAAGCCATCCTAACACCAGCAGCTAACAACAATGATGATGCACCAGCAGCTAACAACAATGATGGCACACCAGCGCCTCCAATACTATGTATGATATGCCATGGCACAATCCCTTCATCTGGCACATTATGCCACATGAATACATTAGTCTTATTCACATTACCAGTATTACCCAGGGTCACAAGCATCACCATGTGACCCACCTCATGACATGACAACATCAACATTCATATATGCAGCTATCAGTCAGCTGCATATGTTCTTCTAATAACTACTTCACAGCTACTATATTTCAAATTTTGCTGGAAGACCCCAGGAACCCTAAATGAATTCTTGTGGTAAAAAAAAAGTTTTGAGGAAAAGCACCAAATGAGAGTACACATCATCAAAGACATAGTGAGGACTAAAAGGGGGGACTTTTTTTCTGGGGAATATTTCATGTGGGGTCCTTGTCGGGGTGCCACTGCTAGGTACAAACTTGTGTGAGGATGTGAGAACTGGATTCTGACTATATGCTGGAATTGTTGCTTTGTGGGTGATGGGAGGGGGGAGAGAGGGATGGAATATGATAGGTATGGGATGGCCCAGTATAGCATTGCAATTGTTTTGGAATCCTATGGTTGGTTTTGATAAACGGGAGAATTTTGACTGGGTTGGTCAGCAGCTTTGGCATGCATTGGGAAATGAGTTTTGGGAAAATGTAAACCATGGAAATTGAGGATAAGAGGGGTAGATATAGGCACACAAAATTTCAAAAGACTAGCTTGAGTGGTTAGCTTGCAGTGAAAGAAAGCGCAGATACTCCATCTGCACAAGGACTATGCTGTTAGGATAGGAGCAACAAGGGACCATTCGCAGAAAAACAGTTTAGTCTGTTTAGCATGTTATATGATAGTGGTCATCATTTAGAGCATCCATGATCAATTTCAAGAGATTTTCACGGTTAGATCTTGTGCTGTGAGGCCTGCAAATTTGTAGGGGTACTTGTGTTGTTTAGGTTTGTAGGAAGGCAACTGTAGTCCTGGATGTGGCAGAGTAATTGAAACAAAGTCAGGGTGTATTATTCATGCACTATACTCAATCTTTCAATGTGATCCCATTTGATTTAGGTGCCACCACAAGTACAAACTTGTGTGAGGATGTGAGAACTGGATTCTGACTATATGCTGGAATTGTTGCTTTGTGGGTGATGGGAGGGGGGAGAGAGGGATGGAATATGATAGGTATGGGATGGCCCAGTATAGCATTGCAATTGTTTTGGAATCCTATGGTTGGTTTTGATAAACGGGAGAATTTTGACTGGGTTGGTCAGCAGCTTTGGCATGCATTGGGAAATGAGTTTTGGGAAAATGTAAACCATGGAAATTGAGGATAAGAGGGGTAGATATAGGCACACAAAATTTCAAAAGACTAGCTTGAGTGGTTAGCTTGCAGTGAAAGAAAGCGCAGATACTCCATCTGCACAAGGACTATGCTGTTAGGATAGGAGCAACAAGGGACCATTCGCAGAAAAACAGTTTAGTCTGTTTAGCATGTTATATGATAGTGGTCATCATTTAGAGCATCCATGATCAATTTCAAGAGATTTTCACGGTTAGATCTTGTGCTGTGAGGCCTGCAAATTTGTAGGGGTACTTGTGTTGTTTAGGTTTGTAGGAAGGCAACTGTAGTCCTGGATGTGGCAGAGTAATTGAAACAAAGTCAGGGTGTATTATTCATGCACTATACTCAATCTTTC
This sequence comes from Clavaria fumosa, assembly GCA_951802425.1. Classification (NCBI taxonomy): domain Eukaryota; kingdom Fungi; phylum Basidiomycota; class Agaricomycetes; order Agaricales; family Clavariaceae; genus Clavaria; species Clavaria fumosa. The sequence goes on along the minus strand of OX637799.1, from coordinate 3,650,336 downwards.
AATGTGATCCCATTTGATTTAGGTGCCACCACAAGTACAAACTTGTGTGAGGATGTGAGAACTGGATTCTGACTATATGCTGGAATTGTTGCTTTGTGGGTGATGGGAGGGGGGAGAGAGGGATGGAATATGATAGGTATGGGATGGCCCAGTATAGCATTGCAATTGTTTTGGAATCCTATGGTTGGTTTTGATAAACGGGAGAATTTTGACTGGGTTGGTCAGCAGCTTTGGCATGCATTGGGAAATGAGTTTTGGGAAAATGTAAACCATGGAAATTGAGGATAAGAGGGGTAGATATAGGCACACAAAATTTCAAAAGACTAGCTTGAGTGGTTAGCTTGCAGTGAAAGAAAGCGCAGATACTCCATCTGCACAAGGACTATGCTGTTAGGATAGGAGCAACAAGGGACCATTCGCAGAAAAACAGTTTAGTCTGTTTAGCATGTTATATGATAGTGGTCATCATTTAGAGCATCCATGATCAATTTCAAGAGATTTTCACGGTTAGATCTTGTGCTGTGAGGCCTGCAAATTTGTAGGGGTACTTGTGTTGTTTAGGTTTGTAGGAAGGCAACTGTAGTCCTGGATGTGGCAGAGTAATTGAAACAAAGTCAGGGTGTATTATTCATGCACTATACTCAATCTTTCAATGTGATCCCATTTGATTTAGGTGCCACCACAAGTACAAACTTGTGTGAGGATGTGAGAACTGGATTCTGACTATATGCTGGAATTGTTGCTTTGTGGGTGATGGGAGGGGGGAGAGAGGGATGGAATATGATAGGTATGGGATGGCCCAGTATAGCATTGCAATTGTTTTGGAATCCTATGGTTGGTTTTGATAAACGGGAGAATTTTGACTGGGTTGGTCAGCAGCTTTGGCATGCATTGGGAAATGAGTTTTGGGAAAATGTAAACCATGGAAATTGAGGATAAGAGGGGTAGATATAGGCACACAAAATTTCAAAAGACTAGCTTGAGTGGTTAGCTTGCAGTGAAAGAAAGCGCAGATACTCCATCTGCACAAGGACTATGCTGTTAGGATAGGAGCAACAAGGGACCATTCGCAGAAAAACAGTTTAGTCTGTTTAGCATGTTATATGATAGTGGTCATCATTTAGAGCATCCATGATCAATTTCAAGAGATTTTCACGGTTAGATCTTGTGCTGTGAGGCCTGCAAATTTGTAGGGGTACTTGTGTTGTTTAGGTTTGTAGGAAGGCAACTGTAGTCCTGGATGTGGCAGAGTAATTGAAACAAAGTCAGGGTGTATTATTCATGCACTATACTCAATCTTTCAATGTGATCCCATTTGATTTAGGTGCCACCACAAGTACAAACTTGTGTGAGGATGTGAGAACTGGATTCTGACTATATGCTGGAATTGTTGCTTTGTGGGTGATGGGAGGGGGGAGAGAGGGATGGAATATGATAGGTATGGGATGGCCCAGTATAGCATTGCAATTGTTTTGGAATCCTATGGTTGGTTTTGATAAACGGGAGAATTTTGACTGGGTTGGTCAGCAGCTTTGGCATGCATTGGGAAATGAGTTTTGGGAAAATGTAAACCATGGAAATTGAGGATAAGAGGGGTAGATATAGGCACACAAAATTTCAAAAGACTAGCTTGAGTGGTTAGCTTGCAGTGAAAGAAAGCGCAGATACTCCATCTGCACAAGGACTATGCTGTTAGGATAGGAGCAACAAGGGACCATTCGCAGAAAAACAGTTTAGTCTGTTTAGCATGTTATATGATAGTGGTCATCATTTAGAGCATCCATGATCAATTTCAAGAGATTTTCACGGTTAGATCTTGTGCTGTGAGGCCTGCAAATTTGTAGGGGTACTTGTGTTGTTTAGGTTTGTAGGAAGGCAACTGTAGTCCTGGATGTGGCAGAGTAATTGAAACAAAGTCAGGGTGTATTATTCATGCACTATACTCAATCTTTCAATGTGATCCCATTTGATTTAGGTGCCACCACAAGTACAAACTTGTGTGAGGATGTGAGAACTGGATTCTGACTATATGCTGGAATTGTTGCTTTGTGGGTGATGGGAGGGGGGAGAGAGGGATGGAATATGATAGGTATGGGATGGCCCAGTATAGCATTGCAATTGTTTTGGAATCCTATGGTTGGTTTTGATAAACGGGAGAATTTTGACTGGGTTGGTCAGCAGCTTTGGCATGCATTGGGAAATGAGTTTTGGGAAAATGTAAACCATGGAAATTGAGGATAAGAGGGGTAGATATAGGCACACAAAATTTCAAAAGACTAGCTTGAGTGGTTAGCTTGCAGTGAAAGAAAGCGCAGATACTCCATCTGCACAAGGACTATGCTGTTAGGATAGGAGCAACAAGGGACCATTCGCAGAAAAACAGTTTAGTCTGTTTAGCATGTTATATGATAGTGGTCATCATTTAGAGCATCCATGATCAATTTCAAGAGATTTTCACAGTTAGATCTTGTGCTGTGAGGCCTGCAAATTTGTAGGGGTACTTGTGTTGTTTAGGTTTGTAGGAAGGCAACTGTAGTCCTGGATGTGGCAGAGTAATTGAAACAAAGTCAGGGTGTATTATTCATGCACTATACTCAATCTTTCAATGTGATCCCATTTGATTTAGGTGCCACCACAAGTACAAACTTGTGTGAGGATGTGAGAACTGGATTCTGACTATATGCTGGAATTGTTGCTTTGTGGGTGATGGGAGGGGGGAGAGAGGGATGGAATATGATAGGTATGGGATGGCCCAGTATAGCATTGCAATTGTTTTGGAATCCTATGGTTGGTTTTGATAAACGGGAGAATTTTGACTGGGTTGGTCAGCAGCTTTGGCATGCATTGGGAAATGAGTTTTGGGAAAATGTAAACCATGGAAATTGAGGATAAGAGGGGTAGATATAGGCACACAAAATTTCAAAAGACTAGCTTGAGTGGTTAGCTTGCAGTGAAAGAAAGCGCAGATACTCCATCTGCACAAGGACTATGCTGTTAGGATAGGAGCAACAAGGGACCATTCGCAGAAAAACAGTTTAGTCTGTTTAGCATGTTATATGATAGTGGTCATCATTTAGAGCATCCATGATCAATTTCAAGAGATTTTCACGGTTAGATCTTGTGCTGTGAGGCCTGCAAATTTGTAGGGGTACTTGTGTTGTTTAGGTTTGTAGGAAGGCAACTGTAGTCCTGGATGTGGCAGAGTAATTGAAACAAAGTCAGGGTGTATTATTCATGCACTATACTCAATCTTTCAATGTGATCCCATTTGATTTAGGTGCCACCACAAGTACAAACTTGTGTGAGGATGTGAGAACTGGATTCTGACTATATGCTGGAATTGTTGCTTTGTGGGTGATGGGAGGGGGGAGAGAGGGATGGAATATGATAGGTATGGGATGGCCCAGTATAGCATTGCAATTGTTTTGGAATCCTATGGTTGGTTTTGATAAACGGGAGAATTTTGACTGGGTTGGTCAGCAGCTTTGGCATGCATTGGGAAATGAGTTTTGGGAAAATGTAAACCATGGAAATTGAGGATAAGAGGGGTAGATATAGGCACACAAAATTTCAAAAGACTAGCTTGAGTGGTTAGCTTGCAGTGAAAGAAAGCGCAGATACTCCATCTGCACAAGGACTATGCTGTTAGGATAGGAGCAACAAGGGACCATTCGCAGAAAAACAGTTTAGTCTGTTTAGCATGTTATATGATAGTGGTCATCATTTAGAGCATCCATGATCAATTTCAAGAGATTTTCACGGTTAGATCTTGTGCTGTGAGGCCTGCAAATTTGTAGGGGTACTTGTGTTGTTTAGGTTTGTAGGAAGGCAACTGTAGTCCTGGATGTGGCAGAGTAATTGAAACAAAGTCAGGGTGTATTATTCATGCACTATACTCAATCTTTCAATGTGATCCCATTTGATTTAGGTGCCACCACAAGTACAAACTTGTGTGAGGATGTGAGAACTGGATTCTGACTATATGCTGGAATTGTTGCTTTGTGGGTGATGGGAGGGGGGAGAGAGGGATGGAATATGATAGGTATGGGATGGCCCAGTATAGCATTGCAATTGTTTTGGAATCCTATGGTTGGTTTTGATAAACGGGAGAATTTTGACTGGGTTGGTCAGCAGCTTTGGCATGCATTGGGAAATGAGTTTTGGGAAAATGTAAACCATGGAAATTGAGGATAAGAGGGGTAGATATAGGCACACAAAATTTCAAAAGACTAGCTTGAGTGGTTAGCTTGCAGTGAAAGAAAGCGCAGATACTCCATCTGCACAAGGACTATGCTGTTAGGATAGGAGCAACAAGGGACCATTCGCAGAAAAACAGTTTAGTCTGTTTAGCATGTTATATGATAGTGGTCATCATTTAGAGCATCCATGATCAATTTCAAGAGATTTTCACGGTTAGATCTTGTGCTGTGAGGCCTGCAAATTTGTAGGGGTACTTGTGTTGTTTAGGTTTGTAGGAAGGCAACTGTAGTCCTGGATGTGGCAGAGTAATTGAAACAAAGTCAGGGTGTATTATTCATGCACTATACTCAATCTTTCAATGTGATCCCATTTGATTTAGGTGCCACCACAAGTACAAACTTGTGTGAGGATGTGAGAACTGGATTCTGACTATATGCTGGAATTGTTGCTTTGTGGGTGATGGGAGGGGGGAGAGAGGGATGGAATATGATAGGTATGGGATGGCCCAGTATAGCATTGCAATTGTTTTGGAATCCTATGGTTGGTTTTGATAAACGGGAGAATTTTGACTGGGTTGGTCAGCAGCTTTGGCATGCATTGGGAAATGAGTTTTGGGAAAATGTAAACCATGGAAATTGAGGATAAGAGGGGTAGATATAGGCACACAAAATTTCAAAAGACTAGCTTGAGTGGTTAGCTTGCAGTGAAAGAAAGCGCAGATACTCCATCTGCACAAGGACTATGCTGTTAGGATAGGAGCAACAAGGGACCATTCGCAGAAAAACAGTTTAGTCTGTTTAGCATGTTATATGATAGTGGTCATCATTTAGAGCATCCATGATCAATTTCAAGAGATTTTCACGGTTAGATCTTGTGCTGTGAGGCCTGCAAATTTGTAGGGGTACTTGTGTTGTTTAGGTTTGTAGGAAGGCAACTGTAGTCCTGGATGTGGCAGAGTAATTGAAACAAAGTCAGGGTGTATTATTCATGCACTATACTCAATCTTTCAATGTGATCCCATTTGATTTAGGTGCCACCACAAGTACAAACTTGTGTGAGGATGTGAGAACTGGATTCTGACTATATGCTGGAATTGTTGCTTTGTGGGTGATGGGAGGGGGGAGAGAGGGATGGAATATGATAGGTATGGGATGGCCCAGTATAGCATTGCAATTGTTTTGGAATCCTATGGTTGGTTTTGATAAACGGGAGAATTTTGACTGGGTTGGTCAGCAGCTTTGGCATGCATTGGGAAATGAGTTTTGGGAAAATGTAAACCATGGAAATTGAGGATAAGAGGGGTAGATATAGGCACACAAAATTTCAAAAGACTAGCTTGAGTGGTTAGCTTGCAGTGAAAGAAAGCGCAGATACTCCATCTGCACAAGGACTATGCTGTTAGGATAGGAGCAACAAGGGACCATTCGCAGAAAAACAGTTTAGTCTGTTTAGCATGTTATATGATAGTGGTCATCATTTAGAGCATCCATGATCAATTTCAAGAGATTTTCACGGTTAGATCTTGTGCTGTGAGGCCTGCAAATTTGTAGGGGTACTTGTGTTGTTTAGGTTTGTAGGAAGGCAACTGTAGTCCTGGATGTGGCAGAGTAATTGAAACAAAGTCAGGGTGTATTATTCATGCACTATACTCAATCTTTCAATGTGATCCCATTTGATTTAGGTGCCACCACAAGTACAAACTTGTGTGAGGATGTGAGAACTGGATTCTGACTATATGCTGGAATTGTTGCTTTGTGGGTGATGGGAGGGGGGAGAGAGGGATGGAATATGATAGGTATGGGATGGCCCAGTATAGCATTGCAATTGTTTTGGAATCCTATGGTTGGTTTTGATAAACGGGAGAATTTTGACTGGGTTGGTCAGCAGCTTTGGCATGCATTGGGAAATGAGTTTTGGGAAAATGTAAACCATGGAAATTGAGGATAAGAGGGGTAGATATAGGCACACAAAATTTCAAAAGACTAGCTTGAGTGGTTAGCTTGCAGTGAAAGAAAGCGCAGATACTCCATCTGCACAAGGACTATGCTGTTAGGATAGGAGCAACAAGGGACCATTCGCAGAAAAACAGTTTAGTCTGTTTAGCATGTTATATGATAGTGGTCATCATTTAGAGCATCCATGATCAATTTCAAGAGATTTTCACAGTTAGATCTTGTGCTGTGAGGCCTGCAAATTTGTAGGGGTACTTGTGTTGTTTAGGTTTGTAGGAAGGCAACTGTAGTCCTGGATGTGGCAGAGTAATTGAAACAAAGTCAGGGTGTATTATTCATGCACTATACTCAATCTTTCAATGTGATCCCATTTGATTTAGGTGCCACCACAAGTACAAACTTGTGTGAGGATGTGAGAACTGGATTCTGACTATATGCTGGAATTGTTGCTTTGTGGGTGATGGGAGGGGGGAGAGAGGGATGGAATATGATAGGTATGGGATGGCCCAGTATAGCATTGCAATTGTTTTGGAATCCTATGGTTGGTTTTGATAAACGGGAGAATTTTGACTGGGTTGGTCAGCAGCTTTGGCATGCATTGGGAAATGAGTTTTGGGAAAATGTAAACCATGGAAATTGAGGATAAGAGGGGTAGATATAGGCACACAAAATTTCAAAAGACTAGCTTGAGTGGTTAGCTTGCAGTGAAAGAAAGCGCAGATACTCCATCTGCACAAGGACTATGCTGTTAGGATAGGAGCAACAAGGGACCATTCGCAGAAAAACAGTTTAGTCTGTTTAGCATGTTATATGATAGTGGTCATCATTTAGAGCATCCATGATCAATTTCAAGAGATTTTCACGGTTAGATCTTGTGCTGTGAGGCCTGCAAATTTGTAGGGGTACTTGTGTTGTTTAGGTTTGTAGGAAGGCAACTGTAGTCCTGGATGTGGCAGAGTAATTGAAACAAAGTCAGGGTGTATTATTCATGCACTATACTCAATCTTTCAATGTGATCCCATTTGATTTAGGTGCCACCACAAGTACAAACTTGTGTGAGGATGTGAGAACTGGATTCTGACTATATGCTGGAATTGTTGCTTTGTGGGTGATGGGAGGGGGGAGAGAGGGATGGAATATGATAGGTATGGGATGGCCCAGTATAGCATTGCAATTGTTTTGGAATCCTATGGTTGGTTTTGATAAACGGGAGAATTTTGACTGGGTTGGTCAGCAGCTTTGGCATGCATTGGGAAATGAGTTTTGGGAAAATGTAAACCATGGAAATTGAGGATAAGAGGGGTAGATATAGGCACACAAAATTTCAAAAGACTAGCTTGAGTGGTTAGCTTGCAGTGAAAGAAAGCGCAGATACTCCATCTGCACAAGGACTATGCTGTTAGGATAGGAGCAACAAGGGACCATTCGCAGAAAAACAGTTTAGTCTGTTTAGCATGTTATATGATAGTGGTCATCATTTAGAGCATCCATGATCAATTTCAAGAGATTTTCACGGTTAGATCTTGTGCTGTGAGGCCTGCAAATTTGTAGGGGTACTTGTGTTGTTTAGGTTTGTAGGAAGGCAACTGTAGTCCTGGATGTGGCAGAGTAATTGAAACAAAGTCAGGGTGTATTATTCATGCACTATACTCAATCTTTCAATGTGATCCCATTTGATTTAGGTGCCACCACAAGTACAAACTTGTGTGAGGATGTGAGAACTGGATTCTGACTATATGCTGGAATTGTTGCTTTGTGGGTGATGGGAGGGGGGAGAGAGGGATGGAATATGATAGGTATGGGATGGCCCAGTATAGCATTGCAATTGTTTTGGAATCCTATGGTTGGTTTTGATAAACGGGAGAATTTTGACTGGGTTGGTCAGCAGCTTTGGCATGCATTGGGAAATGAGTTTTGGGAAAATGTAAACCATGGAAATTGAGGATAAGAGGGGTAGATATAGGCACACAAAATTTCAAAAGACTAGCTTGAGTGGTTAGCTTGCAGTGAAAGAAAGCGCAGATACTCCATCTGCACAAGGACTATGCTGTTAGGATAGGAGCAACAAGGGACCATTCGCAGAAAAACAGTTTAGTCTGTTTAGCATGTTATATGATAGTGGTCATCATTTAGAGCATCCATGATCAATTTCAAGAGATTTTCACAGTTAGATCTTGTGCTGTGAGGCCTGCAAATTTGTAGGGGTACTTGTGTTGTTTAGGTTTGTAGGAAGGCAACTGTAGTCCTGGATGTGGCAGAGTAATTGAAACAAAGTCAGGGTGTATTATTCATGCACTATACTCAATCTTTCAATGTGATCCCATTTGATTTAGGTGCCACCACAAGTACAAACTTGTGTGAGGATGTGAGAACTGGATTCTGACTATATGCTGGAATTGTTGCTTTGTGGGTGATGGGAGGGGGGAGAGAGGGATGGAATATGATAGGTATGGGATGGCCCAGTATAGCATTGCAATTGTTTTGGAATCCTATGGTTGGTTTTGATAAACGGGAGAATTTTGACTGGGTTGGTCAGCAGCTTTGGCATGCATTGGGAAATGAGTTTTGGGAAAATGTAAACCATGGAAATTGAGGATAAGAGGGGTAGATATAGGCACACAAAATTTCAAAAGACTAGCTTGAGTGGTTAGCTTGCAGTGAAAGAAAGCGCAGATACTCCATCTGCACAAGGACTATGCTGTTAGGATAGGAGCAACAAGGGACCATTCGCAGAAAAACAGTTTAGTCTGTTTAGCATGTTATATGATAGTGGTCATCATTTAGAGCATCCATGATCAATTTCAAGAGATTTTCACAGTTAGATCTTGTGCTGTGAGGCCTGCAAATTTGTAGGGGTACTTGTGTTGTTTAGGTTTGTAGGAAGGCAACTGTAGTCCTGGATGTGGCAGAGTAATTGAAACAAAGTCAGGGTGTATTATTCATGCACTATACTCAATCTTTCAATGTGATCCCATTTGATTTAGGTGCCACCACAAGTACAAACTTGTGTGAGGATGTGAGAACTGGATTCTGACTATATGCTGGAATTGTTGCTTTGTGGGTGATGGGAGGGGGGAGAGAGGGATGGAATATGATAGGTATGGGATGGCCCAGTATAGCATTGCAATTGTTTTGGAATCCTATGGTTGGTTTTGATAAACGGGAGAATTTTGACTGGGTTGGTCAGCAGCTTTGGCATGCATTGGGAAATGAGTTTTGGGAAAATGTAAACCATGGAAATTGAGGATAAGAGGGGTAGATATAGGCACACAAAATTTCAAAAGACTAGCTTGAGTGGTTAGCTTGCAGTGAAAGAAAGTGCAGATACTCCATCTGCACAAGGACTATGCTGTTAGTATTTCTTGTCCACATGGATGACATTGTTATGCCTTCCTGTCTCTACTACCAACTAAGGGCCTTCTTCTTCCATTCCATCTAGCATCCATTCAAGCCCTCCTCCATCTGAGGTGCTCCCTGTTGTCCCTATAGCACCATCAGATAGTCACCCATGTACCAGCATACCATTGCCCTTGTATGATTGTCTGCTCTCCTGTCTCTTCCCCAGTCTCTTCATTCAGCAATTGTGTCTCCCCCATTCTCCCCCATGTGTTGATAGCTGTGGGCCACACACATGCTTTCAAGCTTTGACACAAACTCAACTCATCACTTAACTGACTTTGTGAGATGGGGCATCCAGGACACCCACTTTGACATTCACATCTAGTCAACTTTGTGTGTCATTTGGGCATGGCAGTCCTGGACACCCACCTTGAGGCACACATCCAGTCAACTTACTTTGTACATTATGAGAGATGTGGGTGTCCTGGTCCTCCTGGCATGGCTTACCTGTATCTGTATGATATCCCAGCCTGCATCACATTGGATCTTGGTAGGTATGTAGGACCTAGGTTTGGCATGCTAAGAGTGAGTAGCACAGGTGGTGTAAGTGGGATGGAGGGTGGACAGTGTGAGTGGAGTGAGTGGGTGGCACAGGCAAGGTGAGTAAGGCAAGTGGCACAAGTGAGGAGGTGCAAGTGAGGTAAGCCATGTGGTGTAGCACCAATGAGGTGAGTGGGTAGGCAGTGCAAGCAGGGTGGATGGCACAATTGGGGGTGAGCAGCATGGGTGGCACCATTGGGACAAGTTTGGTGGACAGTGCATATTATCAGTCAATGATAAGTTAATATTTCCTTGTATTATTCATGACATGTCTGCTTGAGTAATGTATGTGTTTACTGTGCTCATACTTGTCATACCTGGCACTGCTCATGTTCATCAGTCATTGCTTATGTGTGCCATACAGTGCCTAGGCTATGTCCATGCTGCTCATAGCAACCCACCTCCAGACCCTGTTCTTTTTTCCCTTCCCCAGGTAGTCCAGCACAATGCAGTTCTGCCTCCACCCCTTCCTTGCCATGTGCTATCCACTCTATGCTGCTTGTCTTGTTCTTGGGTCTATGTTAATCACAAGACTCCTAGACAGAAGAACAAGACAAGCAGCATAGAGTGGATAGCACATGGCAAGGAAGGGGTGGAGGCAGAACTGCATTGTGCTGGACTACCTGGGGAAGGGAAAAAAGAACAGGGTCTGGAGGTGGGTTGCTATGAGCAGCATGGACATAGCCTAGGCACTGTATGGCACACATAAGCAATGACTGATGAACATGAGCAGTGCCAGGTATGACAAGTATGAGCACAGTAAACACATACATTACTCAAGCAGACATGTCATGAATAATACAAGGAAATATTAACTTATCATTGACTGATAATATGCACTGTCCACCAAACTTGTCCCAATGGTGCCACCCATGCTGCTCACCCCCAATTGTGCCATCCACCCTGCTTGCACTGCCTACCCACTCACCTCATTGGTGCTACACCACATGGCTTACCTCACTTGCACCTCCTCACTTGTGCCACTTGCCTTACTCACCTTGCCTGTGCCACCCACTCACTCCACTCACACTGTCCACCCTCCATCCCACTTACACCACCTGTGCTACTCACTCTTAGCATGCCAAACCTAGGTCCTACATACCTACCAAGATCCAATGTGATGCAGGCTGGGATATCATACAGATACAGGTAAGCCATGCCAGGAGGACCAGGACACCCACATCTCTCATAATGTACAAAGTAAGTTGACTGGATGTGTGCCTCAAGGTGGGTGTCCAGGACTGCCATGCCCAAATGACACACAAAGTTGACTAGATGTGAATGTCAAAGTGGGTGTCCTGGATGCCCCATCTCACAAAGTCAGTTAAGTGATGAGTTGAGTTTGTGTCAAAGCTTGAAAGCATGTGTGTGGCCCACAGCTATCAACACATGGGGGAGAATGGGGGAGACACAATTGCTGAATGAAGAGACTGGGGAAGAGACAGGAGAGCAGACAATCATACAAGGGCAATGGTATGCTGGTACATGGGTGACTATCTGATGGTGCTATAGGGACAACAGGGAGCACCTCAGATGGAGGAGGGCTTGAATGGATGCTAGATGGAATGGAAGAAGAAGGCCCTTAGTTGGTAGTAGAGACAGGAAGGCATAACAATGTCATCCATGTGGACAAGAAATACTGATGAAATGTGGAAACAAAATTCCATTTCTTAAGATGAGTTGCAGATTCATGTGAATATACAATATGGGTGAAGGATGATGTGCTTGCTTGTCCCCACTCATCTCAGACCTCCATTGTCCACAGGCAGCAAGTCACCCTACCCCTCAATGTAAGTACCTGTCTATCATGTTCACCTTGCTTGTACTGCACTAGTAATCATGCTTGTGCCATCCATGTCACTCTCACCACTTCCATCATCCACCCCACTTGCCTCACTTGCACTGCCTACCCTGCTCAACCCACTTGTGACATCCACCCTGCCCATCCCACTTGCACTGCTGACTGCTAACCATGATTGCCCCACTCACCTGCTCACCCTGCTTGCACTGCCTAGGAAGTCATGGAAGATGACTATGCTGGTTGTGGGCAATCCATATCTGCAAAGGAAAAGGAAAAACCCTTCAGGCTATGTCACCCGAGTGAGGAAACAGAAGTGTTACGCCTCCATGTATTGGGAAAGAGTGTGCCAAGGAAGGAAGCTCCAAAGAGCTGACTACACTTGGGCCCCTGTGACAAGGGTGAGCCCTGGAAGGGGGAGAGGCTAATGCCTCTGTAAAATTGAAAGATGATGCCTACCTCAAGGGCAGGCATGAGTACTGGTTTAACCAGTATGCTGAACTCTTTGGGGGAGTCCCCCCAGACTGCCTCCATTTTGGGCAGTAAACCACCATATACCCTTGATAGACAAAAAGAAAGTCTATAACTATTACTTGCCTTGGTGTGCTGAGGCATTCAAGGAACAATTCCTTGAGAAAGTGAACCATTACATTACTAACGGTTGGTGGGAAGCAGGAGCAGCATCACAGGCAGCTCCTATGCTGTGTATACTGAAAAGCAGCTGGAACCCGCTGCTACAGACAGTTGTAGACTGCCAGAAACAGAATGCAAACACTGTACAGGATATTACCCCATTGCCTGATCAAGATCAGATCAGAGAGGACATGGCTAGAGCCGCATATAGGTCAAAGATTGACCTATCAGATGCGAACGAACAAGTATGCGTAGAGCCTGAGGAGGTGTGGAAGATGGCATTTGTGACCGTCTTGGGCACCATGTTCTCACAGGTGATGCAGATAGGGGAATGTAATGCCCCTGCTACCTTTCAGTGCCTGATGATGCACATATTTTGTCATCAGCTGGGGAAGTATGTGCATGTGTACTTAGACAATGTATTCACCCTCTCCAAGACCTTGGAGGACCATGAGCATCACTTAGGGATGGTCTTTGAGACCCTCAAAGGCACCAGCCTTTTCTTGAGCAAGAAAAACTGCTCGTTATATCCAAAGAGCATAGATTGCTTAGGGCACATAATAGATGCCTGGCGAATCCACATTACAGTGGATAAAATGGAAAACACCAACAAGCGTTAACAAGGTACAGAGGTTCCTTGGGTTAGTACAGTACATTGGACAGTTCCTGCCCAATCTGTCTGCATATACTGGCCCATTAGCCAGTCTGTATAGTGAAATGCAAATGTTTCACTGGAGGCCGCTCCATGATAGATGCATGGAGATGATCAAGGCATTGGCATGTAAAACACCAATATTATGCATGGTAGATGCAGCAGTACAGGTAATGGCAGCAGAGCTAGCCTGGCTCTTTCTAACACATGTAGTGAGACTACATGGGTTGCCAGGATTGATTGTGTCCAACAATGATCCTAGATTCACATCTGCCTTTTGGCAGGAAACTCACCAATTACTCAGTGTTAAGCTGTGGATGTCCACAGCTTTCCATCTGCAGACAGATGGAGTGATGGAGCAGTCAATCTGATCTGTGGTCCAGCCAGACCAGACAGATTGGGCGGAGCGAATCCCAATGGTCAAGTTCGCCATTAACACACTGATAAGCATGTCTATGGGGTTCACCCTATTTGAATTAACCTATGGGTATATGCCCCAGATGATGGCAGAGTTGCCAGACAACCTCTGGGCACAGCCCAGAGGAGTAAGGATGTTCGCAGAGAAGGCTGCACTCAACCTTTCAATGGCACATGACGTGATCATAGAAAGTTGCATCCACCAGATGTTTTATGCTAATCAGCATAGACAGGAAGAGCACCCATTTAGAGAGGGAGAATTAGTTTATTGGGCCTTACCCAATATGGTCATGTAGACTGGAATCATCCACATACGAGCTGGAGCTCCCTGACTCACTAAAGTCAAGGAGAATCCACCTGATGTTCCATGTCAGCTGGCTACAGCAACATGAGCCAAACAACAACTTGTTGTTTCTGCACCATGAGGTGAAAGTCTTTTATGACTTTGAAATGGATCCAAAGGAGGAATGGCTGGTCGATGCCATTATTGGCCATAGGTGGGAAGGACGCCACCTAGAATGTGAGGTCCAATGGAATCTTGGGGATACAACTTGGGAGCCATATATGGGAGTCAAAGAGCTAGCAGCTCTAGACCACTACCTTGAATTGCAAGGGGTGGAATCATGGAGGGCACTGCCTAGGCACCCTTGAGCAGAGTGCAGACAGAGCACCCATGCAGAGTAGTAAACAGATTGAGCCAGACCGCAGGGTCATTAGCCACAGTTGAGTCACATGGTGGCTCAGGTATGAAACCTTAAGAGGATCCACCCTCTTTTTCTTATTTCTCCATCAACCATAACCATGGATGATCTGATGGGGAGACCCCATCTCCTCATGCTATCCCTGCTGCCACTGTCCCTGGCCTTGCACCAGGAAACTCGTTGCTGACAAGCATCATCAGAATGGCTGGGTTGTCCCAGCCATTATTGTCACAAGGGGAGGAGGCCCTCCCCTGGGTCCAAGACCACATGATTCATGCAATCACTCACAGATCCTGGTGCCCTCAGTGCATCAGGTTCCATTGTCACATCTTCGAGTTGCTGTTGCACTTGGATGAAGTGTTTCAGCAAACACTTAAGGAAGTGCAGGAAAGTGCTAAGCACAAACTTGGGCTGGGGCTTGAGGTGATGCAGTGCAAGCTGGAAGACTTGTGCAAGGATAATGAGAAGGGCAGTGCCCTTTGTGTGGGTCATCAGCAAAAGCTTGAAAAAGCTTATGATAATTTGGACAAGGTTGAAGAAGACCTTAGAGGGGCACAGGAGAAGATTCTCTCCTTGACAGAAAAGTTGGCAAGCACCAATGAAGAGCTTGCCACACTGAGAACCACAGCAAAGGGAAAGGGACCTGAAAGGGACCCCTTGGAGTGGGACCCAAAATGGGCCCGCACCACTGTCTCGTATGCGGACATAGCACTGCCTACAGGGGACATTGACATCCCCATGAGTTTTGAAGAGGGATATCCCCCTCTTCCACCTGCTGGTGTCAGTCAGCAGAATCCTGATGCCTCACTGAGACATTAATGAACTTTCTCAGAGATGGTTCTCACACCTCTGACAAGGGGTTATCCCTTTAATGCCCCTCAACCAGACAGAGCTCCAGATGGCTACCCTTGGCCATCTGGGGTGTCCATGAAACCTGGTGCATGGGTTGTCAAGTTGAAGACAGTTGAGGAGGTGATTGCCCTCAACCAATAGGTGCATCATGGAGTGCCTGACGGCAGTTATGATATGACTGCCATGATGAAGATGCAATGGGCTGTCAAGGAGGCCCAGAAGAACGCCACAGTGGCTAAGCCACCCATGCCAGTTGAGGACTGGCTGGTGAGGAACTGGAGAGTTCCTGCCAGGGTCAAGAAATCAGCAGACCAGGTAGCCTGCCATCTGCAAGGGCAGATGTTGCAAGAGAGTGGAGGGATGGGCAACCCATCCCTGAGGACAGGACCCTCGGAAGTCACAGGAGGGGGAGTACCCTCCTATCCATTGTACCAGACATTGCTGCTGGCAATGATGAGAGTAGTTGTGCCTCCCATGAGGGAGTTTATAGACATTGTGGAGCTGTTGCTCCCCCAAGAGTTGTGGCTCTCCTTTGTAGGAGAGAAGGGGGAAATTCCCCCTATGAATCCAAAAGGTGACAGAGGCACAGTGTCAGACCTGCACTGCTATGTTGAGGAAATAAGGATGGGCAGAGTGGCCATCCTTGGCATTGATAAAGATGGGGACTCACTCCTGTCTTTTGCATGCAAGGTGGCCATGTGGCACACCATAATGGCATGCGTGCCATCCCAGGCCCGGATGCGGTGCCTGTTCCTGGCCATGGCCATGGCCCTCTTTGTCTCAAAGGGGGCATATGCGCAGGCCATCAAAGGGAGAGTCCTCCCTGTGTGATGGTCCAGACTCTGGACCACAAATGTAACACTGACAGTTGCACAGACAATCAAGGCATTTGCTGATGCCAGAGTCTCTGTTGAAGAAGCTCTGGGACAAATTTGTACTCATGTACCCACACAAGTACATGTGAAAGGGGAATGCCCCCGTAGATGATGACATCCAGCTAGTGCTGGCTGAATGGGAGAAGCCTCCCATACCCCCCGAATGTATGCACTGCTAGAGTGCATAGGGCACAGTGCACATCTGTGCTGCCTCTGGGTGGGGGAGAGGACAGGGGACAAATGGAGGGGCAACATGCCCCTGGAAGACAGTGGAAGTACATCCACTGTCCAAAACCCCCTAGGGCTGCCTATTGGAGGTTTAACAATACACCCCCCACCAGGGTGTGCCACTCGTGACACACTGTCCAACTGGGGGCAGGTCACGCAGACCACATGGCTGGACCTGTCAGCACCAGGCAAAGGCCCCAGGAGGGGATTGCGCCTGGTGACATGGCGACAACTCTGCCCAAGGGGATGCACCCCTTTAATATTATTTTACAATCCTGCTTGTCATCCTGCACTGCCTGCACATCATCTCTGGTTAGGGGCCTCTCCAGTGGGGGAGGGTGTAAGGCCCCAGGCCTTCTATATTTCCTATTACATAATCTACATACCATATTTAGTTCAATAAGCATAGCTGCTTGGCTATGCTTACATCAGCAGCCCCTGGAGGGCCACTCACCTATATATACAATGTCACAACTGTACAGAGAGGGCAGATCCCTCTATATAGAACTACCTACTCAATATACCATTGAGTCCAGTTCTTTTGAGGGATAAGCTGCCTTTCAATGGCCCTGGCTTGGGTGGTGTTGTCATTCATGATTTTTGACTGGCAGGGTGTGTCCTGGTGGTCAGTATGGGGGGGTTGTGTTCATGTAGTCCTGCTGCTCCCTGCATCTTCAGTCTGGTGACTGCTGGCATTGGTTAACATTTGGTTTTTGGCTTTATTTTGCTGTTCTCTGCTCTGCTCTAGTCTGGGTAGGTGGTTTGGAAATGTAGATATGGTAGTTAAGAGGCTCTTGTAAGGACTATGGTACTAGGTGACTGGGTATTCTTGATTTTGTTGTTGGGTTTTTATGGTGTTGTTGGGGTTGCCTAGAAAGGAAGTTGCTCCCTTCACTCCCTTGTTCAATGCCATTGTCACACTCTGAGTCAATCGTTGCAACTGCCCTCATTGCCATCATGGTTGGTCATATTGAGGCCATGGTCCCAGCTCCTGCCAGCACCCCAGCAGGCCAGTTGAATGTGGCTAACCCTGCATCTGTGAACAATGGGCCAGCATCTCCAATGGAATTGGTGATCTCACCTCTGCCATTGGGAAATGATGCAGTGTCTATTGCCCTAGCTGTGTCCTGGGCAGAGTCACAACTGTGGTATCACTGCTTACCTCAATTTGTGCTTCACAAATAGTGTCCCAGTGCAAGACTGCCTGCCAGCTTCTGAGTCCCTCTGCCAATTTGGTGCCTCACTTGCAGGCCAGTACTCAGGGTCAGTGGCATGCAACATCCTGGCTGGTGTGAGAGCCTAGCACATCTTCTCCAATGTCCCTTGGAAGGGGGGTGTGCATCTCCAGCAAGCCCTGCATGGTGGTGAAAACCTGCAGCCTGTGACCTCAATCATGCCCATGTGATGGCCAGTGTCTTGTGACAACTCATGCCCACTGGACCCATCCTGATTACTGTGCATGTCCCTGAATGGAGTATAAGAAGAGTCACAATACCTGCCTTCACTACCATTATCACCCTGCTGAAGATCAGCCTTGACCTGCTCATTGAACTGCTCAGCCAAGGGGCTGATTGCTGCACTCTCAGAGAAGGGCCTACCCAAAAGAAAGAAAGCAGTGAGGCAGCACTTACCACCACAATGAACTCTGCCAGACCCAAGGAAAAGGACTGGCTGAAAGGGAAGTGTTACATCTGCAGAAGACAGGACATTATCAGTATGATTGTTGGGCAAAAGAGGGAGGGAAAGGAAGGGCAAGACCCCCAACAAAAGGGCAGAAACACTGAGAAGGCTGCCACTGCTGAGCATGACAGTGACAAGATAGCATGGCTGGCTGTCATAGAAGAAGATTGTCAGCCTGAGACAGGCAAAAAGCCTGCCACTCACCTGACACATGACTATGGCAATGTCAAAATATACAACTCCAGCACTTTGTGGCACATGTCCCCTTACTGTTTGAAGTTTGTAAACTTCACTGAAATCCCTCCCAAGAACATTCACACAGCTTACTGGCATACCTTCTGTGCCACTGGCAAGGGGGATATGTACATCATGGTCCCAAAGGGGGAAACCAAGACAATTTTTTTATTATGAGACATACTCTATACTCCAGCAATGTCAGCAACTGTTATGACCCCATCCAATTACATAAGCACTATCTCCACTCCAGGCTCTGGACTCTGCACCTTCTCTGATCTGCTCTGCCATAACTCTGCATACTCTGCTTCACACTTCCCTCAGACTCTGTTCTAGAACCTTCTCCCACCATCCCCCTGTTCTTGTAACCAATGGGTGGATGCCCATGACCCATGGGAGTCATTGTTGTTGTGGTTCCTTTGTTCCTTGAAGATTGCACAGGCACTTGTGGTGAAACCCTCCTGGAAATTTGATATATACTATGTTTCAGAGTACTCTTCTACTCCTGTCCTTGCAGTATAAGATCCCACCTGTAGTTCCCTGTTCTGCAATTTGAATATTATCATCCCTTGATCCTGAACTCTGAGCTTTCATCCTCATTGTCCTCAACATTCTTCACATCATCCAAGCAACTCCAAGCAGGATGATGGGAGGGGGGAGAGAGGGATGGAATATGATAGGTATGGGATGGCCCAGTATAGCATTGCATTTGTTTTGGAATCCTATGGTTGGTTTTGATAAACGGGAGAATTTTGACTGGGTTGGTCAGCAGCTTTGGCATGCATTGGGAAATGAGTTTTGGGAAAATGTAAACCATGGAAATTGAGGATAAGAGGGGTAGATATAGGCACACAAAATTTCAAAAGACTAGCTTGAGTGGTTAGCTTGCAGTGAAAGAAAGCGCAGATACTCCATCTGCACAAGGACTATGCTGTTAGGATAGGAGCAACAAGGGACCATTCGCAGAAAAACAGTTTAGTCTGTTTAGCATGTTATATGATAGTGGTCATCATTTAGAGCATCCATGATCAATTTCAAGAGATTTTCACTGTTAGATCTTGTGCTGTGAGGCCTGCAAACTTGTATGGGTACTTGTGTTGTTTAGGTTTGTAGGAAGGCAACTGAAGTCCTGGATGTGGCAGAGTAATTGAAACAAAGTCAGGGTGTATTATTCATGCACTATACTCAATCTTTCAATGTGATCCCATTTGATTAGGTGCCACCAACAAGTACAAACTTGTGTGAGGATGTGAGAACTGGATTCTGACTATATGCTGGAATTGTTGCTTTGTGGGTGATGGGAGGGGGGAGAGAGGGATGGAATATGATAGGTATGGGATGGCCCAGTATAGCATTGCATTTGTTTTGGAATCCTATGGTTGGTTTTGATAAACGGTGTAAGGACCATATGTGATCTAAACACGGAAATATGACAGATACCGACTATCTGGATATTTTGCGATTTAAGGAAATTACATGCGATACGATCCGATAACGATCCGACACCGTCCGATAACGTCCGATAGCATCCGATATATATCTGATATCGGACTCTCCGGTCTTCAATCCCCCGTGACGATCACAGCCCGCAGCTCTCACACACCGCCCACGCCTCTCTATTTCACCTCTCCAGCACAGTCAGCGCTTGACATACACACTATTCCATTCCCATTCCTTTATTTCATATACCATGCTGTAAATTTCATATTGTGATCCCTTTCAACCATTCAATCATTTAAACGTTTCAAACCCTTTGCAGTACTTTGTCCATTGTTCCTAGTACCCCTTTGCTGTACCAGCCCCACTTTCCTTCAGTTTATGAGCGGTCCGGACATTTACTAGTTATCGGACATTTCATTCCTCCGAGCTACTCAATTCCCTTGTGATATAACTCCTTCATGTAACCCTTCACGCGACATGGCGCTGTTCCATATGTTTTCCGGACATTTCCGTACATTCCAATTTGCTGTACTTACAGAACTGTACTTAAGCACACTTCGGACTTCTCTGAAATAGAGCTTTCTGGACCCCCTCTCTCTCTTAGAGACCTCCCCTAAGTTCACTTGTCATCGCAACTTTCGATTCGCTGGCCTCCGTCGTTACCGGCCCTTCGTCTTATCGCACCACTTTTATCAGATTTTATCGGACACATAGCAGAATATCCCGGACATCGTATATTTCTGTTTCTCACACATTTTGAACTCATACTCCACATCCTCAAGGGTGTTTGGTGAATTTTTAACGCTTTACAGGAACCCCTGAAGAACTTGACTGTAATCAAGCAGTTGCAGCAAGAACCGTATTACGCATTACAATTCTGGAGCCCACCGCGAGGGGTTCAACAAGACGTCTTCACTACCACCCTCAAGGATCCCTAGAGGTTCATCCGCTCCTCAGCCTCGACGGTCCGAACGCTTGAAAGCTCGGAACCCGCATCCAATACCGGATACATCGTATATCGAACCCTCCGGAGAGATTATCGAAACCTCTCATCTTCTTCCATCGAAAATCCCTAGTATCTCATCAATTGTATATTCTCACACTAGTTTTGCAACCCCGGCTATCTCAATACCACCGATCTTCGAAGAACCGCACTCGCCACTCACACCACTACCCCTCGAACCGAACACCTTACAACTTCCAACGGACGAACCACAGAACCCTCTCGACCCCGCACAAGAACTTCCCCACGCACCAATCCAAATGGCGAATCAACCGAGATATCCGCTCCGTGGCGCTCACGGGGCTCCTGCCTTCGACGGAGTACCGACACACCTCAACTGGTACTTCGAGGACATCGACATTGTGCTCACTGGCATTAATCCAGACGTTCCGGAAGCCAATTTAATTCGGTATGCCAAGCATTACCTCGATACAGACACATGTCTACTCTGGGAGACGCTCACACCAGCCCCGGATCCGGAATGGACTTGGGAAACCTTCAAAGCGGCCATCCGACGTCTCTACCCAGGCTCCGATGGCGGCCGTTTGTTTTCTGTCGCCGATTTGGACCGTTTCATATCGGACTCGGCCCAAAAGGGAGTTTACACACGCGCAGAACACGGAGAGTACTACCGGGACTTTCTCTGGATTACTTCGCACTTGATCACTTCCCAACGTATGTCTATAAATGACAGGAACCGACTTTACATCCTCGGATTTGGGGATAACACAAGACGCCGGATCGAAAGCCGGCTCGCTATTATACTACCAAATCACCATCCGGAGGATCCATACCCCATGAACGAGGTACACGCAGCAGCCGAGTTCCTACTTTCCTCGACGTCCCCGCACTCTACGACAACCAATCAATTCTCCGGACCCGTCCGTTTCGCATCTTCAGCCCCCGGGAGAGAAACAAAACCGGTAGTCAAGAAGGAAGAGTTTGATATGTCCGCAGCCTTGGCAACATTCGCTTCCACAATGGCTCGCCTCGAATCAATGTTGACAGCCCAGTTCCTCGAACCGGCAAGACACTCCGCTCCCCGGACAACGAATTCTCCCACAGGCCGGACGTGTAATTTCTGTTCGGAAATCGGCCACTTTGTTAGTGCCTGTCCGAAGGCCCTCGAATACATCAAGTCCGGCAAATGCATTCGGAACACAGAAGGCAGGATTTGCCTGCCTTCCGGATGATATTTGCCAGGCACTATCGCAGGAAACAACCTATCTGAGCGTTTCGATAAATATTACGCAACATACCAGTCACAGAACACACAGCCGACGACCACGGCTGTTTATGAAGCCCAACCACCCGATCCTTCAGATGTTGTTACCAAACCCGAGGAACCATCCGGAGATGCATTTAATGACGAAGAGACGCTTGAAAGAATGGTTCGAACATTTACAACGGAGATAGCCAAGAAGATGGATAAGGGAAAGAAGAAGTTCGGACCCCCGAAAAATGCTAATCCGTTGCCATCCCCGCCGGCCGTCGTCATCACAGCACCTCCGGTGACCCGCCCTTCGAAGCCCGAGAAAACCGAACATTCCGATGTACAATACCATTACCAAGCTCCTATCGAAAATCAGGGTACAGTCCAACAGGTCTTCGATCGCGCACTGGATATACCGGTCCGAGTCACCCCCCGCGAGCTCCTCGCTATTTCCGGAGATATCCGCAAAAAGATGAAGGACATGGTTACCGCCCGTCGTGTCCCGGTCATACAGGATACGCTCTATACAAACATTACAGCCCCGGACACCTCCGATCTCGTTGTAGCTGTCGATGCCGCTCCGCTCCGCATCGTAGAAGGCATATTGGATAGCCGGATCGCCGCGGAGTGCCTGCTTGACCAAGGCAGCTCGATTGTGGCGATGAGAAGAGATGTTTGGGAGAAGCTCGGTAATCCGCTGCACTCCGAGCGCGTAATTCATATGGAATCCTCACACGGTACCATCGCCCCGACGCTCGGACTAATAAAGAACTTTCCCCTGCAGATCGGTCCATGCACATTTCACGTCCAAATGCAGGTCACCGATACCTTACCTTGCGAGGTCCTCGTCGGACGCCCGTTCTTTATGCTTACTGGCTCCCAAACTATCGACCATCCTCATGGCGCCCAAGACCTGATCCTGAACGATCCGAACACCGGAGAAAGGATCATCGTACCGACAAAGGAGTGCATCCCAATCCGGAAAAACCTCAAACATCAGAAAACACATCCGGATTTTTAATAGCTGGAGCCCCGGAACACCGCAACATTCCGGAGCCATCTCCAATCAAAGCGGACACGGAAGCTATACCCAAACACGAGTCTCCAGCTATTCCATCTACTTCCGTTCGCAATCTCTTATCTCCTTTTCTTGAAAATTTAGTTCCTGTCGATCCCCTTCCCCTTGCCGATATTTCGGGCACTTCATGTGAAGCCTTGGTCAGTGCCGGATACACACCGGTGTACCACGATACCACACACGTAATGTACCCCAATAACTCAGAAACCAATACACCGTCTCCGGACACCGTTATGCCAGTTTACCTTGGAAAGAAATACAAGAAAGTCGCAAACCGTGTCAACCCGATCAAAGCAACTCTACCCGAAGAATTTCGGATTGTCTGACGGCAACACCCCAATCCCCTCTCCGATATCCCCATACTCCCGACACACCCACTGGACTTTACACCGGGCCTCCGATATACACAGGATCGCAAGGACGCACACAATGCAAACCCAACCGGCTTTTTATGGCCAGAAGAAGAAAAGCTGGTGCACTACTTAATCAAAGCACAGGAAAATGCCTTCGCATGGAAAGAGACCGAGAAGGGGCGCTTCAATGCAAAATATTTCGATCCGATAATAATCCCAACAATCGAACACGTACCCTGGACCTTCAAGAATATCCCCATCCCCCCAGGTATTTATGACGAAGTTCTCAAAGTTATCTGGGAAAAGATAGCCGCCGGCGTTTATGAAGAATCCAACTCCTCTTACCGGTCTCAGTGGTTTTGCATATTAAAGAAAGACGGAAAGTCCCTCCGACTCGTGCACAACCTCCAGCCGCTAAACAAAGTTACTATCGGCGATTCCGCGGTTCCCCCGATAATGGAAGTTTTTGCGGAATCATTCGCCGGACGCGGATGCTACGGATCGCTCGATTTATTTGTGTCCTTCGATCAGCGATCTCTCGATGAGAGAAGTCGAGACCTTACCACGTTTCAAACCCCTCTCGGAGCTAAACGGCTCACCTGCGTCCCAATGGGATACACCAACGCGACGCAGATTATGCACGGCGACGTCACGCATATTCTACAAGACGAAATTCCGCACATAACCATCCCGTTTGTAGACAATGTAGCGATAAAGGGCCCGAAAACTCGATACAAACTTCTGGACGGCACCTACGAGACCATTCCGGAAAACCCGCAAATACAACGATTCGTGTGGGAACACCTGAATAACGTTAACCGGGTACTCCAGCGGATCAAAAAAGTTGGAGGAACCTTCAATGGCAAGAAAACAACGCACCAGAAGCAACCGTAACTGGACATATCTGCACGTACGATGGTCGAATCCCGGACGCATCAAACATTCAACGAATCCGCGACTGGCCACTGTGCGAATCGCTAACCGATGTCCGATCGTTTTTAGGCGTTTGCGGACTCCTCCGGCACTTCATAAAAAATTATGCTGTACTTGCCCGACCACTCGTCAACCTCACCCGAAAGGACATCCTATTCAAATTCGAAGGAGAAGAGATAAACTCCATGGAGCACTTGAAACATGCAATAATAAATTCCTCCACTATCCGACCAATCGACTACCGCTCCGGACGACTCGTAATCCTCGCCGTCGACTCATCAAATATCGCCGTCGGTTTCGTACTATTCCAAATCGGAGAAGATGGAATACGATATCTCTCCCGCTTTGGCTCCATCACCTGGAATCAACGCGAAGCCCGGTACTCTCAAGCAAAGATCGAGTTATACGGACTCTTCCGCGCTCTCTGATCATACTGAATTTTTCTCACTGGACTCCCAAAATTCACTGTCAAGATGGACGCAAAGTTCATTAAAGGCATGCTAAATAACCCAGACATTCAACCCAACGCCGCGATGAACCGATGGATTGCCGCAATTTTACTGTTTGATTTCGACCTAGTTCATATACCCGCAGATAAACATACCGGAGCCGACGGACTATCACGTAGACGTGCCGCGGATGGTGAAAACGACACCAAATCAGAAGATCACGAAGACTGGATTGATCGGAGTTACGCGTTCGCCGTGGAATGCATGAATCGAACACCCCAGTCTTCGGTCATCACAGTTTCGCCCAAAGCTCGCTCTCCTACCATTACCGATACCCGCTTCAAAGTTTACACAGGATCCACGCTATATAACTCCACCAATTCACGCGACGATTCACCCGCCCCGAACAATTCCCCAGAAATCCTTATCCCCAGATCTGATGCCGCGAACAAGAGAGAGCAACACATACGCACCATCGAATCTTTTCTCCGGAACCCAACGCAAACTTTGGATGTGGACTCCACTCAGCTCCGTCGTCTAATCCGGTCGGCATCCGATTTTTTTATCTTAGATAACAAACTCTGGCGACGTCACCCCAATGGATGTCATCAACTCGTACCTCCGCATCACAAACGACTTCGAATAGTTACCGAAGCACACGACTCCCTCGGACACAAAGGGATCTTCGTCATCCGGAGCCGGCTTCTCAACCGATTTTGGTGGCCGATGCTAGATCAAGATGTAAAATGGTTTGTCCGGACCTGTCATCAGTGTCAGACGCGACAGATCCGAAAAATCTTTATTCCTCCAACTGTCGCCACCCCAGCCGGACTATTCCGCCGCGTTCATATCGATACTATGTTCCTTCCCAGAGCTCGCGGCTACAGACTTTTCGTACATGCGCGTTGCTCGCTATCCGCATATCCCGAAGGATGACCGCTACGAAACGAAACCGCTAAATTAATCGGCACCTTCATTTTTGAAGACATCCTCTGCCGATGGGGAGCGGTAGAAGAGCTCATCACGGACAACGGATCACCTTTTATTAAAGCACTCGACTTCCTTGGAAAACGCTACGGAATTCATCACATCCGCATTTCTGGATACAACTCCCGTGCCAATGGGGTGATTGAACGTGCCCACCGCTCGGTCCGCGAATCACTCATCAAAACCGCAAATGGTGATGAATTGAAATGGCCTGATGTCACACCTTCAGTCATGTGGGCTGAACGAACCACAATACAGCGGTCCACCGGTCATTCACCATTTTATATCGCCCACGGCGTAGAACCACTTTTTCTGTTTGATATAGCTGAAGCAACCTATCTAATCCCAACAGCCGACGCTCCGATGACGACGCCCGATTTAATCGCTCTTCGCGCCCGGCAACTCCAAAAACGAGAGGAAGACCTCGCAACGATCGCCGCCAAAGTTCTCGCGGCCCGAAGGCAATCCGTTCAACAATTTATCGACAGCCATCGGAACGCGATTGTCGACTACGATTTCAAACCCGGATCGTTGGTACTGATCCGCAATTCGGCTGTCAAAATGGAATTAAATCGGAAGACAAAGCCGCGATTTTTCGGTCCGATGATAGTTGTCTGCCGAACTCAACACGGCGCATATATTTTATCGGAGCTTGACAGTGCCGTGTCCAAAATTCGATACGCAGCATTCCGCATCATCCCATACTACCCTCGATCCCATACCTCAATCCCGATTACCTCCATCATCGATTCAGTCGAGGAAAAGAAGGATATTGATGCACCCGATGAACAATACAAGGCGTCCGATACAATAACTGAAGCCGATCAAAACCCCAATCAACTCGCATCACTATCCGACGAATCTGATAATGAAACTACCGACAACGACACTCCCGAAACTCGTCTGCAACGTTCCGGAGCATCCCGAAACCTCCGGCCTCACCATTAAGCATTCTTTTCCATCGTATTCCTCGTTCCCCCATAATTTATATTGATTTCCACCTCTCAAAAAATAAAAAATAAAAAATAAAAAATGAAATTTCGGACAAGTCCAAACTTTATACCCGACATTCTTCACTTCATACCTCAGTCTCACACTTCCCACATATTCTTCGACTCAATAACAAATACATTGAAAAGAAAAAAAAAAAAGAAAATTATCACTTAGCAGGCGACTAGCCGAGAAGGAGCATTCGGAGAAGCTCCGCCCCAGCCCTCACCTGATCCGCCCCCCTCTCCATCATCTGGAGTGCTCTCTCCAGCGCCTCTTTTCCGGACACCCCTGGCGCCGTCTCCCGCTCCTTACCCTTCCGGTTCGGACCCGCCTCCATCCTCTTCCGCTTAGCCGGCGGCTCCACCACCTCCACGCTACCGTCATCCTCGATCTCATCCTCATCCTCCTCCTCCTCCGGCGTTGTCTCCTCACGGACCGGCGCCCGCGTCGCACCCCGCCTCGGCCTTTTGCTCCCGGTCACTTCCGCCGCCTTCGGACCTGTTCCGATACGTTAGCAAATGCGGACCCGATACTTTCTTGACTTACCTCCCGTTCCGGACACCGGCGCTCTCTCCGACTTCATCCCTGAAAACTCACCTATTATTTACCTCAGCACAGAAAGAAACTATTATTACTTACCTCGCACAGCCGACAAACTACACGACACCTTATACGTCCGGCACCACCGGCACGCTATCCCCTCCACTCCGTAGCACGTGCGCCATTTCCTGGCGCACTCCTCGCATCCCGGATGGTGCTCCTATTCATTAGATCAGACACCTAAAACCCTCACACATTTTAATCAACCACTCACCCTATCTCCAGGCTGCCGCGCAGCCCGGGACCTTATGTCAGCCCCCGCTCCGCTCCTCCTCCCTCGCCCCCGCTCCGCCGCCTTCCGCCTCGCGATCTCCACCCACACCGGGGTCGCCGTCATCCGTCCGCCGTCCCGGTGCACGAGCACGGGCTCCTCGACCGTCTGCTCGCCTTCCCCGGCCACCGCACTCACTGCTGCCGCCTCGATAATACCGACGGGCGTCACCCTGTCGGTTCCCCACACGGTCCGATGACCGTCGTCTACCTCTCCCGCCACCACCTCCGCATTCGCCACCTCGTCCGCATGCACCCCCGCAACCTCCGGCGATACCGTCATCGTTGCCGCTGCCGCTGCGCCGGACTCCGCCGCTCCCGTCGTTGTTGTTGTTGTTGGCGCTGCCGTCTCGCCGTCGTCGTCGCTGTCACTTACCACGACGAGACGCGCCCGGGCAAGGCGCGCCTTCTTCTCGGCAGCCTTCGCCGCCTCCGTTCTTCTCTCCTCCGCTTCCGCCTCCACTATGGCCCGCTCGGTGGCCGCCCTCTCCTTGCTCTCACGCTGTTTTTCGGCTTCGGCCTCCTCGTCTTTTCTCGCCAGCTCGGCGGCCCACACTTCACCACGCTGCTTCTTCCATTTTTTCAGCCTCCGCGCGACGGCCACGAGCCCCTCATCTACCTCCACATCCCCCTCAATCGCGGCCACATATCCGGCAAGAAAATCATCCTAAAAACATGTATGTCAGCTCAACACCACAAACAAAAGAATACTGTCGCGCACCGCATCCCCTCCGTACCCCCGTACCCACTCCGCATATTCAGCATCTTGGCCCCGCTCAGGCAGAACGTTCCCCGGAGCCACGGCCTGTGCTTCCACCATGGCCTGAACCGTGTTTTGAAAGATTACAGCGTCGAAGTTTTCCATATTCGATGAGTCGCGACGATGAAAGAAAGCACAAGTATGTGTTTGGACCTGTGTACACGGGTACGACACGTACTTCACAATCAACAAACGATTATTTGGCCTCATTTGGTTGCAACCAAGGGCGGTTGCATTTTCAGCCCCCGGGAGAATGTAAGGACCATATGTGATCTAAACACGGAAATATGACAGATACCGACTATCCGGATATTTTGCGATTTAAGGAAATTACATGCGATACGATCCGATAATGATCCGACACCGTCCGATAACGTCCGATAGCATCCGATATATATCCGATATCGGACTCTCCGGTCTTCAATCCCCCGTGACGATCACAGCCCGCAGCTCTCACACACCGCCCACGCCTCTCTATTTCACCTCTCCAGCACGGTCAGCGCTCGACATACACACTATTCCATTCCCATTCCTTTATTTCATATACCATGCTGTAAATTTCATATTGTGATCCCTTTCAACCATTCAATCGTTTAAACGTTTCAAACCCTTTGCAGTACTTTGTCCATTGTTCCTAGTACCCCTTTGCTGTACCAGCCCCACTTTCCTTCAGTTTATGAGCGGTCCGGACATTTACTAGTTATCGGACATTTCATTCCTCCGAGCTACTCAATTCCCTTGTGATATAACTCCTTCATGTAACCCTTCACGCGACATGGCGCTGTTCCATATGTTTTCCGGACATTTCCATACATTCCAATTTGCTGTACTTACAGAACTGTACTTAAGCACACTTCGGACTTCTCTGAAATAGAGCTTTCTGGACCCCCTCTCTCTCTTAGAGACCTCCCCTAAGTTCACTTGTCGTCGCAACTTTCGATTCGCTGGCCTCCGTCGTTACCGGCCCTTCGTCTTATCGCACCACTTTTATCGGATTTTATCGGACACATAGCAGAATATCCCGGACATCATATATTTCTGTTTCTCACACATTTTGAACTCATACTCCACATCCTCAAGGGTGTTTGGTGAATTTTTAATGCTTTACAGGAACCCCTGAAGAACTTGACTGTAATCAAGCAGTTGCAGCAAGAACCGTATTACGCATTACAATGGGAGAATTTTGACTGGGTTGGTCAGCAGCTTTGGCATGCATTGGGAAATGAGTTTTGGGAAAATGTAAACCATGGAAATTGAGGATTAGAGGGGTAGATATAGGCACACAAAATTTCATAAGACTAGCTTGAGTGGTTAGCTTGCAGTGAAAGAAAGCGCAGATACTCCATCTGCACAAGGACTATGCAATTAGTCAACACAAAGACAGAGTGAACTGTCCTTCTTTTTTGCAAATACAACAGGGGCTCCCGTGGGGGATTCAGAAGGGTGGATAAATTCCTTCTGGAGCATGTCGTCAATATAGTCATGCAAAACCTTTAATTCCAGCTCGGACATGTTATACAGCAGACCCCAAGGGTCTTTGGTGTCTGGTTCAAGTTGTATCGCATGATTGTAAGTTCGGTGGGGTGGAAGGGTGCAGGCCTCTTCCTCAGAGAAGACATTGGTAAAGTCTGCGTATTGAGGTGGTAGGTTCGCCCTTGCTTCTGGGGGTTCAGAATTGATTAGTGCGGCATTAGCTTGGAGCGAGTCTTCAGGTGCAGGGAAAAAATGATAAACAGCATGAAGAATTATATCCTCACCCACTAGATGGTTGGTGAAGTGGGCGGGATCCAAAATTCGAATATCGATAGGTGCTGGTTTGGGCAACGGGGCAGCAGAATTTTCCTGTGACCCTGTTCTGTGTAAATTCATGTTGGGTAAAGTTTTATCAGCAGCAACAACAGTGGGAAAAGGTGGCAAAGGCTCCTCGGGTAGGTTTGCCCAGTCCCATGTGGTGGAGTTCAAAGTTCCCGACATAGCAGAATTGCTATCAGGCGCGGTGGGGTTCAACTCCGACAGTGAATTTCCAGTGGTCCCTGTGGGTAGTCCTGGGCTCAGTGTTGACCAGTCCTTAGGAGCGAGCTCCTTCAGGACCCTGAGTTCATCAGTGGTTGGGTCATGAGACCCCGCAGGCCTTGCTGCATCGGTGGCCACAGTGGGCAAGGGCTTCATCATCAGCAGTCAGGTATCGGAATTGCAGAATCGTATCAAGAGGGTTGGTCAATCGATGTCTGGGTTGTGTTTCCAAAGCCATGACAGTCCGAGTATGACCTTCACATCCGAATGGAGTTGTGTAACATAGAAACGTTCAGTGTGCATTGTGCTGTCCTCAAAGCAGAATTGTTGGTCAGTCACTTGGGTGATCAGTCCTGCGATGGACCCATCAAATAGCCTAAGTTGTATAGGGCGGGTTAGTGTTGAACGGAATTTCAAAGGTGTAAAGTCGGGCAAAATGAAACATTCGGTAGCTCCACAATCTACAAGTGTGGGTACAGGGGTATTGCTAATTTGCAGAATAACAACAGAAATCAAAAAGGCAGCAGAAGAAATAGATGACAGAACCGTGTATAAGGGGAGTTCATCCATGGTACAGGTATCAGTATTGGTATCTATGGCAATATCGCAACTCAAGAATCTCCCTACATGCCTTGAGATGCTGGAGCATTTCCCAACTTGTCGCTGGCCAAGGGCTCAGCTGCGGTCATGGTAAATGTGAGGGTGGCACGGGCAGCAGAATTGCAGTTAGCGGGGATCAATGGGCATGTATTCGAGAAATGCCCTTGACCCATGCAATATAAGCAAAGTCCAGCAGCCCGGTGGAGAGTGGTCTGCAAGGTGTGGATTTCTCCATCTTTCCCTCCTTCGGCTTCGTTACAGGGGTCGAGGCAGGTTTGGCCGGAGTGGATGTCATGATGGGGTTGGTTACTGGAGTGGGCGCAGGGCGGTTCGAGGATTGGTTGTTGGCGGGTTTCGTGTTGCGGTCTTTCATCGGGTTTGACAAATTTCCGCACGACAAGTCGCCGGGTCGCTTTCTGTATTGGACGGATGTCGGAAAGCGGCCTTGTTCTTCCTCGCATTGCCAGTACCGCTGCTCAAAGGCCAAAGCTTGTTGACGGAGTCCGGTGAACTCCTGCTCTCGACTCGTGTATTGAAACTGGTCTTTGATGCAGTTGGCGAGCCCCTGGTAAAAGGCCTTGGCGAGCACGGTGTCATTGTATCCAGTGTAGGGTGCATGCGAATTGAAGGTGACGATGTATTCTGTGATGCGGGAATTGTTGGGCATCTTCAAATTATGCAGCACGCTCTTCGAAGTCATATGTGGGGGGGGTTTCTGAATACCAGAAATAATTCCATGGTGAAGTTATCCCAATTGTCCAACATTGTGGGGGGCAGTTGCTGGACAAGGTATGGCATCCACCAGGTATTTGCTTGATCTCGGAGATACGATGTGGCGAATAGAACACGATCCCGATCAGTAGCGAATTTCCATGGCTTCCCCAGAAACCATGTAATGCACTGCAAGATGAACATTGTTAGCCATGCTGGGTCCTTACCCGTGAAGACGTCGGGCTCCCAGTGGTCCCAGTAAGTTTAGTATACTAAAACATGGTAATGGTACAAATTTATGTTTAACTTTTGACAGTAATTACTGGTATATCTGAAGTACACTAGTGTGCTGCACTACCAAATGCCTAGTTGACTCATGTACAGTGTTAGTTTACTAAATGCAGCTATTACTGAGTACTGTAGTATATTACTGTGCAGCTACAGCTGCCAAACAACACTCTCAGTTCACTAAATGCAGCTATTACTGAGCACTGTAGTATATTACTGTACAGCTACCACTGCCCAATAACACTCTCGGTTTACTAAATGCAGCTATTACTGACCACTGTAGTATATTACTGTGCAGCTACAGCTGCCCAATAACATTCTCAGTTTACTAAATGCAGTTATTACTGAGCACTGTAGTATATTACTGTGCAGCTACAGCTGCCAAATAACACTCAGTTTACTAAATGCAGCTATTACTGAGCACTGTAGTATATTACTGTACAGCTACAGCTGCCCAACACTTTCAGTTTACTAAATGCAGCTATCACTGAGCACTGTAATATATTACTGTACAGCTACAGCTGCCCAATAACACTCTCAGATTACTAAATACAGCTATCACTGAGCATTGTAGTATATTACTGTACAGCTACAGCTGCCCAATGAAAATCTCAGTTTACTAAATGCAGCTATCACTAAGCACTGTAGTATATTACTGTACAGCTACAGCTGCCCAATAACACTCTCAGTTTACTAAATGCAGCTATTACTGAGCACTGTAGTATATTACTGTGCAGCTACAGCTGCCAAATAACACTCTCAGTTTACTAAATGCAGCTATTACTGACCACTGTAGTACATTACTGTACAGCTACAGCTGCCCAATGAAAATCTCAGTTTACTAAATGCAGCTATCACTGACCACTGTAGTATATTACTGTACAGCTACAGCTGCCCACTGTACAGCTACAGTGGCTAAATCACACTCTCAGTTCACTATTACTGAGCACTGTAGTATATTACTGTACAGCTACAGCTACCCAAGAACACTTTCAGTTTACTAAATGCAGCTATCACTGAGCACTGTAATATATTACTGTACAGCTACAGCTGCCCAATAACACTCTCAGTTTACTAAATGCAGCTATTACTGAGCACTGTAGTATATTACTGTGCAGCTACAGCTGCCAAATAACACTCTCAGTTTACTAAATGCAGCTATTACTGAGCACTGTAGTATATTACTGTACAGCTACAGCTGCCCAATAACACTCTCAGTTTACTAAATGCAGCTATTACTGAGCACTGTAGTATATTACTGTGCAGCTACAGCTGCCAAATAACACTCTCAGTTTACTAAATGCAGCTATTACTGACCACTGTAGTACATTACTGTACAGCTACCACTGCCCAATAACACTCTCAGTTTACTAAATGCAGCTATCACTGAGCATTGTAGTACAGCTACAGCTGCCCAATGAAAATCTCAGTTTACTAAATGCAGCTATTACTGAACACTGTAATATATTACTGTACAGCTACAGCTGCCCAATAACACTCTCAGTTTACTAAATGCAGCTATTACTGACCACTGTAGTATATTACTGTACAGCTATAGCTGCTCAACAATATTTACAGTGCACTAGATGCAGCTACTACTGAGCTCCCTAGTGTATTACTGTGCAGCTACAGTTCACTAACACTCTCAGTTTACTAAATGCAGCTATTACTGACCACTGTAGTATATTACTGTACAGCTATAGCTGCTCAACAATATTTACAGTGCACTAGATGCAGCTACTACTGAGCTCCCTAGTGTATTACTGTGCAGCTACCGTTCATGAGCAATTATTATCTGTTATTCAAGTCAACTAATTACAGTAAGTCTTGGTTCAGGTACATCACAATGCATGCTCTAGGATGCGCCTCGATACTTTGAGCTAATCATTTCCTCAATCTGTCAAATAGGATCAGTCTAATGGCGAGTACAATTACATTCTGAAATGTTACCTCTTGTTTGTCTTTTGACCTTGTGTCTCCAAAGGGCGTTTTTCACCGCTAGTAGCAGTACGAGACATCTGATCAAGTGCCCATACAACGTCTTGTACCACATTGGCGAAATCGCTTCGCTCCTCATCAGTCAATACCGCCGCCATCCACCACCTGAGACTTGAGACGAGACTATAAAACCCATTAATCCCACCCTTATACAAGTCTACCCATGCCTCAATTCCCAGCGTGGTCTTCATAAGAGAACCAGACTCGCCCTTTCGCTCGTGGGGCTGGAGAGTGGTCCACCACTCACGCCAAGCCTTTGAATATACCTTGACATCATTGATGATTGGCACGACCTCACGACCAGAATTAATCCATGTGTCTACCAGCTTCGGGCGGTTCTTCTTGGAAATAGTATATGATGGGCCCTGCTTGACGTGTCAGCAATTCATGGAAACATTAAACGACACGCACCCTCCCCACCGGAAACCCCAAGATCACTTCCATCTTGACCCATTTCTTGATCACATCATCCCATTCTGGAATGGCGCATAACTCGCTCAATTCGTCAAATGCCTGCGTCATCCATAGCGGCCAGTTTGACTTGTCTAGGACATGTTCCCCGGGAGTATTGTCTTCGTGCACAGGCATAGGAGCCATAGCTACAGATGGTAGGGCAGAAATGGAGGGGTTGCGATTCAACACGTTTTCCAATCGTTTGGCACCAGCCTCGTCATGTGTGGTGCTGGTGTCACTGTGGTCTGGGGCCTCCGAGTCGGTAGGATGTGGGTATTGATTGCTGTCAGGAGAGTCAGACTGCACCATGAATCGCAGAGAAGAACACACCAGTCAGAAGGGTCGTGATTTGACAAAATTCCCATTTCCCTGGCGCTTGCCTTGTCGTGTAAGGTGCTGTTAGCGCCACTGTGGTCCGGGGCTTCTGAGTCGGTAAGAGGTGAGCTTCGATTACTGTTAAGGGAGTCAGATTGCACCATGAATCACAGAGAATATCGACACACAAGTCAGGGGGGTCATGATTTGACAAGACTTCCATTTCCCTGCCGCTGACTCCCTGTGTTTGCTTGATCACACTTATGTGCCTGGGTCTGAGGGTTTGAGTCGGAGACTGCAACGGCACCGGACTACACAGGGCGCCTTTGCTTGCCAAGATATCAGATTCACTTTCAGACGAATCAGAGTCTATGTCGATGGATGGTGTGGTGGCTGAAGTCGAAGCAAAATTGAGATGGTTGGTAGCCTTGTTGTAGTCGATGGTGAGGTGTTCTGTACCAGGAATTGCACGCGCAGAACGGACAGCCAGTGCTTTATAACAAAAATTAGCCTGAAGAAATACCAGATGGAAAAAAGGACGCACGGAAAGCCCTAACACCAAACTCGTGGAAATCCTCCTGCAGTTGCTTAACTGTCTCGGGATAGAGCGCATCGAATGAGCTTCCAAACGGTGTACGACCAGAGTGGCTCCTAATGACATATCAGAGTGGATAGCAAGGACGAAAGTCAACGTACATGACAATGGTGAGGTTTCCACCCTGCTTGGGTTCTGGGCCCATAAAGATGCACATCCCGAAGTACCCAGTTTGCGCCAAGATGTCATCCATCACCCAGGCCACTGTGCTAGGAAGCAAATCGATAGTCCTGGGATTCGTTTGATTAGCAGCAACACTTGAATGGGACACAGATGCGGATAACCAAACCTTTGGTAGTCGTTGGGCTCTGTCGGTGAATCGTCATCTCCTTTCTCAGCCTCGTGCTCCTTTGTGCGGTATTCTTCGACTTCTGCCTTCACTTTTCGGCTCTCACCCTCGAACAACCGTGCGACGACCTGGTTGCGAAACGCAAGTGGGATGTGGGTGTGGGCGACTTTCGGCTTCTCTGCGTCCTCACTCTCGTCATCGTTCTCTTGGTCCCCATTCTGCTGGCACGACTCCAACCACTCTCTCTGGACAACCGCCTTCAACTTTTCCTCGTAGTACAGCTTCGAGTATGCTTGTATCACTTGCAACTTTTTCTTCTTTCGTTTACTGAGATCTAGGATCTTGCGGCGCCCAGCTCCTGCTGTCAAACTTGCTCGCGTGTGGTTATTAAACCATTCTTTGATTCTCTGGTGCGTCGCTTGTTAGTGCTGGGAGGTGCTGTGGATGAGGGACCATTCAAACCTTTTTCACCTTATCTTTCTCGTTGAGTGGCTTCCCCTTCTTTGCCTTGTTGCTGGCATCGGCAGCGTCATGGTCATCACCGTTGTCTCGAGCTTGATCATGGACTGGCCAGTGGTGGAACCAATGCTCGAATACTCGAGGCCAGAATGATTCCTTTGACCTGGAGGCCGCATACGCTCCACATTGAGACCGAAGATATTCGTGCTGTTCCTCCGTTGCCCATGGCGTGGGACCTCTGCGTCGAGTGGTTGTCTTGTAGGAAGGCATGGTTCAAAGTGATTAGTGCGTGCCTCACATCAACCTGCTGTCTCTTTACTCACTGCGGCAATAGCCACCGATCAATCTCTGTTCCACAAACAGGTTGTGGCCATTGCCAAGGAAGTGTGTGCGCTGTGGCCGTTGCTGAAAAAGTGTACAGTGGCTGTTGCGGTGGGCCGGGCGGCCCGGGCCAAGGAGGTGTGGCAGCGAGAGTGAAGGTAAGGCAGCCACCTGCGATCTGAGTATTCATCTAAAGGAAGCTGATCCAGCAATTGCACAATGGCATTGCGACACGACTGCGAACCACGATGGGCTAAGAAATTTCGAGAGCCAGTCGCTTGATTTTCGACACCATTGATATCAAATGGTTGGCCTTGAGATTTTGGTTTCTTGCAGTACCACATGCAAGGTTTCTGCCAGGCGTTGCAGTAAAGATAATGGAAATACATGATTTTTGTAACGGATAGTAAATTGTCTTTCTAGTTGCAGTCTCTGAACAGAACAGTAGAAACTTCAATGTACGTTTCAATGGTTGAAATGCCTGTCTGGAGTGTCGCAAAGAGCTCAAATGCTTCTCTAAATGCCTTGCGCTGTACACCCTGATCAGGGGGCCATGTCGCTGTAACAAGGGACTCCAGGTCTCTTATTAGTGCCCTCCCCACCTTTGCATGTGCATCCCAATCCTGAATCACTCCCTGGGCGACTCCATTGCACCCTGCACTCTGGAGCTCACTATCCAATAGGTGGAGCCAACCACTCACCGCTCCTCGCTCCTTTGTCCATTCACAGACCATAGAATGTACTTCAGAGAGTATTTGCTGAAGCGACTGGCCTGGGTTCTGGGGAGCATGGCAGATGGGTCGATGTTGGTCTCCGGACACACTAGAGGAAATATTAGACTGGCCGATGTCTCCTGCTCCTGCAGGACGTGCTTCGGTTGGAAGTTGCTGAATTGACTGGCCCGAGTTCTGAGAAGCAGAAACACTGGAGGGAATCTGCCTAGCTGCTTTTGCAGCTTGTCGTCGTCTAAGTGGGAGGTCGGTGACAGCAAACATGTCAGAGACGAGTGCTTACTTTGCTGCCCGACGCCTATCCTTTTCACGAATTTCTTGCAAGTGCCTTAACAAAGCATGAGCAAATAGCATTTGCCGACAATGAAACATAAGTTGCACCTTGCACGGTAGCGTTGATCCTTGTTTAAGTGGCGAAAATCTTGGTCAGAACACTCCTCAGATACCATTAGTAAGACAGCAAGTGTTAAAGAGTCTGGAGGGGGCTGTATAGTGCGAGTTGTAGGAGCATGAGCAAATGTCCACGACAGTCCACGATAAGTCTGCGATAAGTCCACGACAAGTCCACGATCCCAGACGTTGGGCACAAGTCCACGAGCTCAGATCCGGAGTGAGATAGACTCGCCACAGCCACCCCTGCATCGATCAATCACATGACAGCCTTAGATGATGATCGACGATCAGTAATTGGACTCATTCAGCACTATGGCACGGAGGAAGACTGGAGCAAAAGTCAACATAATCCGGGCTGGCCTCCCTTCTGTCTTCCAAGTGCGGGCAACAACGATCCATAGAATAAGTGGCCAACTCAAGCTCAAGCAGCAAATGGCTAGTCTACACGTCCAGCATCCACAAGATTTGTCGAAATTTTCGCCAACTGTGCTGGAAAATCAAGGTCATGGCATCGAGGATTTTGGAAGTCAGATGGGCATGCAGGATAGCGAAGCACAACGAGGAGATGGGAAATCCATCAAGGTGTGTATTATTGCCTTTCAATTCGCACTGCCTTGATTGCTTGCAGAAACCTTCAGAAACACCGTTACAGCAATGGCTCCCGTTTCGACAGGAATACTTGGATGAAATGCTCCGCCATGAATCTCGACCTCCCATTGCTGCTTGTGCGCTGTGTGGTGCAAATGCTAAGTTCAAGTGTCATGATTGTTTTAGCACTCCCCTACGCTGCCAAAGTTGTCTTGTTCAAGAACACGGTACCATGCCATTTCACCGGATACTTGTAAGTGCATCCTATGTTTCATCATGAAGCATTCTTATGGGTAATTAGAAATGGGAAGGCACATTCTACAATGATGCTTCTCTGTGGGAGCTTGGTATGGTGGTTCAACTTGGTCATGACGGCGGTATCTGTAGCAATCCAAGTCAGACAATGAAAACGTTTGTTGTGGTAGATGTATCTGGAATCCATCAAGTCAACCTCAAGTTTTGCGAGTGCCATATGATCCCTGGAAACTCGAGGCATCACATCCAACTCTTACGCTCAAGTTGGCTCCCCACTACTCTGGTGCGGCCACAGACCGCCTTCACGTTCGATTGCCTCGACACTTTCCATCTCTTAACATTGCAAGGAAAACTGAGTGCCCATGATTTCTACCAAGCACTTACCCACAAGTCAGACAATGTAGGGCTATTGGGTCTCAAGGTATGATGCTTCGTCTATTAAAATTGCTTCTGCCTAACGACAGTAATACAGGATCGCTACGAGCAATTCATGGTCGCAATGCGTATATGGCGGCATCTAAAAATGCTCAAGCGTTCAGGTCGTGGCCACGACCCGTCTGGGGTTGCTCTCACACAAGCTGGTCAGTGTGCTGTTGAATGTCCGGCGTGTCCGCACCCTGGTCGGAACCTTCCTTCAAGTTGGCAGTCATCTCCATCATCAAAGTCGTAAGTTCATTTCGCCGTTGTCTAACAAGTCCTAATCGATGCATACCAGCTGGCTCTACACTCTCACCCTTGCTCTTGACGCCAATTTTCGACTTAAGTTGAAGAATCGAGGGATCACAAATGATCCTCCCCTTGGTAATGGTTGGGGCCATTGGGTTCCAAGTGGGCCATACGATGAGTATCTATCGACTTATGGATGGCAAGAAGAGGTAAGTGAGTACAATACTGAGTTATCCCCTAACTGACTTCTTATCAGCCAAATCTCTGCGAATCGCAGTTGCGTGCTGTTGACCATGCAAACACCCGGTTCTCAAAAGGCTACAAAGCGACTGGTGCAGGCGTCGCAGTTTGCGCAAGGCACTCCCTCGTTCGTAAAAATGGCCTAGGTGATCTTCAAAAGGGCGAACGGTGAGTACATCGCTATTCCCTTTGTAAACTGCCTTACTGACATATACTCAGATATGCCAACATGGATTTCATCGCGTTTTTCAGCCTATCTGGTCTGCTTACGCAACACATCACTTATTCATATGATATTGCTTGCCAGTGGTCTCGAAACCTCAAGGCGCGGGTCTTGCAACTCCCTCAGTCCATGCAGCTACCAAAAGACACACTCAATACGTTGCGATTTGTTATCCCTAAAATGCACATCTATGGCCATGGGAAAACCTGTCAAACCCGGTATTCTCTCAATTTCATGAAGAGCTCGGCTCGCACAAATGGCGAAGACCCCGAGCGTTGGTGGGCCCACATAAACCCGGTTACTTCAAGCACCCGAGAGATGGGTCCGGGGTCCCGCCATGACACCATTGATGACCATGTCGCATCGTGGAATTTTCATAAGATCACTGGCTTTGGTATGTGTTTTTTCTCTCGCTCAGCATTTACCTACTCAATTGCATTGTGTAGGCAGTGCTTTGCTTTCTCAGCTACAGAACGCCATACATATGAAGGCAAAGCATGCAGCATTATTTGAAAAGTTCTCAGAGCGATTCAGTGCGGCACAGATTCAAAGTTGGACCTGTGAAATCGAACTATGGGAAACAAATCCTGAACACAAGAATCCATATGATGAACAGGACAAATGTAATTCATTTCGCTCTACTTTATTCTCCAAATGAACTCACAGTACTCAGCAACATCTTTAAAGGAAGTAATGGCTGAGTTGGCGAAGGAGGACTCGTGCGATTCAATGGGGGGTAATCGCCTAATTGATGACACATCGCTGAACTCGCTACTTGCGATGGGGCTTGAACTTGAAGAACAACAGTACGTGCTTTACATCACAGTTTTGGTCTGAGCCTAATTTGTTTTCCGGTATGCAGGCGTGCTCTTATCTTCCAAGCTTCGAGACTGAAGGAAGGCAAGGACTCGGCAGATATCCTGGAGAAACGCAACACGTTGTGGCGACATATCCAACTCTGGAAAGAAAAACAAGCAGTATATATGCCTTTCGTTACCCAACTATGGCTCGACACTTCAGAAACACTGTTACCACTCCGAGCACCTGCCAAACCAGAAACTATCAATCTCCACCTTCCCTCGTCACCTTCTATCCCCATGGCTATGCTACAATCGATCCCAATTTGCATTAACAAAGAGAAACGCATGCGCATTGCTCAAGCATTTGACGCCCTTGCCGAATTACGTCGCCTTCTGCGAATAACCATGGGGCTTTGGCACTACAAATATGCACAAATTGGGCCAAGCCAACGAATGAACACTCGCGCACGATCCTATATCAGCCGTTTTCAAGATAAGGTACAACGATGTGCTGAACGTTACCGTGCGGCTAGGCGTGCTCTCCTGCAGCTCGAACCTCAAGGAAAATGGAGAGAGCAGCTGCATGAACTGAGAAAACAAGACGTAGCCTTCCCAGAAAAGGGAGACAATGACGGTGAGGGGACACGTGTAGTCTCGTGGATATGGCTTGGAAAGCCGGATGCTGAGGGCATGCCGGCAGATGAGGAAGAGATCAATGACAGTATGTGGTAGAACAAGTTTTCTCGGTAGCCTATCTAATTCCTTCGTAGGCCTTCGTATTGAATGGGCGAAATCTAGAGCACGATCAGCCCGATGGGATGAAGAAGTCCAACAGTTGGAGGAAGAAATGCGACGAGTTCTGTGCTTTTTGGAATGGAAAGCTCAGTGGTGGGCTGCACAGGCGGGGATCCGCATAACTGACAATGACCACATAAATTTAGGGATTGCAGCTTATGCATCAAAGCAATCGTGGATCAACAATCAGATGGCCAACGCGTTTGCCCGCCAGTGGCACCCTCACCTTGTCGCAAATTCCCTGTCTGCCACAGACTGGCCGAAGTGCTTTATCCCGGATATGACAATGTCTCCTGCCAAAGCTGTACTAGTAGATGAGGATGACATAGACATAGCTGGGTTAGATGATGATTTGTTTGATTGAAATAACAATACTATGCACCTGTACTGCAACAAAATGGTCAGGCTACCCAGTACTCATTATAAGTTGGCCATATGTTGGAACTAGGGTGCTTTAACAATAGCTGCATTTAGTAAACTGAGAGTGTTCTTGGGCAGCTGTAGCTATGCAGGAATATATTACAGTGGTCAGTAATAGCTGCATTTAGTAAACTGAGTGTGTTATTGGGCAACTGTACAGTAATATACTACAGTGGTCAGTAATAGCTGCATTTAGTAAACTGAGAGTATCATTGGGCAGCTGTAGCTGTACAGTAATATACTACAATGCTCAGTGATAGCTGCATTTAGTAAACTGAGGCGTTATTGGGCAGCTGTAGCTGTACAGTAATATATTACAGTGCTCAGTGATAGCTGCATTTAGTAAACTGAGAGTGTTATTGGCAGCTGTAGCTGGACAGTAATATACTACAGTGCTCAGTAATAGCTGCATTTAGTAAACTGAGAGTATCATTGGGCAGCTGTAGCTGTACAGTAATATATTAAAGTGCTCAGTGATAGCTGCATTTAGTAAACTGAGAATGTTACTGGGCAACTGTAGCTGCATGGTAATATAATACAGTGCTCAATGATAGCTGCATTTAGTAAACTGAGAGTGTTATTGGCAACTGTTGCTGTATGGTAATATACTACAGTGCTCAATGATAGCTGCATTTAGTAAACTGAGAGTGTTATTGGGCAGCTGTCGCTGTACAGTAATATATTAAAGTGCTCAGTGATAGCTGCATTTAGTAAACTGAGAATGTTTTTGGGCAACTGTAGCTGCATGGTAATATAATACAGTGCTCAATGATAGCTGCATTTAGTAAACTGAGAGTGTTATTGGCAACTGCTGCTGTATGGTAATATACTACAGTGCTCAATGATAGCTGCATTTAGTAAACTGAGAGTGTTATTGGGCAGCTGTAGCTGGACAGTAATATATTACAGTGCTCAGTAATAGCTGCATTTAGTAAACTGAGAGTATCATTGGGCAGCTGTAGCTGTACAGTAATATATTAAAGTGCTCAGTGATAGCTGCATTTAGTAAACTGAG
Source organism: Clavaria fumosa (assembly GCA_951802425.1). Classification (NCBI taxonomy): domain Eukaryota; kingdom Fungi; phylum Basidiomycota; class Agaricomycetes; order Agaricales; family Clavariaceae; genus Clavaria; species Clavaria fumosa. The sequence continues at coordinate 3,607,928 of OX637799.1, read as the reverse complement.
AATGTTACTGGGCAACTGTAGCTGCATGGTAATATAATACAGTGCTCAATGATAGCTGCATTTAGTAAACTGAGAGTGTTATTGGCAACTGTTGCTGTATGGTAATATACTACAGTGCTCAATGATAGCTGCATTTAGTAAACTGAGAGTGTTATTGGGCAGCTGTCGCTGTACAGTAATATATTAAAGTGCTCAGTGATAGCTGCATTTAGTAAACTGAGAATGTTATTGGGCAACTGTAGCTGTATGGTAATATAATCCAGTGCTCAGTAATAGCTGCATTTAGTAAACTGAGAGTGTTATTGGGCAGCTGTAGCTGGACAGTAATATACTACAGTGCTCAGTGATAGCTGCATTTAGTAAACTGAGAGTGTTATTGGCAGCTGTAGCTGGACAGTAATATACTACAGTGCTCAGTAATAGCTGTATTTAGTAAACTGAGAGTATCATTGGCAGCTGTAGCTGGACAGTAATATACTACAGTGCTCAGTAATAGCTGTATTTAGTAAACTGAGAGTATCATTGGGCAGCTGTAGCTGTACAGTAATATATTACAGTGCTCAGTGATAGCTGCATTTAGTAAACTGAGAGTGTTATTGGGCAGCTGTAGCTGCACAGTAATATACTACAGTGCTCAGTAATAGCTGCATTTAGTAAACTGAGAGTATCATTGGGCAGCTGTAGCTGTACAGTAATATACTTCCATGGTCAGTAATAGCTGCATTTAGTAAACTGAGAGTGTTATTGGGCAGCTGTAGCTGTACAGTAATATATTACAGTGCTCAGTGATAGCTGCATTTAGTAAACTGAGAGTGTTATTGGGCAGCTGTAGCTGCACAGTAATATACTACAGTGCTCAGTAATAGCTGCATTTAGTAAACTGAGAGTATCATTGGGCAGCTGTAGCTGTACAGCAATATACTTCCATGGTCAGTAATAGCTGAATTTAGTAAACTGAGAGTGTTATTGGGCAGCTGTAGCTGTACAGTAATATACTACAGTGGTCAGTAATAGCTGCATTTAGTAAACTGAGTGTGTTATTGGGCAGCTGTAGCTGTACAGTAATATATGACAGTGCTCAGTGATAGCTGCATTTAGTAAACTGAGAGTGTTATTGGGCAGCTGTAGCTGCACAGTAATATACTACAATGCTCAGTAATAGCTGCATTTAATGAACTAAGGCTGTACATAAGTCAACTAGGCATTTGGTAGTGCAGCACACTAGTGTACTTCAGATATACCAGTAATTACTGTCAAAAGTTAAATATAAATTTGTACTATTACCATGTTTTAGTATACTAAACTTACTGGGACTATTGGGGCTCCTTGAGTTTGGGGCCGTCGTCTCCAGGTGCTGGGTAGTAGATGTAGTATGGCAGACCGGCGGGCAGATTTCCGATGGGTACCACAGGAGGTACCGCCGGTGGAATTCCTTGCGGAATCCCCGGAATCTCGAAAGGTCGTGGCGGCAACTGTGGCGGGAGGCTCGGGGTTGGCAGCAGCAGACATCTTGACCCTCATGCTGAGGATGGTGGGTTGACACTGGGTATCGGAAAAGGAAGCACTGGTAGCACTCCAGAGTAGTTAGTTGTGAGTAGGGATAGTGGGGGTAGTACTGGTGTAAGTGTATATCTCAACACAAGAGCAGGGACTGAGGGTCGAGGTAGTGGAGTAGGGCTTGGAGGCATTGTGGGTGGAGCGGGAGGATACAGGGTTACTGGGACCAAGGGGTTGGAGCTCCCCGAGGAAACCAAACCTGGTCTGAGCATCATCCCTAACGAAGTGGACACAGAGGCCGGGGTCTGGGGACCCGAAGGTTGTTGGTCAGGTGTGTATGGATGGCGAGGGGTCTGGGGACCCGAAGGTTGTTGGTCGGGTGTGTATGGATGGCGAGGGGGCCTGAGGTGGCACTGTTTCATCCCGATGGGACCTCAAGCACATCCTCGGCAGGTTGGGTTGTGGTGTCTTTGGCACAGCATACGACATACTGTCAAGAGTAGGTCAATTCCACCAAAATACAAGTGTAAACGACAGTGAGGGAGGGTGTAGCAGTAATTCTGATGGTGAGAGGGAATTCTGCATGCAAGCTGCATTGGCAGGAAGAGGCGCAGATACAACAGGAGGAGGTGGGAGGTAGCAGAACAACATAAGGGGGGGTTTTGACCTGGAGACCACATGAGAGGGTGGCCACTATGTGATGCCCAGTCCAGTACCTGAGGCAGCTCTCGACAGTGATCCTTGTGCATAAGTGGGTAATCGAGTTTATGTTGTATGCTGTAGTAACTACTACAACCTTGGGGTTTATATAGTAAGTGGTATCTAAAATAGGATAGCGTAGGAGAAAATCTGCAAAGAAGAAGTTATAAAACAAAGACCAAGGAATTGCCCAGAAACATGTTTCAGCCACAGTATCCAAATCCCCAAATCTAATATTGTTAAGGGACCTTCACTAACTCATCTGGTGACCACCCTGCAAGTCCTAAACTGACTCCACTTGTTTCCCAAGTTTCCTGATGTCAGCTGAACAATGGCGAAGCGTGCGGAGTATGTTGGAATTTCGACTCACGCATGGTATTGCTGATTGTCGATTTGGGACAGCAGTCGGGCGGCGGAATTACATCGGGAGTAGTCGTGGTGTGTGCAGGTGCATCAGGCGGCCCATAGTGGGGTGTGTTGGGTTGTGACACCTGCCTGATATGTAAACCTACCAAATTCTCCTTAATTTAGAGTCCTTAAATGGTATGTTAGGATTACTAGTTAAGGAGCTATGTTGAATCTTTCCAAATGTAGTAGATATGCAAATTTGAGTATAAATAGCTGATGGAACCTCATGTTGCAGGCATCATTACATACCCACTTATCGATTACACCATCCCCCAAGAGGATTAAGCCTATGTCTAGCCCAGCAAGGAGCTAAGGACAAATTTAGTTAAACTAAGGACTAAATCTAGTTGAACTAAATCTAGTAATTGCTGACTAAGGACTTAGTCTGGTCAAGTGATCTGGGTACCCAAGGGTACCCAGGCTTTGATCGAGCCACCCTATGCCGACTCCCTTGGCGCGGTAAGTATTGAGCAAGTTACAGATATCTTGGTATAGGGTACAAGCTGTTCTACTGTACAATGGCTAAGCCCATGGGATGTTGTGACTTAGGTTACTAACTAATAATAATATCTGCCCAAAGCAATGCCTTGCTAGCAGTGTTGGTTTCAATACTGTTAGCAGGAAGGTATGGAACTGGAGGGTCTACTAGTCCTGTAGGCCAACTGCATAAGGAATTGAGGACCTGTCTGAGTCATCCTGATTCTCAGTGACTCATTTCTGACTGCACCCAGTACCAGATCCATAACAGATGTGCAATGGGGTTCAGGTGGTAGGTATGCATAAGGTGTGTTAGGGAAGGGCATTGCAAGTACAGCCTGGTGGTTGTGAGTGTCATGTAAGAGCAGGGAAGGTCAGAGAGGCTTCTGGAAGGGGACTGCAGGTTCCAGAAGTGTGTAAAGGGGCTCGCAAGGTTGTAGAAGGCTGTTGGGAGGTTCATAAGTGTCAGTAGAGTCTGCTTGGGTAAGGGAAAATGAATGGGTCCTGATAGGCCACTCACATATATATACTGTGTCACAACTGTACAGAGGGGTGGATCCCTATACATAGAACTACTAGCTCAATATACCATTGAGTCCAGTTCATTTGAGGGATAGAAAGTATTACACCTGTGAAGGACAAGGGACCATCACAGTCATGAGAAAAGAAGCCTGAACCCCACTCTCAGTCACCTTCACCCCTCACCTTCACCTTCATGAACACTCTTACTCACCCTCACCCACCCCATTTACTCTGTCACTCTCACAATCATCTTCACTGTCATGTCCGTGCCGCTCCCTTCCGGTCCGGACTGGAAACACGATCCCCGGTCCCGGACTTTCCATCTCCGGCCCCGACCGCCAACCTCCGATCCCCGGATCCGACCGCCGACCTCCGGTCTCCGGACCCGGACCTCCGAACTCCCGCTCTGGTGCCTCAGCATCTGAGGGTACCTGCCCCACATGTGGGGCAGGCACCAAACCCACATCCGGGGATAGTTCCCCAAGAGGCTGTCCCGATCCCGATCCCGATCCCGATTCCTGATTCCCGATCCCGATCTCCAATTCCCGAATCCGACTTCCCGACAGTCGTGAACCAATGTCCGTGGTTACTCCACCAGCAACGAACTCCGAGCGTGGAAACCGGACAATCCGCGCAGTTGCTAGGCTGCGTAGTTACCATCCTGACGGTAGCAGTATCTGACTCCGGGATCAGGAAACTGATCCCCGTTGCTATCCCGTTGTTCCGTAGTAAGTCCCGCGATGTATCTCCGGGCCATTCTCCGTAACTACCGTCAAAACTCTGGGTTGCTGGAAATGCCCCGGACTCGTAGTATATATACCTACCTACTTCGTAGAGTATTCTGCAGTCCGGATACCGCCCTCGTACACCCTCGTATACCCACGTACACCCCTCCCGTATACCCCCGAACTCCCCCGCACCTCCGTCCCCCCGTCCCTTGTATATCTCCGCACCTCCATACTCCTGTCTGACTCCCCGTCTCCTGTCCCTCCATCTATCTCCGCACCTCCGTCCTTTCCGCCCACCACCTTGTAATTTGTATCATGTCTAATCCGACCCTCGTCCTCTGTCCCCTACGTCAGTTGTGCCAAGTCCCGACCAAGTCCCGACCAACTCCTGACCAACTCCTGACTTCCACCCGACACCCAGAATCTGTCCCGACAGCCTACACCATCCGTCCGACCTCCGGAAATCATCCCCGAACTCCGGAACTCCGTATCCCTCCTCCTCCCTGGCCTCTGTCTCCTCTACTTAGTCACTCATTAAACCCGAACTCCATCCGAACTCCATCTCCACCCTCCCATCCATCCCTCAACTCAAATATGACGAAGTCCATCCCGGACATCTCGCCCGAGCACCGGACCCAAAGTCCCGAATCCCGTAACTCCGAAATATGGGACACCCAGGACTCAGTAAGGGCGTCGTTTCAATACATTCGCCAAAGTCCCACCCGAACCCCGAAGTCCAACTCCGGACCTCCGGACCCCCCGGACCCGAACTCCAAACTCTGACCGGACTTCACCCCGACCCTCCGAGCATGCACGTAACAGTGTATCCGGACTCCCGCTTTCTAGTCCTGAAAAATTCCTTCACCTGACACAGTTGACCTCCAACTCCCTTAGTGGACAAAGGCCGACACCCCATTTCCACAACTCCAAGTGAATCGTCAATTCCCGACATCACTATCCTGACCAGCCAAGAATACTCCACTGCCCTGCTGAAACTCGCTGATGCAATCCATGCCACTACAAAGTCCACCAGACCAAGTCCCGGCATAATCGCGAGTTAGGGAACCCGAACCCCTTCAATGGATCCGACCTCCGAGAAACTCCGAAATTCCGAAAAATTCTCAAGTCGATATTTTTTGACTTATGAGCTCTGCTTCGGCGCATTTGCGATTTCCACCCTGTCTGACCTTTTGTCAATAACCTCTGCCCATCTCCGTGTAGTTCAGTCTCCGTAGTCCCCAAACTCCGACTGACCCCGGACATCGCACTTGTGCATCCGGAAAACACCAATCTGACCAAATCCGACCTCTCCGACTCTGCCCCATCAAATCCCGGCAACTCCCGATGGATTGTTTTACATCCGTCAAAATCCGATCCCATCTCCGACCTACTCCCCGACCTCAGGAATCATTTCCCAAGATCTCCTCGTCACTCCGATCGACTCAACCTCCTCCGCAGTCCCAGGATATTACTGACTCACCCGCCAGAACCCGTTGGTTCATTGGGTCAGAGACAGTGCCAATTTCCGGACTACCGGACACAAAGGAAAGTCGCATTATCCGAAACCGGGAACTCAAAACTCCCAAACTCCGGATCGCTGCACCGGACATTTATTCCTCAAAATGCAGTAACCCACTCCGTGATCACCGAACTTCGGAGATCAAAATCCTTTTGTTCCGGACTTAGTCCCAGGACGAAACCTCCGTCCGGTTCCATCCCCCGGAACCTGCGGACCTCTCCGACATAATTCTGGAAGTCCGCAACTCCACCGACGTGCCCACCAAGTCAAGTGTTGACTGACACATCGGCTCCGTTCGACTGCAAGGTCAATACTGGAAGCAGGAAAAGAGACTGCAATATGGCACAATCAATTCCTGCTCCCGCCTGGAACTCCGAGTCTTTCTGAGATCCCATTACCTCTGAATCCGGTTTATCCACCACCCGTCCGCTTAACTCCGCATATGGAGTATCTGTCCCCCCTAGACGGTTGTCTCCGCTTCGGCAAAGAACTCCTGGGTCGTTAATCCGAACCACCCGGAAACCGCAAACCAATTCCGCAACACCCGGAATTCCTTAAGGTGTCCCCGGAAGCGCAAAGATCTTTTATGGCAATCGATCTCCGGCTCGCCTTCCATTCGTCCGCATCATAGAAGCAACTTATGGAAAACCCGTGCCTCGGACCCACTCACGGTCCCTCGATTGGCTCATGCCTTTCCACCCAACTAGTGCCATTTCGGCATTTCAACATTCTGACACCCCGCCAAATCCGAACTTCCTCTGACCGATCTCTGACACCTCCGAATATTGTCCGACGTCTCCGATCTCGCGCACTTATGCGCACCCTGGGGAAATTCCTTCCGAAAGCAAGGAAGTTGAATACCCCGGACCCCGGACCTCACCCGGCAGGCTGCCATGGTCCTAGGAAACAGTTTTGTCACCCAGGACTGGCCTGAAGCCCTGCAAGGCTAAGGAAAGTACTTACTCCGAAGCTGCGCAAACCCTGTCTGGAGAATTATTCTCCGCAAATCCGATTCTCCGACTCCGTGGTACAGCTATATGAACTAGGCGATATCCCTCACCCGGAAACTCTCCGCAAAATGTCTCAAGCATTCGAGACATTGAAAGTTCAATGCTTACTACACTTTCCACCTCGGCGACTGTCATCTCCGACGGTCGCCACGATTTTCCGCGATCTCCACATCCGGAAAATCGTTTCCGGTTGTACTCCACTCCCGGACTTTCTATTCCGGCATAGTCGAACTACTCACAAGGAACTCCTGACAGATGTTCAAAACCCTCAGTCTTTGCGCCTTGAAGGATTTGTTATCCCAGCTTAGGCATTCACTGACTACGAGAAACCCAAACAGGCAGGAACCACTCGGACTTTGACTGCGTCGAGTCCGGCAACCAGAGTTCTTTTCCAACCCCATTCCGCCCCCACCTGGTAATCCGATCCCGCTCCGGAATCCGAAACCAAAATCCGACACTCCGAATCGATGGGACCTCTGCCCTAAGAGGGGGAGAGTGGCTATGCCATTCTAGGCTTTGAAGCAATTTCCGACCCACACCTTTGGCAAAACCACTCGAAATCCTCCTCCGGGCACCGTACCTCGTAAACTCTGAAACCCGACCCGAAACCCGAACGCTCGCATGAGCAAAACCTGACCGCTAGACGCGAACTTGCAGGCCCCGCACAAGCGAAATCCGACTGTCCGGACTTTATCCCGGACCCCTCCGACTGGACACCCGGACTTAGTTTCCAAATGTCCTACAAGTCCTACAGTCTCGACACGACCACCTGAAAGCCGGTCAACTCGGACTTACCCAGAAATCCGACCCACCGGGATTATGCGTGGCCCGGCCATCTGCAAAGTTCCGCAATTCCTGTGTGAACTGCGGAGATCAAGTCCTCTGGTTTAGGCCTACAGACTCCTCCGCAACATCCGACTCCGGAGAAATCACAGAAATCAACCTCAGTACATATTTCACCGAACCATCCGAACCCGGTTGCAAGCCAGGGATCATTATCCCAATGCGAGACACAGCCACCCGAGGAGTTGACTAATTTCTTTGTCACTCAAGTCCTTACAGACACGGGATTCCGACACACGTAATATCCGACCCCAAATCTGAAATCCGTCCCACCACCGGAATTTGCGAATCAGCAATACTCCGAGCCCCGGAATTTCCCTGATCTTCGGGAATAAGAAATTCCACCCGAGCCTATCTGAACCTGTTTCCGGCGCCGCTTCCCATCCCATTGTCAAGCTGCCGAAACACATATCCGACCCCCGAAATCCGAACCCGGACATCCGTCCATCCGACCCTTGGAGCAACTTAGCGCAATAATGCTATGACCTCCGAAGTGCCATCCCAAGGAACAAGTTTCATTCGTATTCCGACTTCCGGCACAAACTCCGAATCCTGGAATCCGAGCCCCGACATCTCTCGACTCGCAGGTTTTGAAGTCCAACTCCTGCATAGGAGCTGGTTGCAGATTTTTTACTCTGCGTATCCGACACCACCCGGAACTTACTCCGATCTCCGCCATTTCCGCGCATGACTTAATTCACACAAGTCCGAGCGCAAAAGCAAAGTACATTAAGTAAGAATCAAGGAAACTATGTACTTACGCAGGCAACTTGTTGCCTGCAGCTGCTTTCTCCGCCGGAGCCGGCCCCGGCTCCGATCCCTCCCTCACATCCGCATCCGCCGCCTTTGCGGGTCCCGGACCCGTGCCCGCCGTCTTTTCCGCAGCCGGACCCGGACCCACTCCCTTATCCGACCCCTTCCCCACATCCGCCTCCGTCCTTTTTCCTGGACCCGTGTCCATCTTCCTCCCGACCCCCGGACCCGCTTTCCCCTCCGCTCCCGTCTCCGGCTCCGCATCCGGCATCTCCGCATCTTCCTCCAACTCCGGGACTTCGAACCCGGACTTCGCGAGACTCGCACGGATGTTCTCCTCAACACTGATTGAGACTTGCTCGATAATATGGTCCCACCGCTTTGTCATCACCTCCCGGTGTAGGGACCGGTGTAGGGCCCGACCATCGGCTGCCGCCAATTCCTTCACGAAAATTTCCCCCGTCTCCTTGACAGTGGCTCGGAGAGCCCGCAACTCCCACACGAGCCACTGCGCCGCCTGCAGGAACGTAGTCCCCGCAGCAATCTCCCCCAGCATCGGCCCCGGCTCCGACCCCACTGCCCGTTGTTTTTTCTGCGCCGGCACCTCCGCCTCCGTCTCCACCGCCTCGTCCGATCCCGGACTTGCGGCTCGCTTCTCCACCCGCTTCCCCACTTTCTTCCCCCGTTCCGGCTCTCCCAGCCAATTGCACACTATGTGCTTTTCTCGACATTCGTCGCAGCTCTTGACCCGACCGGGTCCGGTATGCTGGCAAAGCTGCCGGAAATTCCGCACCGCAGGCATGCCTCGTCTGTGGCCCGCTGGGCTGCCTCGACCTTTTCCGCCCGTTTCTGGGCCTCCCGCTCCGCCCGCTCCATCACCGTCCGCGACGACTCCGCCTCCTGCTGCAAGGCCATTGCCTCCGCAGCAGTTCCTCCGACCCTCTTGACCGATGGCCTCGCAGCCACAATTTCTTCCCATCGGGCCCGAGCCCGCTCCCCCGATTCCGCTTCCTTCCGCTCCCGCTCCTCCGCTTTCCGCCTCGCTCGTTCCGCCTCCTCCGCCTCCTCCCGCACTCACTCCTCCGCCTCTCTCCGAATCCGCTCCGCTTCCTCTGCCTCCTGCCTTTTCCGCTCCTCCGCCTCTCTCCGAATCTGCTCCGCTTCCTCTGCCTCCTGCCTTTTCCGCTCCTCCGCCTCTCTCCGAATCTGCTCCGCTTCCTCCGCCTCCTGCCTTTTCCGCTCCTCCGCCTCTTTCACCTTCCGCGTCTGCTCTGCCTCCAACGCCGCCATCTCTGCCCGCAACTTCTCAATTTTTATTTCATAATTGTCTCCGTTGTCTGCCATGCCTGATGGTGGTGGTTCAGGTCTAAGGAGAAAAACCGGACTTAGGGCATGAGCCCGGACTTATATATCCGGGCTCGGAGATTCAAACTCCGCCCGAAATTCCCGATCCGACACTCCGCGGAATACTCTGATCCCATCACAACCCGATCTTCTCCAATCTCCTGGCTCCGATCTAAAGGTCTCAAGGGTTCGACCTTAAAGGGGAGGCACTGTCATGTCCGTGCCGCTCCCTTCCGGTCTGGACCGGAAACACGATCCCCGGCCCCGACCGCCAACCTCCGATCCCCGGATCCGACCGCCGACCTCCGGTCTCCGGACCCGGACCTCCGAACTCCCGCTCTGGTGCCTCAGCATCTGAGGGTACCTGCCCCACATGTGGGGCAGGCACCAAACCCACATCCGGGGATAGTTCCCCAAGAGGCTGTCCCGATCCCGATCCCGATCGCCAATTCCCGAATCCGACTTCCCGACAGTCGTGAACCAACGTCCGTGGTTACTCCACCAGCAACGAACTCTGAGCGTGGAAACCAGACAATCCGCGCAGTTGCTAGGCTGCGTAGTTACCATTCTGACGGTAGCAGTATCTGACTCCGGGATCAGGAAACTGATCCCCGTTGCTATCCTGTTGTTCCGTAGTAAGTCCCGCGATGTATCTCCAGGCCATTCTCCGTAACTACCGTCAAAACTCCGGGTTGCTGGAAATGCCCCGGACTCGTAGTATATATACCTACTGTCAAGGTCCTAACAAGGTTAGCGGCGAAGGGGTTAGCGGAGCAGAGCGGAGATATTCTATCGGAGTCCGGTCGGAGTCCGATATCGGAGAAATGGAGAAGTAAACACAAGGAAGAGAGACTTATGGGACTGCGGCCTCAACGTATGTGTTGTGCCACCGCGTATATACGTGTCCCTATTTATCAAACAAGAACAATACCTAAGGGAGGATCAGAACACAAGTCAAAACTCTGAAGTTGATCGGAGTCCGTCGGAGTTGGTCGGAGTTGATCGGATGACGTGGAGAACGTCGAGGACGATGAGGACAAAAGCTCAGAGATGTTTAGGATCAAGAGACGTTAATATTCGAACTGAGGAGCAGGGAGATACAGGTGGAAACTTATACTGCAAGGACAGAGTATAGGAGTAATGTGAAACAATGTACTTATCAAATTACTAGGAGAGTTTCACCACTTGTGCCTGTGCAATTTTCTTGGAACAAAGAAACAACAACAAAAGCGACTCCCATGGGTCAAGGGTATCCTCTCAGTAGTGAACAGAATGAGGGGATGGAGGGAGAAGGTTCTAGAACGAAGTCCGAATGGTTCGAAGGTCAGCGGAGTAAAGTCCGATGAAGGTGCAGAGCGGGGCGTACGGAGTTACAGCGGAGCGGATCGGAGTTGGTACGGAGCTCGGAGTCCGGGGTGGGGATAGTGCTTATGCAAGCGGATGGGGTCGTAACAGTATCCCCCTCTTAGGGTCGAACCCCTGAGACCCTGTGGCCAAAGTCCGCATGAAAACGTGGCTCCCATATCAAGTTAGCACCGGAGTTTTGCGGTGCTTCGATCGGAGTCCGAAATTTTTTTGGGGGTTAAAACGATTGTGTGCGTCGCACTCCGCTTTTCTCTTCCTTAACTCATCACTCCCACCACTCGCCCCTAACACGGGCAATTCCTTTCAAAAAACTTATCATGTCCAACACGCAATCGACGCCCGGAGCCGGGCCCAGTCGCCCCTCCTGCCCTCGCCCACGACCCGTCATCGCCACCCCCACGCAACCTCGTGCGGTGGACGAGGACCCCGAGATCGCTGCCCTCACGAAGAAAATTAACGCGCTGAGGGAGAAAAGGGCGACGGAGGTGGGAGGAGGAGGAGCGGAAAGCGAGGGAGGTAGTGGATAGGGTGCGGCGGGAGGAGCTGGAGAGGGCGAAGGCGGTGGAAGCGAAGCGGAGGGCGGCAGAGGTGGCGCTCTCAGGTTGAAATTTGATTAGAAGTATTCTTCTCAAACTTCCAGGGGTCCTTGGAACAGTCTTTAGCTCAAATTTTCCCCTGTTGTTCTCTTTGTTAGGGTTAGATGAGGACTATGGATAGACTCCTATAGTCTTTGAGGATGTGTTGTGATGAGGACTAAGGATAAACTCCTATAGTCTTTGAGTGAGTGTAGTGATGAGGACTTAGGATAGACTCCTATAGTCTTTGAGTGTATGTATGATTGAGGCTGTAGGGCCTTGAGTTAATACTTCACTGAGTATCCAACTCAAAAGACTGTAGCTGTATTAATACTGCTCTTGAGTATCCTATACAACTGATTGATGACTGAGTAGTTGTATTAGTACTGCACTTAGAGTACCCTATACAATTACTGGACTTATGCAGAGATGATGGTGGTTGAAGGTTAAGAGGGAATATATGTGTTGGGTTAATACTGCACTGAGTATCCAACTCAACAGACTTGGGTAGTTGTATTAATACTGCTCCTGAGTATCCTATACAACCAATTGATGACTGGGTAGTTGTATTAGCACTGCACTTTGAGTACCCTATACAACTACTGGACTTAGGCAGAGATGATGGTGGTTGAGGATTAAGATGGAATATATTGCAAATGACCAGTGAGCTGGCCTTATATACTAGTGATCACATGACTTTCACATGACTTTCACATGACTGTCACATGACCTTCACATGACTGACTTAGTCAGCACATGGGAAAACTATACTAAATAAAGTAACTAGCTGAGTCATCAAACCATTAGTAATGAGAAGATTACTAATCTACAAAAGAGACTTAGTAAGCAGAATACATGAGCTGAGTAATCACAATATAAATGCTGAATAAGCTATAGTAGAGATGAATAATCAAATGACAAATCATTCTGCTGAGTAAGAAATGACAAATCATCCTGCTGAATAAGGAATGACAAATCATCCTGCTGAATAAGGAATGACAAATCATCCTGCTGAGTAATGTATGACAAATAATCCTGCTGAGTAATGTCCATTACATTCCAGTGATGTTCCATAACATGTCCATGTGACTTCCTTGACATTCTATAAGGTTTACATAAGCTTCCAGTAGCCTTCCTTGACCTTCTAGAACCTTCTATAAACTTCCATGACTTTCCTTGAGTTTCCATGGCATTCCATGGCATTCCATGACATTCCATGAACTTCCATCAAATTCTAGAACATTCTACAATGTTCTACTGTTCTTCTAGAACCTTCCATAAACTTCCATAACTTTCTTTGAGTTTCCATAGCTTTCCATAGCTTTCCATGACATTCCATGAGCTTCCTTCAAATTCTAGAATGTTCCATAATGTTCCAAGACTTTCCATAACTTTCCATAACCTTCCATGACTGTCTTTGAATGATGTTCTATAGGCTTCCATAACATTCTTTAGCCTTCCATAGGCTCCCATAACATTCTTTTAGCCTTCCATAGGCTTCCATAACATTCTTCAGCCTTCCATAGGCTTCCATGACATTCATTAGCCTTCCATAGGCTTATGTAACATGATCTTTGCCTTCCATAGGCTTCCATTACATTCACTAGCCTTCCATAGGCTTATGTAACATGATCTTTGCCTTCCATAGGCTTATGTAATATGATAGACCTTCCATAGGCCTGTAGAGGTACTCCATTTCCCTCATTTGACTTGTAACTGAATCAGAACATCATTATTGCCATAGAACAAAAAAATCAAGGAGGTGAAGGAAATTACAAGTCATAGTAAAAGAGTTCAGAACATAGGACAGGGACAGTAAAGTTATACATCCCTGGTCTTCTCATAATAAAGACATGAGAGGGGAGCTGAGGGTGGTCATGAAAAAGATGAAATGAAATCCTATCTGGTCCAACATGAGCCACTGGACCAAAAATAACTGGGACAACCTGTCCATCTAGCCACACTCCTATCATTGTCCAGGGGACAATGGGGTCAATGGGGTGAATGGTGATTCCCCAGGAGAGAGAGGGGAGGTCCTGCCCAAGGAGGGAGGCCTGATCCATATTGACAATAGTGAAAAAGAACATTCTGCTTGGAATAACACATTAGAGAATCTCTAATAGTGTAGAATCAAGAACATACTAGTGTTTCTGAGTGGTCTGAGTAGGAATAGAGTGTAGTGGTGGTGGTAAAAGGTAGTGGTGGTGGTGGAAAATAAATGTGTTCTGGGGGTGTGGCCTTGGTGTGGCGCAGGTGCGTCCATTGTTGTCACGTGCTCATCACGTGACACTCTGAACAATGCAGGTGCGGCTTCTCGCTCTCTCATTCTTCTCTCATCTCATTTCACTGCTATTCTCTAACAATAAACTCCACATTCTAAACTCATGGACTCTCCTCCCCACTTCCCCAATGGCACCAGAGTCTGGATCTTTGGGCACTTAGGCATCCTATATGGAACTGTTGTCAAGACAGTGAGGATGGCTGATGGGACTCAGCTTGTGGAGATCAAGGTAGATGGGGAGGATCCTAGTAAACCTAGGACATTGCCTGTGTGCACTGTCCATCAGATGAGTAAGTGGTCTTCTATTTGTCTTCTTCTGTTCACTAACTTGCTTCTAGTGTGACAGCGCGGGAGCAAGGGGTGGGGAGGAAGCGGTCTCCGACACCGGAGACGGAGGCGGATCGTGCGGAGTGCGCGCGATGCCATAGGTTGGGGGTGGCCTGTGTGTGGCCGAGTGGGGGGCGGGGGACGGCCTGCAACGCCTGTGCGGGGGCAAAGCAGAAGTGCGGAGGAGGAGAGGCGGAGAGGCCTGAGCGGAAAAAGGCGAAGGGGACACGGACCAAGCGGTCCGCGGAGTCGGAGGAGGATAGGGCGGAGATGTGGGTGCCGCGGGGTTGGGCGGATGGAGGAGGAGATTAAAAATTTGATGCAGGCCACGCATAGCGTGGTCCTGAGGGGGGTGTTTGCGATGGAGGAGTGGAGGGCGGAGGCCGCAGTGGAGCGGAAGGCCGCGGCGGAGGATCGGAAGATTCTCCGCGGGATTTTGGAGAAGTGGGGGAAAAGGATGGAGGTGGCGGAGAAGGCGGAGGCAGCGGAGGAGGTGAGGAAGGAGAAGGCGGAGGAAGCGGAGGCGGAGGACATGGTGGTGGAGGTGACAGGGAAGGAGAAGGAGAAGGGAAAGGCGAAGGAGGTGGGGTCGGAGAAAGAGGCGGAGGAAGAGGCGGAGGCGGAGGCGGAGGGCTTAAGGAGCCCGAAGGAATTTTGCAGGCGTCGCCCGGCTCGCCCCCCTCTGCCTAAAAAAATAAATATTTTATATACTTATTTATTGTTTCTTTTTTTATTATTATTATTTATTTATAAAATTTTTGTTTTTTATCTTTGAACTCGAGTGAAAAGTAAGCGGAGTGAAAGGAAAATAAAGTAAGACAATACGGAGAAGACGAAGAGAGGTTCGGAGTCGGACTTGGGAGAAAAAATCAAAGGTTCAGAGTTTACGGAGAAAAGGAATAAGAAGAAAGGAGGTTTTTTAGAGTTTTCGGAGTTTTCGGAGGCAGGAACAGAGAGAGAGACGGAGAGACAGAGAGACAGAGAGACAGAAATACGGATTTTTTTATTTTATTTTATTTTTTTTGAGATGAAGACGGAGAAGCGAGAGATGGAGTAGTATAGAACAGAAAATGTACGTAAGTAGAAGCATAAGAGAGATTTCGGGGTATCGGAGTGAACGGAGAAAAGAGACGGAATTGGATTGAATGGAAAATGTACGTAAATAGAAGTATAAGAGAAATTTCGGGGTATCGGAGTGAACGGAGAAGAGAGACGGAATTGGATTGAATGGAAAATGTACGTAAATAGAAGTATAAGAGAAATTTCGGGGTATCGGAGTGAACGGAGAAGAGAGACGGAATTGGATTGAATGGAAAATGTACGTAAATAGAAGTATAAGAGAAATTTCGGGGTATCGGAGTGAACGGAGAAGGGTCTAGAGGGTATTGAGAGGTCCGGGCTTGTTCGGATAAGCTTGGTGGAAATCCGAAACGGCCTCGGAGGCATGGACAAGTTCCGTAGCGGGAAGCCAGGATGTTTCTTCATCGGTTCCTTCGTATCCGGACCACCGCACCAGGTATAGGAGTTTGCAGGTGCGGCGTTTGTCGATCTTGGAGTCGAGCACTTCGGAGATTTCGTGCTCTAAGTCTCCATCGATCTCTACCGGAGGAGGCAGGGTGATGGTACGATTCGGAATTGTATTCGGAGTGACTGGCTCCAGCATGGAAATGTGGAAGACGGGGTGGACGGCTCGCATGGCCTCGGGGAGTCAGAGTATGAAGGAGTGCGAACCGGCCTCTCCGATGATCTCGAAAGGTCCGAGGAACTTGTCGGAGAGTTTTTTGGAGGGTCTGGTCGTACGGAAAAACTTCGCCTTTACGTATACTCGGTTTCCGACCTTAAACTCCAGTGCCGGAGTCCGACGTTTGTCCGCCAGACCCTGATAGCGACTCTGCGCTTCGGCGATTTGGTTACGGAGTTCTTGGTGCAGCTGATCCAAGTCTACAGCGAGCTCTCGGGCACGGACCGAAGTTACTTCGCGTTCGGGAAATACCGAGATATTCGGATGATAACCCTTGTTCACGAAGAACGGAGAAACCCCAGTGGTGGCGCTCGGGGCATTGTTGTAGGCAAACTCGGCAAGGGGTAGAAGCTGCGACCAGTTGTCCTGCTGGTAATTGCAGTAACAACGGAGGTATTGTTCCAACGTCTGGTTAGTCCGCTCCGTCTGTCCGTCGCCCTCCGGATGATATCCGGAGGTGAAGTGTAAAGTCATGTCCAGGACTTTACCCAACGAGCGAAAAAAACAGGAAATGAACTCGGAGCCGCGATCGGAGGTGACATGCGACGGAACTCCATGTTTCGAGAAGACGTGGAATACGAATAGACGAGCCAACTCCATGGAGTTCACTTTGTCGGTCGTCGGGATGAAGATTCCCTGCTTCGTAAACCTATCAACAACCACCAATATTGCGGTAAAACCGGAGCTCTCAGGGAGTTGCTTGATGAAATCCATCGAAATGGAATTCCACGGTTTCTCGGGTATGGGTAGCTGCTTGAGCGTTCCATATGGCTTATGCCGAGGGGCTTTCGCCCTACCACAAGTCGTGCAAGACTTGCAAAAGTCCGATACGAATCCTCGGAGTTTCGGCCAGGTATAATCCCTGAAGACCAAGGCCGTAGTCTTGGTCCGACCGAAATGTCCGGCGAGCGGGTGATCATGTCTCGCGCGTAAAACGCGGAGTCGGAGGTCATTGACGTCCGGTACATAAATCCGTCCGCGCTCGCGGAGAAGTCTGTCATCGTCCATGGACCACTTAGGGTCCGCGGAGTTTGAGTGGAGGTCTTCTAGGATCGGGATGATTACAGGATTGAGCAAGAGTCCAGACTGGATGTCCTCTCGGAGTTGATGATCATCAATCACAAACGACGCGCGGAGTGCGGGTACGTAAAGCGACGAAGCTCGGAGAGACGATATCAATTGTTCACTGGAGAACATCAGCCGGAGGTTTTGTGGATTGACGCGGGCATAGTCGCTATCCCCCTCTTTGGGATAGACGTCCCAACGTCTAGTCAACGCATCGGGTTTCATTCCGAGGCGCCCGGGGCGGAATCGGATCACAAAATTGAACTGGGAAAGGAACTCCGACCACCTGGCTTGACGCCGGGTGAGTAGGCGGACCATGGAGAAGTACTCTAGGTTCTTGTGGTCGGTAACAACGTCGACCGGAATTCCAGAAGCTTCGAGATAGTGCCTCCAAGCGGTAAACGCCTCAAATATAACGAGAAGTTCCTTATTGTGGGTGTCATAGTTCAGTTCGGAGACGCCTAGGGTGCGGGAATGAAAAGCGATAGGGTGGACTTCACCATCGGAGGTGACCGTAGAAAGTATCGCAGCGACAGCGTAGTCCGAGGTGTCCGTTTCGACTATCAGCGGAGCTCCAGGTATGAAGTGCGAGAGGATCGGAGCCGTGGAGAACGCGGTTTTTAGATAGTCAAACGTGGACTGGCAATCGTCGGACCACTGCCACTCAATGTTTTTATGCGTCAAGCGGTTCATCAGAGCGACGATCTCGGAATAGCCATGGACGAAGCGGCGATAGAAATTGGCGAACCCGAGGAAGGACTGGACATCCTTGACCTTCCGCGGAGTCGGCCAATCCTGAATAGTTTTCACTTTAGCCGTGTCCATAGAAAGTCCGGACGGAGATAAAACAAATCCGAGATACTCCACGGTTTCAGCGTGAAATTCACACTTAGCCGGGTTCAGGAAGAGACCGTGCTCCTGGAGCCTTCGGAGTACCTCTCGGACGTGCTCAACGTGTTGTTTCGGATCCTCGGAGTAAATTAGGATGTCGTCGAGGTAGACGACCATGAACGTGTCGAGAAGGTCGGAGAATATGTCGTTCATAAAGTGCTGGAATGTGGCGGGCGCGTTTGTGAGCCCGAAAGGCATCACACACCATTCAAAGGATCCGTATCGGGTGCGGAATGCGGTCTTCCATTCGTCACCCTCAGCGATACGGACCAGGTGATACGCGTGTCGGAGGTCGAGTTTTGTATAGATTCGGGCTTTTCCTGGAACGTCGAGAAGATCTTTAGTCAGCAGGAGCGGATAACGGTCTTTTTTGGTCAATTTATTGAGACCACAGAAATCAACGCATAATTGGAGCGTTCCGTTCTTCTTCCGGACAAAGAGCACAGGTGCTCCGTGCGGAGAATGGCTTGGACGGATAAATCCGATGCGGAGGTGCTCGTCCAAAAACTCGCGGAGTTCGCTGAGTTCGGACTGTGACAGAGAGTAGACCGCACCTGGCGGAGGGGATTGGCCATCCAGCAGGTTGATCTTTAAATCATACGGTCGATGCGGAGCAAGGGTATCTGCCTTCTTTTTACTGAAGACATCTGGGAAGTCCCTGTACTCCTCCGGAACGGAGAGGAGGTCCTGGGGGGTGGTGTCGGGGATGTTGAACGAAGCGGAGGCCACGCGCGTGGACTCGCTCGACAACGTCATGCCAAAGACTTGGGACCCGCGAAGTCCACAAGCCGTGACGAATGCGGCAGCATTCACAAAAGAAACTTTGAGTGTCTCCTGGAGAGACGGAGTAGACGGAAAGGTCAGAGACTGGGTCAAAGACGGAGACAGAGGCAGAGATGGAGACGGAGTCCGGGTCTGGTTCGGAGTCGCTGCAGACGACATTTGAACCGGAGCACACGGAGCGGAGACAGACAGAGGGACAGAGGTGGACAGAGGGACAGAGTAGAGAGTGCTGGCCGGTGCACCCTCTGGATCAGATTTCGGAGTTTTCTCCTCTTTCGTAGATGGTCTGGGCTTTATCTGGCCAGTAATCCAGTCAACCAGCGGGTTGTTTTGGAACAGCCAATTCATTCCCAAGATCACATCACTAGAGGGATCAAGATTGGTAACTACACACAAGATGTCAGTCGGATCCATGGCGGAGAGCTGAATGGATAACCAGACCGCTTCGGTAACCCATATGGAGGTGGTCCCATTAATAAAAATGACCTCCCGAGGGGTCACCGGAGTTTTCGGAAGACGGAAGCGAGAAGCAAATTTGGCGTCAATGAAACAAAGTTCAGTGCCAGAGTCTATCATAGCTTTGAACGGAGACGAAATAGAAGGAGAGGAGGCAAGAAGGGAAAGAGAACGATGAAAGGAAAGGGTATCGAGTATCGGTTCCGTACGATCGGAGTCGGAGCAGCCGGAGAGTCGTACTATGCTCTCTGGGCTGCTCAATCTTTTTTTGGCATGGAGTCACCTCCCTCGGAGGTGATTCGTGCAGCGCTGGCACTGGCCCGCGAGGTCCGCTTACGACACTCGTTGGCTTTGTGGCCCGCTATTCCACAGAAGAGGCACAGATTATTATCGAAACGCCGTTGGCGTTCCTCTGGAGTCAGTTTTCCATCCTGACCCAGATGGGCCTTCTTTGTGTCGCTGGAGCTACCGGAGTTAGCGGAGCCCTCAGTGACCTTTGGAACGGAGTTCCCAGAAGTCGAACCGGAGTTCACCGGACGCTTATCCGAGGGTTTCTCGGACTTGGTATTAGCGCCGGAAGTGCTTGGGGACTTGGGAATATCCGAAGTCTCCTTTTTTATGGTGTTGTTAGGCGTTGGAGCTTTAACGGAGTCCCAGGAGATCTCCTGCTGACGAGCCCAATAACGGCCATCGATCGCACTGGCTTGCTCGTGGAGTCCGCGGAGCGTGTCCGCGCGGTTAACGCGGGCCAGTTCGTCTTTGATGCGGCTAGCAAGTCCTTTGTAGAACTGCCGCTGCAACGCGTACTTGTCCCAATGGACAATGGACGCAAATCTGTTGAACGAAATGGTATATTTCGTCAACTTCTGGTCCTCACGCATCCGGAGGCGTTCGAGTTCGAACTCCGCCTCGCGGATCGCGTCGTAAGGACCAAAGTTCTCTGTAAGTTGAGCAACGAACATCTTATAGTTCGAAAGAACCGGATGGTCTTCACCATCCAGGATCATTGGTTCGAACCATTCCAAGGCGAAGCCTCGGAGAAAGGAAAGGACATAGCGTACCTTATGAGAATCGGATTTGAACGCTCTTGGGCGATCAAGGAAGTTTAACTGGCATTGGACCAAGAAGCTTTTCAACTTCTTAGCATCCGAGCCATCGAATGTGTCGGGGTCGCGTGGTTTTACCGTATCCGGGCGCTTGTTGGCATTGATAATTTGCTGAAGAAGGCGTGCTGGAGTTGGTTCGCGCTCTGCTCGAGGTGTCAGAGGTTCATTTAGCTCGTCATCGTTGTCAGTGACCGCGGGATCTGACTCTTTGTCGTGGTCCGGAGGTCCGGACACATTCGGAGTCGGAGTATTGTCGGCCGGTTCTGGAATGTCGACGTCGTCGGCAACAGGAGGTGGAGGTCGAGCACCGGAACGTGTAGTAGGCATTGTTAAGTTTGTATATACGAGGTTTGAAGTTCGAATATACTGTCAAGGTCCTAACAAGGTTAGCGGCGAAGGGGTTAGCAGAGCAGAGCGGAGATATTCTATCGGAGTCCGGTCGGAGTCCGATATCGGAGAAATGGAGAAGTAAACACAAGGAAGAGAGACTTATGGGACTGCGGCCTCAACGTATGTGTTGTGCCACCGCGTATATACGTGTCCCTATTTATCAAACAAGAACAATACCTAAGGGAGGATCAGAACACAAGTCAAAACTCCGAAGTTGATCGGAGTCCGTCGGAGTTGGTCAGAGTTGATCGGATGATGTGGAGAACGTCGAGGACGATGAGGACAAAAGCTCAGAGATGTTTAGGATCAAGAGACGTTAATATTCGAACTGAGGAGCAGGGAGATACAGGTGGAAACTTATACTGCAAGGACAGAGTATAGGAGTAATGTGAAACAATGTACTTATCAAATTACTAGGAGAGTTTCACCACTTGTGCCTGTGCAATTTTCTTGGAACAAAGAAACAACAACAAAAGCGATTCCCATGGGTCAAGGGTATCCTCTCAGTAGTGAACAGAATGAGGGGATGGAGGGAGAAGGTTCTAGAACGAAGTCCGAATGGTTCGAAGGTCAGCGGAGTAAAGTCCGATGAAGGTGCAGAGCGGGGCGTACGGAGTTACAGCGGAGCGGATCGGAGTTGGTACGGAGCTCGGAGTCCGGGGTGGGGATAGTGCTTATGCAAGCGGATGGGGTCGTAACACCTACCTACTTCGTAGAGTATTCTGCAGTCCGGATACCGCCCTCGTACACCCTCGTATACCCACGTACACCCCTCCTGTATACCCCTGAACTCCCCCGCACCTCCGTCCCCCCGTCCCTCGTATATCTGCGCACCTCCGTACTCCTGTCCGACTCCCCGTCTCCTGTCCCTCTGTCTATCTCCGCACCTCTGTCCTTTCCGCCCGCCACCTTGTAATTTGTATCATGTCTAATCCGACCCTCGTCCTCTGTCCCCTACGTCAGTTGTGCCAAGTCCCGACCAAGTCCCGACCAAGTCCCGACCAACTCCTGACCAACTCCTGACTTCCACCCGACACCCGGAATCTGTCCCGACAGCCTACACCATCCGTCCGACCTCCGGAAATCATCCCCGAACTCCGGAACTCCGTATCCCTCCTCCTCCCTGGCCTCTGTCTCCTCTACTTAGTCACTTGTTAAACCCGAACTCCATCCGAACTCCGTCTCCACCCTCCCATCCGTCCCTCAACTCGAATATGACGAAGTCCATCCCGGACATCTCGCCCGAGCACCAGACCCGAAGTCCCGAATCCTGTAACTCCGAAATATGGGACACCCAGGACTCAGTAAGGGCGTCGTTTCAATACGTTCGCCAAAGTCCCACCCGAACCCCGAAGTCCAACTCCGGACCTCCGGACCCCCCGGACCCGAACTCCGAACTCTGACCGGACTTCACCCCGACCCTCCGAGCACGCACGTAACATTCACTCTCACCCTGGCTCACACTTCTGCTTCATCTGCACACCCACTCTCCCCTTTACATTAAATCATGTAAATTCATCCAAATATTACTGAAGATACTGCTCATAGGTATGCATCTACTCACAAAGTCTGATGAAAATATATGAAGTGTTTGCTGAGATATAGCCAATGTGCCATGCTCATTTAATATCAAGAATAATGGGGATCTTTGGAACAGATGGAAAGTGGGATGTGGTTTCCATACAAAAGATGATGCCAAAAATGGGAACTAGGCATATGAATATTTTGGTGATTATTGGAAATTATTTAACAGAAGTTGGCCAATGCTGCATTGGCCAAGTGTTGTGGGTAGCAGAAAGTGGAGCATTGGCCACTTGGTAGTGAATGGTATGGGGGGTTAGAGGGGGTATAGGGAAAGGGTGTGGGTGCTTTACATAAGTGTTTTAGTGTCCAGGTCCAAAGATCCCGGGAAAATGAGTTTTTTGGGCATTTTCAGGGGATCTTTGAAAGTAGAAGCTCAGGGGATCAGGTAAGTGGCCATAAACCATTGATATACTATAGAGAATGTCTCCTCAAAGTTTCATAGGCCTCCCATGCCTACATATTGTAAAATATGCTATTCTTTGTAATGATACACTAGGAAGAGGCCAAAATGAAAACCAGGGGATCTTTTGAAGTAGCAAGTGGGGTGAGACATGATCCATACAAAAGTTGTATTGTTTTACCTATAGAACATGTCTACAAGGTTCCTATAACACATTTTGCAGTTTTTTATTATGTGGCCAAACTTGCATTGGCCATTTGTTTTACAGCTAGTGAGCATGCACAAATAAATAGATTGGAAAAAAACTCACAGAGAGTGAAACCCGGTGCAGTTGGTTGAAAAATCATGGATTGAGGACATGTGCCATGCCCTCAAAGTACTTGTGCTGGAATAGGTGCACCAAGAGGGCCAGGATTGTTGGGTTGTTCATTATCCAACGAATATCCATTCTGCTGGTAGCATAGCTCCCAGATAATCCCTGGAGAATGCCATCCCAGGAGTACTTTGGTTTGCCCTGGAGAGACTGTATGAGGTGCACCAACTGAGAGGCAAGGTCATCTATCCTTTGAATGGTCTTGCAATTTTCTGCCAACTTGTGTTTGACAATGTCACCCAATGGTGAGGCTTCCAGTGCCCCTGTGTTTAATGGTATTAGGGTTCAACAAGGTCTTCATGATGGAGTAAGTTGGTCTACACCTTTGTCCCAAAAGCCCACCAGCCACACACAATGCTCCAAAGCTTCCTCATTCAACTCCAGATCTTCCCTAATTTTCATCTCATCTTTTTTCTTTTCTACTGCTTCCTTCAAGGATGCCACAAGTTTACCACGTTTGTTGAGTTCATTCTTGAATGCCTTGGTGATAAGCCAAGCATGACGATGTTGGCCTGCAAGCATCTCTAGCACTACTTCCTCCTCCTTAAGCCCAGGTGCACACTGGAGATGACAGAAGTTCTTCAGCCGGAATGATTTCATTGAACTGAGTTTGAATTTTTCCTTTTCAACAAGGCAGAACATGGCATTGGGTATTGAATCATTTTGCAGACCATCTTGATCTACATATTTGTCAAGTGCAGAGACTTGGGCCGTGGAAATAGGTTGAGCTCCATCCCACTTTATTTGTGCCTTTGTGGTGGCAAATTGATGTATGCATAGCCAAGGAGAGTGTCACTCTTGACACTCTCAGCCATTGTTGCCAGGTTTGTCCTGAGTTCACAGTCCCATGCAACAGGCTATCTTAGTCTGTCAGACAACAGTCTCTAATATTAATAGTAAACATACCTGAATTTCCTGTGATGGGCTGTACACCATAGGGCTTTGGTCTTAGAATATATTATTGATTTGGTGTATCACACAGAAGACTGATCACATACTCCACTTAGATCACTTTCTTCCTCTGGATCAGGGTTTGTCTGCAAGAAATAAGCTGAGGGCTCAGATTGAATTATGCAAACCACACACCTTGTTTGAATCACTTTGTGCTCCTGGAACTCCATTCTGTGCAAAATTAGAATTGTAATTAGCATGAATCTAGAATAATCACATACCCTGCTTGACTCCCCTGTGCTTGCCACTTGTTTTCCCTGTTGCGAATGAGAATTATGATTAGCATAAGTTTTCACTAGTCACATACCTTGCCAGACACCTTTGGCTCATTTCCCTGCACCAAATGAGAAATGTGTTTATCAGAACTTCACACTAATCACATACCTTGCTTGGCCTTGATTTATCTCCCTAAGAAAATGGGAATTCTGCTTATCATAAATTTGTGCTAATCACATACCTTGCCAGGCCCTCATGGAAGAGCAGGTTCATCCCCCTGTGGCAAATGGGAAATGTGTTTATCAGAAATTTACACTAATCACATACCTTGCCAGACACCCTTGGCTCATTACCCTGTGCCAAATGAGAAATGTGTTTATCAGAAATTTACACTAATCACATACCTTTCCTGGTCTGCTGGGCAGAGCTGGTTCATCTTCCTGTGCCAAATGAAAAATGTGTTTATCAGAAATTTACACTAATCACATACCTTGCCAGACACCCTTGGTTCATTTCCCTGTGCCAAATGAAAAATGTGTTTATCATAAATCTACTCTAATCACATACCTTGCCAGACACCCTTGGCTCACTTCCCTGTGCCAAATGAGAAAGGTGTTTATCAGAAATTTACACTAATCACATACCTTGCCAGACACCTTTGGCTCATTTCCCTGTGCCAAATGAGAAATGTGTTTATCAGAACTTCACACTAATCACATACCTTGCTTGGCCTTGATTTATCTCCCTATGAAAATGGGAATTCTGTTTATCATAAATTTACACTAATCACATACTTGGTTTGATTCTCCCTGACCTGTTTCTCTTTTCTCCTGTGCCAAGTGAGAATGTGATTAGCATGTGTGAACACTAATCAGCCAGTCACTTACTGATTTGTCAGACATGTTTCTCAAATAGGAAGGTGGTGGTTGTGGTTCAAGAGGCACTTTTAAACTCAGCTACATAGACTGGGCATATATATCCATATTTCAAGCTCCACCTGGATATACACAGTGAAGTTTGCCATTTTTAAACCCAGAAATGTGCAACTTGTCAGAGCACAACAACCACTGAATAGAATTACACCAAACTTTGTAGGGTGATAGGCCCCTATGAGGAGGCCCTACCAAAATATTTTTGAAATTTTATCTTTAGAATTGCAAGCATGGGAGCAAATCCGCATCATGCCAATTTTAAACTCCGACATTCCACAAAGTTGCACTGACTACAATTCTATGGCCATATCTCAGCAACCACTGGATGGATTCTCTCCAGATTTCGTGAGTACATGGGCAGCTATGAATAGTGTCTACATTAATATTTACATGAATTATAGTGATTTAATGGGGAAGCAAGAAAGCGAAAGTGTTGTTGCTATACCCAAGGTTTCCCTTTGTGGCCACATTGGTGAAGGGGGAGTGAGAGGGTGGAAGGGGAAGTGATGGGGAGGTGAGAGGACATGAGGGGGTGTGGTGTGAAAAGGTGTTAGAATGAGGGTGGGTGAACAGGGTTATGTGAGGGTGAAGGTGCTCAGCATGTGGGGTGTTGAGAGTGGTGGCAGTATGAAAGGGGTATGTGGAGTGTGTGGAGTGAAGGGAGAGTGAAGGAGAATAAGGTTATATGAGCAAGGGTGAAGGGGAATTGTGAGCAAGGGTGAGAATGACAATGATTGAAGCATGAGTGTGATGGGTGGACATGAGCATGAGTGGGTGTGAAGGAGTGTGAGAGAGGGAAAGATGTATGAGTGTGCAGGTGAGAGTGAGTGAGAGTAGATTAGTGAGGGATCAGTGAACATTTGTGAGTGAGGCAGGTTGATTGTTAATGTGAGAGTGAAAGTCATGGTCATGGCAAGTGAGGTTGGGTGAGCTGAGGAAAGTGTGAGTGGAGGTGCAGTAGGTGAGTGTAAGTGTAAGTGAGTCTAGGGTAACTGAAGTGAGCAATAAATGAGGGCAAGTGAGGGTGAGGGTGATTGAGGGTAACTGGGGGTGACTGTGGGTGACTGAAGGTAGCTGTTGGTGATTATGGGTAGAGAAAATCAGGGTGGGTGAGTAAGAGTGTTAGTGAGGGTAAAGGTGGGGTGGGTTATGTTATGAAGGTCGTGAGGTTGAGGGTTCTGAGAGTTGTAGTTAGTATATCCATATTTAAAACTCTGCCCTGATATGGCAATATTACAAAGCATTGTAACATTTGCCATTTTCAAACCCAGAAATGTGCAACTTGTCAGAGCACAACAACCACTCAATACACCATACTTTGTAGGGTCATAGGCCCCATAGGAACTCCACCAAACTTTGTCAGTGGATGGGACATTCTTAGGAGGATAACAAAAACATTTCCATAAATTTCTCAAATTTATTGTAAGTGTGAGATCAAATCTGCATCAACCCATTTTTAAACTCTGACAGTGGCAAAATCTGCATTTTGCACTTCTGAGTATGTCTCCACAGCCACTCTATCAATCCTCACCAATTTGTTTTGAGTAACTACATATCACTAGTACCTGTGATAGTATTTTCATAAGTTTAGCTAATTTGTTCCACATGTGAGAACTCAAACAATTGGCATGATGAAGTTCTGTACTTATCTAAGACCTCAATTCTATTTGATTGGAACCACTTCTATAACTATTTTTGAGGTATTCTTGAGTCATTGCCCTGTTAATAACTTGGTTCCTCATCATCAGTCCTATGGTTTTGCACTCACCTTTTGAAAAAGTATGTTTCCCTTTCCATACCATAAGTATGTTTCCCTTTTCATACTATAAAATGGTACAATTTGAGAACATGTTCTCTTTTAGCAAATAATGATTAGTGGAGAGTTATGTTATTCACAATGACCTAATAGGAAATATGATTAGTGGTGATTTACACTAATCACATCCAACTAATTGATGATGTGATTAATACCATGCACATTCCCTGTTGGACAATTGTAATTACTAACTAGTCAGACTCTGATCATTAGGATAAGCAAGACCTGCAACAGTTATGTTTCAAAGTATGCCTAAGCCATAATTGTGTAACCTAACCTAACCATTTCAAACTCAGCCCAAGGAATGATTATGTAAGCACACATATATATACCCTGCTCCTTCCCATGCAACTCTTACCCACTTGACCCCCCAATATGCCCCCCTCTCAGTGTCCTAGCTGCATGAACACTTTTGCCAGTGCTCAGATGAAGTACCATCTGCGCAACTGCAGGTCTATAGCAGTACTCCATCTCCCTCAAGGCAAAGTTACACTTCAAAGAGATAGTAGTGGCATGTACATGTGCCAATGCACACACAAAGATTGCCCAAGACCCTTTGACAAGATTGAAACCTTGAGAAAACATATTCAAAGAGCCAAGTCCACATGGAAGGAGCAATTAGGCACATCACCAGAGCAGGACAATGTGAGTAAATAAATTGATTCATGGAGCTTCTTACCTTGCTAAGATTATCCAGGTTGGAGTGGGCTCCACAGCAAACACTGTTAGTTCTAGCATTGACCATACTGTTCAGGAAAAGGTAAGGAGTTTTCAACTGTTTGTATTTGCTTCCCACTGAACACTGAGAAAAGCCAACCCAGGGGCAAATGGGATTAGTGTACATGTCTGTTAATCACAGTGAAAGAAGCAGAGTGGGAGAGGAGTTGGTCAGATCCCAAAGGCAGGCAATCAAGGTGTGTTTGACGAGTCATATATGCATACTTCTCTCTTGACCTGAAGTGAATGATGATAGCCTTGTAGTGCATCAGATGATGATATTTGTGTGAAGGTAGGAGACATCAGTAAATGCTGCATGCCTTCTGCTGAATACAGCAAACTAGGGGAAAATTGGATTAACACACAAATACCTTAATCCCAATGCAAGAGAGAGCAGAACAGGAGACGATTTAAAGACACAGGGGCCAGTAACAAAGGTATTGTCAAACTTTTCAATGCAGAGGCATGTGGTGTATAACTGATGTGAATGACAGTCTTGTGACACATCAGATCAAGATGATGATTACCCTTTGACTTCACCACAGCTCACATGACCAAGCAGTTCTCTTAGCATGATGAGCATGGCAAGTAAGAAGGCAGATGGTCTCTCTGAACTGGATGATGCAATCAACAACATGAAGCCTTTTTTATTGGATTCTGGATCCCATCATGGTTCTGCTCTCACTGGTACTGTGGAGAAAATCAGACATGAGAAGCAGTCTGCTCATGTGTGTGATACTGCTTCTGCCATTAACAACTAGATATTAATTGTGAAGGGGTAGTCTTGGCAACTGGAATACCCAGAAGGGCTTTCCCCCTTTGGAATTGTTGTCAACACTCTCCTCCACTGCTTCTGCTGTCAGGCCTGTGGCATCACCCTATCATCTGCACAGGTGGAGGGTCACTTAAAGACATCTCATCAATCATCCAAAATGCACATGGACAAAAAGCTCTTGGCACAGATGGTTGAACAATATGACATCTTTGATGTTCTTCCAAGTCATGACACAGCAAATGTCATTGATGCCTTTGAAGGGATCAAGATATTGGATGGCATACGGTGCATCCATTGCACAAAAGTAGCATGCAAACCTGAGTCCATGCGAAGGCACCACTTTGAACAGCATAAAGAGAAACCAAGACCAAATGTATGGCCTCAATGCAAAGTTCAAAGGCTGAACCTTGTGGCAGGCCATGATAGAGTTTTATTTGAAGTCAAGCCACTGGGGAAACAGCACCTGATATCAGATGATGAAATGGTGGAGCAGCTGAAGTCTGAGGCTGCAGCTCTCACAAAAGAAGGACATCATCATCCACACAACTCTCGTAGCATCAGCCCTTGGCTCCTTACCACAAGGTGGCATGAGCATGTGCAGGGACATTCAACTGATGAACTTGTGGGTCTCATTGCATTGCCCAAAGAGGAGGAGTTTCCAGGCCTTAGATCTTTGGTGCTCAAGTACATGAAAGATGCAACAAAGCTCATCAGGAGCACAGCAGAGCTCCCCTTGCAGCGCCTCAATACACCTGATCCAATTAAGAGGTGAGTGTGCTTAACATTCCAGAACATTAATCACACCCTTCATACTAATTGATACATATACAGTGGTATCAACAATACCCCATTCCATGAACACCAACAGGCTGCAACATTGAATGCCTACATAATACCCCCACTCTGCCAACTTGCCATGCTTCTCAGGCCCCATGATATGTACAAAATGCCACTCCCAAAGACTCTAAAAGACTTGATTGAGCAACTAAGATTTTGCCTGCCAGCCTCAGGGGAGATGGATGGACTGGAAGAGCTCCATCAAGTGTTTTTGGGCTTGTGGATGCAGGAATGGCTACCGACTCTTGACAACACCTTACCCTGTCCAACTATTCGAGCTCTGGCCCTGATGACCTTGCAGAGAGATGGCAGCTTTGCACATCCCAAGTATGTGACTGGTCACATAGCCAAATGGGAGCGGGCTATCCAGCTTGTCTGCCTCAGGCAGATGAAGTTCCTCAGCAATACAAAGTATTCTGGTAATGATACTAGGGCATGTGATGAGGTTGAGCAATGGTTCATAGAGAAGGTGGAGTCTCCATTTAACAGCCTTCGGTCTCTCCAACATCGAGCTAGTGCCATCTCTTATGCCACCATGTCACTCCCTCATGTCTGGTGGACTGACCGCAACAACTGGACATCCTTGCTCTACAAAGGGACCCCTGTTCATATGGATCAAATCAGGGCCATGTTTTCTAGGATGGAGGACACATTGGTAGATGTTTGGGAGAATAGGGTTTTATGTGGTCTCAACATTAGGATCAACTATGGGGATATTGCTGAAGACTTGACCAACAAGAATGTTGGCTACTGTTTCCTTCAAGATGAATGCAATCCATGCTTTGAAAATCAGGATCATTTGATGACAGCTCTGCTGGCAAATCCAGTACAAAAGGCAGCATTTACTATTAAGGATCAAGTAACTGGTTCTTTGACCTGGAACAGACACAAGCTTCGTACCTGGTTAATGGACTATGCTGAATTCAATGGAATCCAGATGACAAGGGCAGAGATGGGGAGTGGAGCACCAAGCCGAGGAACAGAGCTGACAGCCATGAACTACAGGAATACTGTGACCAGGGATGGAAACCTACATGCTTTTGGTGCCCATATTGCTATTGTTTGGCAATATCACAAGCCAGGAGCCCTGTCTGGGGTGGATAAGCTTATCCCACACAGCCTAGATGCAGTTACTTCTGACCTCATGGTACAAGATCTGGCTCTTGCTCGGCCCTTTGCTCAAATGGCAGTCAACATATGCTTTCCTCATAAAGCTGAGCTATGGGAGCTGTATCACAACAGGCTCTTTGTTGACTACCTGAGGGAGTTCACATCAGAAAAGCTAAGCCAGATCATGGGAGATTTTGCACTCCCCATTCTTGGTGTCAAGTTTGGAATCAATCCATGGCGTCATATCTATGCTGCATTCAGACGCAAGCTATGTGTATTTGCCACAGATATGCTGGAAGAGGATGGGCAGATGGACAGCATTGGAGCTCTGCAATTTGGACATTCACGCAGCACAGATCTTCGCATTTATGGCATCAGCAGTGATTCTTTAATTGGTGCAGAAGACATCCTGCCTCAGTATTTGGACTGCAGCACTCACTGGCAGACAGAAGTACATATGGTCCCTGGTAAGATTGGAATTGCCTCATTCTACACCATGCTCATACAATGTTTGTACTGACAGGTGGGCTTCAACTACCATATCAACAGGCAAGGTGTAGCAGTTTCCAAGAAAAACTTGAAAATGGCATCATAAGACAGGAAATGAGGGCCTGGGGAAAGGAAGAAGGCTTTGCAGACTTGGTTGCAAGGAAACTCAATGCAACTATCAGCAAAACATTCCAAGAAGCCATTTCCCAAACCATTCAGGGTGCTGAAAGCAGAATGATCCAAGGTGTAAAGGTAGCATCATTGCAAGGCACCTCTTTCCAAGTCAGAAGGTATGTATGCCTACATGTCTGCTTCATAAGAATCTGATACAATGTACCTATCTCTTACCCATAGATTGTCACCAATCAAACCCAGACTTGAAGTTAAGGAAGGCGATGAGTGAGTTTCTGTCATTGTCAAGAGAAAATGGACAGTCAAATTGCTCATTTTATACATCCAGTTCACTAGATGCACCATGGCATACTCATGATGGAGAAAATATTTTACCCCTTGTGGACATGTAAGCAATATAAAATAATAGTCACTCGTAACTACAATGTGATTAACATTCAAGTATGTTAATCACAAGTGAACCACACATCCACTCTCCTACACTCCAGAAGATGCATGCTGAGATTGTGGCTTCAACCAGAGCAGATATGTAAGCAACACCTGTCACTCATCATCACTATGTGATTAACACTCAAGTATGTTAATCACAAGTGAACTGAATGGTTCCTCTTCCACACACCCAATGCCACATGCTGAGAAGGCTGTCTCAACCAAGGTGGAAATGTAAGCAACATTACACAATTATCAACCTACTTCCAGTGTGATTAACATTCATATATAAAAAACCACAAAGCTCACAAACAAGGGCTTCTATAGTGCCCAACCATGATGTAGAGATGAAAGCTCTCAGCATGCTCCAAAAAGTGCTCTGTAATCCAGGGGCCACATGGTCCTGCCCAGAGCAGAGGGACATACTTGTTGAGGTGTTGGCTTTAAAAAGGGATGTTCTTGGCATCATGCGAACTGGGTCAGGAAAATCAATGATCATGGTCTTGCCCACTCTTCTGGAAAAGGGTCAAATTACAATTGGAATCCTCCCTCTCAATTCATTGATATCTGACTATGTTCGCAAACTCACCATCATGGGGATTGGCTTTGAGCTCTACACTGGTGGGACCCACATTGATGGACATAAAAACCTGGTCATACTGTCAGCAGATCGTGCAAGGACTACAATGTACCAAGAGGCACTGGTGGAGCTCCACACACATAAATCTGTGGTCAGAACAGTGTTTGATGAAGGCCACTTTGCATTCACAGCCAATGATTTTCGACAGTCCCTTCAAGACCTGTATGCACTCAGGAGCTTTCCCATGCAGCTTGTAGTGCTCTCAGGAACCATTCCTCTGCAGAGTCAAGATGTCATTTGTGACTCCTTTGGGTTGCACAACCCATTTATCTCTCGCACTACCACCCATCGTCCAGAAATCCAGTACATTCTTGAAGCTTCACAACCATCCTCACAGCACATCATACAACAATTGAAGCAAGTTCTACATCATGAAATGGAACACTTTGGATCCAAAGATCGTGCGCTTATATTTGCTCCATTCCTAGACGAAGGCAAGGCTATGGCAGTGGAGCTTGGATGTGACTTCTATCATGGCATTGACAAAAACAACATGCATGCACCAGACCTTCGAGAACAATTCCATAAGGACTGGCTAGATGGGAAAAACAAGATCATGGTGTGCACATCGGCATTTGGTGCAGGAAATGACTATCCACATGTTCGTGTGGTCATTCATGCAGGATCCCCTTGATCTATGATAGAGTTCACTCAGGAGAAAGGACATGCAGAACGGGATGGAAGGCCAGCCAAATCCATCATCATTCCAAAGGCCACCCATCATCCTCCACCTGGCCTACCCAATGGCCAGATTGACCACAAGGGCCATTTGGCCATGTACAAACTTCTCTATCGAACAGGACATAGGGATTGCATTCGGTTTGCAACAACCAACTTCTGTGATGCCAAGGGGACATTTTGTCATGAAGACCCCAAGGCAGAGCTATGCAGCGGCTGCTTAAAAAAGACAGGCTTAACAAGAGGAGAAGCAAGCACAAGGATCCCTTCACAAAGGATTTCCAAACCATCACCATGCATAACCACTCAGCACTCTGCCATGCAACACAGCTTTTCCACTGGGGCCAATCCCCTGAAACGACAGCTTCTGGAAGCATTTGGACATGCCCATGCAGAAGGGAGCAGAAGAGTGGTGCAAAGGCAGTTGGAAGCAGCTGAGTATGCCAAGCCAATCCATCAAGCACTCAGCAGCTACCTTGGTGGATGTGCACATTGTTCAGCAGTGGTGCCCAGAACAGAAACAAGCCAGTCCCACATATTGAAGGACTGCAATTTGTTCCAGAGGACTTTTCACAAGTATCGACAATTTAAAAGTGAACTCAAGTACAATGACAATCATGAAGCTATCTGCTACTACTGCCATGTTCCCCAGTGTGATGGGGAACTGCATAGAACCTTTGTGAGGGGTTCTGCAGATTCATGTGACTTCCCAGACATTGTTGCCCCCCTTGTGCATGCAGTGTTGACTACTCCAAGTTTGATCACACTTGCTACAAAGGCCTTTGGACAAGATTGGCAAGATTCCATGTCTGCATTGGTTTGGATTAATGCAAAACCTATGCCTGGGCATACGAGCAATTTGATTGCATTGTTCATGTGGTTCTACCAATATCAGTTGACACAACAAAAGTAGCTACACTTTGCTTACTAAAGCCTGTCAAAGTGGAACTGGAAGCAGTAGGCATGTTCCTTGGACACAACATATTCTAAAATGTCCAGATCATGTATAATCTTGTCTTCAATGTGTCAAATAAAATGGCCCATTCCCTGCAAGCAATTAATGTCATTTCCAGAGCCTCTATCTGTATAATCACAACCAAGTCAACACCTGCAGCACAATTCTGAAAACTTGCAAGAATATCTTATGCCAAGCAGTGGTGAATGTTCATGTGGGCCACAACATCACTTGACAATGACAAAGGGGAGGGAAGTTACAAAATGCACTAAGCTAGCCACTGTGGCTTTGCAACAATTAAAACATGTGAAGCACACATGCAAATATCATAACATAGAGCATTGGGGAATAAATTGAATAGAGGGTAAGCAGCCAGGTAGAAACAAAATTAAATGGTGTTGCATATGACCTACTGAATGAAATAACTTAGACATTATTCAAATGATCCAAGATGCAATCAATACACCTATGTCACAGAATGGATTATAATATGATTGGGGTCCTTGTTAGGGAGCCCCAAACCACCATTGCTCCCTTAGTACCAGTGTCTAATCCATACTCCAGCCTCTCGGTCTGCCTCTGCCCTCCCATCCATCCCCATCTCAATAATTTAATGAAGTCAAATCCAACTTACCTCTGACTGGACTTTACCCCAAACCCCATAACTCCATAACTCCATAACCCCATAACTCTAAAATCTGAGACCTCAGGACTCTGTATGGGCATCATATCAATATGTTTGAGTCCCACCTGAACCCTGAAGCCCAATTCCAGAACATCTGGAATCCTGAACCTGAACTCTGACTAGACTTCACTCCAATCTGCCTGATCTGCCCAAGCACACTTGTAGCATGCCCAGAGACATCTTTCAGGCACCATATCAATACCCTACAGTCTAACATCATTGAGGTAGATGCACTAACTCATTTAGAGACCACTGGGTCATGACAACAAAGACCTCCTGGGGTTTCATGGAAGTCTTGGAAGACAGTGATGAGAAGCAAATTTAGTGTCAATGAAACAGTGTTCAGTGCTGAATACTGAGACAGTCATGTAGCATTACCATGGATGCTGAGCATTGCAACTAAGGTTGCCAACGAAGTACTAGTAGAATGAAAGTGATCAGACAGGGGTCAGTACAACAAGTCTATGTCAGACTGTGGCAGTGGATCACATGTAGGTCTGGAATTGATGATCTCAGGAGAGCATCCCTACAATCATGAATATTGGTTTAAGGTGTACATATCAGATCCCATCTCAGGCCTGTGGGCCATAGTCAGTATCATTACTGCCAGACACATTCCTCATAAATATCAACAGCACTAATAACTACTTCAGAGCCACCACATTTCAAAGTTGGCTGGAAGACCCCAGGAACCCTAAATCAATTTTTGGGGAGAAAAAAAAATGTTTGAGGGCAAGCACCACATGAGAGTAAACATTATCAAAGACATGATGAGGACTGAAAGGAGGGAATTTTTTTTTTGAGAATATTGCAAGTGGGGTCCTTGTCGGGGTGCCACTGCTAAGTACAAACTTGTGAGGACTGATGAGTGTGATTTAGTGTTTAGTGTAAGTTGACATTAATCACACTCTCATAGGGGGATTACTAAATAAGGAAGGTGGGACAAGGCGGGACAAGGTGGGACATTGGGATGATTCCTTTATCCCAAGTTTTAGATCAGTTAGATCATCAACCCATGTGCATCCCCTGCTGATCATCCTTCACCCATATTGTATATTCACATGAATCTGCAACTCATCTTAAGAAATGGAATTTTGTTTCCACATTTCATCAGTATTTCTTGTCCACATGGATGACATTGTTATGCCTTCCTGTCTCTACTACCAACTAAGGGCCTTCTTCTTCCATTCCATCTAGCATCCATTCAAGCCCTCCTCCATCTGAGGTGCTCCCTGTTGTCCCTATAGCACCATCAGATAGTCACCCATGTACCAGCATACCATTGCCCTTGTATGATTGTCTGCTCTCCTGTCTCTTCCCCAGTCTCTTCATTCAGCAATTGTGTCTCCCCCATTCTCCCCCATGTGTTGATAGCTGTGGGCCACACACATGCTTTCAAGCTTTGACACAAACTCAACTCATCACTTAACTGACTTTGTGAGATGGGGCATCCAGGACACCCACTTTGACATTCACATCTAGTCAACTTTGTGTGTCATTTGGGCATGGCAGTCCTGGACACCCACCTTGAGGCACACATCCAGTCAACTTACTTTGTACATTATGAGAGATGTGGGTGTCCTGGTCCTCCTGGCATGGCTTACCTGTATCTGTATGATATCCCAGCCTGCATCACATTGGATCTTGGTAGGTATGTAGGACCTAGGTTTGGCATGCTAAGAGTGAGTAGCACAGGTGGTGTAAGTAGGATGGAGGGTGGACAGTGTGAGTGGAGTGAGTGGGTGGCACAGGCAAGGTGAGTAAGGCAAGTGGCACAAGTGAGGAGGTGCAAGTGAGGCAAGCCATGTGGTGTAGCACCAATGAGGTGAGTGGGTAGGCAGTGCAAGCAGGGTGGATGGCACAATTGGGGGTGAGCAGCATGGGTGGCACCATTGGGACAAGTTTGGTGGACAGTGCATATTATCAGTCAATGATAAGTTAATATTTCCTTGTATTATTCATGACATGTCTGCTTGAGTAATGTATGTGTTTACTGTGCTCATGCTTGTCATACCTGGCACTGCTCATGTTCATCAGTCATTGCTTATGTGTGCCATACAGTGCCTAGGCTATGTCCATGCTGCTCATAGCAACCCACCTCCAGACCCTGTTCTTTTTTCCCTTCCCCAGGTAGTCCAGCACAATGCAGTTCTGCCTCCACCCCTTCCTTGCCATGTGCTATCCACTCTATGCTGCTTGTCTTGTTCTTCTGTCTAGGAGTCTGGTGATTAACATAGACCCAAGAACAAGACAAGCAGCATAGAGTGGATAGCACATGGCAAGGAAGGGGTGGAGGCAGAACTGCATTGTGCTGGACTACCTGGGGAAGGGAAAAAAGAACAGGGTCTGGAGGTGGGTTGCTATGAGCAGCATGGACATAGCCTAGGCACTGTATGGCACACATAAGCAATGACTGATGAACATGAGCAGTGCCAGGTATGGCAAGCATGAGCACAGTAAACACATACATTACTCAAGCAGACATGTCATGAATAATACAAGGAAATATTAACTTATCATTGACTGATAATATGCACTGTCCACCAAACTTGTCCCAATGGTGCCACCCATGCTGCTCACCCCCAATTGTGCCATCCACCCTGCTTGCACTGCCTACCCACTCACCTCATTGGTGCTACACCACATGGCTTGCCTCACTTGCACCTCCTCACTTGTGCCACTTGCCTTACTCACCTTGCCTGTGCCACCCACTCACTCCACTCACACTGTCCACCCTCCATCCTACTTACACCACCTGTGCTACTCACTCTTAGCATGCCAAACCTAGGTCCTACATACCTACCAAGATCCAATGTGATGCAGGCTGGGATATCATACAGATACAGGTAAGCCATGCCAGGAGGACCAGGACACCCACATCTCTCATAATGTACAAAGTAAGTTGACTGGATGTGTGCCTCAAGGTGGGTGTCCAGGACTGCCATGCCCAAATGACACACAAAGTTGACTAGATGTGAATGTCAAAGTGGGTGTCCTGGATGCCCCATCTCACAAAGTCAGTTAAGTGATGAGTTGAGTTTGTGTCAAAGCTTGAAAGCATGTGTGTGGCCCACAGCTATCAACACATGGGGGAGAATGGGGGAGACACAATTGCTGAATGAAGAGACTGGGGAAGAGACAGGAGAGCAGACAATCATACAAGGGCAATGGTATGCTGGTACATGGGTGACTATCTGATGGTGCTATAGGGACAACAGGGAGCACCTCAGATGGAGGAGGGCTTGAATGGATGCTAGATGGAATGGAAGAAGAAGGCCCTTAGTTGGTAGTAGAGACAGGAAGGCATAACAATGTCATCCATGTGGACAAGAAATACTGATGAAATGTGAAAACAAAATTCCATTTCTTAAGATGAGTTGCAGATTCATGTGAATATACAATATGGGTGAAGGATGATGTGCTTGCTTGTCCCCACTCATCTCAGACCTCCATTGTCCACAGGCAGCAAGTCACCCTACCCCTCAATGTAAGTACCTGTCTATCATGTTCACCTTGCTTGTACTGCACTAGTAATCATGCTTGTGCCATCCATGTCACTCTCACCACTTCCATCATCCACCCCACTTGCCTCACTTGCACTGCCTACCCTGCTCAACCCACTTGTGACATCCACCCTGCCCATCCCACTTGCACTGCTGACTGCTAACCATGATTGCCCCACTCACCTGCTCACCCTGCTTGCACTGCCTAGGAAGTCGTGGAAGATGACTATGCTGGTTGTGGGCAATCCATATCTGCAAAGGAAAAGGAAAAACCCTTCAGGCTATGTCACCCGAGTGAGGAAACAGAAGTGTTACGCCTCCATGTATTGGGAAAGAGTGTGCCAAGGAAGGAAGCTCCAAAGAGCTGACTACACTTGGGCCCCTGTGACAAGGGTGAGCACTGGAAGGGGGAGAGGCTAATGCCTCTGTAAAATTGAAAGATGATGCCTACCTCAAGGGCAGGCATGAGTACTGGTTTAACCAGTATGCTGAACTCTTTGGGGGAGTCCCCTCCAGACTGCCTCCATTTTGGGCAGTAAACCACCATATACCCTTGATAGACAAAAAGAAAGTCTATAACTATTACTTGCCTTGGTGTGCTGAGGCATTCAAGGAACAATTCCTTGAGAAAGTGAACCATTACATTACTAACAGTTGGTGGGAAGCAGGAGCAGCATCACAGGCAGCTCCTATGCTGTGTATACTGAAAAGCAGCTGGAACCCGCTGCTACAGACAGTTGTAGACTGCCAGAAACAGAATGCAAACACTGTACAGGATATTACCCCATTGCCTGATCAAGATCAGATCAGAGAGGACATGTCTAGAGCCGCATATAGGTCAAAGATTGACCTATCAGATGCGAATGAACAAGTATGCGTAGAGCCTGAGGAGGTGTGGAAGATGGCATTTGTGACCGTCTTGGGCACCATGTTCTCACAGGTGATGCAGATAGGGGAATGTAATGCCCCTGCTACCTTTCAGTGCCTGATGATGCACATATTTTGTCATCAGCTGGGGAAGTATGTGCATGTGTACTTAGACAATGTATTCACCCTCTCCAAGACCTTGGAGGACCATGAGCATCACTTAGGGATGGTCTTTGAGACCCTCAAAGGCACCAGCCTTTTCTTGAGCAAGAAAAAGTGCTCATTATATGCAAAGAGCATAGATTGCTTAGGGCACATAATAGATGCCTGGCGAATCCACATTACAGTGGATAAAATGGAAAACACCAACAAGCGTTAACAAGGTACAGAGGTTCCTTGGGTTAGTACAGTACATTGGACAGTTCCTGCCCAATCTGTCTGCATATACTGGCCCATTAGCCAGTCTGTATAGTGAAATGCAAATGTTTCACTGGAGGCTGCTCCATGATAGATGCATGGAGATGATCAAGGCATTGGCATGTAAAACACCAATATTATGCCTGGTAGATGCAGCAGTACAGGTAATGGCAGCAGAGCTAGCCTGGCTCTTTCTAACACATGTAGTGAGACTACATGGGTTGCCAGGATTGATTGTGTCCAACAATGATCCTAGATTCACATCTGCCTTTTGGCAGGAAACTCACCAATTACTCAGTGTTAAGCTGTGGATGTCCACAGCTTTCCATCTGCAGACAGATGGAGTGATGGAGCAGTCAATCTGATCTGTGGTCCAGCCAGACCAGA
Organism: Clavaria fumosa; assembly: GCA_951802425.1. Taxonomy (NCBI): domain Eukaryota; kingdom Fungi; phylum Basidiomycota; class Agaricomycetes; order Agaricales; family Clavariaceae; genus Clavaria; species Clavaria fumosa. The sequence continues at coordinate 3,568,255 of OX637799.1, read as the reverse complement.
CAGATTGGGCGGAGCGAATCCCAATGGTCAAGTTCACCATTAACACACTGATAAGCATGTCTATGGGGTTCACCCTATTTGAATTAACCTATGGGTATATGCCCCAGATGATGGCAGAGTTGCCAGACAAACTCTGGGCACATCCCAGAGGAGTAAGGATGTTCGCAGAGAAGGCTGCACTCAACCTTTCAATGGCACATGACATGATCATAGAAAGTTGCATCCACCAGATGTTTTATGCTAATCAGCATAGACAGGAAGAGCACCCATTTAGAGAGGGAGAATTAGTTTATTGGGCCTTACCCAATATGGTCATGTAGACCGGAATCATCCACATACGAGCTGGAGCTCCCTGACTCACTAAAGTCAAGGAGAATCCACCCGATGTTCCATGTCAGCTGGCTACAGCAACATGAGCCAAACAACAACATGTTGTTTCTGCACCATGAAGTGAAAGTCTTTTATGACTTTGGAATGGATCCAAAGGAGGAATGGCTGGTCGATGCCATTATTGGCCATAGGTGGGAAGGACACCACCTAGAATGTGAGGTCCAATGGATTCTTGGGGATACAACTTGGGAGCCATATATGGGAGTCAAAGAGCTAGCAGCTCTAGACCACTACCTTGAATTGCAAGGGGTGGAATCGTGGAGGGCACTGCCTAGGCACCCTTGAGCAGAGTGCAGACAGAGCACCCATGCAGAGTAGTAAACAGATTGAGCCAGACCGCAGGGTCATTAGCCACAGTTGAGTCACATGGTGGCTCAGGTATGAAACCTTAAGAGGATCCACCCTCTTTTTCTTATTTCTCCATCAACCATAACCATGGATGGTCTGATGGGGAGACCCCATCTCCTCATGCTATCCCTGCTGCCACTGTCCCTGGCCTTGCACCAGGAAACTTGTTGCTGACAAGCATCATCAGAATGGCTGGGTTGTCCCAGCCGTTATTGTCACAAGGGGAGGAGGCCCTCCCCTGGGTCCAAGACCACATGATTCATGCGATCACTCACAGATCCTGGTGCCCTCAGTGCATCAGGTTCCATTGTCACATCTTCAAGTTGCTGTTGCACTTGGATGAAGTGTTTCAGCAAACACTTAAGGAAGTGCAGGAAAGTGCTAAGCACAAACTTGGGCTGGGGCTTGAGGTGATGCAGTGCAAGCTGGAAGACTTGTGCAAGGATAATGAGAAGGGCAGTGCCCTTTGTGTGGGTCATCAGCAAAAGCTTGAAAAAGCTTATGATAATTTGGACAAGGTTGAAGAAGACCTTAGAGGGGCACAGGAGAAGATTCTCTCCTTGACAGAAAAGTTGGCAAGCACCAATGAGGAGCTTGCCACACTGAGAACCACAGCAAAGGGAAAGGGACCTGAAAGGGACCCCTTGGAGTGGGACCCAAAATGGGCCCGCACCACTGTCTCGTATGCGGACATAGCACTGCCTACAGGGGACATTGACATCCCCATGAGTTTTGAAGAGGGATATCCCCCTCTTCCACCTGCTGGTGTCAGTCAGCAGAATCCTGATGCCTCACTGAGGCATAAATGAACTTTCTCAGAGATGGTTCTCACACCTCTGACAAGGGGTTATCCCTTTAATGCCCCTCAACCAGACAGAGCTCCAGATGGCTACCCTTGGCCATCTGGGGTGTCCATGAAACCTGGTGCATGGGTTGTCAAGTTGAAGACAGTTGAGGAGGTGATTGCCCTCAACCAATAGGTGCATCATGGAGTGCCTGATGGCAGTTATGATATGACTGCCATGATGAAGATGCGATGGGCTGTCAAGGAGGCCCAGAAGAACACCACAGTGGCTAAGCCACCCATGCCAGTTGAGGACTGGCTGGTGAGGAACTGGAGAGTTCCTGCCAGGGTCAAGAAATCAGCAGACCAGGTAGCCTGCCATCTGCAAGGGCAGATGTTGCAAGAGAGTGGAGGGATGGGCAACCCATCCCTGAGGACAGGACCCTCGGAAGTTACAGGAGGGGGAGTACCCTCCTATCCATTGTACCAGACATTGCTGCTGGCAATGATGAGAGTAGTTGTGCCTCCCATGAGGGAGTTTATAGACATTGGGGAGCTGTTGCTCCCCCAAGAGTTGTGGCTCTCCTTTGTAGGAGAGAAGGGGGAAATTCCCCCTATGAATCCAAAAGGTGACAGAGGCGCAGTGTCAGACCTGCACTGCTATGTTGAGGAAATAAGGATGGGCAGAGTGGCCATCCTTGGCATTGATAAAGATGGGGACTCACCCCTGTCTTTTGCATGCAAGGTGGCCATCTGGCACACCATAATGGCATGTGTGCCATCCCAGGCCCGGATGCGGTGCCTGTTCCTGGCCATGGCCATGGCCCTCTTTGTCTCAAAGGGGGCATATGCGCAGGCCATCAAAGGGAGAGTCCTCCCTGTGTGATGGTCCAGATTCTGGACCACAAAAGTAACACTGACAGTTGCACAGACAATCAAGGCATTTGCTGATGCCAGAGTCTCTGTTGAAGAAGCTCTGGGACAAATTTTTACTCATGTACCCACACAAGTACATGTGAAAGGGGAATGCCCCCTTAGATGATGACATCCAGCTAGTGCTGGCTGAATGGGAGAAGCCTCCCATACCCCCCGAATGTATGCACTGCTAGAGTGCATAGGGCACAGTGCACATCTGTGGCTGCCTCTGGGTGGGGGAGAGGACAGGGGACAAATGGAGGGGCAACATGCCCCTGGAAGACAGTGGAAGTACATCCACTGTCCGAAACCCCCTAGGGCTGCCTATTGGAGGTTTAACAATACACCCCCCACCAGGGTGTGCCACTTGTGACACACTGTCCAACTGGGGGCAGGTCACGCAGACCACTTGGCTGGACCTGTCAGCACCAGGCAAAGGCCCCAGGAGGGGATTGTGCCTGATGACATGGTGACAACTCTGCCCAAGGGGATGCACCCCTTTAATATTATTTTACAATCCTGCTTGTCATCCTGCACTGCCTGCGCATCATCTCTGGTTAGGGGCCTCTCCAGTGGGGGAGGGTGTAAGGCCCCAGGCCTTCTATATTTCCTATTACATAATCTACATACCATATTTAGTCCAATAAGCATAGCCGCTTGGCTATGCTTACATCAGCAGCCCCTGTGGGGCCACTCACCTATATATACAATGTCACAACTGTACAGAGAGGGCAGATCCCTCTATATAGAACTACCTACTCAATATACCATTGAGTCCAGTTCTTTTGAGGGATAAGCTGCCTTTCAATGGCCCTGGCTTGGGTGGTGTTGTCATTCATGATTTTTGACTGGCAGGGTGTGTCCTGGTGGTCAGTATGGGGGGGTTGTGTTCATGTAGTCCTGCTGCTCCCTGCATCTTCAGTCTGGTGACTGCTGGCATTGGTTAACATTTGGTTTTTGGCTTTATTTTGCTGTTCTCTGCTCTGCTCTAGTATGGGTAGGTGGTTTGGAAATGTAGATATGGTAGTTAAGAGGCTCTTGTAAGGACTATGGTACTAGGTGACTGGGTATTCTTGATTTTGTTGTTGGGTTTTTATGGTGTTGTTGGGGTTGCCTAGAAAGGAAGTTGCTCCCTTCACTCCCTTGTTCAATGCCATTGTCACACTCTGAGTCAATCATTGCAACTGCCCTCATTGCCATCATGGTTGGTCATATTGAGGCCATGGTCCCAGCTCCTGCCAGCACCCCAGCAGGCCAGTTGAATGTGGCTGACCCTGCATCTGTGAACAATGGGCCAGCATCTCCAATGGAATTGGTGATCTCACCTCTGCCATTGGGAAATGATGCAGTGTCTATTGCCCTAGCTGTGTCCTGGGCAGAGTCACAACTGTGGTATCACTGCTTACCTCAATTTGTGCTTCACAAATAGTGCCCCAGTGCAAGACTGCCTGCCAGCTTCTGAGTCCCTCTGCCAATTTGGTGCCTCGCTTGCAGGCCAGTACTCAGGGTCAGTGGCATGCAACATCCTGGCTGGTGTGAGAGCCTAGCACATCTTCTCCAATGTCCCTTGGAAGGGGGGTGTGCATCTCCAGCAAGCCCTGCATGGTGGTGAAAACCTGCAGCCTGTGACCTCAATCATGCCCATGTGATGGCCAGTGTCTTGTGACAACTCATGCCCACTGGACCCATCCTGATTACTGTGCATGTCCCTGAATGGAGTATAAGAAGAGTCACAATACCTGCCTTCACTACCATTATCACCCTGCTGAAGATCAGCCTTGACCTGCTCATTGAACTGCTCAGCCAAGGGGCTGATTGCTGCACTCTCAGAGAAGGGCCTACGCAAAAGAAAGAAAGCAGTGAGGCAGCACTTACCACCACAATGAACTCTGCCAGACCCAAGGAAAAGGACTGGCTGAAAGGGAAGTGTTACATCTGCAGAAGACAGGACATTATCAGTATGATTGTTGGGCAAAAGAGGGAGGGAAAGGAAGGGCAAGACCCCCAACAAAAGGGCAGAAACACTGAGAAGGCTGCCACTGCTGAGCATGACAGTGACAAGATAGCATGGCTGGCTGTCATAGAAGAAGATTGTCAGCCTGAGACAGGCAAAAAGCCTGCCACTCACCTGACACATGACTATGGCAATGTCAAAATATACAACTCCAGCACTTTGTGGCACATGTCCCCTTACTGTTTGAAGTTTGTAAACTTCACTGAAATCCCTCCCAAGAACATTCACACAGCTTACTGGCATACCTTCTGTGCCACTGGCAAGGGGGATATGTACATCATGGTCCCAAAGGGGGAAACCAAGACAAATTTTTTATTATGAGACATACTCTATACCCCAGCAATGTCAGCAACTGTTATGACCCCATCCAATCACATAAGCACTATCTCCACTCCAGGCTCTGGACTCTGCACCTTCTCTGATCTGCTCTGCCATAACTCTGCATACTCTGCTTCACACTTCCCTCAGACTCTGTTCTAGAACCTTCTCCCACCATCCCCCTGTTCTTGTAACCAATGGGTGGATGCCCATGACCCATGGGAGTCATTGTTGTTGTGGTTCCTTTGTTCCTTGAAGATTGCACAGGCACTTGTGGTGAAACCCTCCTGGAAATTTGATATATACTATGTTTCAGAGTACTCTTCTACTCCTGTCCTTGCAGTATAAGATCCCACCTGTAGTTCCCTGTTCTGCAATTTGAATATTATCATCCCTTGATCCTGAACTCTGAGCTTTCATCCTCATTGTCCTCAACATTCTTCACATCATCCAAGCAACTCCAAGCAGGATGATGGGAGGGGGGAGAGAGGGATGGAATATGATAGGTATGGGATGGCCCAGTATAGCATTGCATTTGTTTTGGAATCCTATGGTTGGTTTTGATAAACGGGAGAATTTTGACTGGGTTGGTCAGCAGCTTTGGCATGCATTGGGAAATGAGTTTTGGGAAAATGTAAACCATGGAAATTGAGGATTAGAGGGGTAGATATAGGCACACAAAATCTCATAAGACTAGCTTGAGTGGTTAGCTTGCAGTGAAAGAAAGCACAGATACTCCATCTGCACAAGGACTATGCTATTAGAATCTCCATCCGCTCGGGGACCTGATTTCGCCACAGTGCCCAGTCTGTCATGCTGTTCATACACTGACAATTGGCACTGAGATGGCAAAGCCCGGTTTTTATTCTGTCTCTTGTTCATGTGGCTGGAAAGGGCAGAAAGCAGGCAAGAGTGGCTTGGAGATTACAAGTGGAGGAATTGTGGGCTGGGGGAAGCGCCTCCTGTACGGGACTCCTGCCAGCTTCTTGACCATCTGGAAGGCCTCCCGAGATTTTTACTACATGTTCTAGGAATTTCTTGCCTTGTACAAATAATTTCTACGTTGTGAAATCATACTTCTGCTTCATGAATCATTTTTTCTGTCATGTGAACTGTTGTAGTTCAATCATGCATTTGACAGCAGTGACCAAGTTTTTCACATGTTATGTATGAAAAACTATGATCATTTTATATTTATCTACACTGTTGCTCAGAGTAACAACAAGCTGTTCAGACTTCATGACACAATGTGAATCTAGTGGCGAGCTTCAGGACAAAGGCTGCACGTGATGAGGCTTCGTTGGTCACGTCCCTGTCTCACCTCATGTGATCATGTGACTTTGTTTAATGTGAAACCAACCATGCATGCAGTCATTCGCAAGAAAGGAGCAACACGAGCCATAGAGAGGGTTTTTGAGGTTAAGGAGAGGACAAGGGGCAGGAAGGTGGTAGGGAGAGATCAGCCAGTATTCCAAGAAAGGAGGGCTGTATCTCAATCACCATCAAAGAAACGAGGCAGAGAGATAAGTCCTGAAGCCTTGGCTTCAATGACTTTGGAATTTGAGACACCAAAAAGTCCTACTCCCAAATGTTTGCGGAAGGGAAAGGTGTGCAAACCAAACACACTGTATGACCATATGTCTTACTCAAAATTATTTAGACTCAAAATGACTTCCTGCGAGAGTGGAAAGAGGATGCGTGCAGTCTTCACCTCTCTGCAATAGTTGGACTTGAGGCTCTCCCACATGACTCTAGTTGTGTGGTTTGTGGTGGACCATTAGCCTTATTTCGTTGTCTTGACTGTTGCCAGGGCCAACAAGTTCTTTGTCATAACTGTTGCCTGGTACAACATCAACATCTTCCTTTCCATCGTATACGGAGATGGACAGGGAAGTTCTTTGAGAGAGAGGACCTGGGAAATTTAGGACTCCTTATTCACCTTGGACATGATGGGAAACCTTGCCCAACACTCTTTGCCAGTTCTGTTCACACCCCTGGGGATGACATCTGGGAGGATGATCTTGTTCAAGAGGGAGAATCAGAAGGGGACATACAACCAGATGTTGAGGATGGTGCATTTCAGAGGGGAAAAAGCATGGTGTTTGTGACTACCTCAGGAATCTACAAGCATCAAGTGCAATGGTGTAATTGTGAAGATGCCCTACCAGCACACATGCAGCTGCTTTGTATGCGATTTTTCCCATCTACCCTCAAGAGGCCCTCCACAGCGTTTACCTTCAATGTCCTTGATCAGTTTCATATTGAAACTTTGGAGTGCCACACATCAGCTTGTAATTTCTACACCAAGCTGCAGAGAATAACATACAACAGGCTTCCTTCACTTGTTCCAGTATGTATATCACACATGGAAAGTCTCTTTGAAAAATTATTGATTATCTTTTTCCAGGATTGTTACCGAGAACTCATGAGGGTATCAAGGGAGTGGAGGTACCTCAAGTCCTTGAAGCGGACAGGCGTTGCACATAACCCCAACCAGATGCAAAAACCTGGAGATTTGGCACTCTTTTGTCCCAGTTGTCCTCAACCTGGAATAAATGTCTCAGAGCATGAAGTCAAACATGCAGAAGACCCGTAAGTAATTTCACATCTTGTGAAGATGTTCAGAGTAACAGGAGCATATAGATCCATCTATGAACCATCAATTGTTGCAGATGGCAATTTCAAACTGGAAATTGTTGTAACTAAGAAGCCAGAGGAGGATGTCTATCTCAGTGATGGACGAGGTTATATGGTTGAAGATGCAGTATATCAGGAACATATTAAGGCATCTATTGAGATAAAACAGGTCCAAATTTCCTGCATTATTTCCTCTATAGTTATTGACAATTCACTTTCAGAAGTCTAAATGTCACAACCACCGTGCAATAACCCAAGCAAATGGACACAGTGGATTGCAAAGAAACCATTTACGTGCTACTGGAGTGGCTGCATCTGCATGTGGACGCCATGGCTGTTTCTATCCTCATAGTGTAGTGGATCTCCAAAAAGGAGAGAGGTGTGTGGGGAATGCCATTGAATTCTGTTCTCCCAATTGACATTGCCAAAGACAGATGAACATTGACTATTCTTTCTGTCAGGCTCTTAAGCAAGTCTTACTTGCCAAGAGAGTCATTTTTGTATATGATGTTGGATGTGAGTGGCACATCAATTTTCAGCAGCGAGTTGATGCCAGTGGGCACTTGTATGTGTGGGAGGATCTTGAAGTGATAACTGCAGTTGGAAAATTCCACTTAGGTGCTCACATCCAAAAATGTTTTGCACGGTTCTCTTTGAACTTTGTGCAAGGTGTGGGGCAGTTGGATGGGGAAGTATTGGAAAGCCTTTGGTCATCACTTAATAAGGCAGCAAGCCATACAAGGGGCATGTCTCAACCACATCGGCAGGAGATACTGGACAGCTACATGCAGGATTCCAATTGGAAGAAAATGTCTAGAGCATGTAAGTAAATCCCCATATTCTCACATGTGTCTTTGCTGATGACTTGGCACAGCACAATCTATTGTCACCAAGTTAAAAAAAGCAATGACTGAAAGAGAGGACAAGAAGTTAGCCCTGGATGAGTTGACAAAACGGCTTGAACCAACATGGGTATTAGAATGGAAGGACCTAGAGGAGAAGGCAATGACTCAACGGGGAGATGCTCTTTCGGTGTACGATGTCACAAATGTGAAAGGCCAGTACTTGGAAAACATATCTATAGTTGCTATATTGCCTGGCTAATGGCATACACTTTTACACAGAACCAGGTTGTGCTGAGGTTCTACTGGAGCTTTCTCAAAAACATCGTGCTGCTGGAAATCTATCTGGCATATCTAATCTCTTGGCTCTAGGATTGAGCATAGAAGCCACTCAGTGAGTCGTATTGCAAAGTTCCATTGCCTGTCATTCACAACAAAATAGGGCCTCTTTGGTTGCCTATACACAGTCTTTGAGGCAACCCTCACTCTCTGATAAAAAGGAGTTGGAGGAAAAGTGAAGGTGCCTCCAGAGTGAGATCAGCAAATATGAGAAGAAATGGGCCACTTTATCTCTCTTTGAAGAAGCCATTGAACTGCAGGCAAACCATTCATCTCAGCTCGATGAAGAAGTCAGTGTCGATGTTGCTGCTTCTGATGATGAGGAAGATGTAGTAGTACAGCCCGAGGCTGTGACACTATTTCTGCCCTCCAATTTGTCCAAAGAAGTTCAGCAATTACATAACTTGGATGAGATGGGGAACTGGGAGGCAAAGCTTCGCATAGGGCAGATGAATGATGCTTTATGGCGGCTCAGGATTGCTTTGGGTGAGAAGTCTATGATATATAGGGCAAATGTAAGTTTTAGCTCTGCTGTCATTGACAATCTAACTGCCATTAGGTCCGAAATGCTCGCAGCCAGAAAACTTCAACACGAGCATGGAGCCAGGTGAAGCAGATGGAGTCAAGAGTCCAGCAGGCAGTACAAGATTACAAGCGGGCTAAGTCTGCTTTATGCAGATTGGGTGTTACAGAGCCAACATTCAATGACATCACCAAGGAAGACTTGAAGATGCCAGGTGATATCATAGAAGGAAATAAGTTTGGACAGCGATCAGACAAACTATCATGGTTTTGGAGATTGGATGTCAATGTGGAAGGAGAGCAGAGTGAGCAAATGAAGGAATGTAAGTGACAAATCATTAATATGCATGAAATGTCTGGCAACTTTGATTAGTCTACAGAGTCAACTGGTTGAGAGCAAGTGCACGATTTCAGAGATGGGATGAGGAAGTCAACTTGCTAAAACATGAGATGCAATGGACAGTAGCCTTCTTCAGGCATAGGAAAGAGGAGTGGATGAGACTGGGAGAGATGGAAGAGGCAAAGAGTGGTTTGACATGCTACGCATTCAGGCAGGCAAATGTATGGGAGCAATTTGAGCAAGAAGCAGAGGATTTATGTGATAAGGCAACCACTATGGTTAGTGGAGGAGGCTAGATTTTCTCATACCTGTTCAGTCTAGCAGATCAAGGGTGAATGAATTTGCTCAGGATTATTCTGGCATTGTCTGGCATGCTTAATGGCTCATGAAAGTTTTGGAGCCATGCCTAATGGCTGATGAATATTCTGCCATTGTCTGGCGGAGCTGGGCAAGATGGCTAACAAATATTCTGGTATAGTCTGGTGGAGCCATGTTTAATGGCTGATGAATATTCTGGCAATGTCTGGCGGAGCTATGCCAAATGGTGGCTGAATATTCTAGCATAGTCTGGCGGAGCTATGCTCAATGGTTGATGAATATTCTCGCAATGTTTGGCAGAGCTATGCCAAATGGTGGCTGAATATTCTAGCATAGTCCGGTGGAGCTAGTCGTAATGGCTAACAAATATTCTGGCAATGTCTGGCGGAGCTATGCCAAATGGTGGCTGAATATTCTAGCATAGTCCGGCAGAGCTATGCTCAATGGTTGATGAATATTCTCGCAATGTTCGGTGGAGCTATGCCAAATAGTTGCAGAATATTCTAGCATAGTCCAGTGGAGCTAGTCGTAATGGCTAAGAAATATTCTGGCAATGTATGGCGGAGCTATGCCAAATGGTGGCTGAATATTCTAGCATAGTCCGGCAGAGCTGGTCGTAATGGCTAACAAATATTCTAGCATAGTCCGGTGGGGCTATGCCAAATGGTTGCAGAATATTCTAGCATAGTCCGGCAGGGCTATGCCAAATGGTGGCAGAATATTCGAGCATAGTCCGGCGGAGCTATGCTCAATGGTTGATGAATATTCTCGCAATGTTCGGCGGAGCTATGCCAAATAGTTGCAGAATATTCTAGCATAATCCAGCGGAGCTAGTCGTAATAGCTAAGAAATATTCTGGCAATGTACAGCAGAGCTATGCCAAATGGTGGCTGAATATTCTAGCATAGTCCAGCGGAGCTGGTTGTAATGGCTAACAAATATTCTGGCAATGTCTGGCGGAGCTATGCCAAATGGTGGCTGAATATTCTAGCATAGTCCGGCGGAGCTATGCTCAATGGTTGATGGATATTCTTGCAATGTTCGGCGGAGCTATGCCAAATGGTGGCTGAATATTCTAGCATAGTCCGGTGGAGCTATGCTCAATGGTTGATGGATATTCTCGCAATGTTCAGCAGAGCTATGCCAAATAGTTGCAGAATATTCTAGCATAGTCCAGCGGAGCTAGTCATAATGGCTAAGAAATATTCTGGCAATGTACGGCGGAGCTATGCCAAATGGTGGCTGAATATTCTAGCATAGTCCGGCGGAGCTGGTCGTAATGGCTAACAAATATTCTAGCATAGTCCGGCGGAGCTATGCTCAATGGTTGATGAATATTCTCACAATGTTTGGTGGAGCTATGCCAAATGGTGGCTGAATATTCTAGCATAGTCCGGCGGAGCTATGCTCAATGGTTGATGGATATTCTTGCAATGTTCGGCAGAGCTATGCCAAATGGTGGCTGAATATTCTAGCATAGTCCGGCGGAGCTGGTTGTAATGGCTAACAAATATTCTGGCAATGTCCGGCGGAGCTATGCCAAATGGTGGCTGAATATTCTAGCATAGTCCGGTGGAGCTGGTCGTAATGGCTAACAAATATTCTAGCATGGTCCAGTGGGGCTATGCCAAATGGTTGCAGAATATTCTAGCATAGTCCGGCGGGGCTATGCCAGATGGTGGCAGAATATTCTAGCATAGTCCGGCGGAGCTATGCTCAATGATTGATGAATATTCTCACAATGTTCGGCGGAGCTATGCCAAATGGTGGCTGAATATTCTAGCATAGTCTGGCGGAGCTGGTTGTAATGGCTAACAAATATTCTGGCAATGTCCAGCAGAGCTATGCCAAATGGTGGCAGAATATTCTAGCATAGTCCGGCCAGGCTATGCTCAATGGTTGATGAATATTCTCGCAATGTTCGGCAGAGCTATGCCAAATGGTGGCTGAATATTCTAGCATAGTCTGGCGGAGCTGGTCGTAATGGCTAACAAATATTCTAGCATAGTCCGGCAGGGCTATGCCAAATGGTTGCAGAATATTCTAGCATAGTCCGGCAGAGCTGGTCGTAATGGCTAACAAATATTCTGGCAATGTCCGGCGGAGCCATGCTAAATGGTGGTTGAATATTCTGGCATGGTCTGGCGGAGCTATGCCTAATGGTTGATGAATATTCTCGCAATGTTCGGCAGAGCTTGTTGTGATGGCTAATGAATATTTTCGGCGGAGCTGAGCCCATGCATATGATTATTATTCTTCACTTTCCAGCGGATAGGGTGCAGATGGCAACGGATTATTCCTGTGTTGTCCGGCACCTGATGCTGACTGCTAGGGATTATTCATCTCACTCTTGTGGCTGATCCGGGGGCGCCATGTCTGTTGTAGTCAATATCCTTCTGCCGCTTGCAACTGTACTGCATAATGTGAATATCTCCGCCGGAGTCCGTTGCTACTTCTTTGCCCTAGGATATTCACCCTCCGGTACAGCAACTGTAATTGAAATATCTGACTGAACGATGTGGTATACCTACAGTCAGGTATTATCTAAATTGCGGTCACACATTGTCTACCCAAGAGTTATGCATCATCCCCTAAGAGTCATGCATCATGTACCCTATGGCCATGCATCATCCCCTCCAGGAGTCATGCATCATGTACCCTATGGCCATGCATCATCCCCTCGGAGTCATGCATCATGTACCCTATGACCATGCATCATCTCCCTTTGTGTGATGCATCCTCACCATTCGCAAACTTACCATCTTCTATGCATCACGCACTTACTGTAATTACAATAGATTAATGCATTAATTTACTTGAATCGCCTGAGGCTGCAGATGCCTTCACCAAGGGATTGTCACGACCAAAGCATGAGGCATTCGTGAAGACGATGGGATTGATGTTGCCCGCATAAGTTCGAGTGGGCGTGTTGGATATGGGAGGTTCGCCCATATTGGGCAACATTACGTAACATACATATTACCTGACACTCGCACCACTTTACCTCAGTTCTCTCTTTCGAGACTGAGGTATGACTCCCATTACATTCACTATATCAGTCCTAACTAATAGCCTGTCCTTAGATTTAGCTTACTGTCTTTACAGGCAAATGAATTTAGTTCTCTCTTTCGAGACTGAGATTTAGCTTACTGTCTTTACAGTTAACCACTGCCAGACAGACACCTCGCTATACCACAATGTATTGCTTGCCCCAATGCCACTCGACACAAGTAGTGATGGACACAGCCCGGCTTTGGGCCGTCAGCTGGGCCGGGCCAGGCCCATTTAGGCTGGGCCGGCTGGTCGGCTTCTGGAGGCTTTTGGCCCGGCCCAGACATTTCCAAGCCCTGAGCCGGGCCGTGAGGCTGGGGCTGATACGAAGATCATGTGATCACTGAGAAGACGCAGGAGAGCGCTGCTCGGAACGTTGCATCTACCCCTCCCTCGAACGATCTGCATAAGCCATTCACTACATCGTGGGGGCTCACAGCTTCACATGCTGGCGCTGCCCGTAATCATGCCTCTTCGAAGGACCCGACACCACCCGCTGGTCCAGTGTGGACGGCTGTGGCCAAGACTCAACCGGCAAAGAAGAGCATGAAGGAGATCCAAGAGGAAGAGGAAAAGCGCAAGAAGTTGGGCCTGAAGGAAGCGGTCACGTCGGCCGCAGCACGAAGGCTACATGGGGAGGCTCCGACAAAGGTTTGTTGGAGTCTTCATCCTACATACAAGATTCTCGACTTACGCGGTTCTCTTACAGTCCATAGCTTCGCAGATGGCCGGGGGCACTTGGACGACTGTAGGAATGGGAGGAAAGCCATCTGTGCCTGTCGCTTCATCTAAACCTCCAGTCGCTCCATCTGCGTCAACTGCGAACACCGCATCCACCGGCTCGATGCGAGCGAATGGTTCCACGACGAACCGGTCGACGCCAAGTCCAGTGATTGTCAAACCTATTCAAGCGTCGTCGGGCAAGGCCGAAGACTTCCCCATCCTGCCTTCACATGAGTTCCTCAAATGGTTGACTGATTCGCTCAAGGGTCTCAACAACACCGTCAACAGTGTGTAGCTGCGACGCTTTGCATCCGAATTCGTTACCAAGTGGAAAGCAGATGCTGCTTCCCATCCCAGAGGCGCGAGCACTGGGGGCAGCGCGGCAAAATCAATATCCACAGCCGACGTAGTCAAGGCGCAGCCCAAGCCAACGCAACCGGAGTGGGGTGGGTTCAAGGTGGTGAACAAGAAGAAGAAGGGTGGTCGGGCATTGTTGAGGATGACAGCAAAGATGTCGTGATAGACTTGGACTGATCTTTTTTGTGCATATACATGTACAGTATTGGTCTTATACAAAAGCCCGGCCCAGATATTCTGAAAGCCGGAGCCCTCTGAGGCCAGGCCAAAGCCCCGGCTTCCAGGCCAAGCCGGGCTGGAACATCACTAGACACAAGACAGAGATGAGATTTGGGTGCTGAAAGTGGGTTTCTGATTTTGCATGAATTAGGACCATTGAAGCTACCAACTCTGAGAGATTGAATGCAGGAACTCAGATTTTCAATATCTCACTGATACATGCAGATTTGGAGGAGCTAGAGCAGATTGAAATTTGCTGCTGGAATACAGTAAGTGATGTTTTTCTGTTTGGCAAGGTCACATGCAAACACAATAATAAGAAAGCAAACAGATTGACTAGCTTTGTTGTTCCTGCCACTCACTGCTAGGTGCCACACCCACTGGTGCTTACTGCCTGCCACTGCCACCTGCTGCCACCCACTGCTGCTGGTCACTGCTGCCACTGCTGCCAGTCGCTGCTGCCACTGCTGCCAGTTGCTGCTGCCAGTTGCTGCTGCCACCTGCCACTGCATGCTGCTGGGTGCTGCCACCACTGCTGTCATGGTTGTTGTCTGTTGCCGTTGCTGCTGATGGACAAAGTGGGGCTGAGCTGAAGACAGTGTGTTGGACTTGAAAGAAATTGCAACATAGGATCACATGATCTTATGTTGAATTTCTTTTGAAGTCTGACACTTGCTTGTTGCCACACTCAAAGGACAAGATGTGGCTGCTATGTTTCTGCCTCAACCAGAGCCTGAGTGTGCAGATGGGCAAGCCTCATACCAGTGAGGCAGTGTTTCCTTTGGTGTTGTGGATGGCACTGACACTTCTTTTGCATGTGTCTTAGTTATATCATTTGCAATGTGGATATGTGGTTCTGCTCACCTATTGTGCAGCTGACAGACTTGTTGAATGCTGCCTATGTTGTGCATTCTGCCCCCTCTTTGTTATTTCAGGTGCAGTGTTGATGGCACTTTCTGTATTTTTAGGGCCTGTAATGGCTGCTCTTGCAGAGCCTTGATTTGCTGTATGCAGGGATGAGCAATCCTTCTAGGCTGCAGATGCAGTGTGACCATTTGCTGGTCATTAAAATGTTTGAGTTGCAGTTCTTTGCATGGTGAGATTAGTGGTTCTCCTATCTGTCCCAAGCAGATGGTACGTTTTCTGTTCTGTCCATAGTCACCAAAATGGCTCAGAATATCCTTCCTGCCAGACAAACTGGGGCTGGACCTGCACTACAAGCAGCTGGTCACATGGTTACACTTTGAGTATGCAATGCTGGTGATCAACTTGTTCATGCTGCAGGATGATGGTAATCAAGCTGCCACCTTACATAATCCTCTTGCCTTTCTAGTTATGCTGCCACAGCTCAGTCTGTACTACAACTGAGCTGTGAGTAATTCTGGTTTTCATCAATCATTTCACATTTTCTGATGTCCAAATGTAGAACAGATATCCCTTAGGTAGTTTGCAATGGAGTCCATACTATGACTGAGCTAACAGATATCCCTTAGCCTTGATTTCTATAGATTATGAGATCCAATGCACAAAACGACATGCCTAACCCCAACTTGTCAAACAGTACTATTGCTGTCCCTTGACTCTGTGACAATGGAGTGAACTGGCCAGACTACCAGTCGAAAGCCAGGACAGCTATGGGTGTGAGAGTGTTAATACAACATGTTGATGGAACTGTGAGAAAACCAGTACCTTACCCTGAAGTAAATGGGGTCCTGATGAAAAAGCCAGGTCTTGAGGCTACTGACAATGATGTGGAAGAGAAAGAAAAGAGACTAGATGAGTATGAGCAGGAGTATGGTGTGCAGCATGTCATGCTCACCACAATATTGCCTCACCTCACCACCCTCATCAAGTCTATGACTGCATCCAAGTAGTGATGGGATGGTTCAGTTCTGAACCAGGGTTCAAACCTGAACTTTTGAGAACTGGACCAAAGGCTGGTTCAAAGTTCAGTCAATGGTCAAACTGAACCTTTTTTCAGGTTCAAGAGGACCAAAATTGGTTGAACCATTACCAAATTAGGTAAAAGTCCGGTTTTTGAACCTCGAACCAGACCAGAACTGGGTTCAAGGTTTGAAAATTTGCCTGAACTGGACCTTAAGTCCAGTTCGGAGTTCGAAATTTATGGTCAAGAACTGGACTGAACCGGACTTTTACATCACTACATCCAAGATGTGGACAGCAATCCATAATGATGCTATGAAGAAAAGTCAGTACACAAAGTGGATACCTGCTGCAGGCTCCAATCAATACTCTGTGATAAGGATGGAGATGTCAAGGTGCACCTCAATGCCATGACAAAACTCTGACATGAGCTAGAAGGAATAGGCACATCTGGATGAAGACTTTGGAACAATGTTACTTACCTTGCTCCCACACAGCTACTGCTCACTCCTTCACATGATCACTCATGCCACTAGCCTTTCCGGCACGGTAGGCAAAAGAGGGCCAAGCACCCTGGCAAAAGAAGGCAGACAAGGCAAATACTGCAGCTACATCAACTCCAAAGCAGAAAGATAATGAGGATTACCTCGCATTCACCTGTCTTGGTGACCCTCTTACTGCCACTGCCACCTCTCCCAGTGTCAAGTGACTGCATGAGGTTATCCTCAACAGCAGAGTGACCACACACTTCTTCCCAGATAAATCAATGTCCATGCTACTGCCCACAAAGCAGTTACAGCTGCTGATGCTGCATTCTTAGCTCCATTGGATGTGGGGACATACTCCTCAATGTTCCTAATGGAATGGGGGTTAGTAAGTTCAAGCTCAAAAATGTCGCTCATGCACTGAGCATGGCATTCATGCTCATATCCATTGGAAAGCTCAACAATGCTGGATGTACTGCAGAGTTCACAGTGAACTCCTGCCTGGTGAGTGATCCTGCAGGCAGAGTAATAGCTTGCATTCCAAAAACAAATGACCTGTATCGCATCTCAGCCTTGTCAGTTACAACAGACACTGCTCACATAGCGATCAACCCTTATAAACTCACCTTGCATCAAACTTTGTGTCTTTGGCCATGTAAACTATGCAGTGGTCAAACATGCAATCTCTACCAAGAAAGTTACTGGGATCAAGATAGAGGACACAGCTGACACACCTTTTTGTGACACCTGTGCTCAGGCCAAGCCAAATTGCCCCCCATTCCCTGAAAAGGCATCAAATAGAGTGGAGAAGTATGGCAAATACATCCACACCAATGTATGGGGCCCAACACCCACCACATCGATTGGCAGGAACTGCTACACTGTGGATTTAGTTGACAATGGTTGCTATACAGAAAAAGTCTCAGGCATTCAGCACATACAAGAAGCTCGAAGCTGAAATCAATACTCATGGGAATACAAAGGTCAAATACCCTTGTTCAGACTGTGGTGGAGAGTTCCTTGGCAATGCGTTCTTGGACCACCTCGCAGAAAAGGGCACAAAGCACACACACAAGCAAGTCACCTGAGGTGAGCAATCTGATGCATTATTTAGGCTAATTACCATTAGTTGGTTATGCATGGAAGATGGTAAGTTGCTGTGCCACTGCATTGCATCACCCTCACCTCCCCAGCTCCCGTCGCATTGCATCACCCTCGCCTCCCCAGCTCCTGTCATGTTACATCATCCCTGCCTCCCAGCACATTGCATCATCCGAGCTCATGCATCACTCTTGCTGTCATGCATCCTGCTCACTGATGCCTGCCACCCGCCCTTCTGCCACCACCTGCCACTCGCCGCCCACTCCCCACCCCGCTGCTCCTGCCATGCCATTGCTGCCACTCCCTGCCCAGCTGCTACCAATGGCCCCAGTCCCCACCATTGGTCTGTGACCACGGTTGGGGGCTTGGGCCATTGCTACAGGGAGGGAGGGCACACCTGGCAGGCAGCCTATTGTGGCTGCCACGCCGTGCTGGCGCAGTCGACCGCATACTACTTGATGACACATCTGTGGGACGACGGGGTGATCAGGCCGACGGACACATGGGACATGGTGGGTCTGGCGCTCGCGCTGGCTGCTTCGTGTACGGGCGCTGCGGCTGCGGCTGGGGCTGCCCCCGTCACCGTCGTCGTCATTGTTGCCCCTCCTGCTGCCATCGTCATTGGGCCACTGCTGAAGAGAGGGAGAGAGGGAGGTGAAAGAGAGGGGGGGGAGTGTGAAAGAAAGAGAAAAAAGAAAGAAGGAGGAACATGTGCCAGCAGTTGTCGCCATCGCCATTGTCGCCTGGGGGAAGAGCCCTAGCCACTGCTGTCATATCATCATCGCCTACTGCTGTCATAGTCACCATCACTGTCTGCTGGGGCCATTATCGCCATCATTGTCTGCCACAGGTGTTGTCAATGTCATTGCCAGCTGCTAAATGGTGGATTAGTGAGGGGAGAAGGGGGATGGGGATAATGATGCACCATTGCTAGCACAAGTGTGGCTGGTCAAGGCAGTTGTCTAGTCACACATGTAACTGTAAAGCAAGAAACTGATTCAATCATCATCACACTTTTTAGACAGCATTTTACATTGTAAATTTAACATAGGATTGTTGAGCATGTGGACTCAATCCTTCCCAATTATTTTCAGAATTTATTATACTCAGACTAGGATGCAAGGACAGTTTTTCTGTCAGTAGGACAGATACTGTGGCTGTGACTTATGGGTCTCAATGAGGTGCAGGCGATGACAGTGATGACGATGACCACTGGTGCATGTTCCTCCCTCTTTTTTTTCTCTCTTTCTTTCACCCTCCCCCCTCTCTCTCTCCCCTCTCTCTCTCCCTCTCTTCAGCAGTGGCAAAATGATGACAGTGGTGGGAGGGGCAAGAACGACGACAACAGCGACAGGGCTGACAGGGGCGATGGGGGCGACAGGTGCGACGAGGGCAGCGGCCACGATAGGCTGCCTGCCAGGTGCACCCTCCCTCCAAGCCCCCAACTGTGGTCACAGACCAGTGGTGGGGACTGGGGCCATTGGTAGCAGCTGGGCAGGGAGTGGCAGCAACAGCAGGGAAGGAGCGGCGGGGTGGGGGGCGGGTGGCAGGTGGCGGCAGAAGGGCGGGTGGCGGGTGGCAGCAGAAGGGCGGGCAGCAGGTGGCAGCAGAAGGGCAGAGGCGGGTGGCAGCAGCATGGCGGGCGGCGGGTGGCGGCAGCAGGGCAGGCAGCAGGCATCAGCGAGTGTGATGCATGATGGCAAGAGTGATGCATGAGGGATGATGCATTATCCCCTCCAGGAGTCATGCATTATGTACCCCATGGCCATGCATCATTTCCCTTTGTGTGATGATGCATCCTCACCATTCACAAACTTACTGTTTTCTATGCATCACATGCTTACTGTAATTACAATAGATTATTGCATTAATTTACTTGAATTGCCTGAGCAAGTCAGCATTGTGGAACGCTGGAACAGAACGAAAGCTGAGCTAGCACAAGCTATGCTCATAGACTCCATGCTTCCCAAGAGTCTCTGGGCTGCAGCTATGAGTCATGCAGCATGGATAAAAAACTGTGCACCTACCTGCACACTCAACAGCAATATGCCATACCAAGCTCAGTACAGCAAACACCCAGATTTCTTGAAAGCTGTTCTGTTCGGGACTCATGCATGGGTGAAGATAGTCGATGCCGAAAAGCTCGACACATGTGCATGCTTTGGCTACTTCGTTGGTTTTGATCAGATGAGCACAAGCTACTGGATTTACTTCCCTGATTAAAACATATTAGAGTCAAGCACAAAATGGTTTTTGACTGTGATAATGAAGCTGATGTTAAAGGGATGTCCAATGAGCCTAGATGGCTGTGACGAAGAGTAACAGGCCTAGAAGGCTGGTACAATGGAGTATGGACTCCAGGGGAAGTTTCATTACTCCTTGTTTTATTTTTGTTTCACAATTATCATTACTATGGCTACCACAGGCTGGTATGAGCCTTAGTATAGTCATCCACACTCCATAGCTTTGTCCAGAACTAAGGAGTGAGTACTTACTGTTTTCCTCTACTGATAGAGTTGCTAGTCTTACTCTATTCAGGTATCTATCAATATAACTTATAGCTTCATTTAGAACTAAGGATCTGACTCTATTCTAGTGATGGGATGGTTTGGTTCTGAACCAGGGTTCGAACCTGAACTTTTGAGAACCAGACCAAAGTCCAGTTCAAGGTTCAGTCAATGGTTGAACCAAACCTTTGTTCAGGTTCAAGAGGACCAAAATTGGTCGAGCCATTACCAAATTAGGTAAAAGTCCGGTTTTTGAACCCCAAACTGGACCAGAACCAGGTTCAAGGTTCGAAAATTTGCCTGAACCAGACTTTTACATCACTACTCTATTCAGACTAATATCTACTCTATTGCTGCTAATAGCTGACCCTGTGGTTTGGACAGCTGAGACACTGGCTGCAGGGGAGAGACATAAATTCATTCAGCATCCTGCTCCAACCCATGATGCAGGGTTGGGGAACTGTAATCCACTACTGAATGGCAAAATCCTACACCCATGCTTTGTATTGCATTGCATTAATTATATGATTTCAGAGTGAGCTTCCTTGGTTGCTCACTTCTGGATCTGCATTATAAAGCCAGTGCTAACTGTGATTTGCAATTGCAATTTGCAGTGCATTTTCATAATATCAGCTTGCTAGTCCAAGGTGGATTTGCATGTGAAAGGCTAGCAAAATGCAGTGTATTGGGTTGAATCATCTCACAGGTTCCTTTCTCAAAAATTATAATAATAAATAGTTTGCAACGTGCAAATGTGCAGATCAAGGATGGCATGGTCCCGCACTTCGGTTGTAATTGATTTGCGGGACTGCAATATATTGTTGACCCGCACATCAGTGGTTAGTATTTGGGTTGCAGCAATGCATTAGCCTTGGCCCATGCTTGACATATGGGTCGTACTATCCCTCCCTGCACATTGTGGTAATGTGGGGGAATGCACGAACACTGGCCATGCTGCAGTAGTGATTGACATGTAGGATTCTGCTATCTTTTGATGAACATTATTGGCAACTGGTTGATTGATGGATAGATGGATGGCTATTATCTTTCCTAAAATGATGCCTACCTACTTTATGTAATGGCTATGCTAATATCTGAGCTTAGATGGACCAGCTACTATCTCAATATCACTATTATCACTGGAGGTTGCTCGGCGCCTCTTCTGGCCAGTCAATGTGCGCGCTGTGATGCACTCCACACTTGAAACTGACTTTGCTTGAGTTTCCCCAACCAGAAACGTCAGAGCATCATAGGGCCCAAATGGTTTCTCCTTGAGCAGTGTTACCAATGAATGGTACACATTCTGAATCTCATCTTGGGCAAGTATGCCCCAGTCACGACCAAAGACTCCAGCCTTGAGAGCCCCAGCACCATGTCCCCAAGTGACACCCACCCGAAGAAGGTTGAAAGATGTGACCCCTTTGACACCTGAAATCATGAATGATAATGAATTAAAATGAAATCTAGATGACTGACTATGTTTTGTTGCCCAATCACCGAGGCTGTTCTTGTTGGCTGCCATATGTTTCCGTAGTGGGCTTGTATTGTCATAGAGGGCAGCAATGAAGGTGCTGAACATGGACATGAAAATAGATGGGTCTGACATGCCCCGTCGTTTTGGCTTTGCAATCCAGGGAGCTGTCCGAGCAATTTCACGAGTCCTTCGCCTGGTGGCCCCCTTTAAACTGAGACGTGTGTCATCTGGAGCAAACATATTTGGGAGGCACCGTGACAAGAGGATCCCAATCAGCAGGCCTAGATGATGGGTGACCACTGTTGGATCATAGCAATTTTGGAACCAGAGGTAGGTATCCTGAATAAATCCAGTAGAGTCCCTGGGAATACTCCAGTCCATTGGCAGCTTTGTACAATGAAGAAAATTGTGGAGGTTGTCCAATGTGGTTTCTGATGCAGTCCAATCAATATGGTGGTCGTCTCCTTGTGCTGCCTTCTCAGCGTCCCGAAGTGCTTGAGCCATTTGTTCAGCTGGATGCATGGCCATCACCCTAGCACCTTGCACTTGTGCCTTGCCTTTCTCTGCAAGTCCAAGTTGTGCCCATGAGTTCCAAACAGGGATGCGAGTGGGGCGACCTGCTCCATGACTTCTGTTCAGCGTCCAGGGCACAAAGTGGATTTTTTTGAGATTTGTAGCAATGCGTAGCACATGCTTGACGAATTCCTCCTTTCCTTTGGCATTGAAGTTAAGTCGGCCAATGTATCGAACTGCAACTTTGAGGACAGGCAAGAAGGTACCTGAGGGAAGGATAGGGGCCTTAACCACAGTTGAGTTTGTCTCTTTGGCCATGGAATAGAGCAATCCTGCAAACTCGTCTGGAGACATCTTGTTTTGTGTCATGTTTGGAAGCCCATCAACAATCTCCTCCCGTTTCCGACAAATTGCCCGTAACAGCATCTGAAAACCAAGGGCACCATAGTCAAGAGGGTAGTTTGTTTTACACCAATTCTTCAAAGCACGTTGCCTCTCTTGTGCTGGAACCAAGGTGTATTCGTCTGTGTCGTCATCAGAATGGGGAGTTTTGATGTCTGACTCAACACCAGATGTCACAATGGCTTTCACATCTGAGATGAACATTTCCAAAGCTATATCAGCGATGATTATGCCCTTCCGCAGTGTGTCATCTGAAATTTCCCGGAAGAAATCAGGTGAGGAGTGGGCCAGGGCATGACGAATACGAAATTCTGCTTCATAAGCCTAAAGCAAGAAAGATATGATTTAGCTTCAGAAGTAAATTTGTTAAGAGAAAATGAATGAAAATTTAATGCCTGACAACATTCCAGACCTGAACCTGAATGAATAATTTCACACATAGGTCATGGACTGCCTGTCCCGCCCATCAACTGTCTCTGGTGTGCGGGACATTGAAATGTTCATTCCTAATGTGCAAAGTTGGCCAGTCCCCGCCATCCAACTATCTCCAGTGGGCGGGACATCGCAGCAACTGAGGAATGAATATTGTTGGAAGGACTCACAAAATAGTGTGCTTCACCATATGTAAGCATCTGAGCCCGCTTTGAGGATGTGGCAGGGTATTTCCCATTGGCAGAGAGTGGCCACTGAGTCGCATCCATGCAAAGTGGTGCTGTCATATCGACTGTTATAGCGCTTCCAAACAATGGCCGGACTGTGGGCATGCCATGCTGGACTAGGCCTCGGGAAATCCACAATGGCTCCATCAGGTTCTTGCTTAGGACTTTTGCATTCCCTCCGAGAGCATATGCAAGTGCCCTCTCCAAGGTGGATGAAAATTCAACAACGTAAGGGGATGGCTTTCCCCCTGCTCTGATCTTCTTGTGTTCAGTATCCCAGATAGTCTCGAGGAGGTGACAGATGCCATAGGTGGTCCATTTATAGAGGTTTGGAAATACCTGACAAAATTGAGTTCAGAATCAGACTTTCACATTAGACGGTCTGAACAATGTGGTGTTTATACCTCAGGTCTCAAAACTAGTAAATGTTGTTTCAGCTGTTCAAAAACCTCTGGTCGGGACCAGGCACCAGTGAGTGGTGTAATAATGTTGTGGAAGAGTTCTCTGTTACAGAAGAACATTAATATACAAGGCTGCAATTGAGGAGTGTAAACCTGGGCTTGCCTTCCATTTCGTTTGGATGAATGAATTTTTCGAAGGTCAACACGGAAAACCTGCTCCATTCTGAGTGCTCGGGGACAGCCTGGAACATTGATTTTGTGCTTGAACCGGTCGAATGGGAGGGCACTTGCACAATGTTGTTGTTTCTTCATTGCAATGCGCTTGGCCTTTGCAGTGGCGGAATAAGCACCTGATAAAGCAGCAGTGATGTAACCTTTCTGGACATCATGTCCACCTGCACAGTGGGCAGCACGATGGCTCAGTTCGTTGTATGCTTGAGATGCCACAGCAGTGAGAACTTTGCTAGATGGATTCAGAGCTTGTTCGACTTCAGTGTCACTTTGGTCATCAGATTCAGTGCCACCCATGGTACGTCTTCCCATGTAGACGTTGACCTCCTTGATTGTTTGGTTAAAGGCAGGCATGACCCCATTGGCCTGAATGTGTCCAAAATCACGGAGGAAGGCCTGGGGGAAAACCTTGACTTCGGTGGGCTTGGATCCACCATCATCAACATCTGCATCCTCACCCTCTGACCTATACATGAGCTCGATGCTGTCACTCCCATAGATGAAGAGTGACTCGATAGTCCTAAGGTTGACGAGAACACCACAAGGATCCTCATCCTCGTCAACAAAAGCTTCACGCCGAGGTATCTTGAGCCCTGAAGAGTCATATAGCCTGATTTCATGCCCCATCTCATCCAAAAGAGGAGTATCCAGAAGGTTGACTTCCTGTCTGTGGTTGGGATCCCAGTGATCAAACACAGATCCGTGATGATAATCATAGTTGTCTTGCAGTTCCTCGATGGGGGTTGGATCCCAGCCAACAACTTGCTGAGCACTGCGAAACAAAAAATAGTTGGAAATGATCAATAATCCCTTCACGGCTGATCACAAACACACCTGATGTCAGTGACCAAAGCAAACATCACATAGTCCACCTTGTCATAGTGTCTTTCTGAGTTCCACCTGCCACCCTCTGTGTCAAGTGTGTGTTGCTGACATATAAGTTGGTCTTGCCCAAAGATTGACGTTACAGAACAGGGCAGGTGTGACTGCAAGAAGCCATCTGATCTCCATTCAGGAGGGGAGTTCTCCACAAATTTGGAATATTCCTTGATGAGCCGCTCATTGAGGAACAGGAGATCTTCAAGTCGAAGTTGTATTTTTGGCTGCTCCCTGAAACAAAGAAAGTTAATGATGGATGATTGAAATTTTTAACAAGCGTTCCGCATATCGCTTGCCAATGTTAGGCGGGCAGCCTGCACATTGTGAGACAGTGCTTTGCGGGCAGAATGTTTCAGTGCCCACAGTGTCGGCTCACATTGATAAAGTGGGGCTGAATGCCGCCCGCATAGCGTTGGCTCACGATGAGCGGGCACAGAGCATCCCAGTCAGCATTGGCAAGCAATAAATATGGGTGAGCTGGAGTCTTGCCCGCAAATCGTAGGCCAACGCTATGCGGGCAGGATACAGTCCCTACAATGTCAATGAGCTGGAATCTTGCCCGCACATCGTGGGCCAATGCTATGCGGGCAGGATACAGACCCTCATCATTGTAAGCAATGGTGTATGGAAAAATCCTGCCCACACAGCACTCGCTCACAATAACTACCCATTTGAGCCGACAATAATAGGCCAGAAGATATGGTTGTAGAAAAATAGGGTCTGGAGTGAAGAGAACGTACATGATGTTTGTCACTTCGTCGAAACCCGGTTCCCCAGACCCAATGTTGATTCCATAAGGGTTAAAGCAGTCGAAGGATCGTCCAGATATCTTGGCTAGAATAGTAGCAAAGAGCATCACTATCATTCGGTAATGCTTTGAGGAAAGACGGGTATTGTCTCCAGTGCAAAAGCTTGACACATTGTCTTCTGCTGTCCCATCAACTATACCCTTCGGACACATAGCCAGATATACGTTTTCATTTCTGCAACGACCAATATGCAGGAGTCGCCCAGCTGGGTTGTACCCAAGGTTTGCAAACTTTGTTTTGAAGTCTCGATAAGGAGCATGCAGATCAAGTTCAAATGAGAAAGTATGATCACTTTCAACATTTGGGATCACTGCCCATAGTCCAGGTGTGTTTGAAACAGCAAGCATGAAGTCAAGTCGGTGCCTAGAGCAGTCCCAGAGAAGGGCATCTTCATCAACTGGAATCTTCAAGTTGACATCAATCAAGACCTGGCACCGGTTCTGTAAGAGGGCGATTGCATTTCGGGCATTTTTCTTCTCGTAAATGGTCTGATATTTTGAAAGAGGGATGGTGTGCACTTTCTTTCTTTCATATTCGTCTTGTTCTGAAGATGGAAGAATGGCATCCACAGAACGCAGCGCTCGCAGGATCGTTTCTTGGTCAAGGCCATCATCTGCTTGCAGTGCCTGGCTGACAGCAGCAATGTCAAGTGGAGCATTTTGCTCCTCACATTCACTTTCGCCAGGACTTCTCCACATAAGTCAGTGACTTAATAACTAAAGAAATTGTGGGACTGATTGTATGACATACTCTGATGGATACATCACGTGATCAGGGATCTCATTGATGTCCTGGTTGGCTTCAACTTCAACCTCAGACTCTGAAATGTCAATAGCAGGAGGGGCATCGTTCGGTGGCATGATGCAAGGTGGAGGGATTCAGGAGTCGTGTGGAAAGTCTTTCTTATATTTGAAGGCTTTATATGGACCCTGATGAGAAAAGTGCACTAGAAACTAAGATCAGAATTCTTAAATTACATGGTCTGATTTTTCCGGGCTACACCCTGAGTTTTCCTTGTGGAATTCTATGGAGTACTTTTATGGTTAGACCATCAATTTTTCAAAATTAATTAATTAAAAGTTCAAACTCAGTTTGGTAATGAACTGGACTGAGCTGGACTTCGGCATCACTACCTGCTCCTCCATGTGCTACTTCTAATTTCTGACTGATATGTCCTGGTGGGCATGCCCTACCCAAATCTCATTTGTCATCTTTACAATTTTGCAACTGAAACCATTTTTGTGTCCATCAGTTAAACGTCTGTCAATCAATATCAATCAATCCAAGTTCATTCAACTTGTTCGAATTGAGAAAAACAGGGAACCATATCCAAGAAGGGCGGACACATTTGGGATGGCATGGGTACAGGAGGCAAGAAGCAACAAATGGACAGACAGCTTCAGAAAGCACAGCTGAGCATACGAAGGGGACATGGGCTTGGCCAAACAGTACTGGAGACGGTAAACAAACAACAAACAACTATATCACAGGTGATCTCTCTTCTTTGTCAGCCTGCGGGTGTTGCTCTTCTTCGCTGTTGGAGCTGGGATGTGGCTCAGTATCAAGCAAGGCCCAAAGAAGATGACTAGAACTCACGAGAGTTTGACACATTCTTGCGCTTTGCCTTTCGTGATGCATCAGAGGTCTCAGGTGCAGAGATATTCGCGCCTGAATAAGCAATCGGATTGGTTATTGTAACATGAATAGAGCAAACATAGCAAATTCTGACCCTTTGTTTTCTGATGAGACTTTGATGCTGTTGTCGGCTTCTTCATTGGACTCCCAACCTCACCTGAAATATCCACAGGTCCACAGGAGCAATAACAATCATAGTGGTAATT
Source organism: Clavaria fumosa (assembly GCA_951802425.1). Classification (NCBI taxonomy): domain Eukaryota; kingdom Fungi; phylum Basidiomycota; class Agaricomycetes; order Agaricales; family Clavariaceae; genus Clavaria; species Clavaria fumosa. The sequence continues at coordinate 3,540,952 of OX637799.1, read as the reverse complement.
TGTACTCACGAGGTGGCAGCAATGCTCTCTGTTTATCCTTCAAAGTAACATCACCGATGATATCATCATTATCTATAGTAATAAGTTAATCCAAAGAAATGTTGAACAGCAAAGCACTCACCTTGCTCCATTGGAGAGTCATCATCATCTGGCACTCATGCAAGAATTCATGGCTCAATTCATTGCCGAGGAAAACAAAAAATCTCACCTGAAGACAATTCACTTGTTTCCATTGCTGTAGTTGAGAAAGAATCAGTTTGCTGAGGGCCATAATAACAGAATTAAAGGATAAAGAGGGCAACCCGCAAATCGTAGCCAGTCGGTGTGCGGGTGAGCAGCAAACTGTAGCCAGAGTGGGAGCCAGAAAAAAGGGACCCGCAAATCACAGCCAGTCGGTGTGTGGGTGAACAGAGAAAAGGTGAGAAGCTAAAGTGGGTGCAAGGAAACGAAGGACCCGCGAACCATAGCCAGTTGATGTGCGGGTGAGCACGAAAGGGATCTGCAAACCATAAACTGTAGCTGAATATTGGTACCTACCTGATGTAATCTTCAACCTTTCCATTGAGATTTGAGAAGATGAAGCTGGAATCAGTGATGATGAGGTCGGATTTGGCAGGGACAAATCTGGAATTGGCAAGGATGAGGTGGGCACAACTGGGTCAAGTTGCTTGCATTGTCGAGCTTGAGGAATTTATATCAAAACTTGAGCAGAATGACATACATGTTTCTCTGCCTCATCGTCATCTTCAGTGACATCTGACTCCTCATTACTTGTGTGTGCAACCGGCTTCAGCATCGCCTTTGCAGTGCGACTAGGAGTGCCTCTCAATCTGGATTGAGGATGAGCCTTAGTCTTTAATAATATCTTATCAATCAGTCATGGATCAGCTGCGATAAAATTTGAAATTACTCTTGCCCTCGCCCTCTCCCTGTTCCTACTTGATGACTGGTAGTCAGTATCCACCTTTGCCATCATTGGCTCATTGTCATCGTCTTCTTCTGTCACTGTGATCTGAGGTGGTTCCAGGGCCTTTGCAGGCTGTTTGCCTTTGCGCTGTTCAATTCATGAGTATGGGAAGTGGGTGCAATAATAAACAATAAATAATTTGAATAAAATTTTACCGAAGTCATCTCCTTGTGCTCTTCATGGCTTATAGACGGAAGTCGTTTGAGGGACCACGAATCTTGTTTTTCATCAAAGATGAAAGGTTCATGAGGACTGACAGAAAAGTGACGCTGACGGGCTGAATTGTGCTGCAAGGCCTGATGATTGCAATTGCAAAATCATTTAGTTATGAAATACTAGAATTCTGCAAATGAAACTTACATTGATGAGACCATCAATGGCAATGGCAACCTCACTTGCAATGGCTCCCCTACCTTTCACCCCACCCCTCAGCTTAGCAACTTCAGACCTCTCAATACTTGAGATGAATTTCTGGACTGCAGCTTGGTGAGAGTGGAATTTGTCAGCAGTTTGTCGGGCATCTTGACGCTGTTGAGAGGGTGTAATCGTGTTCAGTACATCTTGCACTACCAAACCATCAACCCATTTCCATTCCTTTACAGCCTTAAATTTCCCTGGGCTGACCAAGACATTATGTTCACAGGAAACTGAGGAAAAAATATTGTTGAGGGATTGTCGGACATGTCCTGCAGCACCCTTGAGTATGTCTGGGCGGTAGTGTAAAGCAAGGTAGCTTTCAAGCATTGCTGAGAGCACAACTCGTCCATAGTCACGGCGGAGGGCATGAGAGTCAGAGGGGTCAATTGGAAAGGCAGTTGCAACAAGGGCCCGCTTTGTAAAGTCTGCATCAACACGATCTTCAATTGACCAGTCTGACTTCCTCTTGACAAACTCCAATAGTTGATCAACAGTGTCAAACACACCACTGGGTTTCAAGCCCAGCTTGTCCAAGTAGGGGTGGATATCCTTCACTGAGTCGCCACGTCGTTTGGCATGTAGCACGCCTGTAGGAAATATAGCTTCAAGCTCGGCGCCAGACTTCGGGTGGGAGATAGGTAACTTTGACCAAGCAGCAGAGACATCATAGCTCATGTCAATCATATGGGTGGATAGGTGCTGCAAGATGGTCTTGATAAACTAACATGGCAGAATCAAAATGGTTAAGTTGATAAATAATTCAAGAAAACACACAAAGTCATGAGCCTCATTATGTTCTTGGATGAGTGGATCCTTAGCAAGTGCAGCAAGAATAGAGGAAGACACATCGCGAGATTTGGTGACTTTTGCAAAAATTGCTGAGTAACTTGCTATGGGATCAATCCAGAATAAGATCTGCAAAAGTGGAGTCAATGATGTAGATGTGATGCAGATGTTAGTATAGGTCAGGTCTGCACTCCATAGTGGGTTTTACTTGGGCCCACACCTTGTTGGCCTATGAAGTGCAGGGTCATGACCCCAAGGCAAACCACACTTCATAGGCCAACAAAGTGCAGGGCCATGATCCCAAGTCAAACCCACAATATGAAGTGGCAGCCAATTAAGAGTGTGGAATAATGAACTCACTTCCTCAAGTGCTGTGCCTACACGTTTGAGTGACCGATCTATCCAGACAATAAATGATGTGGTGGGAATTGGCAGTTGTGCGTATCTTGAGGACCCTGGGTAGCAAAGCTTCCAAGCAACACGTGCTGGAAATGTCCTGCAAAAATCAAGCTTTGCTGCATGTCTTCTGCGTGTTTCCTCTTGGCAAAGACGCACTACATCTTGGGCATAAAGCTGAAAGGCAGTTGTCCAGTCCTGGCTCCACATGTTGGGTGGGCAGCCCAATAGGCGATCCCTGAACGCATCATCAATCCTGTCCAGAAGTGGTCCATGCCATCTGGCACGCATTTTCTGAGTATTGGCCACTCCAACTGCCTGCTTCTCAACTTTGGTTATTGCAGCTTTGAGGTCAGGGTTTTCAATGGTAGGGTCCCAGTCTGCCCATTGTGCAAGGAGAGTCTGAACTTCCTGGAGTGAAGGAAATTCACCATCACCAACCATGCAAAATAGATTGCTGGCTGCCATATTGACTATTGCACTAAGGAGCTAAAACAAAATGAAAAGACAATAATAAAAATCAAATGAGCCTGGATACTCACACCGCCATGGGTGCCAGATAAAGTGTCTGCCATCCAGCTTATTTTGAGGAAAGGAGCATCACGGAAGTGTTTGCCAAGTGATAGTATCATTGTCAGAAATGCAATCCCATCATTGGTTGCAAAGATTCGTGAGTATACGCTGGATGTATCAGTTGCCCACCGACGGATTGAAGTGATAGCTTGATCCTTTTTCTCGGTGCTACGAATGACATCAAGGCCATCATCCACAGCTGCTTGATAGACCTTCTCATCCTCATCATCAGCCATGATGATATCCCGAACCTTTTCAACAATACGTTCCTCAGGGGTTTCACCAAAAACAAATTTTGCCTGGTTGCGAGCTAGGAGACGCATGCAGGCCAGACCTTTGTCTGGCAACATGAAGAGTTTTCCTTTGAATATTTAATTTAAATCAGTCAAAAATTTGTGAATAATAGACATTACCTATATCCCAAACTGCAATTGCCCAACGCTTTGCCTTCTGAATAGACTCCTCAAGTGTCGTAATGTCTTGTTTCAATTTGTCAGCCTCCTTCATGTTTTCCAAGTCTGCCCGTAGGATGTTCAGCTTTTCTTCGAGTTCAGCAATGAACTTTTTCAGGGCATGTCAGCGGTGGTTCCCTCCAAAAATTTCAGCTTCACCCTTGTTCACTGCATCGATGCCAAGTTGATTGAGTTGCAAGTTGGGTACTTCTTCAATGGTGCATCCATCAATGTCTGCAAGTGGTGATACATCATCAATCCATTCAGGCTTCAACCCAACTGGCAGAGCACTGTCACGTTCGCAGTGAAGCAGGCCTTCTGTGAAATAGCATTGAACAAGTTCATCAACCTTCTCATCATTCAGTGGCCGGTCATTGTAAGTGCCCCAGGTGAAAGAGTAAGGTGACTCAAGCAAGTCAATAGAGTAATATCCCACAAAAGTGCTGGCAAGATGGCGTTGGGTCTCAGTGTGAGCATTTGCAAACAGATCTTTGTAACGATTGGGGCTGGCCTGTGTTCTGTCATTAGACTATGTTGAATCTTGGATAATTGGGTGACTCACCATAGTCCCCTTAGCAGATGAAGCCTGTGAGGATGGGGTTGTGTGTGGCAATGGCAGCAATGATGTGGCAAGCTTTGTGAGGTCAAACATGCATCACACAAATTAGCATCAACATTCCATGCAAATATGGAAATTTATACCCACCCCTGCAATTTTCCACGCACCATGTAGGGACACATGACCACCCCTGCAATTTTCCACACACCATGTAGGGACACATGACCACCCCTGCAATTTCCCACACACCATGTAGGGACACATGACCACCCCTGCAATTTCCCACACACCATGTAGGGACACATGACCACCCCTGCAATTTCCCACACACCATGTAGGGACACATGACCACCCCTGCAATTTCCCACACACCATGTAGGGACACATGACCACCCCTGCAATTTCCCACACACCATGTAGGGACACATGACCACCCCTGCAATTTCCCACACACAATGTAGGGACACATGACCACCCCTGCAATTTCCCACACACAATGTAGGGATGGGCAATTTCCACCAGTGTTGTGCCAGTCACCAACTGAGAGTCATGGTCACCCAACCATGATGCATGAGAAAGACATCAACACTTGCCAACAGTCATGCATCCATGACTGTGTGCTAGTCCTAGAGTCTTGCTTCACTCTAGCACATGCATTTACTCTGGGCTCTTCCTCCTGGTACATAACCCTTATGCCCTCTGCAGTGCTCCTGTATTACACTCTTGTGACTCCTCAATATATCACCATGTTTTGCAATCTATTGTGTCCTCACTCTGAGTCAAACAGCCTTGCAACTAGTGAGGACAAGGGCTGTAGTGTCAACCCTTGGCCAAATCATAGCTCAAGGGTGCACAAGAGATTAGTAGCAACTCACCTTGTGCAACAGGGTTGGGTAGCAGAGTTCAATGGAAGTGAGGCAAATTAATGGCCAAGAACTCAGGTGAGTCAAAAACAATTTGAAGTCACATGGTGGTGAACTTTTCTTTATGGCCCAATCAAGATTGTAGTATTGGCACCTGTTGATAAAACCATAGCTACCAGAGATGCATGGAACAAAGATATAATGTTGGCTCAAGATTAAATCTGCACAATCTACTGGCTTGAACATTGGCCAAGACCTATGTATTGGTGTTGCATTATCAAATCAGCCTGATCCCAGTGTGCCAAATCCTGTATCCTGACCTTCATGTTGGCTGACCTGTGATGACATCATTGATAGGGTTTTGGGAATATCAGCCTGCTTGAATATTATGGTCAATCTCCAATATCAGCTAGGACTATATGTGAATTGGTGGCATCAACAAGATCATCACTAACTCCAACCTCATACCTCCATAATGGCTGCCTACTATTGTCAAGGCTTCAACCACTATTATCAGTCTTTCAGCTACTAGGTTTGTGTGATTACCTTATGTCTCACACTTTGTCTCACTGCAGGGCAACTTTTGAGACAACCCAGTATAAAAATTTTAGCATTTGCACATAATATCTGGTATAATATCTGGTAGCATGACTGTAACAAGTATGAGCCATACACACAGCAGCCAAAATGCACTTCAGGAGAATCCTTGGTCAAAGGAAGAGTATTACACTGTAGGGAATGGATCTTATAGACATGGCACAGATCTAACTGTTCTTTTATGTGAAAATGTGTGCTGTTCTTGTAGCTGTTCTTGTAGTTGTTCTGTTATTGTGCCTTGTGTGACCACTTGTGACATATAATATAATATAATATTTTGGTATCAAAATTGTCTGCTATGGTGTTCAGGCATGACAGCCATCACTTTCCCTCAACCACCTGTGTGACTTATCCATTGTCTAATTAGGCCTCATCAGCAACCACACAGCCTTCAAGTGGCATACAAGTTGTGTGCATGTGCCATGCATTTGGATGTGCATCAAAAGCGCAAGTGGTAATGAGCAGCATGGCCATTTGGTAACCCCTTCTGCTCAACATCAACACCAAAACAAAGGACAAAGGAACCTTCTGCAGGTCAGGTAGGTTCCAAAGTATGCAGATATGAATATTTATTGCTTTCTATCAAAATGTATTGATGTATGATAAGGAGCAGCTCACCTGAAGCCTGCCTGCGTCATCTGGAACCTCTGAGCACGTGAACAGCATGTGTGCTGATCATCCAGGACAGGCTTGGGTCTCAGGCATTCTCCAGACACACACATCGTGTTCACACCATATGCAGTGCTGAGCCTGCTGAAGATGTGCTAGTGCAAGCTGTGTGCATTCTGGGAGGGCGAGGCGCAGACGCTGCGGCTCGTGCGAGAGGTTGCAGATGTGCTCTTGGTCGTGGCGGTGACCCAGCACCACATGCCCATGCTGTACCACTCGTTTATGCAGGCACTGCTGTTGGCGCAGCAGGACTCAGCGAATGCCAGCGCATGCCTCTTCTTCATGCCTCTGCTAGGCTTCATCATGATCCTGGATTTGTTGGAAAAATGATTGTTCAGCTTCACCCATCTTTGAGTGTACTACACCTTCAATAGCAGCCAAAAGTTGTATCCAAAGCTTGAAGAGCATGCTGGATAGAAACTGTGAGTTGTCAGTCATAAGTAGTGGTTCAAGAATGTTCAAGTCTCAGAGGCAGCACTGAGGCCATGAGGTGTGCATGAGCCCATGCCTGGACAGTTGGTATTACATAATTTGAATATTCAAGTCAGATATAACTGTATTATATACTCGATGACAACCAGGTACAGGACTGCTAACTGGCATGTAAAACAGCTAGATCTGTGCTGTGAGAGCTATTCTCCTTGCCCGCTTGCTGTTTTCCTCATCTGAAAATATTAAATAATGCCTGATGGGAGTGATTGGGACATGCTCACCACTTTCTGAATGAATTCGCTTCCGGGTGCCTTGGGTATCATTCACAGTTTTCTTGATGACAACAAATTCTGGCCCAGTCCACTCAAAGGTTTTGCAATAGGGAAGATCTTTCAACTCTTTGCCCATCTCTGCTCGAAAATGAAATAGGAGGTTAGGATGATGCTTGCAGAAGTGCTTGTCCATCCTTGCATGGAGACAACTCTGTGAGAGACCAGGGTTGGAAGAGTCTTCATCCTCCTTGTACTTGCAAATCGTCACAGCAAGGTGAACAATAGATGGGTTGAATAGAGCAGATAGGGGATCCACCAACTCTTCTCCAATCTTGAGCCATTGTGATTTGCTGAAGGACTGCTGGAAGTCCATGTACTTCTTCAAAATTGCTGTGCGCTGGGCCTTCATCATGTTTTGAAGTGCACCTACTTCCAAACTTGTTTGATCCTTGATCTCCAAGTCATATGTCCAGCATAGCTCAAGCACATTTCCAAGTGCAATGAGGTCCAAAAGGCCTTGAGCAGTGGTTGGGTCTATTGAATGATCACCCACTGTCAATTTGCATCAGATGGGGAGAGGAAAGGAGAATAGTTAGGGGCAGACCATCTTGGATATATTCATGAGAGGTATATTCATCAATTGCCATTGCCAAGATGCGCCACAGCAATACCTCAGTTTCTGAATGGTTGGTATTTGTCACACCATGTAAGAGCACCCCAGTGTGGATGTGGCCCCAGCATGAGTCACGAATAGTTGAGGTGCAATACATATGACGACCCAGCACAATTGAGTTGTCAACTGTGAGCACATAATGTGGGGTATTTGGTCGCATGAAGCTATTTCACATTTAGCAAATTGAATAAAATGTAAAAAGTACACCCACAAGACGGTGCCTGGCTGGATGATAACAGCCTCATGCTCAAAACATGAGGTAGCTGCATCATCCACCTCAGTGGTGGAAAAGGCAAGGGGTGATGACATATCCCCAGCTGAGCAGGACTCCATATTGTGGCGGTGGTGACAAACAACCCAATATTTGGTCCCAGTGATAGCATCAATGGCAGTGGCAAGACCATTTGCATCAATGTGAATCCAGCTCATTGCATTTTTCATGGCAGCTGTAGCCCATATAAGGTGATCGGTGGGCGGATTGGCATGAGAAAAACCATGAGTGCCTCTTGTTTGTTGCCATGCAATACTGTGGGAGTTCAGGTGACTTGTGAGGGAAATTAAGTCTCAGCACAGGCAGTGCAGATTTATTGAACACTCACTGGTAGGGTATGCAATGTCGATACTCCAACCCAAGTGGTATGTCAAGAACATTGAGGATGTGTCCATTGTTGGGCATTTGGCTGTGATGGAAGAAGTCAAGCAGGGTGCCATGGCAGTGTCGCTCACTGTTGGTGCTGTCGATGGACTGATCTGTGTATAATTTGTAAGCATATTTAGGCCATGGCATTAGTCATACCATACCTATCATGCTTCTTGTTCTTGTGATATTTGCATAGTTCCTCAATGTTGAAATTGAGAACCCCTCATCTTGGAGAGGTGTGTTGAGAACAAGAATATGGCGATGCCGGAAGATGTCCTGGAGAGTCCTAGTTGAGAGCTGCAGGAATTCCATGTATGTTGTAACAAAGATGTTTGACACTGGTGGGTTCAGCAAGTCAAATGGTATGCATCGAGATGAGGCATGGTGGTGAGGTGGGTGACCATCAACATATCCAGCTTCAACACTGGCATGGATGTCCACCAACAGCCTAGTTTCTTTGCTAGCCTGTATTTACCAGTGTTGGAATAGTACATGCCTGATGAGCAGTTAACTCACAGTGGTCTTTGATGTCTGGAAGTGGATAGAGATAGGTGCTGCTTTAGGATCTGGAAGATATGCTTGGATCTTCACTGGGGGTGACAACTATAAAGCATATCAGCAGAAATTGGCAGTCACAGGGAGAAAAACTCACTCCAGGGTTATCTGTGGCATTTATGAGGGTATTTGGTTCCTCAGGCTCAAAACAAATGTTAGATAATATCCCATCATTATTTAATAAGACTCACATCTCCTTCAATATCATAGTAAACTGGAAAGAGCATTGTGGCCTCTTCATCAACACTATTGCCTAACTCCTTACTTTGACCTGCTCCAGACTTTCTTGCAGATTTCCTATGTTTCCAAGTGCTTGTGGGACTGGACATTGGTGGTGTGGGAAGCAAGTACACAGATTGAGTTGGAGATGATGGTAAAGATGATATTGGGGATGAACTTGCTGAGGCAGATTTCAGGAAGGTTAAAGGCGGTGCAGTGGGAAGGTATTTTGCAGCCAATGAATTGACTGCATTGATAGCTGCATCTGTGTCTTCCTCAGCTTCAAATACCACATCAAAAGTGGGCTTCCAGTCATTATCATTGTACTGCAACCCCAGACATAACTGTAGGTGATCCTGTGCCTGAGGCAGTGTGATATTGCCTGCTGCAAAATTGCGTATTATATCCCATGCATTTGGGTCATTCAGAGGCAGGGGGTGAAGAAAATCAATATCTCTATTGAGGAATGATCAGCTTGTGTCCTCCATGAAAATGTTCACTCACTGTGTTTCCTCTGTTTCTGGTGTTTCCTTAGGCCCTGCCCCTTCTTGGGTCTGCTCCTTGTCCTGTGGAAGTGGGTGGGAAATGTCCATATCCCTATTGATGTGTGATTAGCCAATATCCTCCCTGAAAATGCAGACTGACTGTGTCTCCTGTGTCTCTTGTGTTTCCTGAGGCCCTGCCCCTTCTTGGGTCTGCCCATCATCTTGTGATGGTGGGTGAAAAGTGTCCACATCCCTATTGATGTGTGATTAGCTTGTAAGCTTGTATCCTCCCTGAAATTGCAGACTGACATCTGCTGTGTCTCTTCTTCCTGGGTCTGCTGCTCATTCTGTGGTGGTGGGGAAGAAATGTCCATGTCTCTATAGAAGAGTGATTAAATGGCATCCTCCCTGTGAATGCCAACTCACTGTGTCTCCTGTGCCTCTTGTGCTTCCTGAGGTGCTGCCCCTGTATTCTCATGCATCTCCCCTTCATTAGGAAGAAGTGCAGGTTGAATTTGGGGGAATAATACATCTGGTATATCACCTGAACCAAAGAAGTGAGTAGATGAACTCTGGATAAATGTGGAACATGCTCACGTGTAACAAACCAATCCTGTAATTGTGGTATGTTGCCTTTGCACTCAAGTGCTGCTCCCATCTCATGAAGTTCAATAACTTCAGCCTTGTACTCCATCCCACATGATGATCTTAGTAATGCCTTCCACATCATTTTCTCTATAGCCAGTAGTGAACTTGGCTTTCCACCAAGTGACTGTCCCAACTGGGCCAATGAATCATAAAGATTAACCCATAAAAGGATAATAAAAAGCTTAACTCACCAAAAAGAGCTGCTCTTTATTGATGGACTGTGAGGCACTATTCCGTGGCACTAAGAGGATGAGAGGGGAGATCGCCAGGGCAAGTTGTGTGTATTGGATTATGTTTCTTATCACTGCTGCATTGGTAAGACCAGCAGGCAGTGCAACTTGGTGATCTGCAGCCTGCCTGGTTTTCATTGTCAGCAGAAATTCAAGAATATTAAAAACTAAATGCACATATGAAGGCTGTGGAGTAGGTCACTTTGTGGACCCTGGCTCTTGAGGTATGACTTGACATTGAATTAGTTATGATCTGTGATATCCAAAGTAACACTCACTGGTCTAAATGCACTGACTGCAAAGGCTACAGAATGCCACTGTTCTAAAACATCATGTGTGGAGCGGTGAATAGCATGCTGGGATGCCTTGAGCAGGTTTGAAATCGTGGCCTTGAACCTGCGAGGCTCCTCAGCATCCCCCACATCCCCCACATCCACATCCCACACATCCAGGTCCTGGACTGTTGAAGTGCTTGCCTCTAGCACAGGAAGAGCAGGCAGGGCAGATATGAGAGGAGGGGCAGGAAGGGCAATATTATGTGGTGAATGTACAAGGTGCTGTATAGCCCTGTTGGCAGTTGATGGGACAATTGAAGTCCATTTCTCAAGATTTTTGAGGATTCTCTCCAGAGTGGGTGAGAGAGTTGGAGGGTGAGAGCGGGGGGTGGGATGGAGAGCAGGATGTGGAGGCCAGTCTTGGACCCACAAGAGGACATCAAGGAGTTGGTACATAAGAATAATTTTACCAAAGTAGGCCTGTTCTAATGGTATGGGTGTGTGGCTGATTTGGCTAGGGATCAAAATGGCAAGGACATAGGCATTTGCTTTGTCAACTGCCAGGGGTTCATTTTCAACTGTATCTATTTCTTGTGCAAGCATCTACAGACTATCAAGGACAGTAACTGTGCTGGTAAACCTGAACACTCACCTTGATGAGATTGTGTGCAGGAGAAGGAAGTACAGTTGGGCAGTGGCTTTCTACCCATGCAAGGAGAGGTCCTGGTTCATGAATGCACCCATTTCGCCATGGGTAAGACTTTAGGACAGAAGAATTGATTCGAATATCACGGAGGCAGTGGAATTGGGTTTGAGACATGACAGTATGTATGAGAGTGCTGGGAGTGTGTTATCAAGATTGGACCAAATGATGATAAACATGAACATTGTTCATGTACTTACCTGACCTGCTCAAATAGAGTAGCTTTGTATTTGTTTAGGCCTCAAATATATTTGAGGCCTAAACAAGTACAAAGCTACTCACCTGACCTGCTCAATATATCTAAAGCCTAAACAAATACAAAGCTACTCACCTGACCTGCTCAATATATTGAAAGCCTAAACAGATACAAAGCTACTCACCTGACCTCATGACTGGCTCAAATATATTTGAGGCCTAAACAGATACAAAGCTACTCACCTGACCTCATGACTGGCTCAAATATATTTGAGGCCTAAACAGATACAAAGCTACTCACCTGACCTCATGACTGGCTCAAATATATTTGAGGCCTAAACAAATACAAAGCTACTCACCTGACCTCATGACTGGCTCAAATATATTTGAGGCCTAAACAAATACAAAGCTACTCACCTGACCTGCTCAATAAATTTGAGGCCTAAACAAATACAAAGCCACTCACCTGACCACATCAGTGTCTCCCAGTCATTTATTTACAATTAAAAAATTACCTTTTTATGCATGTTCAGTGCAGACTCTTGTTGCCACTGAAGAGAATAGGACTTGAGAAGACAGAAATGAAGACTTGTCCTGTTACTGCTGGTCCTATCAATGTGCACAGGTGCTGAATGACTTCATTTGTTTGCCATCCATTTGCTGGTCTCTTTGTCAACCCAATAAGCATGTTCTGCTGGGGTCTGCCTTCAAGTTGGCAAGGAAGGCTGATACCAAAAATGAAATGTGACAGAACACACATAAATGAAGGGCACACATGCAGACTTTATAACAGGGAAAGGTGGGGTATGAGTTGGAACTTCAACAACAAGTAGTACAGTATTTAACAATTATCAACAACCATGTGATCCTTCCAGCCATTTCTATATTTGACCCAATCCTTGCCCCCTTTGTCTGAGACACTGATGTGGTCAGGTGAGTGGCTTTGTATTTGTTTAGGCTTTAAATATATTGAGCAGGTCAGGTGAGTAGCTTTGTATTTGTTTAGGCCTTAAATATGTTGAGCAGGTCAGGTGAGTAGCTTTGTATTTGTTTAGGCCTCAAATATATTTGAGCCAGTCATGAGGTCAGGTGAGTAGCTTTGTATCTGTTTAGGCCTCAAATATATTTGAGCCAGTCATGAGGTCAGGTGAGTGGCTTTGTATTTGTCTAGGCTTTAAATATATTGAGCAGGTTAGGTGAGTAGCTTTGTGTTTAGGCCTTAAATATGTTGAGCAGGTCAGGTGAGTAGCTTTGTATTTGTTTAGGCCTCAAATATATTTGAGCCAGTCATGAGGTCAGGTGAGTGGCTTTGTATTTGTTTAGGCTTTAAATATATTGAGCAGGTCAGGTGAGTAGCTTTGTGTTTAGGCCTTAATTATGTTGAGCAGGTCAGGTGAGTAGCTTTGTATTTGTTTAGGCCTCAAATATATTTGAGCCAGTCATGAGGTCAGGTGAGTGGCTTTGTATTTGTTTAGGCTTTAAATATATTGAGCAGGTCAGGTGAGTAGCTTGGTATTTGTTTAGGCCTCAAACATATTTGAGCCAGTCATGAGGTCAGGTGAGTAGCTTTGTATTTGTTTAGGCCTCAAATATATTTGAGCCAGTCATGAGGTCAGGTGAGTAGCTTTGTATTTGTTTAGGCCTCAAATATATTTGAGCCAGTCATGAGGTCAGGTGAGTAGCTTTGTATCTGTTTAGGCCTCAAATATATTTGAGCCAGTTATGAGGTCAGGTGAGTGGCTTTGTATTTGTTTAGGCTTTAAATATATTGAGCAGGTCAGGTGAGTAGCTTTGTGTTTAGGCCTTAAATATGTTGAGCAGGTCAGGTGAGTAGCTTGTATTTGTTTAGGCCTCAAATATATTTGAGCCAGTCATGAGGTCAGGTGAGTAGCTTTGTATTTGTTTAGGCCTCAAATATATTTGAGCCAGTCATGAGGTCAGGTGAGTAGCTTTGTATTTGTTTAGGCCTCAAATATATTTGAGCCAGTCATGAGGTCAGGTGAGTAGCTTTGTATTTGTTTAGGCCTCAAATATATTTGAGCCAGTCATGAGGTCAGGTGAGTAGCTTTGTATCTGTTTAGGCTTTCAATATATTGAGCAGGTCAGGTGAGTAGCTTTGTATTTGTTTAGGCTTTAGATATATTGAGCAGGTCAGGTGAGTAGCTTTGTACTTGTTTAGGCCTCAAATATATTTGAGGCCTAAACAAATACAAAGCTACTCTATTTGAGCAGGTCAGGTAAGTACATGAACAATGTTCATGTTTATCATCATTTGGTCCAATCTTGATAACACACTCCCAGCACTCTCATACATACTGTCATGTCTCAAACCCAATTCCACTGCCTCCGTGATATTCGAATCAATTCTTCTGTCCTAAAGTCTTACCCATGGCGAAATGGGTGCATTCATGAACCAGGACCTCTCCTTGCATGGGTAGAAAGCCACTGCCCAACTGTACTTCCTTCTCCTGCACACAATCTCATCAAGGTGAGTGTTCAGGTTTACCAGCACAGTTACTGTCCTTGATAGTCTGTAGATGCTTGCACAAGAAATAGATACAGTTGAAAATGAACCCCTGGCAGTTGACAAAGCAAATGCCTATGTCCTTGCCATTTTGATCCCTAGCCAAATCAGCCACACACCCATACCATTAGAACAGGCCTACTTTGGTAAAATTATTCTTATGTACCAACTCCTTGATGTCCTCTTGTGGGTCCAAGACTGGCCTCCACATCCTGCTCTCCATCCCACCCCCCGCTCTCACCCTCCAACTCTCTCACCCACTCTGGAGAGAATCCTCAAAAATCTTGAGAAATGGACTTCAATTGTCCCATCAACTGCCAACAGGGCTATACAGCACCTTGTACATTCACCACATAATATTGCCCTTCCTGCCCCTCCTCTCATATCTGCCCTGCCTGCTCTTCCTGTGCTAGAGGCAAGCACTTCAACAGTCCAGGACCTGGATGTGTGGGATGTGGATGTGGGGGATGTGGGGGATGCTGAGGAGCCTCGCAGGTTCAAGGCCACGATTTCAAACCTGCTCAAGGCATCCCAGCATGCTATTCACCGCTCCACACATGATGTTTTAGAACAGTGGCATTCTGTAGCCTTTGCAGTCAGTGCATTTAGACCAGTGAGTGTTACTTTGGATATCACAGATCATAACTAATTCAATGTCAAGTCATACCTCAAGAGCCAGGGTCCACAAAGTGACCTACTCCACAGCCTTCATATGTGCATTTAGTTTTTAATATTCTTGAATTTCTGCTGACAATGAAAACCAGGCAGGCTGCAGATCACCAAGTTGCACTGCCTGCTGGTCTTACCAATGCAGCAGTGATAAGAAACATAATCCAATACACACAACTTGCCCTGGCGATCTCCCCTCTCATCCTCTTAGTGCCACGGAATAGTGCCTCACAGTCCATCAATAAAGAGCAGCTCTTTTTGGTGAGTTAAGCTTTTTATTATCCTTTTATGGGTTAATCTTTATGATTCATTGGCCCAGTTGGGACAGTCACTTGGTGGAAAGCCAAGTTCACTACTGGCTATAGAGAAAATGATGTGGAAGGCATTACTAAGATCATCATGTGGGATGGAGTACAAGGCTGAAGTTATTGAACTTCATGAGATGGGAGCAGCACTTGAGTGCAAAGGCAACATACCACAATTACAGGATTGGTTTGTTACACGTGAGCATGTTCCACATTTATCCAGAGTTCATCTACTCACTTCTTTGGTTCAGGTGATATACCAGATGTATTATTCCCCCAAATTCAACCTGCACTTCTTCCTAATGAAGGGGAGATGCATGAGAATACAGGGGCAGCACCTCAGGAAGCACAAGAGGCACAGGAGACACAGTGAGTTGGCATTCACAGGGAGGATGCCATTTAATCACTCTTCTATAGAGACATGGACATTTCTTCCCCACCACCACAGAATGAGCAGCAGACCCAGGAAGAAGAGACACAGCAGATGTCAGTCTGCAATTTCAGGGAGGATACAAGCTTACAAGCTAATCACACATCAATAGGGATGTGGACACTTTTCACCCACCATCACAAGATGATGGGCAGACCCAAGAAGGGGCAGGGCCTCAGGAGACACAAGAGACACAGGAGACACAGTCAGTCTGCATTTTCAGGGAGGATATTGGCTAATCACACTCCAATAGAGATATAGACATGTTTCACCCACTGTCACAGGAAGAGTGTGCACAAAAGGAATGTTTTATGCTTGGTATGTTCTCACTTTGTCTTCCTTGCATGTGAGAACTAAGGGTAGCAATCTGGGTCCCAAATTACCAATAGCTCCAACAGAGGATTCACCAGCCACTCCAACACCAGTGGCCCCAATCACTCCAGCAACCCCAGCTGCTCTAGAGACTACACCTCCAGCTACTCCAGTCACTCCAACAGCTCCAATGACTCCAGCAGCTCCAGCAGCCCTGGGTATAACAGCACCTCCAGCAACTTCATCTGCTCCAACCACTCCAGCAATTCCAGTGACCCCAGCTGCTAGGGATGTGAGACTCCCTCTACCCTCATCACCCACTTCAATGTCAAACTCCCCCTTGACAACATCATCTTCATCCCCTGAGCCATCTCTTCAGAAATCACCTTCATTGCCAATAGCAGAACAAGGTCAGGACCAAGGTCTTGACAGTGAAATGGAAGTTGAGGATAATGATGAGGATGGCAAGGGGGAGGCTGAAATGGAGGATGAGGATGGTGAAGATGAGGTCTATCACAAAGGGGAGAGTGAAAAGGAGAGTCAAGGGGACAGTCAAGAGGAGAGTGGAGAGGAGGGGGAGGTTGAGGTTGAGGTTGAGGAGCCTTCACAGTCCAGGAAACCACAAACCCACCACCAGTCTAAAAATGAGCAGCAGCATCTGAAAAAAGGAAAGGCTAAACACAAGGGGACAAAGCAATACCCTATATATGTTGACTTGGAGGGTGATGTAAGTACTTTTCTGAATTGCTTTCTCTTTACATTAACAATTTTTAGCATTATACACGCAACACCCTTCTGGACAATGTGGATGATGAGGTCAAGGTGTGTGTTCATTAATAGCTCTTTTTACCTCTGATATATCGAGTTATCCATAGTTGTCTGATGAGGAGATCATCTTCCAAGCTTATCTACCATGCCGTGATGCACTGCCCATTGAGGTGCACTTCCAAACTGCTGAAAATGCAGTAAGTACATCTATATTTGAAATATTATTAGATGCTAATGGACATTACAAAGACTGAGATTGAGTATCCAATTATAAGAAAGCTCCAACAGAGTATTGAGGCTAGATACATTGATGGCCACCCACCCCATCATCACATATCTGCTTGGGAGCAGGGATATGATCACAAATGTCCTCCCCCCTCCAGCATCTTTGTCTGTAACTTTGAGGAGTTCAACAGGCTATCAGCACAGGAGATCCAGCAAATATTCCACCATCGGCATATCTTGGTGCTCAAAGTACCATTACATGATGAGGGATTCACTCTGAACACCCTCAAAATGTATGCAAATGTTCACAGAACAGTGGACATGGTTGGTAAGTGGATTGTTCCTTATTTGAACCAAGATTCTTACCATTGAGTGCAGATATGAGCCTCCCAATGACAGGAAAAGGACTACGTCACAGCCAGGGGACACTTGTGGACTTTTATGCACAAAGCCAAGTTACTGGGATGGGTCGGATCCTCAATGTGTTGGATCTCCCTCTGGGTATTGAATATCGGCAAGCTTTACCATATCAGTATGTAGCTGATTCCTTGCTTGCTTTCTAAGCTGAAAAATAATACTCTAGTCACCTGTACTCTCATGGAGTGGCATGGCAACAAACAAGGGGACTGCCTGGTTTTACACAGGACAACCCCCCCACAGATCGCCTTATATGGGCCACAGCAGCCATGAAAAATGCAACAACTGCATTTCATATTGATGGTAAGGGATTTGGGACAATTGTGGATAGCATTACAGGCACAAAGTATTGGGTGGTTGGCAGACAGAAAAGGGATTGCATGACACAGGGGCAAGATGGTGACATGGCATCTATGTATGGGGTTGAGTGGACAAGAGATGGTGGTGTCCCACCTTGCTTTGAATATGAAGCTGTGGTTCTCCAGGCTGGGACAGTCTTGTGAGTCATGTCTCCATTTAGTAAGATTTGTTTTCACATCCTTTCTCTCAGCTTCATGAGACCAAACACACCTCACTTAGTTGTGACAGTTGAGAACTCAGTAACCCTGGGCCGCCACATGTTCACCACAACCACCATTCGTGACACCTGCTGGGCACATATCCACTCTGGGATGTTGCTCTACAACATTACCAACACACTTCAGTATGAAGCTGACATCTTCCTTCGACGAATGCTGGCAATGGCCATTGTAGAGTATACGGAATTAAAGGGTGAGTTTCTATTTGCTTTGCTTTCAAGTCTCATCTTTTTCTTTTTGCCAGGACAAAACCAGTCTCCCACAACTTCAGCACACTCATTCAATGTCCTGACCATGACTGGTTTGTTGGATGTTGTCACCCTGGCCAATGTATTGGAGCTTAGTGTGGTCTATGACCCCCGAGCATATACTGCAGAAGGGATTCCTGAACTGGAAGCAGCCCAAAGAGCTAAGTTGGTCCAGACCTGGAGTAACTTCCAAGATGACTTCTGCAAGAGATACCGACTGAAGACAGGGGACAAGTATCAGAGTCCTAGGGGAATAATCTTCAATCTCACACTGTTGAAATTGGCTCTGGGACTCTGCAAGTACAAGGAACTGCACCCAAAGGCCAATCCATCTTTCAAGTTGTTGGCCTTCCAGAACAAAATGATGGAGCATTTTAGAAAGCATCGGCCTGATCTGTTGACACCACTGACTAATCACATGAAGAGTGGTGTCTCAGACATTCCATATGATGTCAAAACTTTTGACTGGACAGGTGGTGAATTCTCTGTAGTCCCATTGAGTGAATGTCCCCCAGCTGATGAAGACCAGTCAGTTGGTGAGTTGTTTCATTGTTGGTTTCCCATTCCCTTTGAATTATTTATTTATTTTAACCTAGGCCCTGCAGGTCTCAAACGTGCCCTCAATCGTGCCATGCATGATGTCTATGTTGAGGTGGTGAAGCGGCCAAGGAGAAGTTGATTTGGTTCTTTGTTCGTACTGATACCACTTCTAACAAGCCATTTGGAGCCCCTCCCCTTCCCCTATTTTGCTTTACATGTTGACCCCCATGTCATTTAATTATCTGGTTACAAAATGCCCAGATCACTTGGTATTGAACCCATTCAGTCACAGACATGGTGCAGATATAGCTGTTCTTTTATGTGGGAAAGTGTGCTGTTCTTTTACATGCCAGTTAGCAGTCCTGTACAAATCAATTATATAATACAGTACACTTTTTCTTAATGCATACTGTTACATTTGTTACATTAGATAATCTGCCTTCATCATAAAGGCTTAGGGCAAGCCCTCAGCAAACTGGTAATGATAACAGTAACAAATATCAAGTACTAAGTCAGTGTTGGTGTCATGCAGCAGAGTAGTTAGCAGAGCAGAGATATATAGATAAGAGTCCAATGTCAGATGAATGGAAAAGAGATAGCATAAGCAGAAACTTATGGGACTATGGCCTCAATGTATGTGTTGTGCTGCCACATATATACATGTCCCTATTTGTCAGACAGAAACAACACCAAAGAAGAAGATCAAAAACAGAAGTCAAACTCCAAATTCTGTTGGAGTCTGCCAGAGTTACTCAGAGTTGGTTGGATGACATGGAGAATGTCAAGGACAATGAGGATGAAAGCTCAGGGATGTTTGGAGCCAAGAGATGTTAATATTTGAACTGGAGAACAGGGAAATACAGGTAGGATCTTATACTGTAAGGACAGGAGTATAGGAGTACTTCAAACATAGTATATATCAACTTACTAGGAGAGTTTCACCACATGTGCCTGTGCAATTTTCTTGGAACAAAGAAACAACAACAAAAGATGATTCCCATGGGTCATGGGCATCCTCCCATTGGTGGACAGAATGAGGGGATGAGGGGAGAAGGTTCTAGAACAAAGTATGAAAGGTCTGAAGGACAGTGGAATGGAGTCCAAGGAAGGTGCAGAGCAGAGGGTGTGGAGTTACAGAGGAGTGGATCAGAGATGGCTGGAGTTGGTATGGAGTCTGGAGTCCAGAGCAGGGATTGTGCTTATGTGATCAGATGGGGTTGTAACAGTATCCCCCTCTTAGGGTCAAACCCCTGAGACCCTCTAGCCAAAGTCCACATGAACACATGTCTCCCATAATGAGTTAGTCTTGGAGTTTCGTGGCATGTCAAGCAGAGTCTGAAAATATTTTGGGGCTCAAAAGGCCATGTGCATCACACTCCTTTTTTCTTTTCTTCCTTAACCCACTACCACCATCACTAGCCCCTAGCATGGGCAAAACTCTTTCTAAATTTTTTCACAACATGTCATCTTTCCCAATGACACCTGGAGTGGGGCCCAGCCACCCCTCCCAACCTCATCCACGTCCTGTGGTCATTGTCCCTGCGCAGTTGTGTGCAGAGGATGAGGACCCTGAAATCGTGGCCCTTGCGAAGCAGCTGAAGGTGCTCTGAGAGAAGAAGGTGCAGGAAGAAGAGGAGTGGCAGAAGTGGGAGGAGGACGAGTGGAAGAAGAGGGAGGAGGACGAGTGGAAGAAGAGGGAGGAAGTAGATCAGATGCAGCAGGAGGAGATGGAGTGGGCAAAGGCAGTGGAGGCAGAGCTGCGTGCGGAGGAGATGATCACTGGACTGCACATGTCCAAGTGGAGGGCAGGACACTTCATGTGTTGCCTGTGTGGGGGTGAAGCAGAAGTGTGTGGGTGGAGAGGCAGAGGGGCTGGAGAAGGAGAAGGAGAAGGAGAAGGAGAAGGAGAAGGAGAAGGAGAAGGAGAAGGAGAAGGAGAAGGAGAAGGAGAAGGAGAAGGAGAAGGAGAAGGAGAAGGAGAAGGAGAAGGAGAAGGAGAAGGAGAAGGAGAAGGAGAAGGAGAAGGAGAAGGAGAAGGAGAAGGAGAAGGAGAAGGAGAAGGAGAAGGAGAAGGAGAAGGAGAAGGAGAAGGAGAAGGAGAAGGAGAAGGAGAAGGAGAAGGAGAAGGAGAAGGAGAAGGAGAAGGAGAAGGAGAAGGAGAAGGAGAAGGAGAAGGAGAAGGAGAAGGAGAAGGAGAAGGACAGGTGGGAGCGGAGTCCAGGCTCCTTGAGCCCGGAGGTTTTTTACAAATGTCACCCAGCTTGCCCCCCCTCTGCCTAAAAATTAAACTTAAAATTATTTTACATACTTATTTATCTTCTTATGAAATTTTCTTTTATTCTTTGAGCTTGAGTGAAAGTAAGTGGAGTGAAAGGAAAATAAGTAAAGCAAAATGGACTAAGTGAAGAAGAAGAATCAGAGTCAGACTTGAGAAAAACAAAAGTTTCAGAGTTTTTCAGAGAAGAAGAAGTAAGATTTTTTTTTTGAGTTTCATACAAAATGGAGCAAGGAGACAGAGAGACAAGTGACAGAGAGACAGATTTTTTTTTTGTTTCAGAGAAGGGGTGGAGTGATATAGAAAGGAAATGTACATAAGTAGAAAAATATATAAGAATTTCAGGGTATCAGAGTAAGCAGAGTAAGGTTTAAAGGGAGTTGAGAGGTCTGGCTTGTTCAGATAAGTGTGATGGAAGTCTGACACAGCCTTGGAGGCATGTATAAGTTCTGTAGCTGGTTGTCAGGACCCATTCATTTTTCCCTTACCCAAGCTGACTTTACAAACACCTATGAACCTCCTGACAACCCTCTACAACCTCACAAGCTCCTCTACACACTTCTGGAAGCCTCCCCGACCTCCCCCATGTTCACACAACACTCGCGACCACCATGCCATACTCGCGACACCTCTCTCTGCCTCACCCATGTGTATACTTTGCCTGGGCCTGCCTCACCCATGTGTATACTTTGCCTGGGCCCACCACCTCGATGCGTGACACGCTGTTGCACATCTTCTTCAGCTGGCATGTGACTTGCCGCTCGGCACTCTCAGCGCTACCACTACCAGCACCAATACATTATCAGCATTACAACTGTTACCCACATTACCAGTGTTACCCATGTGACCTCCTGCCCAAGGTCACCTGCATCACTACCGTCACCCACATGACCACTCTTATGACCTTGTGACCTTAACACTCAAACGCACCACTGACGGTCAGCTGCATATACCCTTCAAATTATGTTCTCCTTCCTCTCCTCAGTTGTCTATAACTATGTTACATATGATCTGAGAATCCCCCGTAGTTATAGTTACATATATGATTATTTAACCAGGTCACAACCTTACCTATGCTTTCTTAACCCCTTGCAACCTTAGTAGAACATGCGCCTAGTCACTTTACGACTAAACATACCCCATACTACTATAGTCTTGTCACTTGGTGACCTCTGTACTTTTCCTCTTTTGTTATACTCTTCTCTATGCACATATATAAGTCTCACATGTACTTCTCATACTGTAGACTTGATATTGATGCACTTTGGTTTAAGCTTGAGGCTATTACACCCTTTGAGCTTGGAACCACCATGATTGATAGGTCTTGTCTCACCTTGACAACACCAAGATCACTCTGCTTCTTTCTAAATTCATCCTCGCACTTTGGTTTAAGCTTGAGGCTATTACACCCTTTGAGCTTGGAACCACCATGATTGATAGGTCTTGTCTCACCTTGACAACACCAAGATCACTCTGCTTCTTTCTAAATTCATCCTCTGCATTTGTACAACTTGCACGCTCTAAGTATTTCCTTTCTTTTGTCTTGGTACTGATTCTTCGAACCCCATAGGTTCTCTCATTGGTTGGCAAAGTCATTGCCTTCACCAACACATCTCTCGACACCATCACAACTACCCATGACTCTTTCAACATTGTCTATTTCTCCTTCTACACTTTGTTGGTCGACTTCGTGACCTTCTCAGCATTATCTGTTTCTCTCAACTTGTCCTTTTCCTTCTTTACACTTTGTCTACCGACTTCGTGACCTTCCCAGCGATGTCCTCCTGTCTCCCTATTTGTCTATTTCCATTCTTACACCTTTCAGACATCCCCACAACCTTCCGGGACCAAGACTGTGCTCAACAGTTGATTGGTCTTAGCAAGTTTCCAGGATTGGTCACCAACAAGTCAACCTTTAACGTTACTTACAAGACAGGACAGGCCCTAACATAATATCAAGTCTCCCCCTCACCCCACCACTCAACACCCAGAACCATTTATTATGTCCACCAGTCACACTCCTCCCCAACCTATCACTCATCACTTTCAGACCCGCACAGGCAGCCGTGCGATTACTCCAATGGCCTTGGAGGCTACCTGTGAGCCGCCTACCACTGTTCAAGAGTGACTGGCATCCATCGTTCAATCACAACCCAAGGAAACCACCCAAATCACCCCAGCCAAGCTTCATCCCTGTGTGAAGAAGCCAAGTCCCTTGTAGAGCAGCATGGCTACCTGCACTTTGACTGTCCTTGCCACCGTACTTACCAAATCCTTAATAATACTCACTGCCAGTACGAAGCAGGAACCCTTGACAAAGAACTGGCATATCTCATAGAGACCACAAATCTTTATGAGCCTTTGGTATGATTGATGGACAGATTCTGTGCTAACCCACAGAACCAACTATACAAGAGTCAGCATCAGTACCCAGGAACCACTGACTGTGGAGTCCCCACTCCCCCTGACCTGGATACCCCCTTGCGACCTCCGAGATCAGTTCATCCTGCCAGAGGACCCTGGGATATGGCCCCACTTTTCCAGGTTGTGGCCCAATCTCTGCAGAACTTTGCAAATCCTGCTGTGCCTGATGAATGACCTGCCATTGTCTCCAGAATCCCTGGGTACACCACCCCTCATAGCAGCTGGCCCACTTGGACACAACCAGCCACTACTCTGAGCAGGGCGCTCCCTCGTAACCCTATAGGGACCGAAGCAATGCTTCAACCTGCCCCTGCCTCGAGATACCGGTCTAACCCTTCCATATTCCTCAACTGGAAGCATATCTGACTGGGTCTCACACAACTTAAGCGTAAGGTCATGACGACAATACTAAAATAAGGGGAAAAGGGTACAAGAATGGAAAAGACGTAGTATATATAGCGAACGCTTCGGCATTTGCCGGCGTTCCCACGCTCGGACCTCTCGGATCACGTGATGCGCCCAGGCCCAGGTCATGTGATCTTACGATTATGTAATCTGACCACAGCCACAGGTCATGTGACCTTCCAACAACCCTCCCCAGTTTCTCCACAACTGCACTTTGGGATGGCTTACATAAGCGATCCTAACATCACCCCCCTCTTAAGGCTGGGCGTCCCGACCAGCTAGCTTGGCCTTGTCGGGGTGGGAGAGGAAGAAGTCCCGGAGAAGCAATGTTACGTTAGTGAGGTTCCTACGGGGCTCCCAAGTGTTTTCCTCCACTGGATATCCCAACCACTTCACCAAGTACTTCACCCCACGTCCCACCTTCTTAACATCAAGGATCGCCTTCCACATCATACTCCAGGTGGTCGTCATCAATCGTAGGGGGTGGAGGGGGAGGCAGGTTCTGAGAAGGGAAGGAGGGGGGGTGGTATGGTGTCAACAGCAACTCATTGAAGACCTGATGGATGCGCCAGGCCCGAGGGAGCTTGAGGCGATACCCAGCAGGTCCCACCTTCTCCTCAACTGCAAAGGGGCCTGCTCTCTTGTTGTCAAGCTTTTTACAGGGCCGGTCCATCTTCAAGTTTCTAGTATCCAGCCAGACCAGATCTCCCTCAGAGTACTCCCGACTTGGGCGTTTCCCCTTATCGTAGCTCTTCTTCATCGCTGCCACCGCTTTCTCCATTGCCTCCTTGGCTGCTCTTCGGGACTCCGTGAGCTTAACCATCCACTCGTCTGCCGCCGGGTTCACCTCAGAAGGTGGCCGGAGCCCCCCATTCCATGGGTGTCGTCCATAATCGAGGAAGAAAGGTGTCTGTCCTGTCGCTGAGTGCTCACGATTATTAAGAGCAAACTCCGCAGTGGACAACCATTCAGCCCAGTCATCCTGGAGATGGTCCACATAAGCCCGGAGATAGATCTCCATCTCCTGGTTCGCCCGTTCCGTCTGTCCATCAGTCTGTGGATGAAAGGCAGTACTTGGATTTGCTTTTACCCGGATCATGGAGTAGAACTCCTTCATGAAGCGGGACACAAACTGGGACCCCCGGTCACTCACAACCTTGTGAGGGACTCCATGGTCACGAAACACTCGATCCCGGAGGAGACGCGCCGCTCCAAGTCCTGTGAGGTCGAGCCCAATCGCTTTGAGCAGTGTCCGTTTCGTGAATTTGTCGACAATAACAAGGATGGCATTATGTCCACGGGAGAGGGGGAGGGGACCGACTATGTCCCATGAAATCACCGACCAGGGACCATCGGGCACCAGATGGGGGTGCAGTGGGGCAGCACGCTTGGTATGGTCGGGCTTCGTCCGCTGGCATGTCTCACACCCCTGGGCATACCGATCCGCATCTTTTACCATGTCCGGCCACCAATAACCCTTCACTAGTGCTGCTCTCAACTTCCGGGGCCCAGGGTGTCCAGCAGCGGGGAGGTCATGCTCAAACTCGAGAACGGCCTCACGAGCTCCTAGGGGGACCCAAGTGACTATCCCCTTCCGCCAGAGTCCAGCACGATCTCGTGTCCACTCATCATCAAGCTCCTCCGGCTTCTGTATGTGTACTGCGCTATTTTTCTGGAGTAGCGTCTCCATTTCCGATGTGAATGACACACGGACTTCCGTTTCCAGGAAAACCTGCACCGGTGCATCCTCCTCCACCATCTCTCCATAGTCCGGTCTCCGGGAGAGTGCATCTGCCTTTGTATTCGACTTGCCAGTGCGATACTTTATCTCAAAGTCAAAGCACTGGAGCTCTCCAACCCAACGAACCTGCCTCGGCTTCAACTTCTGGGGCTTCCGGAAGTACTGGAGGTTTGCATGGTCCGTCCAGATCTCAATCGTCTCCTCTGCTCCAATGAGGTATGCTCGCCACTTGCGAAGTGCCCGAATCACAGCCAAGAACTCCTTGTCGTACACATCGTAGTTCTTCTCAGCTGCAGTGAGGGCCTTGGAGATATAGTCAACAACTCTCCAGGTTCCATCCATCTGCTGCTGCGAGAGCACTCCACCAGTTGCCAGGTTGCTTGCATCTGTCTCTACCTTCCATCTCCCTTTGTCCTGAGGCAGAGCCAAGACTGGGGCCAATACGAGTGCCTGGCGGAGATCTCGGAAGGCTGCTTCCTCCTCCTCCTCCCATTTCCATGGAACATTCCCAGTCAGCCGGAAGAGTGGCTTTGCCCGGGCAGAAAGATTCGGGATGTGTCGGCGGAGGTAGTTCAGCATTCCATTGAACCTCTGGACATCCTTCACATTCTTGGGACGTGGCCAATCTCGGACTGCCGCACCCTTGGCCAGATCATGCTCTAGTCTGTTGTGGGAGATCTTCATCCCCAGGAAGATGATCTCGCTCTTCTCAAACTCGCATTTACTGAGTTTGAGACACAGCCCATTCTCTCCAAACTTCCTCAAGACCCGATCCATCCAGTACCGGTGTGTAGCCAAGTCCTCTGCAAACACAATGACATCATCCACATAGGCCCTCACATGTCCTCCTGCAATCTCCTCCCTCAACACATGATTCATGAAGCATTGGAAGGTAGCAGGGGCATTCTGCAGTCCAAACCACATGACAGCTGGTTCGAAGAGTCCACGGGGTGTCAGGAAGGCGCAGTGGTGCTGGTGCTCGGGCCAGACCTGCATAGATGGGAAACCTCCCTTTGCATCAATCTTAGAGTAGATCGACGCTCCTTTAAGCACATCCACTGTGTCTCGGATGCGGGGGAGGGGGTACTTGTCCTTGATCAGGTGTGCATTCAGCCTCGAGTAGTCGATGATTGGCCGCAGTTTGTCCTTCTCATGTTTGAAGAAGAAGGGGCTGGCATACGGGGATTTTGAGGGCCGGATTCGTCCAGAAGCAAGCTGCTCATCCACCCAACGGTTCATCTCCACCATCTCCTGCCGTGTCAAAGAATACAGCTTGGAGGAGAGGTGCTCAGGGTCCTTTTTGAACTCAATCTTAATATCGAAGTCTGGTCAGGAGCGGGGAAGTTCATCCCACTTCGCTTCACTAAACACCAAAGGGTAGCGGCTGGGCCAATCGGGGGTAGGGCCAGAGTTGGGAAAACGGGTGTCCAGAATACTCGTGGATGCGAGGGTACTCGTTTTCAGGGGTGCAGAGGCTCGAGGGGATGGGGAACACTGTGGGGGGCAGCGGGTAAGGCTCAGCTCTGCCTTCTGCCAGTCGATATCCGGGTTATGCCGCTTGAGCCAGTCATGCCCAAGGATGACCTTGTGGGACTGGGTCTTTCCCAGCAGAAAGTGGATCCGCTCCTGGTGGTCACCAACTCTCACCAGCACCTCTATCCCATACCGGACCTTTCCATTCCTGTTCTGTGTCCCATCCACATTATACATGGTGATTGGGTTCAGCAGGAGAGATGGCTCCAGTCCCACTCCTTTCGCCCACTCCAAATCCATGAAGCAGTTGGTGCACCCTGAGTCAACAAGGGCCTTCATTGTGGTCCCTTTGCCAGTGCTGAAAGCCTCCAAGTGCACCTGGATGGCTAGCTCTCGTGGCACATGTTTCCGCACTTCTGGCCGCACTCTGGTTAGGCGCTCTGCCAGTCTCACTTCCTCCTTCACCTCAGCCCCAATTCGGGTATGTCTCCGCTGCAAGATAGTATATCGGGGTATACTTGCAGCAGGCACAGGGACGGAAAGGGGGCTGGCACACTTCTTCTCCCCAGTGGGAGTCCTCCTCTCTCTCTCACACAGCTCTATGCAGGCTCGGAGCCGTGCAATCTCTTTCTCATATCCCTCTGCCATTTGGGGGGCACATGGTGCTGCCCGGGTTTGGGCCCTTGGGACCTGCAGACGCGTATCAGGCAGGGGGCAGAAACAGACAGCATGGCCAGTCTGGTGGCATCGGAAACAACATCTCTCATCAGCAGGGGCCCATCCTCGGGCCATGGCCACATCTGGAGTACACAGCAGAGGGGTCACAAGAGGTTGCGAAACGGTCACGGTGGGTCGCGCGGGGGTCACAGTGGGTCGCGGTGTCCGTTCCGTGAGTATCCCATCCAGTCGCCTTTGCTGGGCATCAAGCCTCTCAGCCAGCACCTTCCATTCTCCATATGTCTCTGGCATCGGGGAGACACCATAGATTCTCTCCACCAACCTCCTACTCAGGTTCAACTCCAGCCAATGGACTAGGATTCCTGAGTCCTTCTCTGCACTCAACTTCGCCCGTCGGAACAGCGTCTCAAATTTTGCGAAGAACTCTGGTGCTGTCATGGCACCCTGTTTCAGCCCTGCAATATCGGCAAGGGCAGTCGCACGGTCATTCGGGTCATCGAATGCGCGCTTCATCTCCTCCACAAACTCTGCCCAGGTTCCGGCCTCGCCACTACCCAGGACCGCCTTCATATTCGCCCACTCTGCAGCGAATCCGTCTCCAGTAATTTTGCTCAGAGCAAGAAGGACCTTCACCAGGTCCACAGCATAGACAGTCGGGTTCGCCATAAACAGGAGGCGAAGGGATCGGAGGAACATACGGAAGTTCCTTTTCTGCCCATCAAAGGGGGCAACAGATAGGTCAAGCCTCATAGGTTGGGCTACAGGCAGGGCGACATGGTCTGCCATCACAGGCCCTGGATGCTGTAAATAAAGTTCCAGGCCTTGGGCACTCAGGATTTCTTCGATCTCTTAACAGTCCTGTCCTCTTAGGCTGCTCTTCTGTGTACTTATGTACCTATAGAACTCTTATTCTATGAAACTTTTGTTAACGTGGGGCCCAAATGGTGTCCCAGGTGGTCGCTCCACAACTCCTAATGAGTTGCCCGTGCGCCCTTCTGACAATGGTCACAGAGCAAGGGCCCTGTCCACTGGACCAGGAAACTACAGAAAGACTATGTAGGGGCCTTTCCTTGCCCTGTACACTACACGATTCACTGGTACGTAGCTGTAAAACAAAGTTCCGGGCCTTGGGCACTCGGTATCACTTGGGGAGGGTCACAGTTGACTTCCTCCTGGTCTGGTCACGTGTATCTACACACAGTAAAAATTTCGCGCGGTTCTGTTACACACCGCGGGCAGGGTAAAGGAGAAGAGGATGATAGGGGCTGAGCTGTGACAACGTGTCACAGTTTGAAATTAAGGGTCCAGGCTAGCCGGGTTAGGACACGGGGCTAGGGCGGACAGGCGGATCTTAGTATTATATCTGACTGGGTCTCACACAACTTAAGCATAAGGTCATGACGACAATACTAAGATAAGGGGAAAAGGGTACAAGAATGGAAAAGACATAGTATATATAGCGAACGCTTCGGCATTTGCCGGCGTTCCCACGCTCGGACCTCTCGGATCACGTGATGCGCCCAGGCCCAGGTCATGTGATCTTACGATTATGTAATCTGACCACAGCCACAGGTCATGTGACCTTCCAACAGCCCTCCCCAGTTTCTCCACAACTGCACTTTGGGATGGCTTACATAAGCGATCCTAACAAAGCATGACCAGTACCTCCGATGGAGATGCAACCAGCATCTTGCCCCCTGTCTCAGGCTGAAGCCCTGCAGGCCCCTCCAGTCCCCCCTATGCCTCCACACCTCACTACCATGCTTCAAGATGAGGCACCTGGTACCCACCATCACCACTACTATTACCAGGCCCCTCCTTCCGAAGGACCATCAGCTTAAAACACTTCTGCCTGAGAATCTAAGCTTGACACTAGGCACCCCAAGCCATTCAATGGTTGCAACCAGTGTAAATGGAAACCCTTTGTCATGGAATGCCTAATGACTTTCTTTGTGAAACCCATAACCTTTCAAGGGGATCATGAGAAGGTCACTTTCGCAGCCTCTTACCTCATGGGCACCATGCAGAGCCACTACACCTCCCTCCTTCAATTCAATCCCAAACACCCAGCCTTACACTTGTGGGAAGGGTTCATCTGTGAGTTTGGAGGGATGTTTGGAGTGGTTAACACACAGATCGAGGTGGACCAGAACCTCCATATGTTGCAGATGGGCAAAAACGAATGGTTCTCGAACCATATTATATGCTTCGAGTCCTTTGCCTTTGAGTCCAACTGGAATTCTGCTGCTCTGCAATCGGAACTCTATCGTTCACTGTCCATGTGCATCAAAGAGGCTATGAAGGTCATTCTGTGACCTACAATGTATCAGGAACTTCAAGATTTGGCAATGCAAATCAATCAGAGGCACTGGGAGTATGAGAGCAAGACCCACCGAACCCAATTCCGCGCCAACCCTCCTGCTCCTCATCCCCCTGCTCAACAAGGCAGAAATCGCCCCCTTCCTCAACAAGGTGGAAATCACAACTTCGTGAACATGTCGCGACCTTCTCCAGCTGCTGGCAACAATCCTCCGATGCCCAGACCAGCCACAGAAAACCCCATGACCACATTGCGACCTGCTAATCCACCCTGCCAGCCAAATCCAAATCCACCTTACATTCCCCTCAGTGATGAGGAACAAGAACAACAATGTCAGGGAAATTTGTGTTTGAGATGTGGGAAGCCCGGACATTACAGCACAGCATGCCCCGATTGACAAGTAGCCGGACAAGCCGTGTTTACGCTTGAGGAAGGAGAGGAAGACTTCCAGGAAGCATATGAAGTTGAGGAAGAAGTAGAAGAGGATGTTGATGATCTGCATGAAGAGTTAAACGAGGAAGTGACTCAGGAGCTTCCGGGGGAACTCTGAGTCACGATGAACCAACCCCCATACCCACATGGGCTGCGACTAGTTCCTCCTCTTCTCAGTTTCTTTGCAACTTTTCTAATATGCCTATTGCTTCCCAGTCCTCCCAATCCTTTCTCATAAAAATGCAAATCCCAGATTTTGGCTCGATTCCTCTCAATACTCTTGTTGACTGTGGCACATCAATGAATTTTATTGATTTTACTCTTGCAAACACCCATCCGAACCTCCTAATGCCACTCCAACAACCCCTACCTCTTCAATATTTTGACAGAAGTTCCTCCAGCTCCAATATCACCCACTACATCCTTGCTAATACAAAATTCCCTGACGATACCATCCAATCCATCAAGTTCCTCATCACCAAGACCCATCCTCTCACTCCCGTCATTCTAGGGCTTGACTGGCTGCGAACCTGGAACCCCAAGATTGACTGGACTAACCTCTCCTTTAGTTTTGGACAGACTGCCTGCTCCGCAACTATCCCTCTCACCCTTCTGGATGCGAAACCCCCAAGTAAACCTCTTCCTGACCTCATGAACTCAACACCGAAATCTCCTAAACCCCTGCAAGTTCAATTGGTCAAGGCCACCATGCTTTGTCAATTGGAACAACAAGGAGAATTTATAGGTCTCCTCCATTTTCAGCCTACGAACAACCCCTATGATGATGAATCAATACTCGCGAGTTCTGCAACCACCCAAACTTCTCCCCCAAACCCCAAAGAAATAGTTCTACAGGAGTACCACAATTTTATGGACATTGTAGTAGGCTGTACTGGTGTTGGCTGCAAATGGGTGTTCGCGGCCAGGTTCTTCAGGGGGTCTTGTTACACATCAGAGACACTAGACAGAACCTTGGAGGATGTAGAGGCTGAGTGTAAAATGTTCAGAGAATGAAAATATATGTTATCTGAAGTATCCAGTATCAGATCCGGTGGAGTCCGATGTTCAGATCGAAAGTTCGAGGGGCCGGCAATGATGAAGGCCAGTGGATCAATGGGTATGACGAGGGGTGAGCCTGCTAAAGATCACAGCACAATGTGGGCATTCAAAAAGCTGGATTTCCATAGAGTCTGGTACATACTTATGTACATTTTTCTAAGTACAGCAAATCTGATCCTACGAAAATCTCTGGAAGCTACAGAAGGCAATGCAATATCGTGTACAAGGTCATATAGGGGCCATAATTCATAAATGAGTCATGCGGTGTAGTAGGCTGTACTGGTGTTGGCTGCAAACAAGTGTTCATGGCCTGGTTCTTCAGGGGGTCTTGTTACACAACGTAGACACTAGACAGAACCTTGGAGGAAGTAGAGACTGAGTATAAAATGTTCAGAGAATGAAAATATACATTATCCAAAGTATCTGGTATCAGATCCAGTGGAGTCCGATGTTCGGATCGAAGGTTCGAGGGGCCGGCGACGACAAAGGCTAGTGGATCAATGGGTACGACGAAGGGTGAGCCTGCTAAAGATCCCAGTGCAATATAGGCATCCAGAAAGCTGGATTTCCATAGAGTCTGGTACATACTTATGTACAATTTTTCTAAGTACAGCAAATCCGATCCTACGGAAATCTCTGGAAGCTACAGAAGGCAATGTGGTATTGTGCACAGGGTCATATAAGGGCCATAATTCATAAGTGAGTCATGCAGTTCGGAGGGATGAAATGTCCAATAACTAGCATATGTCTGGACCGCTCATAAAATGAAGGAAAGTGTGGCTGGTACAGCAAAGGGGTACTAGGAACAATGGGCAAAGCACTGCAAAGGGTTGAAATGTTTAAATGATCGGATGGTTGAAAGGGATCACAATATGAAATTTACAGCATGGTATGTGAAATAAAGGAAGGGGAATGAAATAGTGAGTATGTCGAGCGCTGACCATGTTGGAGTGATGAAATAGAGAGGTGTGGGCGGTGTGTATGACCTGCGGGCTGTGATCATCATGGCAGACTGGAGACCGGAGAGTCCGATATCGGATGTTTATCAGACGTCCCGGATGTTATCAGACAGTATCGGATCGTTATCGGTCGCTGTTGCCTTTGATGCCTAAATATCCAGATAGTCAGTATCTGTGATGTTTCCTTGTCTAAACCGCATATCATCCTTACAGCGGTTTGGAGGAATCAAATGTCCGATGACCAGCACATGTCTGGACTGCTCATAAAATGAAGGAAAGCATAGCTGGTACAGCAAAGGGGTACTAGGAACAATGGGCAAGATACTGCAAAGGGTTTGAAATGTTTAAACTAGTGGACACTTGAAAGGGAGCACAATATGAAATTTACAGCATGGTATATGAAATAAAGGAAGGGGAATGGAACAGCAAGTATGTCGAGCACTGACCATGCTGGAGTGATGAAATAGAAGGGTGTAGACAGTGCGTGTGACCTGCAGGCTGTGATCATCATGGGGGACTGGAGACCAGAGAGTCTGATATCAGACATTTATCAGACGTCCCGGACGCTATCGGTCGCTGTTGCCTTTGATGCCAAAAATATCTGGATAGTCAGTATCTGTGATGCTTCCTTGTTTAAACTGTATATTATCCTTACATTCTCCTGGGGGCTGAAAATGCAACCGTCCTCGATTGCAACCAAACAAAGCCAAATAATCGTTTGTTGATTGTGAAGTATGCATTGTGTGGGCGCGCATGGGTCCAAACAGGCTCTTGTGCTTTCTCCATCAACAGCAATATGTCAACTTATTCAACAATGGAAAACTTCGATTCCCTACTCTTCCAAAATGCGGTCCAGGCGATGATAGAGGCACGGGCCATGGCGCCGGGTGAAGAATTACCGGAACGGGGGCAGGATGGTGAGTACGCAGAGTGGGTGCAGATGTATGGGGGCGATGCTGTGCATGGTGTATCTTTCTTTCTTTTTCACATTGCACTGACAATTTATGGAATGATTTTCTTGCCAGCTACATTGCCACAATTGATGATGACGTGGAAGTGGACGAAGGACTCATCCTCGTTGTGCAAAAGCTCAAGAAGTGGCGGAGGCTCCGTGGGGACGAATGGACTGCCGAGCAGGCGAGGAAACAGGAGGAGGCCGAGGCCGAAAAGAGACGCACGAGCGAGGAGAGGGCGGCCGCCGAGAGAGCCGCAGCGGAGGAGAGGCGGACGGAGGCGGCGAGGACTGCCGAGAAGAGGGCGCAACTCGCCCGGGCGCATCGGATCGTCGGGAGCGAGGACGGTGAGGAAGAGGGAGAGGGGGGTGCAGCAGCAGCAGCAACAGCAACAGCAACAACAACAATACCAGCAACAGTTGTGCCGGCCGTGACGGATCTGACGGAGGCGGTGGAGCTGGGCGTAAATGAAGAAACGGATCCGTGGGGGCAGTCAGTGCGGGAGCCGGGGGGTCGTCACCTAGTCATCAAGGTCCCCCCATTCTGGAGCATCGGGTGGGCGGGCGGATGACGGTGACGCCGGTATGGGTTGAGATTGCGAGGGGGGCAGCAGAGAAACGAGGGCGAGGGAGGAGGACCGGAGCGGGAGCGGACATCAGGTCCCGAGCTGCATGGCAACCTGGAGACAAGGTGAGTTGTCAAATGGGGTTTTTTTGAGCCTTAGGTCTCTGATCCGGAAAATAGGAACACAAGCCGGCCTGCGAAGCGTGCGCCCGGAAGCAGCGCTCGTGTTACGGAGTGGAAGGAGTGGCATGTCAGTGGTGTCGGACCTACAAGGTGTCGTGCAGTCTCTCGGCTGTACGAGGTAAGTAATATTCTTTTTATTTCGGTGTTGAAATAATCTGAAAGGTATGTTTCAGGAATGAAAGCCGAGAGGGTGGCGGTGTCCGGCACCGGAGGTAAGTCAAGAAAATATCGGATCCGCATTAGCTAACGTATCGGAGCAGGTCCGAAGGTGATGGAGGCAACTGGGAGCAAGAGGCCGAGGCGGGGTGCGACGCGGGCACCAGTCCGTGAAGATACGACCCCAGAGGAGGAGGAAGAAGACGAGATTGAGGATGATGATAGCGTGGAGATGGTGGAGCCGCCAGCAAAGCGAAAGAAAGTGGAGGTGGGTCCGAGTCGGAAAGGTAAGGAGCGGGAGACGGTGGCAGGGTCGTCTACGAGGGAGGCGCTCCAGATGATGGAAAGGGGGGCTGATCAGGTGAAGGCCGGAGCCGAGTTGCTCTGGATGCTTCTCCTTGGTGAGCCGTTTACTGTATAAATGTTTTGTGTGTTTTTCTTTTGCAATTGGATTACTATATTGTGTAAGAGAAGTGAGTAAAGGATGTGAGAGTGTAAGAAAAAGGTTAAAAGGGACGCCAGGTATAAAGTTTGGACTTGTCCGAAATTTCCATTATTATTTTTTGGTCAAAGATCAATGGATTAAAGAAAAAATAAGGGATATGATAGAGAAAAATGCTTAATAGCGAGGCCGAAGGTTTCGGGTTGCTCCGGAGCGTTGTGGGCGAGATTTCGGAGCGTCGGTGTCGGTGGCTTCGTTATCAAATTCATCAGATAGTTCGGCAGTTTGGTTTTCCCCATCCTTGGTGTTGGTAGAGTTATGTGAGGCCTCGTGTGGTTGATAGCGTGAGATGTACTCTTTTATCTCCATCGCTTGATTGATGATAGATGTGACTGGAATCGATGTTTGCGATCACAGATAGTATGGAATGATGCGGAAAGCTGCATAGTGGATCTTTGAGACAGCGCCATCGAGTTCCGAGAGGATATATGCACTGTATTGAGTTCGGCGAACAATGATCATCAGTCCGAAGAATCACGGTTTTGTCTTCCGATTTAGTGCCATTTCTACAGCCAAATTGCAGATCAATACCAGTGATCCGGGTTTGAAATCATAGTTGATGATAGAGTTCCGGTGTGTGTCGATGAACTGCTTGACAGATTGTTTTCGGGCAGCAAGTACTTTATCAGCAATTGTTGCTAGATCTTCTTCTCGTTTTTGTAGTTGGCAGGCTCGAAGGGCTATCAGTTCCACAGTAGTTATCGGGGCATCGGCGGTCAGAATTAGATATGTTGCTTCGGATATGTTGAAAGGGAAAAGCGGTTCAATGCCATGTGTGATGTAAAATGGAGAGTGACTGGTGGATCATTGGATTGTGGTTCGTTCTGCCCAAATGACTGAGGGTAAAACATCTGGCCATTTCGATTTGTCTCCATCTGCTGCTTTGATTAACGACTTGTGGACTGACCGGTGGGCATGTTCAATGACGCCATTAGTGCGGGAATTATATCTGGAGATACAGATGTGACAGATTCCATACCGTTTCTTGAGGAAATCGAGGGCCTTGATAAATGGGGTACTGTTATCCATAATGATCTCCTCTACTGCTCCCCATCAGCACAGTATATCTTCAAATATGAAGGTTCCGAGAAGTCGGGCAGTCTCGTTTCGTAGCAGTCTCGCTTCCGGATATGTGGATAATGAGCATCGGGCATGGACAAGAAGTCGAAAACTGTGAGCCCTGGGTAGGAACATGGTATCAATGTGCGCTCAACAGAAAAGACCGGCTGGTGTGGCGACCATCGGTGGAATAAAGATCTTCCAGATTTGCCAAGTCTGGCACTGGTGACAAGTTTGGACAAACCACTTTACGTCTTGATCCAACACCGGCCACCAGAACCGATTTAAGATACATGTCTGGATAATGTAAACACCTTTGTGGCCAAGTGAATTGTGTGCCTCAGTGATAATTGCAAGCTGTTTGTAGTCCGGAGGTACTACCTGGTGGCATCCGTTAGGTCAGCGACACCATAGCTTGTTATCAAGGATGAAGAACTCAGATGCGGAGCGGACTAATCGTCGGAACTGGTTTGTGTTGGTGCCAGAAGGATGGATCAGGTTTCGAAGGAAAGATTCAATTTTGCAGATCTTTTCTTTGCTGTGTCTGACCAGGGTATAAAGATAGTGAAGGATTCGTTGGGGGCTGGTGAATCATCGGATGGTACCATCGAATTGAGTAGCATCGATCCTGTGTGAAGTTGGAAGCCAGTATGAGTGATACCAGGGGGGTGCACCTCGGATGGGTAGTAAGATTCCGGTGCTCGATTCATGTGTTCCATGGCGAACACATAGCTCCGATTGATCCACTCTTCATGATCTTCAGACTCAGTGTCTTCCTCACCATCTGTGGCATGTCAGCATGATAATCCATCGGCTCTGGTGTGTTTATTTGCAGGAATATGAACAAGGTCGAAATCGAAAAGCAGTATACCAGCAATCCATCGATTCATGGCAGTGTTTGGTTGGATGTCTGGATTGTTTAGCATACCCTTAATGAATTTAGTGCCCATTTTGACAATGAATTTTGGAAGGCGATAAGGTAAATCCGATATGACTGAAGTGCGCAGAACAGTCCGTATAACTCAATTTTTGCTTGAGAGTATCGGGCCTTGCGTTCGTTCCAGGTAATCAAACTGAATCTAGATGGGTACCAGATTCCATCTTCTCTGATTTGAAATAGCGCAAAGCTGACTGTGATGTTGGACGAGTCAACGGCCATAATCACGGGCCATCCAGAGCGGTAATTGATCAGTCGAACGGTGGATGAGTTGACTATTACGTCCTTAAGTTGGTCCATCAAATTTTGCTCTTCTTCTTCAAACCTGAATGGAACATCCTTGCAAGTCAGATTGATGAGTGGTCAGGCAAGTACCGCATAGTTTTTAATGAATATCTGGAGCAGTCTGCAAATGATCGGACATCTGTGAGTGTTTCACATGGAGGCCAGTCTTGAATATGCTGAACATTGGAAGCATCTGGAACTCGCCCTTCATATGTGCACATGTGTCCAGTAACTATTGTTTTGGGGGTGCAAATTGTTGTTTTCTTGCCATTAAAGGTTCCTCCGACTTTCTTGATTTGTTGGAGCGGTTGACGTTATTTAAATGCTCCCAAACAAACTGCCATATTTGTGGATTCTCCGGGATCGTCTTGTAAGTGCCATCCGGAAGCTTGTATTGGGTTTCCGGGCCCTTAATTGCTACATCATCTACAAATGGGATGGTGACATGTGGAATTTCGTCTTGCAAGATATGCGTGATGTCTCCATGCATAATTTGCGTCACGTTGGTGTATCCCATCGGGACGCAAGTGAGCCGTTTGACTCCGAGAGGGGTTTGAAACGTGGTAAGGTCTCGGCTTCGCTCATCGAGAGACCGTTGATCGAAGGAGACGAATAAATCGAGTGATCCGTAGCATCCGCATCCAGCAAATGATTCTGCAAAAACCTCCATTATTGGGGGAACTGCCGAGTTGCTGATAGTGACTTTGTTCAATGGCTGGAGGTTGTGTACGAGTCGGAGGGACTTTCCGTCTTTCTTTAACACACAAAACCACTGGGACTGATAAGATGAATTGGATTCTTTGTAGACTCCAGCTGCTATCTTTTCTCAGATAACCTTTAGGACTTCATTGTAG
Organism: Clavaria fumosa; assembly: GCA_951802425.1. Lineage (NCBI taxonomy): Eukaryota > Fungi > Basidiomycota > Agaricomycetes > Agaricales > Clavariaceae > Clavaria > Clavaria fumosa. The sequence continues at coordinate 3,503,071 of OX637799.1, read as the reverse complement.
ATGCCAGGGGGAATCAGTATATTTTTGAAAATCCAGGGGACATGTTTGACTGTCGGGACGATAATTGGATCGAAGTATTTTGCATTGAATCGTCCTTTTTCAGTCTCCATCCAAGCGAAGGCATCTTCCTGGGCTTTGATAAGATAGTGAACAAGTTCTTCTTCCTCTGGCCATAAGAATCCGGTGGGGTTTGTGTTATGCGCATCTTTCTGGTCTTGAGTATATCAGAGACTGGGGGTGAAATCGGGGGGGTGTGTTGGAAGAGTCGGTATATCGGCTAGGGGGTCTGGATGCCATCGTCGGACAATACAGAATTCTTCAGGTACTGTCGCTTTGATTGGATTGATGCAGTTCGCCACCTTCTTATATTTCTTTCCTAAGTAAACTGGCAAAATGGCATCTGTAGACAGGACCTTCATTTCGGAGGAATTGTTGTACAGGGGATATGCGATATTCGGATGTGTCGGTTCACATTTGGTAGCAACCGGGGAATCAACGGAATCGAGAGAAATGTCCAAGACACTGATACAAGGATCAAGAGGGGCTAGATTTACAAAGAGATGATGAGGAATTCTGAACGGAAGTGGAAAAGATGGCTGGAGTCTCGTATTTGGGTATAGTTTCCATGTCTGCATTGATCGGAGGTGAGTCCATAGATTTGCGGATGTTCGAGGCTCCAGCCATCAAAAATCTGGATGCGGTTTCTTATTCTTCAATGTTTTGCAGATCGGGATTCGCTCTTTTGTTGGCACTATGATTCATTCTCCTGTGTTTGGATCATTTAGAATGAGGTCCTGGGCCCCATGGGGATGATCAATTGTTTGCAAGCCGGTTAGCATAAAAAATGGTCGTCTGACAAGAACCTCGCAGGGCAGTGTGTCTGCCACTTGCATTTGAACATGGAACATGCACAGACCGATCTGTAAAGGGGAATTTTTGATGAGTCTGAGCATCAGAGCAATGGTACCATGAGAGGATTCCATGTGAATAACGCGTTCAGAGTGTAGTGGATTGCCAAGTTTCTCCCAGACGTCTCGCCGCATTGCTACAATCGAACTTCCCTGGTCGAGAAGGCACTCCACAGCGATTCGACCATCCAATATGCCTTCTACAATGCGGAGCGGAGCGGCATCGACTGCCACAACGAGATCGGAGGTGTCCAGAGCCGTAACATTTGTGTAGAGTGTATCCTGCACTGCAGAGACCGTGACCGGAACACGGCAGGCAGTGACCATATCCTTCATCTTTTTGCAGACATCTCTGGAAATGGCAAGTAGTTCACAAGGCACCTCCATCTGGGTTACCAAAGCAGTCCAGCTCTCCATTCAGCTCTCCCCCATGGATCTGACTAACATCTTACTGATCTTGACCCCTCATGTGATGTGATCTTGGGAATGAATTGGCTGTTCCAACACAACCTGCTGGTTGACTGGACTACTGCCCAGATAACACCCAGACCATCTATAAATGAGAAAAAAACTCTGGAATCTGTCCTGGAGGGTGCACTGGCCAGCACTCTCCATTCTGTCCCTTTGTCCACCTCTGTCTCTCTGTCTGTCTCCATTCCATGTGCTTTGGCTCAACCATCATCTGCAGCACGTCCCCAACACCACCCAGGAGGATCTCCTCTCTGTCCCAGAGGAGTACAGGGATTTTCTGGACATCTTCAGTAAAAAGAAGGCAGACACCCTGGCTCTGCACCAACCATCTGGAGGGGCAATCTCTTCTGCCAGGTATAGTCTATCCTTTGTTGCAGTCTGAACTCAGTGAACTCCACAAGTTTTTGGATGAGCATCTCTGCATCAGATCCATATGTCTGAGCCATTCTCCACATGGAGCACCTGTGCTCTTCATCCAGAAAAAGAATGGAACACTCTGACACTGTGTTGATTTCCATGGTCTCAATAAAGTGACCAAAAAGGACCATTATCCACTTCTGCTAACCAAAGATCTTCTTGATGTTCCAGGAAAAGCCCAAATCTACACTAAACTTGACCTCCAACATGCATACCACCTGGTCCATATTGCTGAGGGTGATGAATGGAAGACCATATTCTGCACCCAATATGGGTCCTTCAAATGGTGTGATGCCCTTTGAGCTCACAAACACACCCACCATTCTCCAGCATTTCATGAACAATGTCTTCTCTGACCTCCTTGACATGTTCATGGTTGTCTATCTTGATGACATCCTCATCTACTCTGAGGACCCAGAACAACATGTATGAACATGTCTGAGAGGTACTCCAAAGGCTCCAGAAGAACAGTCTCTTCCTGAACCCACCTAAGTGTGAATTTCATGCTGAGACCATGGAGTACCTTGGATTTGTCTTATCTCCAGCTGGACTTTCTATGGAAACAACTAAAGTTAAAGCTATACAGGAATGGCCCACTCTGCAGAAGGTCAAAGATGTACAGTCCTTCCTTGGATTTGCCAATTTCTATTGCTGTTTCATCCATGGCTACTCCAATGTTGTCTCTCCAATGAACTGCCTCACTTATAAGAACATACAGTGGCATTGGTCTGACAACTGCCAGTCCACTTTTGACTCTCTACAAACTGTGTTCTCCTCCATGCTGATCCTCTCACACTTTATCCCTGGAGCTCTGCTTATAGTCAAAACCAACACCTCAGACTATGCTGTTTCCATGATTCTCTCTACGGTCACCTCCGACAGTGAAGTCCATCCTATCACTTTTCATTTCCACACCCTGGGCATTTACCACTTGGAGGCATTATCTCAAAGGTTCTGAAACTCTGGTCAACATTGTTACTGACCACAAGAACCTTGAGTATTTCTCCATGGTCTGCCTGCTCACCTGGTGTCAAGCCAGGTGGTTGAAGTTCCTCTCCCAGTTCAATTTCATGATCTGATTCTGCCCCAGTCACCTTGGAATGAAACCTGATGTTGACTAGACATTGGGATGTCTATCCCAAAGAGGTGGATAGTGATCATGCCTGCATCAATCCACAGAACCTCTAGCCAATGTTCACTGGTGGACAATTGATTTCATCACTCCAAGCTTCATTGCTCTATGTGCTGCACTACATGCATGTGCCTCATTCGTGATTGACAATAATCAACTCTGTGAGGATATCTGGTTTGGACTCTTGCTTGATCCTGTGATCACTCCAATTCTGCAGGACCTCTGCTTGAACTCCATGGACAACAATGGACTTCTCTGTGAGCGCAGACAGATTTATGTACCAGATGTTGATGACCTCCAATTCTGCATTTTACATGCAAGACATGATCACCCGCTTGCTGAACATTTTGGTTGGACCAAGACTATGGCCTTGGTCTTCAGGGACTATTCCTGGCCAAAACTCCAAGGATTTGTATTAGACTTTTGCAAATCTTGCACAACTTGTGGTAGGGTGAAAGCCCCTCAGCATAAGCCATATGAAATGCTTAAGCAGCTGCCCATACCTGAGAAACTGTGGAATTCCATCTCGATGGATTTCATTGAGCAACTCCCCAAGAGCTCTGGTTTTACCACAATCTTGGTGGTTGTTGATAGGTTTATGAAGCAGGGGATTTTCATCCCAACAACCAACAAAGTGAACTCCACAGAGTTGGCTTGCCTGTTCATACCTCACATCTTTTCAAAACATGGAGTTCTGTCACATGTCACCTCTGATTGTGGCTCTGAGTTTGTCTCCCATTTCTTCTGCTCATTGGGCAAAGTCCTTGATATGACTTTGCACTTTACCTCCAGATATCATCTGGAGGGCAACAGACAAACAGAGCACTAACCAGACATTGGAACAATACCTCTGTTGTTACTGCAATTACCAGCAGGACAACTGGTCTGAACTGCTGCCTCTAGTGGAGTTTGCCTACAACAATGCTCTGAGTGCCACTACTGGGGTTTCTCCATTCTTTGCAAACAAGGGCTATCATCTGAACATATTGGTGTACCCTGAACATGAAGTAACCTTGGTTTGTGCCTGAGAACTTGCTGTGGACTTGGATGAGCTCCACCAAGAACTCCATACCCACATTGCCAATGCACAATGTCACTATCAAGGTCCAGCAGACACCCATCGGGCTCTGGCACTGAGGTTTAAGGTTGGAAACCAAGTCTACATTAAGGCAAAGTTTTTCCATACCACCAGACCATCCCAGAAGCTCTCTGAAAGGTTCCTTGGACCTTTCGAGATCATTGGAGAGGCTGGCTTGCATCCCTTCATACTCCAACTCCCTGAAGCCATGTGAGTGGTCCACCCTGTCTTCCACATTTCTAACTCCAAGATCAACAAACACCACACCTGCAAACTCCTTTACTTGGTGCAGTGGGACCAATGAGGAAACATCTTGGTTACCAGCTACAGACCTTGTACACACCTCTGAGGCTGTTTTGGACTTCCATCCATGCATATCTGAACAAGCCTGGACCTCTCAATTCCCTTTGATTTGTCTCTCTGTCTCCTTGTCTCTCTGTCTCTCCTCTCTGCTTTCTCCACTTTCTCTGAATCCCAAAAAAAAAAAAAAAACCTTTGTTCTTCTCCAAAAAACTCTGAAATTTTATTTCATCAAGTCCAACTCTGGACTTTTCTTCTGTTTCTCTGTTCCACTTTCCCTCATTTTCTGTTTTCACACTGCTTACTTTCACTCAAGTTCAAAAGATAAAAGATAAATTTTATAAAAGAAAAGATAAAAGATAAATTTTATAAAAGAAAAGATAAAAGATAAAAAAAGAAACAATAAATAAGTAGATAATATATATATATATATATATTAGGCAGAGGGGGGTGAGCCAGGCAATGCTTGTAAAACTCCTTCAGGCTCCTTCAGCCTGGACTCTGCTCCTACTTCCCCCTCCTCTGCCTCTGCCTCTTTCTCCTTCTCCACCTCTGCCTCCATCTCTGCCTCCACCTCCACCTCTGCATCCATCTCTGCATCCTCCTTCTCCTTCTCTCCCTCCATCTCCATCTCTGCCTCTGACTCTACCACCATCTTCTCTCCCTCTGCTTTCTCCTCCACCTCTGCCTCCACCCCCCACTTCTCCATAAAAAACTCTTGGAGGATCCTCCAATCCTCTGCCACTGCCTTCTGCTCCACCCTCCACTCCTTCCTCTCCACCCTTGCCTCCTTCCTCCACTCCTCCAACTCTGCCACACTGCAGACCACCAAGTCAAGGGTGGCCTTCACCCACTCCACTTCTGCCCTCTCCACCTCTGCTTGCAGAGCCCGCACCTCCCACACCTCCACCTCCTCCTCTACCACCTTCTTTGACTTCACAGAGTGGAGTCTCTTCTGCTCCAGCCCCTCTGCCTCTCTACCCACACACTTCTGCTTCACCCCCACACAGGCAACACATGAAGTGCCCTGCCCTCCACTTGGGTACATGCAGCCCAGTGACAACAGCCAGCACTGCATGCATACCCCTCGCTCCACCTCAGACTCTGGCATTGGATTCCGCTTCTGCCCCACTCCATGCACTCATGCGATCTCCTCCACATGCCACTTCACCTCCACTGCCTTCACCCACTCCATCTCCTCCCACCACACCTGATCCACTTCCTCCCTCTTCTTCCACTTGTCCTCCTCCTGTGCCTTCTTCTCTTGAACCACCTTGCAAGGGCCACAATCTTGGGGTCCTCATACTCTGGATGCATGGGGATGGTGACCACAGGGCATGGTAATGCACTATTGGTGGGATATTGACCCTATAAGATATGTGGAAATTGACCTATTGGTGGTTTTGTGGTGCTGGCACCTAATTGAAAATGGTTCAGGCACCTAATTCCAACCCATTTGTGGAGTGGATATTGCCTTTTTTGGCATCCTGTGCCTAATAGTTTCCCAGATCCCAAGCACCTAATAGAATTGAGGAATATTGTACCTAAAGATCACCTGAAAAGGGGGCATTGGTGAAAATTGGGGAATAGGTCATGTGACCTAGTGAATGGGGCCTATGGCTTTACCTGGCAGCTAAGGGTTGAAATTCCCACAATCCTACACCATTCTTGTTTTACAGAATTGGTGTAGGATTTAGGGTTAGGAAGAAGCAAACCCCATGCCAATATCTTAGGTATTAGGCTTGCTATGAATATTTCTTTAGATTTTCCACCAATGCACTATTAGTGGGATATTGACCCTATAGACTTTAGAAGTATATTCAAACTACAACCTTGTGTATACAACTGGTCCTTTGCTTGCCCTTTGTGCTGCTTCCTGCCCTGCTCCTTGCTGCAACAGCCAAAGGTCCAATCCAAACCTCCAATCTGCACCTCCAATCTAAACCCACACTCCTTATGTTCTTCTGTTCCTTGTTATTCCAGTCCTCACAAATACCAAAACTCTGAAACTCTGCTTTTTCTGATTCCTTGATACTGTCACGGTCCTAACAAGGTTAGCGGCGAAGGGGTTAGCGGAGCGGAGCGGAGATATTCTATCGGAGTCCGGTCGGAGTTCGATATCGGAGAAACGGAGAAGTAAACACGAGGAAGAGAGACTTATGGGACTGCGGCCTCAACGTATGTGTTGTGCCACCACGTATATACGTGTCCCTATTTATCAAACAAGAACAATACCTAAGGGAGGATCAGAACACAAGTCAAAACTCCGAAGTTGATCGGAGTCCGCCGGAGTTGGTCAGAGTTGATCGGATGACGTGGAGAACGTCGAGGACGATGAGGACGAAAGCTCAGAGATGTTTTTAGGATCAAGAGACGTTAATATTCGAACTGAGGAGCAGGGAGATACAGGTGGAAACTTATACTGCAAGGACAGAGTATAGGAGTAATGTGAAACAATGTACTTATCAAATTACTAGGAGAGTTTCACCACTTGTGCCTGTGCAATTTTTTTGGAACAAAGAAACAACAACAAAAGTGACTCCCATGGGTCAAGGGTATCCTCTCAGTAGTAAACAGAATGAGGGGATGGAGGGAGAAGGTTCTAGAATGAAGTCCGAATGGTCCGAAGGTCAGTGGAGTAAAGTCCGATGAAGATGCGGAGCGGGGCGTATGGAGTTACGGCGGAGCGGATCGGAGTTGGTACAGAGCTCGGAGTCCGGGGCGGGGATAGTGCTTATGCAAGCGGATGGGGTCGTAACATACTCCGAATCCCCGAGGCCATGCGAGCCGTCCACCCCGTCTTCCACATTTCCATGCTGGAGCCAGTCACTCCGAATACAATTCCGAATCGTACCATCACCCCACCTCCTCTGGTAGAGATCGATGGAGACTTAGAGCACGAAATCTCCGAAGTGCTCGACTCCAAGATCGACAAACGCTGCACCTGCAAACTCCTATACCTGGTGCGGTGGTCCGGATACGAAGGAACCGATGAGGAAACATCCTGGCTTCCCACTACGGAACTTGTCCACGCCTCCGAGGCCGTTTCGGATTTCCACCAAGCTTATCCGAACAAGCCCGGACCTCTCAATACCCTCTAGACCTTTCCCCGTTCACTCTGATACCCCGAAATTTCTCTTATGCTTCTATTTACGTACATTTTCCATTCAATCCAATTCCGTCTCTTTTCTCTGTTCACTCCGATACCCCGAAATCTCTCTTATGCTTCTACTTATGTACATTTTCTGTTCTATACTACTCCATCTCTCGCTTCTCTGTCTTCTCCAAAAAAAAAAAAAAAATCCGTATTTCTGTCTCTCCGTCTCTCCGTCTCTCTCTCTGTTCCTGCCTCCGAAAACTCCGAAAACTCTAAAAAACCTCCTTTCTTCTTATTCCTCTTCTCCGTAAACTCCGAACCTTTGATTTTTTCTCCCAAGTCCGACTCCGAACCTCTCTTCGTCTTCTCCGTGTTGTCTTACTTTATTTTCCTTTCACTCCACTTACTTTTCACTCGAGTTCAAAGATAAAAAACTAAAATTTTATAAAAAAAAGAAAACAAAAAAAAAAAAAAAAAAAAAAAGAAACAATAAATACAAGTATATAAAATTTTTATTTTTTAGGCAGAGGGGGGCGAGCCGGGCGACGCCTGCAAGATTCCTTCGGGCTCCTTAAGCCCGGACTCCGCTCCCACTTCTCCTGCCTCCGCCTCCGCCTCCGCCTCTTCCTCCGCCTCTTTCTCCGACCCCACCTCCTTCACCTTTCCCTTCTCCTTCTCCTTCCCCGTCACCTCCACCACCATGTCCTCCGCCTCCGCTTCCTCCACCTCCGCCCTCAGAACCTCTGCCTTCTCCTTCCTCACCTCCTCCGCTGCCTCCGCCTTCTCCGCCACCTCCATCCTCTTCCCCCACTTCTCCAAAATCCCGCGGAGAATCTTCCAATCCTCCGCCGCGGCCTTCCGCTCTGCTGCGGCCTCCGCCCTCCACTCCTCCATCGCAAACACCCCCCTCAGGACCACGCTATGCGTGGCCTGCATCAAATTTTTAACCTCCTCCTCCATCTGCCAACCCCGCGGCACCCACATCTCCACCCTATCCTCCTCCGACTCCGCGGACCGCTTGGTCCGCGTCCCCTTCGCCTTTTTCCGCTCCGGCCTCTCCGTCTCTCCTCCTCCGCACTTCTGCTTCACCCCCGCACAGGCATTGCAGGTCGTCCCCCGCCCCCCACTCGGCCACACACAGGCCACCCCCAACCTATGGCATCGCACGCACTCCGCACGATCCGCCTCCGTCTCCAGTGTCGGAGACCGCTTCCTTCCCACCCCTTGCTCCCGCGCCACCTCCGCCGCCCTCCGCTTCACCTCCACCGCCTTCGCCCTCTCCAGCTCCTCCTGCTGCACCCTATCCACTGCCTCCCTCGCTTTCTGCTCCTCCTCCTCCCGCCTCCGTTGCTCCTCCTCATCCCTCGCCCTTTTCTCCCTCAACGCGTTAATTTTCTTCGTGAGGGCAGCGATCTCGGGGTCCTCGTCCACCGCGCGAGGTTGCGTGGGGGCGGCGACGATGGGTCGTGGGCGAGGGCGGGAGGGGCGACTGGGCCCGGCTCCGGGCGTCGATTGCGTGTTGGACATGATAAGTTTTTTTGAAAGGAATTGCCCGTGTTAGGGGCAAGTGGTGGGAGTGATGAGTTAAGGAAGAGAAAAGCGGAGTACGACGCACACAATCGTTTTAACCCCCAAAAAAAATTTCGGACTCTGATCGAAGCGCCACGAAACTCCGGTGCTAACTTGATATGGGAGCCACATGTTCATGCGGACTTTGGCCACAGGGTCTCAGGGGTTCGACCCTAAGAGGGGGATACTGTTACAACCCCATCCGCTTGCATAAGCACTATCCCCGCCCCGGACTCCGAGCTCCGTACCAACTCCGATCCGCTCCGCCATAACTCCGTACGCCCCGCTCCGCATCTTCATCGGACTTTACTCCGCCGACCTTCAGACCATTCGGACTTCGTTCTAGAACCTTCTCCCTCCATCCCCTCATTCTGTTTACTACTGAGAGGATACCCTTGACCCATGGGAGTCGCTTTTGTTGTTGTTTCTTTGTTCCAAGAAAATTGCACAGGCACAAGTGGTGAAACTCTCCTAGTAATTTGATAAGTACATTGTTTCACATTACTCCTATACTCTGTCCTTGCAGTATAAGTTTCCACCTGTATCTCCCTGCTCCTCAGTTCGAATATTAACGTCTCTTGATCCTAAAAACATCTCTGAGCTTTCGTCCTCATCATCCTCGACATTCTCCACGTCATCCGATCAACTCCGACCAACTCCGGCGGACTCCGATCAACTTCGGAGTTTTGACTTGTGTTCTGATCCTCCCTTAGGTATTGTTCTTGTTTGATAAATAGGGACACGTATATACACAGTGGCACAACACATATGTTGAGGCCGCAGTCCCATAAGTCTCTCTTCCTTGTGTTTACTTCTCCGTTTCTCCGATATCGAACTCCGACCGGACTCCGATAGAATATCTCCGCTCTGCTCCGCTAACCCCTTCGCCGCTAACCTTGTTAGGACCGTGACAGCATATAGTTAATAGCAAGCCAGGCCCCTCACCTTGAAAGATACAATGTGGAGTATGTTCAGGGAGACGTTGCACACCCATCGTCCTCATGCACGGCAAAAGGACCTCAAGACAAGGTCAGACATCTGACTTGGTTTATACAGGTTGCCTGACTCTTTAATGTCAGGTTAAAGATTTGGGGTACCCTCCACGCTTTAAAAAACAACATGGACACTGAACCCTATCTTCCTGGCCAACATGTTAGGGCTGATGAGCTGAGAAGAATCACACTGACTGTGGCCTATGCCATCCTGAACCCAAGTGAGTTAGTTCCTTATTTGCTACAACTAATTCTCAAACTTTTGTAGTCCAAACCAGTTGGGACATAGAACGCTTTGCTGACAGCGTGAAGCAAATCAACATGGTGGCAAAGTATGGCATGTCTAGCCGTACAGAGAATGAGCTGGTTAGGCTCAGCAAGTTCTTCGAGCAACCTCAAGACCTTGGAGGTCAAGAAGACCCATGTGTCCTCCTCGATAAGCATGGACGAATAGGTTTATGGTATTTGCCTGGAATACTTTCTCCAAGCCGAGTGGTGAGTCATGGCCCCAAACCTGCCCTCCCTTACCCACACCATTCCAGAAGGATTACAATGGAGCAGTCAACATTGTAATTGGAGCAGCACTAGAGACAGACGTACCCAGCAATGCAGGGCGTTCTGCAGGTTTCATCACTCCAGATGGTGGGGGTGAGTTTGGAGCTGGAGTTCTTAGCTTCTCGCCAGGGTGGTTTATGCAAGCCCAGGAGGCAAGTGCTCATTCACTCTGTTGTTAGCAAATATCTGACATTGCTTAGAGAATTATTGATAAGCTGCATGCTTCGGTCAGTATGCAGCAGGAGTACACCACTCCATTTCTGCAGTCCATTGCACATGCTGAGGTCCTGTGCAATGCAACAATGAGCTTGACTGCCCCACATCTATATGACTTGGGGTGCTCAGCCGTTGTGAAGCTGCAATCTGGAATGGAAATGAGCAAGCCATGCAAAAATGTCGAACAGTGGCCATCCATTTTTTCTGCGATGCAGGTCATCGTTAACCGAAAGACAGGCCCACATCGAGACAAGGGGGGGTGCCCTTCACATTACGACCTCTTAGTGAGTGTCGGGACTCACAATTCTGCCACTTTCAAGTTACAAGAACTTGGACTTTCATTGCTTTATAAGCCTGGAGCATTTGTGATACTGGCGGGTAAGGTGTTCCTTCATGAGGTGATGACATGGGAAGGGGGAGAGAGGATATGTGTGGCTCATTTCATGAAAGATGCAGTGCATAACCGTTTGCAGTTGCCAAGACCACAGTGGCCAATTCATAGCATGTACTTAGATGTATAAAGCTGACATGAATGGCAAATCATTTGCCTATGCTTCTTTCCTGCAAGCAGTTCCAATTGACTCTGTGGACTATTCAATTGTCAGCTTAGGCTTTGGGTTGTTTAGAAGTATTATAACGCACACTCATCCATCCACCCATGTCTCCCATCTGCACTGAATTGACCAGCATTCCAAAACCAAGCCAATTTATCTGTGCGTTGTCCAAAACGATTGGGTTGGGTAATATCTCCGCTTAACTTTAAATGCTCTCGAAGGAGTGGCTTGTAGATCTCTAGAACCACTTCACTGGCTCCCAGCCGTTCCATTGCACACCGGCACCGTCTATAAGCTTCAACTTGGATCCTGACCTTTGCTTCAATTCGTCTAACATTTTTCCATGCCCTTGATGTATTCTTGGTGCCACATGCATGTCTGACCTATTGGTATGATAAGTATATTATATGTTAGAGCAGGGGCATTACATATGTCTGTTTGGAATAGTATGGCCTTGTGCCCTAGAAGAAGTCGAAGTCTTTCAAGAATGTCATTTGCCTCGCCTTTCCGAAGCTCAAGCTCCTGCTTTGCAAGTGCTAGGAAGCCCCCAGTCTCCAATGTACCAGGCTTGAGTGATGATGGCAATCGAATAACAGCATTCTCTGGTGTTGTGTCCATCTGTTTCCCATCTTCATCTTCACTGTCATGGGTGTCATCACCCACCTCACTTCGGTCTGATTGGCTTTCATGTTCAACCACTGAAACAAGAACCAGGTTGCTGCACAGTGACCCTTCTCCCAATCCCAATAGAGAGGCCTTCTCATGGAAGGCATCAATTTGTTTCATAAGTCTGTGCCGCCGTTCTTGAATTGCAAGCTGCTCATCTGATGATGTGTGTTTGGACAATTTGTAGACATCAGATCTAAGGGTGCTCCTGATAACATATTTCAGTTTTGTGAATTCAGGACATTCATAAACCTACTGGACTTGTTCAATGCATAGGCCTTCATTAAGCCAAGCCAGAGAGGAATGTGAAAAGCCATCAGCCTTGTCCATTTCCTCCAGTAAAAGCAGAATCTCTGCTTGTGTTGGAGCTGCATGACAAACTTGAGCACAAAAATAATGTGGGGTACTTGAAGAGTCCTAACCTTTTTGTATCTGCACATCGTAGATGTCGAGGGCATCTCCTCTTCTGGCCATGGCTTCATTTTCTTGAGCCAACCATTCCTGGATCCGATCAGGTGACATTGATGTCATCAAACTTTCATAGGCCTCTTTGGTCTCTTTATGTTGTGATTGGGCCACACTGAGCTTTTTCTGTAGTGCAGTGGCTGAACCCATGTCAGTTCAATCTTTTCACGCAGAAAGTGGGTCAACTAGCACATACTCATACCAACAAGTTTCTTCCAGTTTGAATCTCGCATATGGTCATCATACACCTCTGCACGATGGGCCTTGCTCATTGCTCTTGCACTTGTTGAGATTTTGTTAAATTCTGCCCATAAAGTCTCCAGGATTTCGCCATCTTGTTGACCAGCCCCTTCAACGAAATTCAAGCTGTACCTTGCAAAACAGCTGGGGATATGAGCACTAAGATGCCACTTGCCAATGGCTGGAATAAACTCCTGCCATTCTCCAAGTCTCAATAAGCTGTTGTGCTCCACACGTGTGGAGAAATTTCGAAAGAATTGACAGGCAATATCATAGATTACCAAGGCACGTTGGAGACCATCTGTTCGGTATTGAAGTGCCTGGCATATGCTGTAGTCCATGTTCATATGCCTAATGAACATCATCATTAGAACCCATAGAAGATGGTACAACAGACTGTGTACTTCTCTCCCTTTTGAAAATCCACGACACTGTGAGGAACAAAGCAACCATGCCTTGAACAAGCACAAGCCCCTATTCCAGTGGACTCGAGATCCTTTTGAGTGGATGATTGCTTGTTGTTCGCCCTATAATTATGACGTGTTGATTTCTGAGAGACACTAATTAATTTGGCAAGTCAGAACTGAGATTAGGTTTCATGCCTCGGATATGTCTGTTGCTGCATGGAGGTGTTGTTGATATGGATCTTTGGCAACCATATAGCCTAACCCATCTGTTAGCCAGACGTCATCGCTGGGCTTCTTCATTCGGATGTGATCAGCATGGAAGTTTCCATCCACCACAAGGGAGCGAGTGAGCAAAAGCCTGTTGAATAATTGTCAATTATACGAATTTCAAACACATGCTTGGCCCATTCTCCAACCACAGTGGATGAAGCCGAGTTTAGCCATCAATTGCTCCTGGCCAGGGTGATTACTCTGGCTGAAGTGGCACTGGGCCAAGCCGAAATAATCAGTTGTATGGCCAGGATAATCATTCTCTCCCAAGTGTCACTGGGCCAAGCCGAGAAAACATGTCATGGCCCAGATGAAGAATATGGTGAAAACTTCGGCCCATATGAATGCTTTTGCAAAAAAACCCTCCAATGCTCACCGATTACTGTCCCCTCCTGCTGGCAAATTAACCCCAGGTTGAGGACAAGCAGGACAGAATAGTGCAAGGTCCCCATTTTGGGGGTGTCTTCCATCATGCCCAAAGCCAAATCTCTTCAATGCTAAGAGATTCCTCCATTGCCGAGAAACACGGAGCAATTCTCTGTATCGATTCTGTCATATTTTTTCAACAATTCATTCACAGGTGAAGTGCCCTGTTACTTACAGGAACTCTTCCAGGGAGTGCATTGTTTGTAAAACGTTGCAACTTCTGACAAAAACTCATTGCTGCTGTCTTGCATTCCATGGAATCCATGTAGAAGTGGTCAAGGACATCAAATGTGAAAGCAGTTTTTGGTGTGGCAAGGCTGGCTGGAAAAAGACTCCTCTTGAAGAGCTGTAGATGTGGGGGACTAGCACCCACACACCCACACCAGCAGACACGGTGATAGAAGATGCCTGAGCTGTGCACAATGACAAGTTTAGATGTTCGGGAATTGTCCTCCACAAGTTCTGAGATGTTGCCATCAATGTGCTTCTCTGTGTCACCATCACCAAGTTTTACATCCTCCCAAATATCCATGCTGTCACATGTGCTGGGACAGGGGGCTCCACCATGGCCCATATAGAGGGTGAAACCCAGTTCAAATAGGGAAGATTTCAGGAAGCATCTACCATTCCAGACTTGAATCTGATGAAATGGTAAGGATTCATGAGTTGTGAGGATGCAGCTGTTGCAGAACAAGTTGCCTCCAAAGCAGTCAGAGCATCTGATAGATGGTTGCTCCGCAGCACATGTGGAGCATCTAGAGTTGGGTGGTGGAGCCTCTCCAGCAAGCAACTCAAAGAGATATTGTTCTCGGAATGGCAGCCAGTCCCTGAGGAAATCATTTTGTGACTTTGCCGTTGTGCCTCAGCAATGTAATCCAGATGAACGGCACATGCCATACCTTTGTCTGTCTCGAAGGTCTGCTTGGAATATCACAACCTGGGTGGAGGTCTGTGTGATCTAAGGGAGGCAGGGAGTCAAAACGGAATTGCTTTGTGGGGTGCTGGAGTGGAGATTTTGAGTATTTCACAGTCTTCTCTCGGTGGTGCCAATATCCCCGCCGATTTTGGTAAGGAACCCATTCCACATCTTGAAGCAGCACATGAGGTCGTTTAGCATGACTCTTTGATGACTTTCGGGCCATTGTGGTGAATGGAGGAAGCAAGAAAGAAAGAAAATCAACACACAGCACGTGACTATGTGGATTAGACTTAAGTAATATGAGAATGATGATATGAATGGTTAGCATCATTGGCTGAAGCAGTAAAGCACATTCTTAGCTGACATGAACCCCAAGGTGTAAATCTTGGCCAAAACTCTTATCTTGGAAAGATCAATGAATATTGGGAAGTCTTAATACCATGTCCAATCATAGTTTCAGTTTCTTGATTTCGCCAAGATGATTTGAACAGTTTGATCATGCTGGGTCACCTTGGCCAACGTGAACAGCATGAATCTTGGCCAAACTAATATGAGGTTAAAGATGGAGTGTATTGGCCAGTCTGAATATTACAGCATCGCTTGCATGTTGGCCAGCACTATATTTTTGCTCTCCAATCTTGGCCAGGATGACAATAATAAAAGATCTTGGCTGAAGCAAATTGGCCAGTCTGAATATTACAGCATATGTACATGTTGGCCAGGACTATATTTTCATTGGCAAAGATGAAGTTAGAAAGACATCTCAGCTGAGACAAATTCAGCTGAGACAAATTCATGGGAATTATTGGCCAGTCTGAATATTACAGAATGTCTTGTATGTTGGCCAGGAATATATTTCCATTATCCATGTTGGCCAGGGCTATATTTGTGCTGCCTGGGCTGGGCCAAGATGATATTAATGACACCTCTTGGCCGAAATGAATAACCTGATTCCAGTTATTGCCATTGGCCAGTCTTAATATTACAATATGTTTGGCATGTTGGCCAGGAGTATATTTGTGTTGCTTAGGCTGGGCCAAGATGATATTAATGACATTTCTTGGCCGAAACGAATAACCTGAGTCCAGTTATGGGTATTGGCCAGTACTGTATTTGTGTTGCCTAGGCTGGGCCAAGAGGATATTAATGACATCTCTTGGCCGAAACAAATTGGCTGAGTCCAGTTATTGGTATTGGCCAGTCCTAATATTACAGCATGTCTGGCATGTTGGCCAGGACTATATTTGTGTTGCTTAGGCTGGGCCAAGATGACATTCATGAGATTTCTTGGCCAAAACAAATTACCTGACTCCAGTTATTTGTATTGGCCAGTCTTAATATTACAATATGTTTGGCATGTTGGCCAGGACTATATTTATGTTGCTTAGGCTGGGCCAAGATGACATTCATGAAATTTCTTGGCCAAAACAAATTACCTGACTCCAGTTATTGGTATTGGCCAGTCTTAATATTACAGCATGTCTGGCATGTTGGCCAGGACTATATTTGTGTTGCCTAGGCTGGGCCAAGATGATATCAATGACACCTCTTGGCCGCAACGAATGACCTGATTCCAGTTATTGCTGTAGGCCAGTCCTAATATTACAGCATGTCTGGCATGTTGGCCAGGACTATATTTATGTTGCCTAGGCTGGGCCAAGAGGATATTAATGACATCTCTTGGCCGAAACAAATTGGCTGAGTCCAGTTATTGGTATTGGCCAGTCTTAATATTACAGCATGTCTGGCATGTTGGCCAGGACTATATTTGTGTTGCCTAGGCTGGGCCAAGATGATATCAATGACACCTCTTGGCCGCAACGAATGACCTGATTCCAGTTATTGCTGTAGGCCAGTCCTAATATTACAGCATGTCTGGCATGTTGGCCAGGACTATATTTGTGTTGCCTAGGCTGGGCCAAGATGATATTAATGACACCTCTTGGCCAAAATGAATAACCTGACTCCAATTATTGGTATTGGCCAGTCTTAATATTACAATATGTTTGGCATGTTGGCCAGGACTATATTTGTGTTGCCTAGGCTGGGCCAAGAGGATATTAATGACATCTCTTGGCCGAAACAAATTGGCTGAGTCCAGTTATTGGTATTGGCCAGTCTTAATATTACAGCATGTCTGGCATGTTGGCCAGGACTATATTTGTGTTGCTTAGGCTGGGCCAAGATGATATTAATGACACGTCTTGGCCAAAATGAATTACCTGAGTCCAGTTATTGGTATTGGCCAGTACTGTATTTGTGTTGCCTAGGCTGGGCCAAGAGGATATTAATGACATCTCTTGGCCGAAACAAATTGGCTGAGTCCAGTTATTGGTATTGGCCAGTCCTAATATTACAGCATGTCTGGCATGTTGGCCAGGACTATATTTGTGTTGCTTAGGCTGGGCCAAGATGACATTCATGAGATTTCTTGGCCAAAACAAATTACCTGACTCCAGTTATTTGTATTGGCCAGTCTTAATATTACAATATGTTTGGCATGTTGGCCAGGACTATATTTATGTTGCTTAGGCTGGGCCAAGATGACATTCATGAAATTTCTTGGCCAAAACAAATTACCTGACTCCAGTTATTGGTATTGGCCAGTCTTAATATTACAGCATGTCTGGCATGTTGGCCAGGACTATATTTGTGTTGCCTAGGCTGGGCCAAGATGATATCAATGACACCTCTTGGCCGCAACGAATGACCTGATTCCAGTTATTGCTGTAGGCCAGTCCTAATATTACAGCATGTCTGGCATGTTGGCCAGGACTATATTTATGTTGCCTAGGCTGGGCCAAGAGGATATTAATGACATCTCTTGGCCGAAACAAATTGGCTGAGTCCAGTTATTGGTATTGGCCAGTCTTAATATTACAGCATGTCTGGCATGTTGGCCAGGACTATATTTGTGTTGCCTAGGCTGGGCCAAGATGATATCAATGACACCTCTTGGCCGCAACGAATGACCTGATTCCAGTTATTGCTGTAGGCCAGTCCTAATATTACAGCATGTCTGGCATGTTGGCCAGGACTATATTTGTGTTGCCTAGGCTGGGCCAAGAGGATATTAATGACATCTCTTGGCCGAAACAAATTGGCTGAGTCCAGTTATTGGTATTGGCCAGTCTTAATATTACAGCATGTCTGGCATGTTGGCCAGGACTATATTTGTGTTGCTTAGGCTGGGCCAAGATGATATTAATGACATGTCTTGGCCAAAATGAATTACCTGAGTCCAGTTATTGGTATTGGCCAGTACTGTATTTGTGTTGCCTAGGCTGGGCCAAGAGGATATTAATGACATCTCTTGGCCGAAACAAATTGGCTGAGTCCAGTTATTGGTATTGGCCAGTCCTAATATTACAGCATGTCTGGCATGTTGGCCAGGACTATATTTGTGTTGCTTAGGCTGGGCCAAGATGACATTCATGAGATTTCTTGGCCAAAACAAATTACCTGACTCCAGTTATTTGTATTGGCCAGTCTTAATATTACAATATGTTTGGCATGTTGGCCAGGACTATATTTGTGTTGCCTAGGCTGGGCCAAGAGGATATTAAAGACACCTCTTGGCCGAAACGAATTACCTGAGTCCAGTTATGGGTATTGGCCAGTCTTAATATTAGAGCATGTCTGGCATGTTGGCCAGGACTATATTTGTGTTGCCTGGGCTAGGCCAAGATGATATTAATGACACCTCTTGGCTGAAACGAATTACCTGAGTCCAGTTATGGGTATTGGCCAGTCTTAATATTAGAGCATGTCTGGCATGTTGGCCAGGACTATATTTGTGTTGCCTATGCTTGGCCAAGACAATATTCATGACTTGTCTTGGCCAAAACGAATTACAAGAATCTTGGCCAATGATATTGAGGAGATATCATGGCCAAAATCAATTCCTATCCCAGGTCAATGAGTATTGGCCAGTCTGAATATTGCAGCATATCATCCATGTTGGCCAGTCTGAATATTGCAGCATATCATCCATGTTGGCCAGTCTGAATATTGCAGCATATTATCCATGTTGGCCAGAATCATATTTTCTCCATTGTATCTTGGCCAAGATGATATGAAAAGCTTGGTCATCATTACAATGAGCCAATTGGCCCATGCGATATTCTTGTCAGCAGGCTTCACTCACTGGCCTATTCCATTATTGTGTGGTACTTGACATCTGGGCCAAGGTGATATTATCGTTTACACATTCTGTCGCCCCAAGCCATATTTATTGTGCAATCTATGTTATCTTGGCCAAGGCCGGCCGAAACACTAAATATGTACTGGTGTACTTTGTGGGTGGTACGATATTAGCGTCCTTTTTGGACTGAACAGTGTGATTAACATCCTCAGGCCTCCCAACAAAGACAGCATTGCAACATCCAAAAGGCAACTGGTCACTGGGTGGTAGTGCTTGGACTGTTGATGGAGGGCACATAATATCCATGTCTTGTTGTGACTTCAGTTGTATCTTGAAGTTGAACCACACATTCAAGCAGTTAAATGGAAGGTGGCAATTAGGGGGAGATATGCGCTGTCCATGCCTTTCAGAGTATGACATCCCAGATAGCATATCTCCAAGGGCACCTTGAAGATCATGCAGGTGGAACTGCTGAGCAGCCTGCTGAATGGTTATGGAAGATATGTGTGGAGAGGTGTTGACATATAGAGCAGCTGGTGATGCTTCAGAGATAATGCTGCAGCCATGCAAAAAAAGATTCCTCTGAACTCTTGGGGCTCCAATTGGGCAATCTTCTGCAGAAACTTGAGAAATCCATTTTGCTTCAGGGAAATGAGATGCAACAAAGTTTGACTCCACCCCAATTTCATTAATGAGAGGAGTTTGTCTATCCTTGAGAATGGTATAGAGATGAAAGAAACACTGTTTTTCATCTCTGTCAAGGAACCAACAGCATTGTTTATGAAAATCAATGTTGCCAGTGCAGTGCGTACCTTGCTTACCCTCACATGTCCATACCAGTACATAGACCTCTATACCTACAAGGCATGTTCCATACTTATGCCCACATATGCTCTACCGGTACATAGACCTTCATACCTACCAGGGACATTTCTATACTCACACTTACACACTATCAAGCACTTTGTGTGATATACAAGTATGGTATGCTACAGTCCAGCTAGCATTTTGCTGATGTGAAATTGCTTTAGATATTTGATATATTCATGTTTCACAGTCTGCCCTATGCCCTACCCTAGTAGCATATAAACCCCTCATGTATCTCCATGATCCTCAGTTTGAATATTAACATGATTTCTGGTCCTTGTCACTTGTAAGGGACTTTGTCCTTGCTGTTCTTAACAGTCCTGATGAGTTCCACAAAACTCCAGTGGACTCTGACAGACTCCAGGCAATTTCCCTTCAGACTTTGTCCTTCCTTGTCTTGGAAAGCAAAGTACCAGCAAGGTTAAATTGGGACACATATACATGTGGTGGCACAACCCATAAGTGAAGGGCACAGTCCCACCCTCTGACCATCTAGCTTTTCCTTTGTGTAGAGGAGAGCTTCCCACACAACTCCCATCTGGACTCTGACTGGACTCTGCTCTGCTCTGGCTTTGCCCTTGCCCTCTTGTCTCCTCTACACTGCCTCTTTGGAGCAAAGTATCAGACTTTAACACAGTGGCCCATAGCATATGTAGAAGCAGCAATGGCAGGGACATAGAGACAGGGACACCAGTAGCATACTCCAGCAGAGGGCAATGCCCCAAAGTGAGTATAAACAGGAAGAAAGAAAAGGAATGTGGGGCTAACTGCAGACATAAACATAGCCTTTCATCAAACCAAGTTGCTATGCCTGCCCAAACATAGACGTCCATATTTGGGCATACAGGTACTACATATGGACCTCTGGGAGGGATGCCCTTGAATGGGACAAGTGCCCAAAGATGAAGTGTCAAGCTGGGTGACAGTCAGGACTGGAGGAGAGGGAATGGAAAATCATTCAACGAATATAGCTTTAGAATGCGAATATGGTTGTATCCCGGGTCACAGCAATAGGCCCAGCCGTACATCTCAAGCTTAGAATGACTCAGGACTAATGAAATGTGGTTCGAATTGATAATAGCGACTTTGGCCGCGAGACGGCCACATCAGCGTTACAAAACGGTCGCAAGCAAGAGAGATTACAGCTGTGCCTTTTGATTCCGTGTTAGTTAATGCATTTTACAGGGAACGAGAAAGAGAAAAGGGTCAGTACTCGTCGTATGCGTAGTCTGTGATGCGGATGAGGAGAGAAATATTGATCTATACAGTAAGTATGCGGTGGTCCTTGTAAGCACAGGTGCGAAGAGGAATAAGGATCGAACTAGGTCCTGAAGTCGTCATGTGCAGTTTGTAATAGTTGCTCATGATGTAAAATGGGAATATTGTAGATAAGAGAAGCATTTACGCCTCGATCTTGAACGTCTGGCCGCAATTGCCAGAGTCTCCAATCACTACGAACCCAAGAGAGGCGATCAAAAGAGCGTCACATAGTGTGCAAAACTCATCTACTCACCAACGACGCAGTAGTGGCCTGATGGGACATTGGGCACCTTGACGGGCATTTTTCCAGCCGTGATGGCAAAGTTGGTCGCGAGAGCCTGGTCTGGACGACAATTCAATTAGAAGACTCATGTTTATCCGGCTTTTCGCCACGTACCAAGTAATAAAGAGCCGTTGTTGCGCAGCACGATCATGCCTACCTTATTGGTGATATGTTTAGGGGCGTTGGTGATGTCCCTGCACTCGCAGAGAAAGAAATAATCGGCATATGTTGTTGCAATATCGGTGAATACGCACCACGTCACGTTGTAGTAGTTCCCTATCTTCCACACTGACCTGACATTGGGCTCGAGTACATGGGGTACAAAGACGTCGCGCAGGGCCAGTGGCGCCGAAGTGACCAACGCAAAGGCAGCGAATAAGGTGAAGACGAGAGTGGCGAAGAAGGTCGTGGGTAGCATGATTACTGTCGCCATAAAAATGTGATGTCGATATGAAAGTGAAGAACGTGCGGCGTTGTTAGAGATGGGTCTGAATGTATCGCGAGAAGAAAAGGTATGCGAATGTTGTCATCAACTCCCATCGCGAGCTGAGCTATTTGTACTCCAGACATGAGACTGGTGACCTCAAAGATTACAGAGGCCAATCTCGTCTTTATTCTTTCCAATCCCGAACGAGTGAGTGAATGCACCAATCGGATCCAGCGCCGGAAATGACTGCGACCCCTTGGCTCAAGAAGCTAGGTAAAGCTTCCTTTGCACGATCAATCCCGCGTGTCACTCTTCGACCGGGGATCATGAGCCGAGTACGCGATAGAAAGTCGTCACGAAGAACTCAGCCTAATCCTATCTATTGGTTCCGAGAAGCATAATTCTGATCCCGAGATCAGAACAAGGACAGAAGGTTACTCGCCTGTTGACGCGCTGAGAAAGAGAAATCTGCCTGCCAGCCTCTCCTATAGTCGAATTACGACGGGCAACATCCTGTAGTGTGCAGTGGAAATGACCAGGTCAAGCCTCTCATTTATCTGCCAGATAGGATCATCACATGAGCATCTTTGATCCCCTAGGTCGTGTCGGGAGGGGTCACTTTCTCTAACTTGGAATGAGATGACAATGTCTAGAGGAGCGGTGTGCTTGGAGCTCGTCGATGGGCGGCTCCCTCCCGCCCTGCCTTATCGCCGCATGCCAGCCCGATCAAGGAAGAAAAGCGTATTTGGGACAACGCGTTTTGGCGTGGGCACCGGAGATCCGGTCTGTGGTGCTCCGGATCGCGCGAGTGGCGCAAATGAAGCGTCGCAATGGCTGCTTTGCCCGGTTCTGCACCGCAAGAGGTATAGTAGATGGCATTGCTTTCGGTGGCGCAATTGGCAGTGGAGGAACCCGCACTCGTCGCTTTTGATTTAGCTCATGCTGAGACTTTTTCCTCCCCACTTGTTGGAAAGTTCGCGACCAGATCGGCGTAGTAAAGGCAGGTAAGCACTGCTAGATCACTGTGCGGTATACTATCACGTATTTCCTGAACGTTGAGTTGGCTATCAATTGCCTTACCGTTGAAGCAGTGGCGTGACCCTACCGCTGAGGATTTCTCCGGACCACCTTAGAACTGATTGTCTTCTTCCACGTGTGGTCTCATTCTCCTTGCTTGTTAATAAGGGCGGGTGTAGCGTCGCTGCGAGAGCATGGCATCGGTGATGGTAGTCGAGATCTCTGTGCCGGAGTACGAATTCCTACCCGTACATGAACGGCGAAAGGAATGCCCTGTCTTGTGCAACTTTCGGCCAACTTTAGAAACGTCCAAAAAAAACAGTGCTTCGTCATCCCGGACTCCGCAACACGACACAGAGCCAAATAACGCGTGCATCCCGTTTATGCGTTTGGCTGTGTTGATACCAAGTCATGTAACGCGCGCTCGCTTAGCCACTCCCTTATCCTCCTCATCCATCCTCCCTTTTCTACACTACCTGGCACTCCCTAGTATCTCCTGCCATGTCTCTCCTACTCACTCCACCTGCCACTTCTCATCGTGACAAGGAAAACCGCCCTCTCGTCGGCTCACGCGTAGCTTGGTCGGCACACAATGTATATCACACCGTGACGGGAAGCCCAACTCGATACCCAGAGCCGCCCAGCACCAACAAAGCTCCTTTAAAATCCATTCTTAAGAAGACCTCCTATCAGGTGCTTCCTCTACAGGACGCAGACTTGAACAATCGCGAAACCACTCCAGAACCCTTGGATCCTAGGTCAGACGTACACTACCTTGAGCATCCTGTTTCGCGTATCATTTCGCCCGACGCGTCTCTGCGCGACCTTGTTGAAGCTTACTCCATACTGGCTGCACGCATTAAAGCGGTTATGGTCATCGCCCCTCAGCTGGACATTTCGTGGGCACTCTTCCAACCCATGAAGAATAACATGATTGCTTTTGTCGATGCCATCATCCGAGACGTTGGCAAAGCCTTGGTGGATCCCACCTTTTCACCAGCGGGTCTTGATTTACCTGAACATGAATGTTTGCACCTACCGTCTCCTCAAAGCAGTCCGAAGCGGAAGAAGGGTATGAGCGCGGAACAGGTTAAACATGCTCGTGACCTCTGCACTACGTGCCACGCTGTTCTGAAGTTGCTCGGTCTGGTCCTCGCCTTGCCGCCTCTCTCACACCTCTTGAGTGGTATGTGGAATCATCTCCCATGCAGACCTGCTGACGACTTTGCAACAAGATACTCAACTAGCAGAGTTACTGACTCAAGTCCTGGCCATCCCCCTCGCACCTGAACTGCCCACTCCAAACGCGCGCAAGACCTACGCCCTAGCTATTTGGGTGCTCCAAGTCCAACGTTTGCCTTCCAAACTCCTTGTCCCCGCAAGAAACCGCATCACCTATGCGCTCCGGCGCGGCATCGAGGGTGAACTTGGCAAAGAGGGCAAGAAGGGGTCTGCAAGCGACGGTCTGAAGGTAAAAATCCAGCACCGTATGTGAATGAATAATACCAATCGTGCTAATTATATCAATAGGCCGTCCATGAACTTTCGGTTTACCAGCCGTCCACGTTCGTGCCAGCCTTCGCAGAGCTGATCCCGTCCGTCTTCGCCAACCTCCTTGCATCTACGATGGCGCTGCGCGTGCAGGCCTGCTACGCACTTGGCGGCTTCGTGATGGGACTTACGAGCCAGCGGTACACCGCGTTGCACACTCGCGTGTCGGAGATGGCTTGCTCCTTTCTCCTCACCACTGCGCCTGCGCCCGATCCGG
The DNA here is from genome assembly GCA_951802425.1 of Clavaria fumosa. Classification (NCBI taxonomy): domain Eukaryota; kingdom Fungi; phylum Basidiomycota; class Agaricomycetes; order Agaricales; family Clavariaceae; genus Clavaria; species Clavaria fumosa. The sequence continues at coordinate 3,478,623 of OX637799.1, read as the reverse complement.
AAATATTGCTACCGCTCTCAGAAACCTGTATCATCCGCACGCTCCGGACGACGCTCATCGCCACTGAGCCACCACACGTGGCACAAGGCCCGATCTGGGCGCTCTGCGTCCTCGCAAGTCTCATTGTCCTCATCGGCGGGGGGTTCAGGACCAATTCGAACGCAATGACAGTCATTCAGGCGCTGCTCAACCTCGCGCGGCGCCACGAAAACGGCAATGTCCGCCTGATTGCTTGCATCGTGTGGCGGTGCTTCGTCTGGACGTATTTTCGGCCGCCGTTGCCCGAGGATGACGATGACGAGGATCAGAATAAGGATAGTGACTGTTTGGGCGAGAAGGAAACGCTTAAATACGAAACCGACGACGATTATTTCAAGATTGTGGTAGGCGAATTGGAAGGCGGGACCGGGACTGCGATGATCGCCGCGCTCCTAGGCCATCACGCTGACGGCTGTATTGGCTACGACGAGATGTGGCAGGTCCTGTTTACGCTAAACAGCATGATTCATGCGGGCGGGGTCGTCTGCAGCGAGGCGGTTGACGTCCTGTGGCATATGGCCAAAGTAGACGCGCCTACACCAAAATGGGACGATGCACGGCTGCTCGCACGGCCTATCTTCACGGCATACCCCGGCCTGCTCTCGGCCGAGTTCAATGCATTGCAGACGATTGTGAAGCCCATGTACGAACGATGCATGTTGATGGGAGACGTCCGACCCCTCACGCGTGAAGAAATTCAAGACGAATGTATATATAACAGGGTGATAGAGATGTGGATAAAAATAATGAGGAGCGTGACCTGTGATCCAGGCGCCCCTCTACCGGTGCGTGTTTGTGAAGTTCTGGTAATTTGTCATTGGTCGACTGAAGCATTTCAATTTAATAGACTAAAGTGACTATGATTTGGAAGAAGCTGCTGGGCGCAAGGCTCACCATTGTTCAAGGTCCATGGTCCGCATCGGTATTCTTTCCAATATCAACTGAATGATTTTCCAGATAACGAGGAGCAGCTGAGTGTTTTTGCAAGAAAAAGTATTAGGACGATCACCACGATCATTGAAGACCCTCGTGTCACTATCGCGCATGCCGAAGGCACCACACGACTCGGGCCGAAACCCGAGTTGAAGCTTCCTGTCGTGCACGGCCTCTGGAAGGCTGCACGGGACGTGATTCCGCATCACTCGCTCAATAAATGGAACCATCGACTTCTGGAGACTTTGCTTGAGGTTGAAAGCGACCTGCCAGAGGATGCCGACGAGGGGCGCAGGCAATGGGCACTATTCTGCGCAGACGTTCTTGCCTGCGATATAGAGGAGATGGAGACACTCTGGGGGAATAAAGTCAATAATGGAGATGAGAAGCCACGTATACGTGAGAAGTCCCTTGCGGTGCTATGGGGCTGCTTTGCAGCGCGATGGCGGGCGGATGCCGACGCCACATGGGAGGGATCGCTGTTCTTGCTCGGGGTTCCATTCGTGTGCGAGTTCCTTGAACCTATATGATGGCCGTCCTAATACCCCTTCCTATTCACAGTGAAAACAAGGGATGGAATCTGAGTAATGACGAGTGCGATGCCTGGGAAGAACTCCTGCGGTTCACGGTAGAGAAAGGCGAGGGTGCCGGGATCGAGGCGTCTGACGTCCTCGACCACGTCGCGGACTCGGTCGCACATAATGACTATCCCGCGTCTGCATCCCACACGCGCGTCGCTGACTTGCTCATAACGCACCTCGACATAACGTGTGCACGCCAGCTCCCAGATTTCCTGTTCGCTTACATCAATGATGTGCTCGTCTCGAGCTACCCTCCCGAACCGAAAAGCAAGATCACGTCTATGTGGTTGATTCGGTCATTTACGCGGGTCGTGGACGCGTGTCCCACTGGGCTTGTCTCTGCAATGCTTGAGATGGTGCAGGATGGCCTGTGTGTCTGGTTGACGGATGAGCACGAGTGTGTCTGTCAGGATGATTACACGTTCAACGTGCGTTGAATAGAATGCTCGTTCTTTAGTTTTTTGCTGGATGGCTCATGCGAAAGTGCACCTCAGGTCCTTCCGCTATATCAAACGCTCCTCGTCAGCTTACGGTCGCTACCGCTCAGCATCGAAACGCTGGAGACGTTCTCACCGATATTGAGTGCGCCGTTCTGTGGGCGACCCTACGTTATCGCGGTTGCCATCGAGCTCTTCGGCGGATTTTGGTCAGCGACATTTGCGCAACTTCATGAACCAGCCAGGAGGTGGCCTGGACACATCCAGGCGTGCCTTAACTCCGTACATAACAAGAACAATGAGAAATGTGCCGACGATGCGATGACTCACTCCGATACGGTCCAACAGGAATCAGTAATAGCAAGGTCACTGGCCAGCGGGGCTGCTCCGCAAGATAAAAGGAACGCTGTTCAAGACAAAGAGGAACAGAACCAAATTGTGGTCCTCCAGGATTCATTATCGAAAAATAAACTGGAAGATGTGTTTGGGGAAAAGATATGCGACACTCCTTGCGTACTCGCCGAGTCTGATGTGCCCGAGCCTGATTTGCCTATCACGCCGAACGAATCTATATATCCGAGCACGCCCGTCATACAACGGCCAGAATCTCCCTCTGCGATCTGCCCGATCCGGACGCCCAAAAGTTACATGACGCCGTCGTCTAGTGGGTTCCTCGTTGGGATCAGCCGGCTCGTTCCTCCGATGCCAAGGACATCTGTTTTAAGGGACGTGCAGGGTTTCACGGCTTGTGTTGAACCGGCATCCCACTCGTCCGGCATTTATAATTTAGGTCGTTCTGATGATCCCTGCTTGTCCGACGGGTCGAGCGACGAGGACTCGTGGCCTGATCTTACGGTGGAGCACACGCCGTTACCTATGTCGTTGGGCAAGCGCCATCGTCGTAACATCGATCATGAGGATGCGGCTGGAAGGGTTGAAAGAGCAGCGAAGAAGGGTAAGACGGAGGCAACCTCGACGCAGGCTGTTTCGCCGCCGCCAACACCGGCGGACGACGAGAGCGAGAGCGAGGATGAGCGCACCGTCGTGGAGAATCTTGTGAAGGGCATCGCTTTTTACGACGCGACAACGCTGGTGGGAGAGGTGTTTGGGACGGCATCGACATCGACGGTGGAACATAGGAAGATGGCGCCGATTTCGTGCGAACGGATACGCCGTCCTGGCGTCTTCATGGACGCAGTGGAGCTGCCAACGATGGACTTGATTAGGAGTCGGAATAGGCATAATAAGAAGGTGCGAGGTCGGGCTTTGATCGATCGAGGGTACATCAGCGAAACGGAAGCGGAGGCTATAGTGGATGAGCCGGTGGCGAAGTCGGGCCGCCTGAAGCGACGTAGCGATAACGTGGCGGTAGTGACGCACAGGCGGAGGAAGATTGTGACATCCCCACCATGTGAGTTGTGTTGCCTCTACATTTTGATTTCCTCATGTGCTTATTGCGGGCGAATCACTTCTTTCCGATTTAGGCTCAGAAGTAGACTCGTCGCTTTGTGAGGCGGAAGAGATCGAGTCTGAGGCTTCGAGTGACGATGGTCCGCATTTGGGACAAGTGACGCCTGATCACCTTACATCACCTGAGCCTAGGTGGTTTGAATGCGATCCACCAAGTGACGACTCGATTGTTTCCCCCACCCGGGATGTCGCGGCTCGTCGGAGATCAATAAGAGTTTAATCGCACCTAGTTTTTGTTGCATCTTCGGTCATGTATTTTTATCATTCTCTGTACATTTTCTGTACTGTAGTAAATGCTACTAGTAATTGATCAATTTTCTAATCTTCGATGTTCTCATCCTTGTGGGCTGTGCTGTCCAATGCTTCTTCAATCATCTCACATGTATCAAAGGGAGTAGGTGTTTGCTGCAGTACATCCACTCTATGTTGAACATTAGGTTTTGCTTTTTCAAGTGAGTCTCAAATCAACTGGCAAACTTTGTTGCATACAATGCATCTCACCCCTTAGTCTCACAAGACAGGTTTTGGATAATGCAAGAGCAGGAGGATGCAGAGTTGGTATTCAGACTGACTAGCTAGAGCCTTAGTCTATGAGCACTTATACTAAAAGTCCAGGGTGATGCTAGTGACAGAGATAACTCCAGTAAACTTTGAAACTACAGAATCTGCTCATAGCTACAAAGTAAATGTGCAGGAGTCAGGAAGTGTAACTACAGGGCTACAAGATGGAGATGGAATCTGATGGGGACAAATGTTAAACTACTAAGTATGCATTGGATTTCAGTAAATTTTGCATTCTACCTGAGCACAACACCCACTTGGAACATGACCAAAGGTAAAGACAGCCTAGCACACCTTTACACACTGAACTATTTGTCAGAAATACTTTATATTATTTACCTACAGCAATCTGTGAATCATTGACTCATTGCACTCACCACTAGGGTACTGTAAGGAAGAAGAGACACTATTTTTGGCTTTCATGGTGCTCCAGCTAGGCTTTTGATGTCTCGAAGTAATTGTGGGTTCCGCAGGCGATCCTGTAGTTTTGATGTATCATATGCACCAATTTGATGCATTTGAGTGATGAACAATTAGCATCAATTGGTGCATGCACCTGATGTATCACTTTGGAGCATCTGATGCATTACCTCCTCATTGAGTGTGGATGGTACATCTGATATATCATGATGCATCTGCCATAGCCATAGACAGTGAATGTATCATGCATACATAATGTTGATGTATCAGCATGTCAGCATCTGATGTATTGTTGAAGCTGTTCTGGAAATTTGGCACTTCTGATATAACATGGACATCCAATACATCACTGCCAATGCTTATCCAAAAATGTATAAAAAAGTGAATTTATTATCATCAAACTTAAACTTATTACTGTATTACAGTAATGACTAATATTAAGTCTATTTCTCTTTAAATTCTATTTATTCACACTCTATCTCAAGTCCCACACTTGGGAGAAAGTGGGGTGGGGAAGCAGGGCAAGTTGCTGTATTTATATGCCGCACTTTGTGGCTGTGCAAACGCGTGACATGGTAACGTTGATTAGGTGTTACCATGTCACGCGTTTGCACAGCCACAAAGTGCGGCATATAAATACAGCAACTTGCCCTGCTTCCCCACCCCACTTTCTCCCAAGTTTGAGACTTGAGATAGAGTGTGAATAAATAGAATTTAAATAGAAATAGACTTAATATTAGTCATTACTGTAATACAGTAATAAGTTTAAGTTTGATGATAATAAATTCGCTTTTTTATTCATTTTTGGATAAGCATTGGCAGTGATGTATTGGATGTCCATATATCAGAAGTGCCAAATTTCCAGAACAGCTTCAACAATACATCAGATGCTGACATGCTGATACATCAACATTATGTGTGCATGATACATTCACTGTCTATGGCTATGGCAGATGCATCATGATATATCAGATGTACCCATCCACACTCAATGAGGTAATGCATCAGATGCTCCAAAGTGATACATCAGGTGCATGCACCAATTGATGCTAATTGTTCATCACTCAAATGCATCAAATTGGTGCATATGATATATCAAAACTACAGGATGTGGTGGGGTTCCGAGGGTAAGGAACATTTTCTGAGGCCTCTGCCCCAGCATGCGAATGACACCGCCTCAAGTGTCGCTTGTTTGCCAGCGCCATGCCGCTGCCGCTGCCGTCGCGCCGTCTCCGCACTCGTGCTATGGCCCGTAGCGGATACTTGCTGAGACAGGACCGTGCGCGCGGCCCCCTCTCCGCACTGCTTGCCTTCGCCCACCAGCTTGAGGCAGCCCAGTGTCGGTACGCACTCCGTGCCCGTGCTCAGCTGCAACGCTGACCCCCCAGCGGCTTACTAGATACGCTCTGACTCTTTCGCTTCTTGCTAGCTCGTCACTCGCATCTCTCTAGTAAGTACCCTGGACACGCTACGCTCATTCTGCGTTTCGCACTCATTCACTACTCTAGACTTATCACTCATCAGTTCTTCGGATTCTCTTCTCCGACATCAACAACCTTCGGATGCCTCACAGTTCCGAGGATGTTCGTGCGCAGGTTGAGCGTCTGCAAGGTCTGGTCGAGCACATTCAGCTGGGCCATCTCAACGTTTCTGAGCTCATGCGGGAGCTTCACCGTCTCAACTGTACCCCGGAGCAAGCCCAAGATTACCTTGAGCAAGCCACCGCTCTCCTCGATGGCCTACAGCCGCCCGCAGATCAGCCTCCACACTCTCAGGCCGGCCCTTTGCGGGATACTCCTCTCGTTGACCGCATCGGCTCTCCTCCATTCCCAGAGTCTCCAACACCATCCCGACCAGGTACGCCGGGTGGTACTGGCCAGAACCCTGTCGAGCAGGCCGCATGGGCTGCACTCGAGAGACGTTACTGTGAGATACTCGCTCCCGTTGTGTCCGGGCCACCTCGTTCAGCAACCTTGCCGTCTATGCCAGCGGGGCCGGCAATGCCACCGACTCCGTCCGCCCTCCTTACCGGGGCTCCTCATCTTGCAAAACTCGTTGGTGCTGTCCGTGATTCTCACCTCGAAGAAACTTATCGGCTTTGTCATCTTTATGCTGTTGACTGTGACGAGGTCATCGATCTCGTCCAGCAACATCAACTTCGTGAGCCTTTGTCCAGACAGGTCTGGCATGACATTATCCTCAATCGGATGGTTCCCTTTGACAAATTGTATGCGGCAATGGACCCTGGGTATGATCCCAACGATGATGCCAAAGACTTTGCGGCCGACTTCGCAATCATCAAGAAAGACTCCCTTCTGTGTAAGAAGGCTGTCCGGCTGGAGTCAGATTGGTCTCGGGTCTTTGATGCCTGGGTTGCTGGTGTCGTCCTCGTCTATCCCCACTGAGCTGAAGAGCTTGCTGCCTATCGGCACATTGTCATGGACCTTTTCCGCTCGTCCGGAGAGGATGCGGCCATTGCAATCAGGTTCGATGCCGAAGTCCGAGAACGCTATGCGAAGAATCCATTCCACCTTGATGATCACCTCCGCCTCAACGCACCACTTCTTTCACAGATTATTGCTGCTACGAGAGGAGGTAGTTCGAGTTCGAAATGTCCTGCGGTCCCTGAAAAAGGGAATCCAAAGCGCCCTCAGGCCATTTGTGAGAATTGGAATTTTGGCCGATGTAATGACAGCTCTTGTCCGAATCGGAGGAGGCATAATGTTTGCAGCGAGTGTGGTGAGATGCACAGAGCCTTCGACCGTGATGCCTGCTATGCTAGGTTGGCAGCCAGACGAAGGCGAAATGTCACCACCCTCACCTCTAGCGACAAGCCACGTCGAGCTACAGACCCAGCGAAGGACTAGGATGGTTCCCTCTCTACCCAGTAAACGCAAAGCATCTGATCTTCTTTCTTCTCCGCGTTTCAAGCATGGCTATGCCTGGTCTGATTGCTCCGACAACATTTCTCCCTCTGCATTGTTCACTGAATCAGCTCCTCCTCTTCCTTCTCCACCACAGCAGGTTCTCAATGACCCCGCTGTCCAAGCGGTACTTTCCGCTTATCGTAATAAACTCAAAGTCGAAACTCCATTTGATGTCAATAAACTTGAATTATTTCTCTCATCTCACCCCAACCAACCCTTTGTCTGCTCCATAATCAATGGGCTTCGTGAGGGGTTCTGGCCCTTAGACGAAGGAGAGTGGGTAACTGACCCCACTGACGAACCACTCAAAAACTATTCTACCTCCAACAAAGACCTTCAGGCAATCCGGGATTTTCGTGATCGCGAGATCTCCCAACACCGATGGTCTGAGATCCCCAGAATACTTCCTGGAATGAAGGTTTCACCACTGTTTGTAGTCTGGCAGGACGGTAAACCGCGAGTTGTGACTGATCATATTGCCTCCGGTCTCAATGATGGTATTCCACGAGAGGATGCAAAGGTCAAATACTGTACCATTTAACTCAATTCACCACTATGTGTTACGCGTTACACATCTGGTGAATTGGGGGTTTCACCAAAAATGAGTGTTATGTGTGACAAGGAGTAACATTCACCACCCTTGAAAAAATCCCTCTCAGCCATGTCCGCACTCAAGATACCTCCAGATATCCTGAAAGAGTATCTCCCAAGCCAAAAACTACCCATAGCTGATCTCCTGGCTTTTGATATCCCTCGAGTGACAGGCAAAACCTTCAAAAGTTTAACATTTTCTAGCAAACCTCCTAATATCTCGCCTGACAACATAAAAGCCCTCCTTCGCAGCACAGCACCCTCTCCTGCAGTGATCCAAAATTTGCATCAAGGCTTACAATTGGCATCTCCTGAAATCAAGTCTTTAAAATGTGTAGGAAGTCAATCAACAGAGGAAACTTTTCTCCCCCTGTGGATCATCACCTACTGGCTTGCCATCCTTCACATTCTTGAGCATAGAGAGTCTTGGTCCTGTGCTCATCAACCCAATTTGGTAAGTAGTTGAATCAATTCACCAATTTGGACTGTTATGCATTACATGTGTTACTTTTCACTGATTTTGAGAGCTGCGTTACGCATTACCGGTGAATTGAGTTAAATGGTACAGTATGACGATATGCGAACATTCGGTCAATGTCTCCATGATGCTCGTCGCAAAAACCCTGGCCGTAGCCTTCTCACCTACAAGTCTGATGTAGCAAAAGCCTTCTTAAACCTGCCCACTCACCCGTGCTGGCAGATCCGACAAGTTGTCTGCGTCGACGATCAGTCATACATTGTTCTGCGCCTAGTTTTCGGCAACCGTGCTTCGCCGCGTATTTGGTGTGCCGTCTCCAGCCTTATCTGCTGGATCGCAGTCCGCAGGCTGGGAGTTGTCGACCTCCATGTTTACATGGATGATTTCTTTGGGTGGGACTTCACTGATCGCGTGCTACACTTCAGAGGAGTGCTTCGGCCCTCACGTCAGATCCAACTTCTTTTGCTTTGGGAGGCAATTGGCTGCCCTTTTGATAACGAGAAGCAGGTCTCTGGATGCCCTCTCAAAATCATTGGTTTCCTTGTCGATATCAATGAGGGAACCACGTCTCTCACACCTGGGACTGTGAGTGACATTGTCACGAAGACGACCGCATTCCTCGCCACACCGAATCGTCAGCCGCCTCTGCGAGAATGGCTTCGCCTTGCAGGCCATCTCAACTGGTTGTTAAATGTACTTCCTTGGGGCCGCCCAGCGTTGACAGAGCTTTACCGCAAAATCGGCGGGAAGTCTGCTACTTCACGTGGTATATTTCTTAACGCTGAGGTACGGAGGGATCTCGGGTGGTTGGTAGACACAATTCCCGATGCGATTGGGATCAGGTTCGTTGATACTGGGCTATGGGAAGACGGCACTCAGGCTGCAGATATGGTGATGTGGACTGATGCCAGTCTCCATGGTGCCCTGGCATTCGTCTTTGCAGGGAACGGATTCGCTTATCACCTTCGCCCACCTTCGCCTGGCATCAAGATCGACATCCTATTCCTTGAACTCATCGCTATCCTTTCAGCCGTTCACCATGCCACCTCACTTTCTACTCCTCCTCCTCACCTCCTTCTCTGGACCGACAGTCTTGATGCGGTTGGTCTCTTCGACTCACTGAAAGCAAGCGAATCCATTCATAATGGGGTCCTCCTTGCTGTGGGTTCCCTCATCCTTCGCTCCGGTGTTGACCTACGTGTTCGACACATAGCGGGGAAGATGAACGTGCGCCCAGACTTACTCTCTCGGCTTCGTCTTGACGAGTTCGCTGCTCGTTTTCCTTCATACCGCGTCCGCACATTCGAGCCACCTCGACACCTCTTGCCGGCGCGATGGCGGGAGTCCTTTTGAGCATGTTGGGCGAGAACCGTGTCTCTCGCACGGCTCGCCCACCCATGTCCTTGGCTGTCTTAGATGCCCGCACGAATTTCCTTCGCGCCAATGCTATCGAGAGATCTACTTTCAAGAACTACGCCACTGGGGCTCGTGATTACATTATGTTCTGCCTCGGTCATTCACTCCCTCTCGATCCAACTCCTGAGACTCTGAGCCGATACATTGCCTACACCTCGCAATTTATTGCATCTGCTCCAAAGTATCTTACAGGCGCGCGGCACTTCCTCAAGGCCCTGTATCCTGAGTTCGAGCAGAACAGGGCACATCCTGATGTTCGTGCCACGATCGCTGGCGCACGGAAGCTGCGCGCGGATCCCGTCAGGCGGAAACTGCCCCTGCGCACTGCTCACCTTGTTGCCTTCACTCAGTGTGCTCAGATATCCGGGGCATACGATGATCTGCTTTTCGCAACTCTCCTATCTTGTGCATTTTATGCTTGCCATCGCATTGGGGAGCTTGTCTGGAGCAACGACCGACAACTCCATGACTGGCGAAAGGTCATCAAGCGGGCTACGCTTACGTTCGACGGCAGACGCGCACGCTATCACCTCCCTTATCACAAGGGCGACCGTTTCTTTCGTGGGACGGACATCCTCTTTACCTCTCAGCAGGACGCAGACCCTATCATCCTCCTTGAGCAGTATGTCATGCGACGGGATGCCCGTCATGGCATCCGTGCTGCCCTCTTCATATGCGAAAACGGTCGGGTGCCGACTCGCTCGTGGTTCGACGCCAGGTTTTTCGCTGCGCTTGACCGCTTGTTCGGTGGTCACTCCGCACGCGCTGGCGGGGCCACTTACTACGCATCGCTTGGCCTCCCCGAGGACATTATCCAGGCACTCGGACGATGGTCATCCAGCACCTGGAAGGACTATATCCGCGAGAACCCTACGGTTCGTGCGGAGGCGCAACTTGCCGCCTTGCCGCTGTTGCCACGTCGCTAGGGTGTCACATACCAGTCGTCACCCATCACACACAACACACCTCATCTCTTTTCACCGCCTCCATCCCCCTCACTCACTCACTCCATACGCCTCATAGCCCTTCTTGCATCTCTAAAAGCCCGGGGAGCCCGGTCGGGCACTCCGTTTGCCCTAAAACGAGTGTGCGACGAAAGCAGAGGTCGAAGTAATTGTGGGTTCCGAGGGTAAGGAACATTTTCTGAGGCCTCTGCCCCAGCATGCGAATGACACCGCCTCAAGTGTCGCTTGTTTGCCAGCGCCATGCCGCTGCCGCTGCCGTCGCGCCGTCTCCGCACTCGTGCTATGGCCCGTAGCGGATACTTGCTGAGACAGGACCGTGCGCGCGGCCCCCTCTCCGCACTGCTTGCCTTCGCCCACCAGCTTGAGGCAGCCCAGTGTCGGTACGCACTCCGTGCCCGTGCTCAGCTGCAACGCTGACCCCCCAGCGGCTCACTAGATACGCTCTGACTCTTTCGCTTCTTGCTAGCTCGTCACTCGCGTCTCTCTAGTAAGTACCCTGGACACGCTACGCTCATTCTGCGTTTCGCACTCATTCACTACTCTAGACTTATCACTCATCAGTTCTTCGGCCCACCCACCTCTCCCTATTTTTGTGTTTCTACCTTCTGCTTCTTGTATTTGTGTCGCATGTATTTACATAGTCGGTAGCCCTTCTTGCATCTCTAAAAGCCCGGGGAGCCCGGTCGGGCACTCCGTTTGCCCTAAAACGAGTGTGCGACGAAAGCAGAGGCTCATTATATCAGCCATCTGTCCCAATTTTAGAATTCCTCAGGCCTATTATCTCACTTTGCACTGCTTTCATGTGCTGCCAAACTTGATTATGCAAGATGAAAGAAGGTCAGATGTATTTCTTCTACCTAAGCCAACAGCACGGAGGTCTCAATGGTCATGGCAAACGAGTAACTGGTCCACCATTTTTATTTATTTATTGAGAGAAACCACTATTGGCGAATATTCAGGGTCAGCGATGTATTTCGGTCGCTCCTGAAAATACTAGACTCAGGAACGCAGATTTTATGAATTTAACTGATGTTAACCTACACGTCTATTCTGGGTGATATATTTGATGAGCAGAGAAACGGCGCTATTCGGAGAGGGGGGAATCAGACAAAGAGCGCTGCCGTGGAATCTCGTGAGGGATCATACCTGATAGCAACAAGTAACAAATTCCAGAAGAAGCCGACCACTGTAGAGGAGCGCGTCAGCAATGTATCGATGATAGAAATGTATACTCACTATCAGACGTTGTTCCGGCAACGATGGGGATGCCTGGTTGACTGTTTCGCACATTTGGCAAGGCAAACAATAGCCCCGACGAAATGGCAATGATCGCAGGTTCCACTTTCTTCTCCCTGAACCATATAGACATGGCGGTGATGAAGATACTAAGACTAAGAGCCCACATGACTTTTCAGACTCCAGGATCAGTGTGACGTTCGAGAATAATAAAAGTTTACATGCATACATGTGAAGATAATGATTGCGAACACTATGGAGGTATCGCTGCGGCGGACCGTAAAGGTGACTTGCAGCTGTGATCCGTCGTCGGTCAAGCCCTGGAACTTTGTGTCGATACTGAAACCTTGGACAGTGCCGAGTCCAAACACCGTGAGGGGTAGAGGTTTGGATGATGTGAATGCTGCCATAGTGTAGTCCGCGGAATATACGTCGAACGGATACCTGTTGATGTCCCCTGTCTTCAAGTGAATTACAATTGTAGGATCAGACGTACAACAAAGACAAGATTAATGGTTTACCAGAATTTGACTTATGGGGCGATCCGCCATGACCGTCTTGGCGGGGGTGTCGACCGTTGTCGTCCCCAGCAAGAGGCGAACTAGACGTTCAAAGGACATGTCTAATGTTCGTCAGGCGACCTGGGTTACCAGAGCTCACCTGGAAGTGCTGGAACTATAAGAGTCCCATTCAATGACGCCAGTTGGTTGATCGGTTGGAATTCGAAATGGAAACCAAGCTGCATGATTTTCGTCAGTTCTAGAAGATTAATACAAAATTCCGAACATACTGCATTGCCAGACCTGCCAGGATCAAAAGCATCAACATTGAGGAGGACCGCTAGGGCTGGATCGGTAGATGTCCAATTGGTGAACTCATTTTCCACGTCTGTAGAGTCTACGTTCACCCCAAACGCGACTTTACAAGAAAAAGAGTGAGTGGTAAAGGATGTCACGATTGACGAGATCATTTTACCCAGTTTGCTCCTCCTTTTGACACCGTCCTTGAAGTTAAGGAATCCTAGGACGGAGATGAGTGCAACCATGACTGCCGTAGACACGGCGAAGAACGTTATCCAACGCTTGTTGAGCGAGGGCATGACTGTAATTTGCGACTGTAATTTGCGTCTGGCACTTTGCTTTTTCAACTTATATGAAATGGTCCAATGGTTGCCATCACGGCATGTGTCAAAGCTTGAAACATGAATGAAAAGGTTTGCCGGGTCCTCGAGGCCTCTTCATATACCGAATTACGTCATTACCACTGTATCCGGCAACCTCGTGTCCATTAGGCATTTTGACTAGAGCTGAGAGAGGGTTCAACAACCATTTTTTTGAGCTGCAGGAAACATGAGAGCATTCCCCAATTTACTGTACAGTGGGGACCGCGGACAGGACGGCCTTATGTTGGCTCTGAGGCTAGCGCCAGCGCCAGCTTGGCAGCCTTTGTCTAATGTTTGGAGACAAGCAACGAATTTGAAAGTGGCGTGATTTTCTCTTGGCGTCACCATCACCGTCCTGCCTACCCTCACCCTCACCCTGCTGTCGCTTCGCCACCACCCGCACCGCCTTACATCAGTGAAATAGTTTGGATAGGGGCTTGGTATAAACTAGTTTATACCTGTCTATAACACCTAGAGGTGTTAAGAACCGCTTAAAACCACTTAAAACCAGTTTATACCTAGCCCCTGTCCAAATGATTTCACTGATGACTACCATCGTCTCGCCCGCACATCGCCTTCACCCCACTGTCGCTTCACCTTGGTTAATCCGCCCGCTTTGTCACCAACTGCCCCACTGTTCCCTTGCCCCGCCTGCCCTCGCCCCTTTTAGCTGTTGCTTCGCCACCGCCCTGCCATCGCCTCGCCCCCCCCCCCCCCCCCCATCACCTCGCCCCACCGTTGCCCCGCCTTGTTTAACCTGCCTGCCTTGTCACCAGGCATAACTGGCAGAGGCGCGGACAAAACTGAACACCCTGGGGTTGGAAACCTCGATATGCTTGCTTTAAGGGCGTTAGAAATTCTGCAATTCACACGTGCGCCCTAATCGGGTTAAAGCATGTCGAATTCCTCTTTGAACTGGCGCACATCCGGAGTCGATAGACCAACCTCCCAGCTGTCATAATCATCCTCCATTGACATGGAGAACTGGTTTGGGTGTGATACTGAGTGTCGGCGCATTCGGCGTAGGTCAGAAGTGTTCATAGATGCTTCTCTCGACCCCGACACGGACGGCCTGGCATCTAGTAATACAGAAGACGGGCTAGTTTCTGGTAGCATTGAGTTCCTTGAAGACCTTTCTCGTCTTATACCTGTATTCATATCATAAGCAAAGGTTTTTTGCGCGGGCTCCGTACTGGCCCTCTTCCGTTTCGCATATCGATCCTCTGAAATCATGTGTTACAATCAGTGTAGTGTGCACTTTGAAGATTGTCATACCATTTTCGGGCAATCGCTTCCCAGGAATTGGCGCATGCCACGGCGCGTCAAAGGAAAGTTTATTGCTCAGTCCATCGATCAACGCAGCACCAGTGTCTTCAGGCGCTCCGCCAACCGCAGGAATGTGGGAGATGGCCCCGAGGCCGTTGGCAGCATCCTGGAGACGCCACGGTGGTGTGGCACGATAGCCTTGAACCTCGGAAGAGGACATGACAATGCTGCTACTTTCAGCAGAGATCGAGGTGGCGAATCTCATTTTTTCTGACAAAGACGCGATTCGCTGGTCAAAGTTCTTCCCGAATATCGACCATCCGGAGAAATAAGGAGATAGACCAGCCAGGGAGGACTGAGCCCCATGCCTCGCCCTAGGGGCGGACCCATGGCGCGGTTCTGAATCAGGGACGTGGGATACCTGTCAGTGAAGCAGCGGCGTTACTACAATCCACGCTGATTAAATTGAATACAACGTACAGTGTCCTGAGATGTCACAATTAGCAAATTGCCGCCGAACACATCTTGATAGGCTTTCAAAACAATTTGGATGGCTTCAGGGCATGTGCCGATACCTTCGGCACTGACATAAATCTCTTCCCAGAACTCTGCGAACGCCCTGGGTCCCAGCGCGGGCGGTGGAACGTGGACGAAAGCGGAAGTCAGGAAAGGCGCCAATTTGTTAAGCACATCTCCTGATGGAGTAATCTCACGGGCAGCGTCAAGGATCACAGTGTAGAGGGGAACAATCTGGTATGTCGTCTATGCTTCAATGTTCAGACCGTAATACAGTAAAAACTTACATGACGGTTGTATTCGGAATCAAGCAACGCCTCGGATTCGTCCTCGATCCATACACAAAGCCCTGATTGCATTATTCCAAGGATATGGAGGACGGTGGTATCAGTAGCTGTACGAATCAGGCGCCGGATATGTCCGAAAATCTTGAGCAACGCAGACAATTGCTCTGTCCTCGGCGGATAATGGGTCCAGAGAGTATGGTTTACGACCGTCAATACTGTCGTCGGTAATACTTCGACGCGGTCAAGATTCAGGTGGACGATGATCAGCGCAACCAGTCTTAGTGCGTCTCGTATCCTATTGCATGAAATAAGTTTACAATAAGCCAAGTTCTGAAAGAGACACACGCGTTCGTTGCATCAGCGACGCGCTCCACAATGCGCTCAATGATCTGTGTCGGTCGAGTAGAAACAGCATCCGCTTCAACGAAAGTAGCCTTAAGCATATCATCCCAAAGGCCCATCTCAATCTCAGAGATATCCCAAGCTCTGGAAACGAGATTGGATCAATTAGTAGCAAACTCAGCAAGTTGATTAGGCCGCAAACTGCACCTCAGTGGTAATGCGAGAAGAGCCACTGCCGCTTCGCAAGTGAAACTCGACGGAGTAGATGACCACTGTTTCGCCACGACAGCCCATAAATGCCGCTTTACATCAACCTTGCTCTGATCCTCATTTCTGATGCACATTCTTTCGACGACAGAAGGAGTGGTTTGTGGTATCAAAGCTGCGCATAACCCGCTCCAATGGCTTTCGATCTCAGAAACATCCAGCGGGAATTCCAATTGGAGGACAGCCGCAAGGATAACTTCTGCAGGAGCAGCTAGCAGTGCGCCCTCAAAAACCTGGGTCATCACCGTCCATAGCCTTGCAGTCAAATACAACCGCCGAGCTTGTGTCTCGACCACGCTCGATGACGAGTGGGGCGAAGCAAGGAAATCGACGATAATGGCGCATGCTCTGGCTGAGACTGATGGAGATGTTGTGAGGCGTTCCCACCCTTCCGCCAATTGTGACTGAACGAGGAGCAAAGACTGCCAAGCATGAATCAGATGATTCTAGGTACCGAACGAATGAAAAGATAGCATAAATCGTAATAACGATGCACGCACGTCGGAAAAGTTTTTTTGTCCCGAAACTAGATGGGCAGCTTGAACGAGAAGGGCCATCAGACTATCCCAATGGCGAAGAATCTCGGCTTCGGTCAACTGTCGGACGATACCGAGGTCAAATTCTCCCAAACTGCATACCAATGCAACTTGTTCGTCCCAGCTGGCGTGCATCAGCGTCCCATCGAAGAGGGCCGACGTGAGAATCGTGTTGCGTTTCCACACGTGCCTCGGTGAATGCGCAACAACAGGGTCACCGATAGAGCTGACCAGTCTCGCTAGCATAGCTAGCGCTTGCCGCTGCGCCGACCGGTCGTTACATTTCATCATTTCGTCGAGCACAGTCACGCATTTTGAGACAAATTCTAATTGAATGTCTTGTCCATCCGCATGTTCTGCACCGTCCTCCTGCGCTTTGCCGAGAGCAGCGGCTACGAGGGCACCGCCTAACCCTTCCCTCAGCTCCTGTTTGAGCGTAAGGAAAGCTCGCTCTTCAACATCGGGGATCTCTGTAGAACCCGGTTGTCGCAAAGGGATACCCGACCACGCCCAGATGAGACATCGCCAAACATGAGATTGGAGTGTACCGATCGCATTGCATTTATGCGCAGCAGCGCGAGCGAGGGAGGTAAATATGAGCTTGACAGAAGCGGGATGTGCAAAGAGTGAACGGTCGAGGAGGACGATCAAGGAAGCAAGGACAAGCAATGTCCAGGCTGGACCCTCCCCTGAATATGCAGGAGCGTCAACCGTGAAGGATGTAGACATAATGGTAGTGAGATCCGGAGATGGGGCCGGCTCGTCCTTCAAAGACTGGGATTGGATAAATTCCTGAACATGCTTGGAAATTACTGCCTCTGAGTGACCAGGTATTTCTCCTTGTATCTTAGACCAGGCGAAGCAATTGAGTATACATGCTACTTGATAGCGTACCTCAAGAGAGTCGCAGGTAAGGTAGATGAGTACTGAGGGCAACAATGAGGAGAGAAGTGGTGCGAGATGGTAAGAATGCCGGTGTAACAACACGCAGATAGTCTGAAGTTCATGTGTCAATGTATAAAAGAAGCAGCAGCGGACCTAATCAGGCACCTTGATTCCGTCAACTCTCATTTCATCATCAGCTTGGGCACGAATGTGTTTGAGCAAGCGAGCCACAGCAGAGAGTATGGTATGCAGTTTGGGTACAAGTACAGAATCTGGCAGTCGTTGTGATTGCAGAATCCATGCCGCAAGGGTAATTGTCTTCCTATGATTAGGAGTAGGAAGAGTCGGTGCCAGAACGATAGCAAGAACATCTCCAAACATCGCTTCGAGCTCCCATGCTGCACATTTTTCAGCTTCTGGATATTTCGCGCAAATACTAGGTTATCTTACAGTCAAAGGAGAGGTATAATGTCGCGTGCATGAATATATCGGACAAAGTGCGCAAAGCTTGGTGGCAAAGAAACGTGGTGTCCACGATGTATTTCATCATGTCTTCGGGCAAACCAGAAGGCACAGAGTATTCGGACGCTGGGTGTGGCAGCGGGTGACTCGGATAAGGATCAACAAAACAGCGACGAATATCCCTTCGAATACAATAGTGGATTTTATTGTGGTGAGCTTTAAACGATGTCAATGCGAGAAAACGCGCTTCGTGCTGAGAAAGGCGGTTGCTGAGACACCGGATCTTGCTCGAAAACGTTGCATAGGCATCGATGACGTCGTGCAGACATATGTCGGTTGCACCGCTAGACGTGGATTCTAAAAGGGTATTGATAAGAGATACGAAATAGTCTGGATCATTCAATGGATCATTGGCGGGAGAAAGTTGTGCTTGTCGCTCGACCATCGATCCTAGTCACGAACACGAATGGAATCGCAGATTGCTTGGACTTGGATAATGGAGTAATTGGATCCTCGTGATTCGCCGGCGGCGCGTGGCATCTGCTTTATGAATGGAACTAACGATTTTATGAATTTGATGATCGAGCAGCAGTGCAGCGACAGCTCGAGTGGTGGAGAGGCGCCAAGTCTGTAATAGCAGTTGGCGCAAGCGACACTAGTTCAGTTGGAAATGCCACAGCAGCGGTCCAAAACGACTTTACGGATCACGTGGTCTGGCCAACGCGTACAAAAGCGTGAAATGAACCCCAGGCATCCGCAATCACACAAGCGCTAGTGTATTGACCCCCCCCTACTAAAAAAACATAGTGAGATTCCGCGTACTACGCGAATCTCATTATGTTTCTTACTTACTACTAGCGGTTAAATGCAGTTTTCACAATGAACCCAGCACAACTAGTCACTAGTCATTGGTTGTGCTGGGTTCACTATGAAGACTAACACTAAACCGCATTGCACGTTGCAAAACCGCCAAGACAAAATTCCTTCGTCGCTTAAATACCCCCCACATCGAGGAGACCTTTCATATCAAACAACAATTCACTGTCCTTGTCATTCCTTACAATAGACGCAGGCCGAAATGCTTTTCCTGATCAAATCCTTGCTCCCTTCTTTGCTCTTCTCTGCTCTCTTGTCCTCTACCTGGTGTATGCCATTGGCATTGCCTGGAGATTTCGTGGAACGTTCCCTCGTGCCGCGTTTCGTTTTCCCAACGATATCCCTCCCAGCTGCTTCAACGGTTTGGAAAATAGGGGACACTGCTAGCGTGGTGTGGTGCGTCTTCCCTTTCCCTCATGTATCTAAGCACAAGCCGAAACCGAAAAACAGGGATCCTACTGGCGTACCGGATGGCACGATGGCAATTGTTCAATTGAGCTACTTTGCAAGCGAATTTGATGAGAGAAGAGGTAATTTCCCCCCCCCCCCCTCCGGCCCGCTGTATGCATGACTCTGACCACATCTCCCTTGATAGTCTGGAAGTTAGCAAAAAGCGTCCCTTTGACTGCTGGCAAAATATTGATCAGAGTCCCGCAATTGGAACCACGGAGTGACTATCTCCTCACTTGTGAGTATCAAGCGACTGCATGGATAGCCGTTTTGCTGACGGATGGCCACTAGTATCGTCGGGTGATAGTTATAGTCGCAGTGGCGCATTCACCATTACCGCAGCGTGATCGCGAGTGCACACGACTGGTTCCCGGTGTTTCTCGTTCTCGAGTTGCCCCTTCTGCCTACGTCCTTGATTTTTTGGCCCTGGACGGCATGATTACACTTTCGTTTTCACACGTTACTGCGCATATATGCACTTTGTATCCTTATAACTGGTCGATATGCAGCCTGGAATGCAAACATCCGTCCTGTGTTATATCGTTAAGCATAACTCTCATATTGCATAGGTTTGGGGGCCTGTCCTAGCCTCACATCCCAGGCAATATATGTTCAACGTTCAAGCTCGACCTGCTGAGCACTTGACAATCTGCCCTCTTGTAAACGATTCCGGCAACAACAATCTGCGAATTTGACGCCCCCTCTGACCTGCTCTTTCCTGCTCTCCTCTCCGCATGACGACAAATTTTATTATAAGTATAAGTCAGTTTTCATCGTGGGCACGATGAGTGGCTGTGCCTGTGCGCCTTTTACCGAATGGTAGGAATAAATTCTCTCACACTTTTCAACGTGTTGGTGAGGCTAAAGCAAGGTCATTCCTCAGATGCATCGCCGTTCTCATTCACCACCTCCGCGTATCAGAAACAGAGGTATAGATTACCACCGCCACCATCATTACGACGAACGCGACTTCGGTGACAGAGACCCCAGATTCGTCGCCCGTGGCGGCAGGGAAGATACACACAGACGCCACGAGCGACTGCGGGGCAGGGGAGGTTACGAGCGCCACAATTCGTCGCAGGGACGAGAGCGGCCTCCGCACAGAGATAGAGACAAGAGCCGCGAACGAGACGACCGCGAACAAGGCTGTGTCCGCGGCGTTGACGGTGACCCTTCAGCCTACGGCAGTCGTCGCAGAGTGCCCTCCCGGTCTCGCTCGCGCTCCACCCCTGCAGAAGACAAGACGAAACCCAACTTTGGGTCCTCTGGTCTTTTGGCAGCTGCTACCAATACGGTGAAAGCGAGGGACGGGACGAGCACTGTGTTGAAGTACAACGAACCCCCAGAAGCTAGAAAGCCACTTTTGGGTTGGAGACTATACGTTTTCAAAGGCAGTGAGCAAGTTGGTGCGAGCTTAGATGTGCTTTGATTCCAGGAAGCCCTGGATGACCTGTGCCTTTTCAGACTTGCTTCACATTCATCGACAGAGCGCGTATCTCATTGGAAGGGATCGCCTTGTGGCGGACATCGCAGTTGAACACCCGTCCTGCTCAAAGCAACACGCCGTAATCCAATGTCTGTTAACAAATGCCGTGCTTCGGTCACATGCCTCTGAAACGCTTTAACAGACAGGCAAGTTCAAGAGAAGGACGAGTTCGGTACATCGAAGGCAGTCGTCAAGTAGGTTCTCCTTCAGTAATGAGTAATGGGGACTGCTAATTAACCCGGTGGTCGTAGACCTTTTGTCATAGACCTGGAGTCTACTAATGGTACACATGTCAACGAAGAGGCAATCCCGGTCTCAAGATTCTATGAGCTGAAAGTCCGCGACGGTGTGCATAATTTTTGCTGCTTAGCGCTAGTGATATTGACCTATCCTTGACAGTGCTCAAGTTTGGCCTCTCGACCAGGGAATATGTTCTTTTGCACGACGAAGTAGC
The DNA here is from genome assembly GCA_951802425.1 of Clavaria fumosa. Lineage (NCBI taxonomy): Eukaryota > Fungi > Basidiomycota > Agaricomycetes > Agaricales > Clavariaceae > Clavaria > Clavaria fumosa. The sequence continues at coordinate 3,457,580 of OX637799.1, read as the reverse complement.
ATGACAAAATCAACAGCGCTAGGCCGTTGTTGCTCAGCATTAAACTTCGTGTCTATCTTCCCATCTCGCGTAATATTTGCGAATCGATGACAATGATGGGGGCCAGATTCACATTATTAGGCAACATACACGTCATTGAAGTTGTTTAATTGCAAAGATGTCTACAAGCGCATTGTAATTACTAGTTTGAGATGAGATTATCAAATTTGCAATGATCGGGCCATGTTATCAAGTCACCGAAGATGCATAATCTTTTCATCAGCTGTAAAGTTTCTACAAATAGTCCTTTTCATTGGTCAAGTATACAGGCGGTTGACAGCATTCCCATTCCCGGAGTACATCTGCAGGTAAGTGTATGTAGAAAATGCAGAGTGTTAGATGGCCAACATTGCGTCAAAATCGTGATATAAGATACGTATGACTTTAATCAATTTGAAAGCCTCCCCTAGAGTGAAGAGACACAACTCAATCCCATCCCGCGCAGTGGCCGGCCTTGTTTCTTAAATGCCTCATGAGCGCATCTCGCCTACTGAACTCGCGCTGACAGCCGCCCACCATCTGTCTACCATTCCACTCGGTCATTTGCGTGGTGTCTACAATGTCATAGTCTCCGGCAAGCTCGAGAGGCACGCCTCGGCAGACCCATTCTGGCGTTCTTGTCTGGCGCTCGTGGGCGTAAATGTGCCGGCGCAGGTCAGGCATCCGTTGTTTGGGCTGGACAAACGGGCAATAGGGGCATTTCCATTTACTCAGTGGTGCCTTGCCTCGCTGGGCCGCCGGGGGACCTAGCCGTGGGCGTTTCGCACGGTCAGTAGGCGCGGCAGAAGGAGGTTGTCGCGGAGACGGTGGTTTGGAAGATTTCGTCACTTGGCGGGTTGTTCTGCGCGGGGGCGCCGAGACACGGCTAACACGCCATTTCTTTGACTTCGAGCCGGAAGGCTTATAGTCGTCGTCATTGTCGTCTTCCTCGTATGCGTCATCGCCATCGCCATCGCCGACCCGATATGCTCGGCTGGTTCCGCGTCCCGAGGATGAGGAAATATTCCCACCCGGGGGCGTGTCAGCCAAGTTGCTCCATTCTAGAGTACGACCCGCTAGCGAGCCACTATTAAACGCAGGTGCCTGTCCTGCAGGTCGGGTATACGACGCATCGGTGTGGTCGTTTCTGCCAGCCATTATAAACAATGTCCTCAATAAACGGTGAAGAGCTCGTACATTTCAAGGCCGGGCTGAATCGCACGACAACCGGTTCGCCCTTCATCGAATTGGTGGGGTACAACGTCGAGCGGCTCTTGGTAGCTTTCCTCCTCCTCTAGAGTGTCATGATCGACGAGCGGCAATCCTGAGAGAAGTCGTGGGTCTATAAAAAGGGTCATTCCGGGGTCACTGATGAAGGCGTTGGAAATTGAGAGCGCTGGTTCACTGGGCCGTCCAGAAAATTCGCCTTGATACGGGTATCTAAAAGTAAGACAGGAATTTGAGGTGGATGGGAGGGGCATATTACTGCCAAAACTTGGAAGAGAGGTCCAGCCGAGGAAATTGTCGATTCATGGCGCGATATTAAATAAATTCCACTAGAGACGAAAGACCCAACGACGAAGCAACAGCGAGGCTAACCAATGAGAAGCGCTGAGATTTCCGCCCTTTGTTCTGCACATTCGGGATTCACCTTTTTTGCTGGTCGTCTCGACAGAGATGACAAAAGTGCGTAATGGATCTCCAAATCGGGCGAGTATCAATAAAACCATGTCTCAGATTGTATGTCAGATCTTCGTGTCTTTTGTCGGGTTGCATTTGCAGGGTTCAAATCAACCCAAACGCGCACGAGGGCTTGCGCCGGATTAAGCGAAGCATGTCAACAACGTATTGCTGTATTGTTGTTCGAATTGGCCGCTGTAATTAGGCGTCGATCAGCTGTCCCAAACGAGTACGATGGTGCATTTACATCAACACTATTTGGGCATCCTCGTTTTGGTTGCGGTCCCATGCGCCGCAATTGAGCATGTCCGATTATGCAAGAAAAATAACACATAAAGCTCAGCAGAACAACTGCTGCCTTTGAAGTTGGGAAGTCACATCATCGTGCATGAGGGTGGGTGTGACACGTGAACTGGTCAATTGACTTACAGTTATAAGTTATAATAAATGGTATAGACTTGACTTGGCAATTATGGCTTCACCTGTGTTGAGCGAGCGGGCATTCTCGCAAGGCAGGATCACAGTCAGCAAACAACAGAGTTGGGATATTGTTGATGCCTTGCAATTTGTAAAGTGTGCAATTTGTCATGATTTACCTTTCCATGAGCTGAAGAGGTGGAGCTCCAGGAAAATGATGGGATGATCTAGATGGCAAGCCAAGTGGTGACTCAGACTCAGCTGGTGAGATGGGGTGGGATGAATTGCTTCTCAAACTATACGACAGAGATGAATTCTTGCCAAAGGATATGGGTAGCATCTCTGATACTGATTATTGTAACTAGCAAAAGTCAATCTCAGGCTGTTGTTGGATACATGATCTCCTCACAACAGCTGCGGCTTAGCCGGAGCCAGGCAGAAGCCAGTGGCTTCCAAGCCGGCTGGAAGAGCACTACCAAGGGTGTGGGTGAAAAAATGCAGAAACTGAAAGAGTCGGTGCACGCGTCCTTCCCCATAACGAGAGCAGTCATTTGGCAGTTCCGTCGAATCATTGTCGCTGAGAGCCAATAGGTCAACAAGTGAACCTCAAAACTGCATGGCCCATGGCATGTTTCGAGAACGCGAAGCAATTTGATTCCAGCAAATCGGCGCATAGGTGCTTCTACAGCGAGCTCCTTTCCACAAGGTGCAGGGCACCAATGTATCTTGCTTAAGATCGTATACGCTTCCCGTTCTGCACGGCCGGTCCGCGTCTATGAGGATCTCATTACAAATCGGCGAAAGGAACTGGGACCCAGAAACCACGTACCCGCGTATTTGCTTCTTCTTTGGAACTTCACGTGCGATATCCGCCAATTCCCACCCTCGTCGATATTTCTCCATACACCACAAGACATACCTGCTCATATTGTCATCTAGCAGGTTCAGATGCGCAGAAAACCGAAACAACCTCCGTTCCTGCACTCCTAGGCCAGCCTTTTTCAGACTGTCTCCATCACAAGCCCAGAATGCATTCCATTCGTCAAACGTCACTTTGGAGTCAACTCCTCGACCGATCGTTTTGAGGAAATCTGCAGGTGTCGTAATTTTACCTGTGAAACATTGGTGGAGTCATCGGCAACAGCACGCGAGAGCTAGAGAAAGTGCTCTCTGCACCTCGGGGCGCAGGTAGTGGTCGCACGCATCGAGCAAGGCGAGGCAGGCAAGGTGCTAAAGGGCCAAACATACAATAGGTCTTTGACTTGCCTCGCCTTTTCGGACAAGCCAATTACATAATCGCCCAAAGTATGTGGTTGTGAATATGGCACCTTTTTGCGAGATTTTCCTGGCTTGCCCAGAGAATTGGGCAGCTACAATCCATCTAAGAATACATCTAATCACTTCGTCTGAACCCATGTAACGTATCAATTTCTCGAGGTGCACCCACTGTGGATAACCCTTCAATTAATTGATATACATATTATAGAGTATTTTTCTAGATTCTCCGTTGATTCAGAAACTCTCGAGGAAGTTTTATTTTCCTAACGCATCGGGCTTTTTTACAGCATTCGTCGTGAGTTTAATTCATTGATCTGTAATGCACCCATTGCTTGCGTCCTGGACAACTTTAGTGTACTTGTAGAGCGTACCCCGCGATACTTTGAGAGGCGGGGCTACCCATGCACGCCGCCGTGCCTCGAGCTCGTCTGGCGGAACGTGTAGTTCCACTATATTCTTCACTGCATCTACTGATATCAAGTCCCCGTCATGTACCAGTGCGATAGGCCCGCCAACTTGTGCCTCGGGAACGACATGCCCAATACAGAAGCCGTGTGAACTACACATGATGGGTATCAGTAGTGCTTCGACGACCAGATGAAGAGCGTTTCACCCTCCGCTGAAGCGCCCGTCGGTGAGACATGCAACGTCGTGACCCAGCCCTGCGCCCATGATCAGGCTGGTTGGCTTGAGCATCTCAGGCATTCCTGTATCAAACGAACGGTGGCACAGAGAATATGGAGGGAGGATCACGAGAGATTACGGTTAGCAAGAGTGATGATTGGACATGAAACTGGGAATGGAGGAAAGAATAGACGCTTACCGGGACCGCCTTGCGGGCCGAGGTAGCGCATGACTACGACCGTCTTCTCCCCGCGAGGGATCGTCCCGCGCTCAACGGCTTCGACGAACGCATCTTCCGAGTCAAATGTACGTGCGCGCCCGGTGAACTCGAGTCCTTCCTTTCCCGTAATCTTCGCCACCGCGCCACCAGGCGCAAGGTTGCCCCTTAGTATCCTGTGCGTATGCAGAAAGACTGAGTGATCTGATATTCATGATAAGGAAGCAAAGAACATACCGCAGATGGCCTGTGGACTTGATGGGTTTGTTCAACGGACGGATGACGTCCTGCTGCAGTGAAAGGGGACCGTATTTATGCGTCCACCGCTCGAGATTCTCCCCGAGCGTGCGTCCCGTTACGGTCATGTTATCACCATCGATCATCTTATTCTCAAGGAGGTACGCGAGCACCTCTTAGCCGAAGGCGAGGGAGAGTCAGACAAGGTAAATGCCTCAGGTAATGCGCAAGGAGGGCAGAAACGTACTGGGTATACCTCCGATCTTATAAATGTCCTCCATGACATATTTGCCGCTAGGTTTGATATCAGCCAGGAAGGGGGTGCGTTCAGCGACACGTGCGAAGTCATCTAGCGTGAGTTTAATACCGACTGAGTGTGCTATAGCAATCAGATGTAGCACAGCGTTGGTCGAGCCGCCTAACACCATCGTAAGCACCTACACTCAAGACCAGGAGTAACAATTCCATCAGTATATGCACAGGATTTAGAATAGGTGGGCATGTGAGAGAATGAATGTGACATGCCATGGCGTTTTCGAAGGCAGAACGCGTCATGATATCTTGTGGACAGATATTACGCGCAAGGAGCTCGTGCACTACGCCACCGACCGCCTTGCATTCCTCCAGTTTCTCAGGCGATTCTGCGGGAAATGACGAAGATCCAGGGATGGTCATGCCCAACGACTCCGCCGCGCTAGCCATCGTATTTGCAGTGTACATCTGTTCCGAGCATGTAACCAGCTTTAGCCTACAAATGGACATACTCAAGGTGACTTGGAGTACTCACACCGCCACAGGCGCCCGGACCAGGGCAAGCGTGCCGGATGGTGTCGTATCGCTCTTTCTCTGCGGTTTCTGTACGCCCATCCTGTAGGAATTTGCCGTATGCTTGGAACGCAGAGACGATGTCGAGTTGTGGCATGCCAGCACAGGACCCGGCACGGATCGTTCCTCCATAGACCATGAGCCCTGGGCGATTTAGGCGGCCCACTGTAGAGGCGCGAGAAAAAACCCCGGAGAATGTCTTCAGTCATTAGATCCTCGTATTCATATATGTTCGGAGGATACGAACGGGCCATGAGTACGCCGGGCATGTTCTTGTCGCAACCGGGGACGACAACCATGCCGTCAAGCCAATGGCCTCCAGCAGCCGTCTCGACTTGGTCGGCGATCAGGTCGCGCGATTGAAGCGAGTAGGACATGCCGCGAGTGCCCATGCTGATCCCGTCACTGACGCCCACAGTGCCAAATTGGTAGCCAATAATCCCCGCATGAGTGAGAGAGTCCTTGATATCCTTGCCGAGTCCCAAGAGGTGCTTGTTGCATCTGAAAGGGCTGAGTGTGAGACCGAAAGATGACACGAGATGGGAACTAACGGATTGCCCTCGTACCTAAGCATCGGAGATACTATGAGGTCAAGGAAACCGACAACCTTTATGATTCCCAAACTTACCAGACACTGGCGACACCAACCATGGCCTTATTAAAGTCCTCGTCATTCTTAATGCCGTCAGTAGCATACAGCATAGCCTGTACTCGATATTTTAAGTCAATCGTCAAATGCATAACGCTTAACCCGCACCTGACTGGCGCCCTGATCCTTGCTCTGTGTAACAGCCCTGCTGTACCGGTTCATTACGTGGGCGTCGTTGGATCGCGCGGTTGTGCGGAACGACCTCGTCAGTGTACTGATATGCCGCCACTCTTTTGAGGCAACCGCCCTTGAGATCGTCTCTAGACTGAGTAGCTGCATCACGTCGACCGTTTAACTATCGAGGTAGTTTCAGACTCGGAAATTCTCTGATGTTGGACAAATTCCTACCTCGGTCTTTTTTTTGTTTTGTAGTGGCCGTCCTACCACTTTCGGCAGTCACATGCATGTAGCGCTATAAAAAAGCTGTGATCATGATCATGATCGACATGTCTGCTGTTGCTTTTTCGTCCTCGTCTGGCGAAGACGTTATTACTCGCGCTAACGACGTCCTGACTGACGACGTATTGGACCCTCTAACCCAAGCGTTCGACGAATTCTACGAAATCACGAGGACGGTGAACGAAATTATCGACGGAGGGTTCAAACGGGTGAATTGTCAGAGCTGTCATGTTTCTAGCTTATGCGCATGTGGTATCGGCAGGTTGCGCTTCAGTTCCCAGACGAGCTCCTCCAACACACTGTTCCTATATACCGCAAGCTCAGAAGTGCAATAAATGAACAGGGTCGCGAGGACGTGGAGATATACGTATTAGCTGATACAAGCTACGGCAGGCAAGGCAGGCTTCAGCCCACATTGCGCGGTCCCCTGCTTGTACTAACCCTTGTCTCTGTGTTTGCTACGTCACTCTCCTTTATTTTGATCCACCATATTGATCTCGTACACGAATTTCTAAAAGCTGTTGTGTGGACGAAGTAGCAGCACAGCACGTCGATGCAGATGTGATAGTTCACTATGGGCATGCTTGCATGAGCCAGTATGTCTCCAGAAATTTCTCTTTCTCAGGATACCTATCTCATCGTCCTTTTGATCCAGAACGTATCGCCTACCAATCATTTACGTGTTCGGTCGGAAACCGGTGGACGTGGATGATTGCGTCGAGCGCTTTGCTGAGATCCTTGCTTTGATTACTGATGAGTGGTTGGCTACACCCACCGACAAGGGTGACAGGACCATGGTGCTCCGGTGCGACGTTTGCTATACATACCGAGCGGGTGAAACATCTGGACGAGCTTGTCTTGTGGTTACTTGTGATGTGCTAATTGCATTTCTGACAGACGATATCGCGAGGAAGTTGCGGGAACGAGTCGCGCCGCTGGGAATGACTGTCGCATTCCATCACATCCCAACGAGACTGCATCCGTCGCTGGCTGAGGTTACATCGCCATCTGTGTTGGCGTCGGCTTCGCGTGATACCAGCGGAAACCTAATATTATACGTTGGCGGGGAGAGTCTCTCATTGACGAATCTACTCATGATGAACGCGGCATCTGAGGCGAGTCACTATCCTTCCCCCAGGATAAGACCATTCTGAGAATTCCCTTTAGGTTCACTCATATCATCCCTTAAGCAGGACAACAAGGCTGGAGTCTGTCCGGACGAATAAACTGCTCATGCGGCGCTACGCGGCAATGCAAAAAGCGCGGGATGCAGACGTGTTTGGAATTCTTGTGGGCACGCTGGGCATCGGTGAGCTATATCCTCTGTCTCGCTTTTCTGCCCAATACTTAATCTCGGGTCCCACCCGGAAATCTGATCTTGGTTCAATTAGCCCATTACCTCCCTCTAATTGCACAACTACGGACTCTCATATCGCGGAAGCGCAAGAAGTGCTACACAATTAGCGTCGGGAAGATTAATCCCGCGAAGCTTGCCAACTTCGTCGAAATTGAATGCTTTGTCGTGGTTGCATGTCCCGAGAACAGTATTGTCGAGGCAAAGGTGCTTCGCCTTATTTCTCTCGGAATTTGCTGTGTCGCCCGTCTGTTGTCGGGAACTTGTTGATTAACAAACCCATCTTAGGAATTCTTAAGACCTATCATTACGCCGTACGAACTCGAGGCTGCCCTGCGACCGGAGCAGAGCTGGACTAGCCAATATATATTTGACTTCAGTAGACTATTACGAGAAGGTATACGCTTCTTCTCCGTGTTTTTCAATTTTTAACATCTCCCGAAGAGAAAGGACAAGCACCGGAGGAGGAGGATGATGGTAGGCCTGTGTTCTCGTTAGTCACGGGAACATATCGTCACTCAAAACAATTTGGTGGTCATTCTATTTCACTGCTCCAACACTTTGATGGATTGTTCACCGCAAGCCCTTCTTACAGAGCCCAAACGTGCAGCGGAACCAGAATCCTCTGCGGTGATCTTGAAAAGCCAGGATTACACCCTCGCGATGCCAGTGGACAGCGCAGCCGGTAAATGTCGTAGTTGCATTCGCCCGAATTGCAACGAATTCTGAAAGACAACCATTGTTTTCAGCCCAATTTCTACAATCACGTACGTACCACGGACTGGAAGTAGGAATCGGGGAGAACCCGCCCAGCATTTTGGAGCAGGGCCGAAGTGGGATCGCGAGGAATTATCAAGGCGGATAGTGGGAGTAAATCTGGTGTGATCATATGGCACGGGTCCGACTATCGATGTTGTTTCACAAGACATAATGGGCTATCACCAATCTCGTTGAACCATTCACTACAAAAACAAAAACGGCGACAGACAAAATGACATGTGATACAGATGGTCAAAGCACACAATTTTCTGTTGTTCAGAAGCATTCTAGTACAATTCAGACAGAAAACGGTTCAGCTTGAGCAGATCGAGGACGTACTGCGATGAACAATGCTAGGACCGCTCTCGTCATACTCCTGCTTTGAGCACCACATGTTCTGGAAGGTCGTGAGAGACGCGAGGATGGAGCCCCCAATCCAGACGGAGTACTTTCGCTCCGGAGGAGCTATGATCTTCACCTGCGTTACTTGTTAATTTATTTACAAAATCCTATGAGGGAACCGGCGTACTTTCATAGATGGCGGGGCGAATGCGCACATCTCCTTCTGCATGCGATCGGCGATACCAGGGAACATTGTCGTCCCACCAGAGAGGACTATACTACCATAGAGCTCGCGACGGATATCCAAATCGCACTGCATGATTGAGTTGTAGCTGGAGACATATGTGAGCTGGTTGATGCCTCGGTGGGCCGCTGCCACTTACGTGAGTTCATGGATGCCCGCAGCTTCTTGACCAAGCATAGACGGCTGGAAGAGGGCTTCAGGAGCGCGGAAACTGTCCGTATCCCGTAAGTCGCAGTTGACAACCAGCGGAGTGGGATATATACCGCTCGTTACCGATAGTGATGACTTGACCATCAGGCAACTCGTAACTCTTTTCGACTGCAGAACTATGTGCAGCCGCATGCATCTCTGTGTTGAAGTCGGTGGCCACATAGCAAAGCTTCTCCTTGATGTCTCTGACAATCTCCCTTTCCGCGCTATTGACAAAAGTGTATCCTCGCTCCATCAGAGTCTTGACAAGGTGGCTTGTGATGTCACGACCAGCAATGTCCAGTCTTTTGATGGCATGTGGAAGCGTAAAGCCCTCATAAATCGGCACGGTGTGTGTTACGCCATCACCAGAGTCTAAGACGATGCCCGTCGTGCGGCCAGATGCATAAAGTGAGAGCACACCCTGGACAGCGACGTAAAAGGCAGGAACGTTGAATGTTTCGAACATGATTTGTATCATCTTTTCACGGTTCGCCTTCGGATTCTGCGCTGCTTCTGTCAACAAAATTGGGTACTCCTCTGGCGGAACACGCAGCTCGTTGTAGTAAGTGTGATGCCATATCTTTTCCATGTCGTCCCAATTTGTGATTATGCCGTGGTCGATTGGATATTTGAGACTAAGGATGCCACGCTTAGCCTGAGCTTCATCACTTGATAACATGTAAGTAACATGGCAGGTCACATCATATCCGGATAACACAAACCCTATGTATGAATCTTTTTGTCCCATTCCAATATAGGCATTATGATGGCGTGGTCGGCCAATGATTGAACTGTGAAAATCAATATCTCAGCGCCTTCCCAGCATATCAGGAAACGTCACTGGCTTACGGAAAGACAGCACGGGGGGCATCATCGCCTAGTGGTGGAATTCAATCGCACAAAACCCAGGGAACCCGTGATGCATACCAGCAACTATAAAAATTGCGCAGGTTAGTGTAAAGATCCACCAAGATTTGAAATACATACACCCAGCCTTGCACATCCCAGAACCATTGTCAAAAATCTGGTAGTATGCTCGTTAGAGGTAAGAAGCAATATGCACAAAAGATGCAAAACACACAAGAGCTGATGTCTCGTCCTCCATAATTCTGGACGACAAGTTGGATTATCGAGAAAACTTGGGGTTCGTTAGTCCGAGACAGAAAGCCTTCGATGCCCTGTTGTGGTATATATCATGCAGGGCGGATTGCGGCGCGCAGCTGTGAGTCGCAAATGCCAAGACCTGACCCTGCTGTGCAATATTGTCGCTGACTCGCTGGCTGTCACTGAATGTGCTGCGGCCAATGAATTGCGAGCTGCGCATCATTCGCAGTGGGGCATGCGCAATATTGCTGGCCACGAAACATACGACCTTCAATTGGTACAGTTTGAGCATTGGACTAGAGTCCGCAGTCAACTCCAATTCCGAGTCCTGGCGCGCGTGAGCTCACGTGACCGTGACTTTTTTTGTAAAGGCAAAGACGCGGTTGTACGTAAGTACGGGTGTTTTCGGTTTGTAAGTACGGGTGTTTTCGGTTTGTGAATACGATGGGGTTGAAGTTTCTTTTATCTTCACATTATACATCTTTACATTATACTATATACATGATAGTGTATGTATCCTGGAGACCAGAATGGTACACACAAACATTTAAAAAATAGGTGCATCTCGAAGGAACACCCTGCTCTCTTCCTGCTTTACCCACTTGGCAACCGCGTTCGCAGCACCCACCGCAGCACTCTTGGGCAGTCTTGGCGATAACGCAATGTAAAGCTCAAATGGCTGCGTGATCTGCACCACGAAGCAAAACAAAGGGACCGAAATGTCTCCTTCTGTCAGTGAAACTAGACGACAATTCATCGGGAAGCAGACTAACCCAGCCAAGGACAGACTCTTTGTCTGTCCGGATATATTGCAGCTTTAACGTCCCACCCTGCCCCGACTTGCCATGGATTGCATCATGGAGCACTTGATATAGAGTGATCAGCCTAAACCAAGTGCCTTCATTTGAGTGACTATTCCACACATATAACTGATGCGGGTTGCGCACCGGCGCCGTTCACTTGCATCCTCATAAGGATCCTCCCAGATTGGTAGCGTTATTTGCACCTGTCCACGGCTCTTGTACAAGAAATGCCGAAGCCCTGGGATCCCGAGTTGAGACACCGGATAAGTGTCACTGCCAGTGTGCACTGCATACATGATAGCCGCCAAGCAGCCATCAGACTCGAGACCCTATGTCAAGAGGGTTTGTTGGTTTACTGAGAAGATTGCATGAAAAAGAAACATTACCATTGTGATGGAGGCGCACAACGACCTAATGGTCTCAAATTGCCCACCGCCGCTAACGCATACCAATGTAATACCTGGATCATTCTGTGATCCAGGGTGGGGAACAATATCAGCCGTCGGTGTGATGTCCGCAATCAGAGTTGAGCCAGACGCCTCATTCCTGCCCAGGAACTCCACATAAACATTGACAAACCCGTTTGGATTGAACCTCGGCAGACAGACTGGGATCCAAGATGCTGCCGCAGGTGAAGAAAATATTGATGGGGCGTGTATTGTGTTTAGGAGAATGTGTATATCTTGACGGCCAAAAATGTGAGGTGGGGGGTAGGATGCAATCAGGGGAACACGAACCAGCAGGATGTATCGAATGTTTCTTGGGCCTTGCAAGCGTCACCACCTTACCCTTCGCCACAAGGATAATGTAGAGCACTTCCTATCTCACCAGCTTTAAATTGAGGACTTACTCAAACATAAAGGAGGGTGGCACACCTTGACTCGCGCCCCGCTCGGTAGTAACGCTCGCGCTGCCCGTTTCCGCAATGTATCCTCAACTCTCAGGACGTGCAGGGAGGAAGTCGACAACGCAAGGTCGGAGTCCAGGTTGATAAGGAGGGATGTCATGAAGGTCTCTGCGCCTGAGGACAGGAGTGAAAAATCGTTCGACACAGCGGAAGAAACTGCTTGATGGAATGCAAAGAGTGCGCACCATTTAACAGTCTCCGCAAATCAAAATTGCCTCTCCGCTCAAATATTCGTTGGAGCTGGGCTGCACTAACGACACTCAGGATTTGTAGATGGAGGTATTCAAGATGGGACCTCGTCTTTCCTTGCAGGGATATACGTCGGCAAAAAGATGAGAATGCTGTATGGAAACCACCTACCACGCTCTCAGGTTCGCCCCACGAGCTGACGCAGACATAATAGAGTGGAGAGCGAAGCAGAAACGCGATGCGTGTGCGACCGGCGTTGATGCATCGCAGCTTGTCGGAGTCGTCAAGAAACACCGAGATCAAGGCTTGCAGGATACCAAGGATAGATCCCAGATCAGGAGAGTCTGGGCGACTGTTAAAAGGAAATTTTAGCGAAAATGTGTGACGATATCTAGTGAGGGTGCGTACGTTGTGAAGACCGGCTTGCCAGCGTCTGTGAGGACAAAATATTCTCGTGGTGGATAGCGAGCTTCTAGAGCGGCCACACTGAGTACACATTGCAAAAGAACGGTGCAGCTCACCTGGACTGTGCGGCAAATCTTGCATTTCACTAGCCTTGTCCTTCTGCCAAGTACGCGATGCCGCAAGGTCTACATGTCTGATGAAATGGTGAGGAGCCACTACAGGCCAGAGACTCACCAGAACCCTGATTCAGAGTCTTTCGAAGTTGTGCTCTCAGTGTTCGTTTGGAGTCTGCATCTCCTGCACCGCCGGTCAGTGTTCCTACTGCAACGACCTCTTTGTCGTCAATAGCGCCCGTTTCGGCGTCAGGCTCTGCATCCCGCAGAAGTATCCCGTCTGCTTCCACTACAGACGAGGCACAGCTATCAAGGAGACTCTCCTGGGTCGGAACTACGGATAGGACGCCGGGAGGCGAAGGCGTGCGATGGTCGTGTATGTGGAGGTTCGAGAGCGAGTGGGTTGGCCGCAGAGGTATGGTCAGGCGTGCAGGGTTCTTCATAGGCGCAGGAGTTGTGCTACGCGAGAGTGCCCGGGAACGAGGTGGCTTTGGCGGTGTCACAGACACAGACATTTATGAGCTGTAGTGGTGCAAGTTTACATATACAATACTGTACACATTTGGCTACATCACCCTGTCCCCCTGCACCCACACCCCGACGCGATTTCTGGTATCACCCAAACACCACCATCTCTCCACTACTTCCAGTGTCAATGTCACCCAAGGGTCACCAGTATTGTCAACACCAAAGAAATCCAATGCGCCAATACCGCACTGGGAACTTGAGTCAAATAATTTGACTTGGGAAGGGGTCAACAGGGAAAAAGAAGTCATGAAGAAAACGCACTGCATTGGGCATCGAAAGCCGCTCCAACCTCGAACAGGCCGTGATAGCTCTCATCACCAAGAGCGGTGGCCCCACCCCGAGTCGCGAGATACAGTGCCTCCTTCCAGTCGATGGCGAGGCTGTCAGCGCCATCACCATCTCTCGACGATGCGGTCATCTTAGCTGGTCCCTCTCGCATCCTCGAAACAGCAACAGCATGTCGCATGGCAGACATTATGTCCAAACTGTAGCCACCGGCGACATCCGTCCCAAGGCCTACCTTAACTCCGGCGCGTAGAGCCTCGCGCAACGCGAACGGTCTTGCAGAAAAGTAGGCATTGGATAGCGGACAGTGAGCTACTGATGTACCGCGAGACGATAGGCATTCAAATTCATTCGAATCTAGGAAAGTGCAATGCGCTTGGATCGTACGAGGGGTCAAAAGTTTACTCTACCAAGAATTGAAATTGCAAAGCTTAACGTAAAGTATCGCAAATAAACACACCTTGTCGAAGATGTGCATGTCATTGGCACCCCTCTCCTTCTTCACCCACTCTATTTGATCGTTTGCTTCAGCTAGATGGCTTTGTATTCGTAGAGACTTGGACTCAGCTAAACGGCCAAGCCCATCGAGCAGAGGATCTGAACACGTTGGTACAAATCGAGGAGTGATGACCGGCGCAATGAGCTGCTTGTGCGCAGGCCAGCGGGCCAGCTGGTCGGATAAACGTTGGACAAATGACTCCATTGCTGCTAACGCAGCATCAGACGACGATTCGACGTAGGTCGACCGTGAGGATATGTCCATCGACACCTTGCCGACGTAAGCTCTGACCCCGGCTCGTTGCATGATATCTGCGAGAATGAGGCTGCCAAGGACATGAGATCTAATGAGAATTGTGCGACAGGGAAGTATCACACTTTGTTTCCTCTCTGATGGTTCCAAAGAGCACGACAGTGCCGGTGCCGTTCTCAATCAACCGTTCCGCAAGACGTTGGTATACCCTCCTCGCCAATGCAGGATCTGCATCGAGCCGCTCCTCGGCTTGAAAGGCGTACTCGTCTAACCATTGCATCAGCGGAAGATGAAGGCCAGTTCCCTGGTATAGAAACTGTGGTGCATGCAAGTGCAAATCGCAAAACGTGGGTGTCAAGAAACTGCCATCGGGGATGAGCACGGGCGGGTCATGGGCATTGCACAGCAGCCGGTCGGACTCATCGCTGTCGGCGCGGTTGATATAGACGATGAACCCGGACGCGTCGTCGACATCTGCAGTGTGAACAGCAACGGCTATTGATGAGAACACGATCCTCGCCACAGAAGATGGTGTTTGCCTATGAGATAGTCATGGAGAATCTGGATTTCTCCAAGGTTTGGGCAGTGAACGAGATCGCCTTTGAAGAGCATCCGTTCTTCAACACGCGAGGATCACAACCGGTGATTGCAACTGTTACGTTCAAATCAAATACTCGGACCAGCGGGTGCAGCATGTAAAATCCATTCAGATTCTACTTCATGTACAGCAGCAACAGGTCGCCATGGAGGCATTTACGAAACGCCCACGAAGCAGTCTCTGTTCCGCAGCCAGTCGATACTCACATCCTCTAAATGATCGTCGAAATCACCGAATTTCTGATGCAGTCGCGTTTCACGGACTAGCTGCACAGCGCGCATAGGAACGTCCGGAGACGCGAGAGAAAATGGCGAGACAGCGGTAAAAGCTTCCGCAGAATCGGGGACCGGCCGCCAACTACTTGATGATGCTTGAGCGACGTATGGCTGAGACGAAAGTGGATCTTTTAGCTGGGCCAACCGTTCTGGACACGGAGAGATAACGCACAATCAGGGCCACATGGCCTGTTCCTAGCTTCTCTCCATCAATCTAATCATTTTTGAGTACGGAAAGCAGAGGACTCGTCCGATGAAAGACAGCTCACCACGAATGCTACGGCGTCTTTGAATTCATCTTTGATCTTGCTTGCTATTTTCTCTCCTACAGGAGCCAGTGCCGTATCGTCTATTCTAGCGCACGCTTGGTAGTAGCCGACGAGCTTCGAACCGAGTTCTTCTGCATGACCATGCGTCTCCAAAGATCCGGATGTTAGAGGATAACACAGGCTATTCCCCAAATTAGCTCTCACTCACGAGGCTAAGAGCGATTTCCATCATAGGGCTAAGGCTAGTCCAATGGTGGAGAAGTGGAATAGCATCTTCGATGACAACCTTGCATTCTGCGGCGTGTTTTCCAACGAGGACGCCGTTCACAGGTCTGTACGGGTGCTTCGCAGCATGAAAGAAAATTTTCAGGTAGGCCTTGTCAGAGACTACGTATGAAACGCTGGTATCCAAAATTTTCGCTGGCATTGCTGAAGCTGAGGTGGACGGTCGCGTAGAGCTTGACTACGCGCAGCGCGTGAAGGCTCAGTTTCGCCCACGGTCTGTCATGATCAGATGGTCTCCGCAGCCGCCGCAACAAGCGAGCGCCCACCTCTCAGCACTGACCTCAACGTTGATTTCCAGTAGTAAACCAACTCATGAGCACCGCACCGCCCTCTATTTTCACCGTGTCCTCAGTAGTGGCGCTCACAGCAGTCAGCGCCGTCGGTGTCGTCGCCTTCTTCGCCTCCAAGGTCTTCTTATCTCAGAAGGCGAAGCCGTTCGACAGATTCACTTTCATATGGCTGGTGCCGTAGCATTTCATTCTTCCAATTTCTTGACCATGGACATGTGCACAGTCTTTCGACGCTTTGGTCCACATCGTCTTTGAGGGATCCTGGGTGTATTTATCTTCGTTCGGCGGCCAAGTGAACACAAGCGATGGATTACTCGCTGACATGTGTGCGTCGAAACTCCTCGCTCGAACATGTATCCTGGTGGTCACGATTACTTTGTGCTCGCAGGGAAGGATTATGCAAGGGCTGATTTTCGCTGGGGGTGGTCTGATCCAACCGTGCTCTCGCTCGAGTTACTCACCGTTTTTGGTGCTGCACCAATGTGCTTGTACATCATGACACAAATCATCCGTGATGATCCTACACGGCATTACTGGCTTATCGTGCTGAGCGTCGCCGAGCTGTATGGCGGGTACGTCTTACGACAGCCTCTGTATTCATGTTGACGACTTCCCAAGCTGGATGACGTTTTGCCCCGAATGGTTAACTGGCAATCACAATCTGGATACCTCCAATTTCTTATTCTTTTGGATCTATCTTGTGGTATGTCTCCACATCCCCCAAGCAACAGTGAACGGAACGCTGATATTACCACTTTTCCCAGTTTATGAACACGCTGTAGGCAAATTGCTGTCGGATCTCCTCACTGCGGCTAACTGTTTGACCGCCACCAGTTGGGTGTTTATTCCGCTGTGGCTTATGGTGGACTCCTACCGCGCAATCGCTCACTCTCTACGCGCCGTGCAAGTAACCGCCCAGTCGAAAAGAGCGTGAAGCTTCCACCTCGTTCCTGACTCGCATTCAGATGCAAAGGGAGAGTACTACTCGGACTCTTTCGGGGTATCTACAAATTCAAATTCAGCCTTTGCGTTTTGTTTTCCAACATAGTCATAAAAGTGGAAAAGCGACTGAGACGAAATGAAGTCGCGCGAGATCTGTAGCTCGTCTAGCTTCTGCTTCGTCTTCCCTTTGAAACGAAAGCACCAACGATCTGTTGTCCGGTGACCCTGGCCTCCTAGAGTTGAAAGGTAGACGTGATGAACTGTTTAGTGACTAGAGCGCCACTTGCTGGGCCAAAGAAGTACAATCTGCTCACGCGACTTGTTTGACCTCGATGGGCCCACGAGGCGGGGACCCTTACAGCCGAGAGGGCGCCCGCTCCTAGGCAACCAGCCGCGTGTCAATATATACAACGGCATGATGTTTTCGTGGTTGACGACGCGTAAATTTTTTTTTCAGTCAGTCTTCCTGCCTTCTCTGCAAGAGCATCCCGAGCTGCCCGCAAGGAGAAGGAGGGAAGGACCAGGGTGTGTGGGAGTACACGTACTAAGGACAAGGGAAGCGTGCTCCGAGCCATTGCGGCGGATCAGCACCCGCTCGAGCGAAGCTCCAGGGCGTTGCCCCCGCCAGTCGCTGAAGGAATTCGAAACGGGAGTCGGCAGTCCGTAAATGAGCTTAGGCCCTAACACCCCACCCTCACTTTCCTTAGTCCCGAACGCCAGTCACCCCACCGGCACACGTCTTGTAGCCGGACGTTCCGAGATTTTGCCCTCCTTCGGTCAGGGCCGTAAACCCCACCGCCCCATCATTTATCAGCAAGAAAAGGGAAGGCTTCGTTTTGGTGCAAAGTCCACCAGCAGGCAATCCCTGTAACCCCACGCCTCTCAGAATACAATACCCTATTCCTGTTCTCGAAGCAACGGAACTCCTCCGCGGCGCTCAACGACCCTAGCTCTGCGCGGATTTGGGAATTTGACAAGGAGATCCGGTGAGTCCGATCACCGATCGATTGATCGTCGTGCTCCTTATTTGGAAAATTTCCGATATAGCATGTATTCAGCCTAATGGACACAACATGGCGATTCAGAGGTTGGGAAGTTGGATTCGAGTGGTGCGTGTGCTCAGGGCGTAGGGCACCTTCTTGTCTTCTCCCAAGTCGGAAATCCGAAGCAGAGCGTTCGTTCTACGCCAAGACAGCCTCAAACGGCTCAACGCATCCGACGGCGGTGCTCGGGTGAGTAAGAGCAAGACATATCTGCGCGCTTCGATGTCTAGTGATCCAATCAAAGAGGCTGAACAGTTGCAATCTGCGTCGCTGCCCTTCTGCAAGCTGAGGCACACGCGTGGTCGCGAAGATAGCGCTAACGCGAACTCATCGCTATGGACCCACACAATAATGCCACGATATGTCACTCATAGTGCGCTCATCAAAAAAGAAGCGCATAGATGATGGTACCGACAGACGATCTGCCCTTCATTCTGAAGATGGGGCAAGCCAAACACCGCAGTCCCACAGGGATCAATCGGATGTCGGCCAGCAAGCGCCCCGTATCAATCACTTGTAGGGCAAGGGGTAGGAGAAGAGGCATTTTATTCTAACCTCCCGTATGTTGCTGCGCAAGAGCTCCAAAAGTACAACGAGATGATCTGAGAATGTAGCCTCGTTGCTATCGAAGCACAGAAGCGCACATGAGACTGGGAGGTTGACGCAAGGGGACTGTTTCTGGACGATCTGAAACGTGAAGGGTTGTCCAAACCCGTGTGATCACCACGCCACAATATGGAGTAGACGATCGGCTGGAACATTGTGCCCATTTGCACTTGAGCTGAACCTCGCGGCGCATTTCGCCGGAATGCGCCTCGGATGCGAAGGGCTAGATTTTCTGTTTGCACGTTGGGGCATAATGTGCATGGCAATCTTCGCTGAAAAAAATATGGCTCGTCGAGAAGCAAGAAAAGAACGGAGCCTAACGGCATGCGGGAGAAGTGTGTGGGCTCGGGACTGCTTGTGCGATTCATATCAATCGCACCAGCGATTCACGGTCAGCGCGAGACCGAAGGGGCACGCCTCCTATAGACCGCGCTTATTATGGTGGGGAGGAATGAGTACGTCACTTTGGAAGCATCCTAGCGTTTGCGGAAGGGCGGAGAGCCAAAGAAGTGACCACAAGGTATTAAACAGACCCTTATGGATCACCAACTCACATCACTTGAGCGGAAGCGACTCTTTCCGTGACCGTTCACAAGATAGGTCAGGATGACGGTGGTGACGTGGCCCTTTGCGGAGACATGAGCGACTATCGGTGCACGGATGGAGTTACAGTATCGACTCTAGCCATGATTTTATCACGTGAGTGCACGCACCACATGCCGAAATGGTGTTGTCGAAAGCACGAGCCAAGGCAAAGACCTTCGTACGGCCCGAGGTCATTCGCGACGATGCCTCCAAAGATATTCGACACGACTCTCATTGTACATATCTCATCCTCCGTTTTATTGCCTACGAATGAGAAATGGGTTTTGAAGCGGTCGACCATAAACCAACCGCTCACCTTTGCACACCACGAATCAGCCCAATAGGAAGATGTGTCTCGACAATCGGGTGCTTGAAACCGACCGCACAGGAACCGTGGGAATGGTCATTACTGGTGCAAACCTTATGTGACAACGGAGTCGATCATTTACGCGGTTCTTCGGAATGGGGAAACAGGGAACGGAAGGGTCAAAATAAACAATTGTTACGTGCCTTCGACTCGAAGAAGCGAACGTAGGCCGTAATGCCAACGCACGGAGTCCCGAGAGCGACTGACTTCACGACGGTACCCTCAGGCAGGTCCAGTTCGAGGAAGAGAGAATCCAGCTGGGCAGGAGCGCCCCCGAGGGAATGCCCGACCTGAGATTGATGAGAGAAACAATTAGCGTCTGCACTACAATAGCGCATGCCATTCATACCGTAATAACGGTGTTTGTTTTCTTGGCCAAGAGTCTGCGGACCTCAGCCAAGATCTCGCGTGCGGTTCTGGCCTGTTCGTCTCGGAACCCTGTATGAATCAACGCAGAGCTTGGAAAACCTGGGAATAGTTCAGGATCCAAGGGACCGCTCAGGATGTTTATGTCTATCAATACAGCTTGGCTATTTGGATGCAGAAGACTGTCAACTTAAAGCGAACTTGGCAGGGCCAAGTCACGGGACGAAGGACTTACAGTTTGTTTAAATTAGTGCCTTGGTGTGCCAAAACGATAGCTTGAAGATCGCTGTCGTACCCAACATAAACTACGTCAAGGGTGCAAACCATGAGTCACAGTTCTACCCGAACGAAATGGACGTACAGAACTGTACACCATCTCCGTCGCCTCCTTGCAGGTAGCTACGAAATGTAGAAGAGCTCAGTAGGCCGCGGTGGCGAAAGATTTTGGTATCTCAAATATAGTTGAGGGAGGAAGGGCGAAAAGTGATTACCCCCGCACTGTCAGTTCTTGATCTTGTTGGGCGGGGCAGTATACCGCCCGTGCAAACTGCGTGAACGGCACCAGGGCCGCAGTCTCAACAGCTGATAGTTGGGTGACAGCAGCGATCAAGCACAGCTGGAATACAACACTGACACCTAACGACATCACTGCCGCGACAAAGGCAAGCACAGGAAACAACATGCTCGGCGTGTCCGGGTGTCTCGTGTGTGAAGCTGAACGGAGGGCCAGCCTTCTGGGTGGGTGGCGTATGGTATAAACGGGCCCAAGGATTGCGCTCTGCACATTGGGCTTACCTCATTTAGATGGTCGCCAGGAGTTGGTGTGCAAAGCATTCCATTTGAACAAACACGGCTACGACTCGAACATCGATTCACTTCGCGATTACATTTCGTGCGCTCAAGTTATAGAAAAGAGCGATCCTAAGGGGCAATGCATAGATGGTTAGAACACGAGCCAGGGCATGATCGGAGGCAATCGGGGAAGTCGGTTTGACAGGCATCGCATTGGGCTGTCACTACATGTCAGCGTCAGTCTCCAGCACGTGGTGTTACTGTACATCAAATGTTGAACCATGGTGGGGACGGCTGCTTAATCAGAGGCAACGCGGTTGGCAGTAGCAGCGCTCAGTAGCGGAAGCAGCCTATGCATCAACTGATGCCGGGTTGCCCTATTTTCGGCGGTTGCCTTGGTATAACCACGTGACGACGGTGCCAAATTGGTAATTTGATGGGGGTGACGACGACTTGGGACTAACGGAGTGCGAAGGCGAATCTTTGACAGCGGAACAGCTTGTGCAGTACCGAGAAAATAATATGCAAACGTGCAGCTGCGCTGAAGACCGGAGGGAAGGTTGATGGTAACATAGGCAGAATTGATGGCGTTGATGAAGCAAGCCAGTTCGTTAGTGGCGACCTCTCAATCGGAGATCGATCAATTTCAGTGAAGGTCGTCGGTAGTAACGGGTATCGGAGGAGGCCGGTGGGTCGGCTTCTTCTCGTTATCTTGGAATTAATGGTTATTGGCTAACTCTGCCTCATCAAAAGGATCATCAGTCTTCGCAAAAGGGTGCATTTCACAACAAAACGACCGTCAGGATAAGACAAGGAAAAAAATGTCATTCAGCGAATACAATACGAACAGTCAAATCCGTCAGTTAGTCCCTCCCTTGGTGCTACGAGCTATAGAAAGGCACTTCCATGCAGCAAACAACCGCCCCTGAATGTACCAAGAAAATTTAAATACGTTGCAATGCCTAGATTATGACATCAGTCTGTCATTAACTTTTTTTTGCTTTTTTTGCAAAAAAAAAAAAAAAAAAAAAGTCACCCTTCTCTTCTTACACCGGCACAGAACCTGTCATCAAAGTGACCGGAACGGAATGAAAAAGAATTACAGGCTGCTGACTAAGCATATCCCATCTTGAACCAAACATGCGCGTTCCTCCAAAAATAAAAACGCTTGTTCTGGTCGTCTGGTCCTCCTCAACCTGTTGGCCTTCTCTCCCCTTGGAGCTTTCGTGCTTGGCCTCCGTCAATTCTATGCACTGGTCCACTCCTTGTCTTGCCTCTTGCCTCTGATTTTTTTTCTCGTTTCCTGTTCGATCTCTGTCAATGTTCTACGCTACCTCCGACAGAGGTTATTCCCAGCCTTTGCGCTCAGATGGGACCAGATATCGTGACCAAGACCACACCCAAGGATCGTCTGCAGATCTGCCCACCCATATTCCTCGGGATGGCTCTTCGCTTCTGCTCAATTCTACATCCTACATTTCAGGATACTCCCAGCCGCAGCATTATTTTGCTGGTGCGCGGCACGATGGCGGCGCTCGAAGTGCGATTCCAAGGTCTCGAGCTTATCTGGACGCTGGCGTGACAAACATCGTCCACCCTGGTTTTTCTTCGATTGGACATCCGACTCACCATCGATATCACGATTCGATCCACCAGTCGCCCTCCGTCGATGGACTGTCGTATTCATCCCAGATCGCCCAATCTCTCATGCCCACACTGCCCCAGATGCCTAGGGACGACATGACGGGTAGCCTCGACCTCACCGCCCTCTTGCCCAATTATTCTCCAGAACCTGCTTCCACCACCACGACCTCTCCTTCGACCCAGTCCTCTCCAGAAAGCGCCGATGCTTGGAGGACTTCAACAAGAGAAGTCGCACCAGAGCCAGCGCCACGCCCACGCAAAGCCCGCCGGGAAAAGCCTCGTATTGAGCTCGCCCCAGACCAGCCTCCCACCACTCAGGGAAAACCTCGTGCAAGAGTCTACGTTGCTTGCATCCAATGGTATGTCTGTCGTTAATTATCCCAACCGTGACGACTTTTTCGCTCAAGCTTTGGTACCTTAGCCGCACTCGCAAGATACGGTGTGATGGGGCCAAGCCCGTATGCCACAACTGCGGGCGTCGCTCCTCTGGCAGCGGTGAATGTGCTTACGACGCTGCGCCTAAGCGTCGTGGCCCAGATAAGACCCCCGGCGCGCGGCAGCGCATGGCACGGGACGTCAGGAACGAGATTGAAGGGGCTATCGGTGCTTCGCGCCGACCACGGCGGAAAAGGGAGGACGACACTGTGAAGCAGGACGCTATGTCCGCCGTCTACGCTGGAGGATCGCTGTCTGACGGTTTACGCTACACCGGACAACAAGTCCCCTCTTCATGGCCGTTGTGTTTCTCGCCCATTTCCCCTGTCACTCCCGACAACTACCGGCCTGTGCAACAGTATGTTTCAGCGCAGGTCGGCTCCCAATCCGGTACCAAACTGTCTCACACGGCGGATTGTGGTTGTTCCGTCACTCCCACCTATGACCATGACCTATCGGACAGGAGCGACTCTGTCTTCGTGCCCCGAGCCATGCCCCAGGTTCAGGTTTACCTCTCTCACGACATGCAATTTTAAGACCGCCTGATCCCATCCTGTGTCTTCTAGAGTTTCAACGGTTATTCCCAAGGATTTGATTCGACACAGAGCTATGTAGCCGGGCCTCCTAGCGGTTACATCAACACGAACGATGACAACTATGAAAGGCAACGTGACGAACTTCTCCCTCTCGTCTCCGAGCCGTCCATAAATTTTACCCGCAAAGTCTGGTGGGATTCGCTCCTGCGCCTCTATACACCTTTATCATTGCAACACTCCGGTTCTCTCACTCAATCTCAACGCGACGTAGCTTCGCGCCTTGTAACAGACGATCTTCGCTTTCTCTTCAAGACATCTAATCACCTGTTCTCATTCTTTCATCTCCCAACTTTCTTCGCCAACTACTCTAACCCTCAGAAGCGGGCGCTTCTGCAACCCAGTCTTATACTAGCTGCCCTGGCTGTGGCAATTTTCTGGCAGAGCTCGGAGCTTGATTCCGGCGCGGCAGGCAGAGAGAAGGCACTTAGGCTCAGGGATGAGGCGCAAAGTGCTTTGGAAGCCAGCTACAATACAAGATGGGTCGATGAAACGCTTGTGCAAGCTGCATGGGTAAATATCAACCATGACTCTTCCCCTTGAACGTTCTGAGCTTTATGTTTTCTTACTAGCTGCTGGCCCTATTCGAAACTTGTGCGCATCCGTTGCACTCGACGGAACGCGCCACATCTGCTTTGGTTATGTTGGACTCACTCATTCGCAACTTGTCGCTTACATACTTGGACGTGAACCATCCCTCCGTCTCATTGTTCCCGCCACGTTCTGTCCCCACTGTTACTCCATCCGTCGAGGCCCCACCACTAGCTACTACTTGGTCAGGATCCGGTTCCGCCCAGTCGATGCTCCCTACTCCCAGGCAGAGCGACGCTAACCCCAACGATCCGTTAGGCTCATCGCGTGCCTCCCCTCTGGTGGCGTCGTCCTCAATTGCCTCCCAACCTTCAACTAGCACGATGACATCGACATCGGCGGACGAGAGACCCTGCGCCTGCACGGGTTTCGCGCTTGCGGAAGCGCGGCCGCAGACGCTGCTCGACCATACGCCGCTTTGGGCTGCCACCCCGGCGTTCGATGTGTCCTTGGATGCTGCGGAGATCCGCAAAGAGTCGTGTCGCCGGCTGTGTTGGAGCGCCATGATGTTGGCCGCCAGTCATATCTCTAATGCGACCACCAGTAAGGACGTAGGATTGGACCTCTTTATCTCCGACCCAACCAATGTAAGTTGACCCGTTTCCGAAAGTGGCTTTCGAATTCGAATTTCATATTTTCCTTTCACTTAGTACGCGCTGCTGCTCAGCGGCGAATCAGTCTCGCATAGCAAAACCACTGTCTGGGCTTTGTATGACCGGTCTGCCCTCCTGTGGCATAGCTGTAACCGGATGCGCCATGATCGCGCTGCGACCGATGCAGAAAAGGCCCGATTCGCCGTTTCATGTTGGCTCGAAGCGGATTCCATCGAAGCGGCGTTGAATGAGCATTCTTGTGGTCTCGAACGCGCGTTCATCTTCATAGGGAGGGAGTATCTTTCCAAGTGAGGGCAATTTACTTCTTCACATGAATTATCAGCTTACAGCTCTGACGCATCAGTACGCGAATGTGCATCTCGCAGGACTTCCAGCGATTTCTCCCTCTCGTGAATGTGTGAGTCACAGTTTTACTCCCTTTGTTCCCTTGCTCATCTCCAATGCTTGAAGTGACGTGGGTAGTCTGTCCCACCGTAAGAAGGCAGAAGACTGGTGTACGTTTCTTCTCGTCTCTTTCTCGCAATTTCGCTTGCTGAAGTTTCTGTTTAGTGTCTCATCAAGTTAACGTGGCAAAACATCTCACGGACGGTTTGCACATGGTGACGGGCTTAGCGACTGATGACCTGGCCCGACGGCCATTCTACGTGTTTTGGTTCATGGACCAAGTAGCCAGGTAGGGCGTGTTTGTTTGCCGACCGTTTCACAAGCGATGTCTGAATTTTGTGTGCAGGGCACTCAATTTCTGGGACTGTGACCGTTCGCTCACGGTTGCATTAGAAGTCTGCAGGGCGTTTCTGGCCCCCATCGAGTATCTCACGGCTTTGTGGCCCTGTGATGGTCAGTGCAGTTGTCATCACCTGAAAGAAAGACACCGGCCGCTCATGATACGGGTTGTCTCCATAGACCAAAGGAAACGCTACGAAGCTGTGCGTGAGCGACTGGACACTGCATGTTTGATCGCTGGACTTGCTCCTCTTCCTCCTCTCAATATGGGTATATCTGCACCTTCATCTGCAACTGCAAGCACATAATCATCATCTCGCAACAACACTTTCTATCTCTGGGTATACTGTTCCGTTTACCAAGCCTGCACGCATTGTTTTCCTTTTTCTCCTGCATCTCAACCGGACACACCCAAAAATTACACTACACTCACGGACGAATACTATGTACCAATAGAAGAAGCCAAAAGTATAGAAGCCAACATTTGTACTAGAATCCAAAACGCAGCTGAAAATTACATAGATTTGCCATACGCCTGATCTGTACTTCTGCGCCACCGCCACCACACGTGAATAATATTGAAATGCGCTTGCCTTTTCTTTCGCAACCACACGGTTTCTCGATGACTGCTGCAGCCTCACAATCATGTCTTCCTCTTTCTCCCCTTCTGGGTCTACTACTATCTCTGTTCCCCACGGTCATGTTTGCCTTGTTCTTCTGCAAGAAGAGGATTCGTCCTTCTATCTGCAGATACCTTTACATGTCGTCACTTCTTTATGTTTGAAGCCTCGGAAGTAACTCCTCTTCCTTGATTGGTGCATCCTCAGTGTTGAAGTCATACTGGCTCTCAGACGTAATGGTGATAGGATGGAAATCTGGATGGCCAAGAAATATACCATTATGTTGTGGCTGCGGGCACAGGTACATTTCTTTTATGGTTGCTGTCATGCATGCACACAGAACACTCTTGTGTTATACTATCTGTCCAATGAAGATCTCGTACAGGATGTTGACCTCGAGGTCATCAAGGTCGGGACAAAGGTGCCTTCAGACACTACGCAGACGCGTGACGTTTTTCGCAACAATTTGCTCGCGCGTGATACTTGTTGTGCGTGGACAGGGGCTGGGCTGACCTATGGAACTGGTCAACGGGGTTCTGAAGTGCGTTATACAATCCTGCACTTGGGAGATATCTGATCATCTCCCCTTCCTTTGGCTATTTCAGTGGTTTCGGCTTATTGTAGAGAATCGTCGAGGATGTGACGGAATTCAAAGATGTTAATGATATTCGTAATGGCGTGTTTGCAGTGCGCTCCATAGTCATTCTCAAGGTTTTGTCATTTTTGTTCATCCGTTTGTCCTTTCTCCAATCTCTACTTCACCACCAATACTCAGACTCCGAACCAGCACCAATGGGACCATCGACCATGCACGATAGGAATACTACAGTTCATAAGCGTGATGCAGCCCGGACTGCCGACGGAGCTGGAGCTGGAACTGGAACTGGGCGATTGGTGGAATCGGGGGGCCAGACAAAGTGGGATGAGGATGACGTGATGTTATACCTAACTCACAGACTACAAAGCGCTATTGAGCAGCAGTGGCGGGATGGCTGTGACTCAAATTTACCAAAAGGGTGACCTATATTTGTAAACAAATTGTGATCACGTAAATATTAAAAGTGAGTCGCGCTTGCGGGATGGAGGTTTCATCAACTCCTATGTCGTCCACCACCATGAGCGAGACTGGCCGACGTTCTGCTCAACCCATTGTTACAGAATCGACTTCCGCACACCCAGGAGCAGTCACCGTCACACCCTCGGATACTACTCCTCTCAAGCACAAAGCATCCTGGACGTCCGACGCGTCTCAATCCGACGCGCATAAACGACAGAAATTGGCTACTGATGATAAAGCCGCAGGGAGCAGCTCTGCAGAGCATCCTACTCCTACCGTGGACGGCGAAGCTCTTGCAAATGACTTGGCCCAAGAGCTTCAGTGCGGCTGTTGCTCTGCTCTAGTCTACCGACCAGTTATGGTGTACCCATGTGAACATTTCTTCTGTGGGAGGTATGTCTCGTCACGCCGATGATGGTATCCTGCTTACACTTATATCTGCCTGTCTTGCAGTTGCTGCCTCCTCTGGATCAATGTGAGTTGTTCGGGCGTTGCGGTTACGCGTGCCTTGGAGAGGCCGTTAAACGGTGTCCTGGTCTCATGTCAATTGATCCGACAGAATGGCGGCACAAATTGTCCCGTATGCAGAAGAGAATCCACCAAAGTAAAACCGTCTCGCCCTCTCCAGGTCATGGTTGACATATTGCTGCGCGCTGCGCCATGGAAAGCACGCTCCGCAAGAGAACGCCTCCAGGCCGACGACGTGTATTCCTCTGGTTCAATGACGGTATGTTTTTCGTTTCGTCGTATTCAGGCCGCGTGAGTGGTGATTGGGACACTGAGCTTATCGTCTTCACGCTGAACCTCTAGATTCCTGCGCCTCGCGAAGTCTCTCCTCCTCCCCAGAATGAGCTGTACATCCACCCGTGCCCTCACTGTGATCCCGAGAACCCCTACGGCTGGTCTTGTCCCGAACCCATTCCTGATCCAAGTGTTGACATCGTGGCGGCATGGCGCACGGAGGACGGCATTCCAAATGGTCATGCTGCTTGTGACAGCTGGTGAGAAAGATTGGCCAGACGACTGTTCGCTTCTTAACTTGTGTTGCTAGTGGTAATATTCTCGCGATCGGTGCTCCTTCGACCACAAAGTGCAACTTCTGTGGATCGTATCAATGCGGTCTCAATGTTCACGGGGATTGTTTTGCGAGATCTCCTGCCTCCCAGTCCCTCTACAAAATCGCACATATTAGTGACTTGTTATTGTCTCAACAGCTCTTTTTTGAATGTTTCAACGCAAACGCGTATGAGATGGAGATTTTTATTGATTACATGATGGCCCAGTCGGTGTCTCCAGTTCAAATCTACAAAGAGGTCCTGTGCTCCTTGGCTGCGCCCATCACTCTGTCTGACCAGCACGCGGGGAGAATAGATCATTGCCGACATAGAGGCACATCCTCAAGGCTTCGCACGCCTTCTAGAGACTGGGAACATTGTTGGAGTGGGAGACAAGATCTGCAACGCCTGCGCCGCAGGTGTTTTCTTCTGGGGTATATGGGACTGGTGGATCAAGAAAAGACGGATGGCACTCTCGGCAGACTTGCTTAATCGGGCGGACTGTCCCGACGGTCGGCATTGTCAGAAACAACGGGATTCGGGTGAGCTCATCGGCCATCGGCCATTCCCAGTGCCTCTTAGACTTTTTGATAACATCTATTCCTCCCCTTTTAGCGCACTCGAAGGAATGTGAGATATCACTTTTATTTTCCCGATTGTTATACACCATCATGAGTTTCACTGATCCTGCTGATCCTCTACAGTGAACCACATCATCGTGCCTGATGAAAGTGTAGCAAATACCAGCGCCGACGTTATGCAGGTCAACGGAGACCATGATCGTGCGCCACAACCAACGGAAGGGGCTGATACAACTGAACCGCGCGATGCGTCTGCGGTTCCCCCAGAAGCGCCGGCAGAAAGCGTTGCGCCCTCCACGGACTCCACGCTTATGGGCTTCGGCAGCTGGTTCTCGCACATTGAGCGCCCCCTCTCGCCCCCACTCTCCTAAGGTCAACTGAGATCCGGGAGCTAATCCTCCCTTTCCCTACACGTTTCTTTCCTCGCTCCTGCCATTTTTTCTTACTCTACCCTCACCGATCCTTTTGATTGGGTCAATCGAAGAACTTATCAGTAGCAATAGTAAATGAATGTTTTGTAAGAGACGAATGTATGTCCGTTGCTGAAAACACGTGGATCCAACATTATATAACTTTAATCGCACTAGCATCCACAGAATAATCCCGTGCGTTCGCCGACGTTTGCTAAGTTTCTTAGCATAGCCACCACGGACGCCCGAGTTTGTAAACACGCTCGTCACATTGTCATTTGTGAACAGCTGTCGAGGATATGCATGTTTTCGAGGGTTGAGAATGTTTTATGTCGGACAGGACGGATGGAAATCTTGGCCGTGGTGACTTTAGGTGTGAAAAGAGAGGACGCTTGGGTGTTAACGAGAGAAACGATGATAGTGTCTTAATTTCAAGAAAAGGCAGCTTCGGTTGGGTCGGATGCAGAATATTGGAAATTCGCTCACATATTGAGATGCTGGTAATCTGATGGGACGGACTCTCTTTGCGTGACATAATCGTACACTCAACGGGCGGGGCCCGTCGCATCCTGCGGGCGCCGGCTGCAAGGAGGGGGTGAGAGGGCAGAGAACAGTCACGCCCACTCGTCTTGCACTGCGTGCACTCTCTCAAGACCCTCTCGGACCAGTCTGGAGCTCTCGGACTGAATCTGGCTTTCTGTTGGTGAGGCGCGTCGGCGGAGTTGAAGTATCCTGCGTTCAATAGCAAAGTCAAAATGCATGGAAAACACAACGGGATAAGTCACTTACAATCGGCAAGCCTGCGATCAAACGAAAACAGGTGAGCATGTGAAAGGGGTGAGCTGTGCAATCTGTCTGTACCAGGACATCAGACAGGATTAACAAGATCTGAATTCCGATACCATCCCATCGACGTAGTCCACTTCGGACATGAAGATGAGCATTAAATATCACGGAGAGTGGAAAAAGGCATTACCCAATAAAGGTGGAAGCACTCAGGAGATACAGACACGTCATGATAAAGAACACTCCAGTCGCTAAAGGCCCACAGCATTTTGAGATCGATGACAGAAAGAGACACGCAAGTGTAACACATACTCTGTATAAGAAATAGTCTCCCCAGACGTCCCTGAATGCTCGCTGTGCGGACGCAATGCTGTAGCAGCAAAATAGGTAGTACAGTCCAGAGAATGTGGCAATGGTGACCTACCACAATCACAACTATCAGAGCCAATAAGTCCAAGACAAAGACACTAAGCTACGAAAGAGCAAGGTCATGAGGAAAATAAACAAGACTAGATCAGCGTATTTGAGCTCACGATGACAAGCTGTACGAATCGAGAGCACTGTTAGCAGGGGAAAGAAACGAAAACGAAAACTCACCCCAACGTTAAGGGCTCGCCCGTATCTTCCATCACGATGGGGACCTATGTGCGCATCGTCTCCAAAACATCCCGTCCGAGGAATCAACTCAAATAATCCACGCGGGACTACATATGCATGAAAATGTGAAGCTGCGGTCTGGGGAAAGACACTTACTGAGAAATTGGGTGCCGAAGAGCCAGACCTCTGCACTAAGGAGGGCTAGAAAAGCCGGCCCCAGGACAAGGGATACCCAAATATTCCGTCCTGTGAATGCGTATGCCCGTATTAATATGATAGCTGCAGTAGCAGTGTTAGGGTTAGTAAGAGTGTGACGGAAAGCTATGTCTAACCTTGCGAA
Organism: Clavaria fumosa; assembly: GCA_951802425.1. NCBI lineage: Eukaryota > Fungi > Basidiomycota > Agaricomycetes > Agaricales > Clavariaceae > Clavaria > Clavaria fumosa. The sequence goes on along the minus strand of OX637799.1, from coordinate 3,426,796 downwards.
ACTAGTTGCTACGTGAGCAAAGAATTTCTTTAGCATAGAAATAGCAGAGTTATTGCCAAAAAGAACTTACGAATGGTATTAAACTGGCATAGATGGGATGTACTAGACGGTCGCATAAAGATTTCTCGTGGTCTCCAAGCCATGCCCACATCAACAAAGGATAGACAACGAGAGGATAATATCGGCACAACAAATAGGATATCTTGATGCTTGACCAACGTGTTTGATAGATCTGGTATTTTTGAGAGCGATAAGATGCTTCGTTTCTAGCGACGTACGAGTTCGACCTCTTCACTCAAGCTTCGTAGTAATCAGCATCGAAGGAAAAGGCTTTGCCTGAGAACAAACTCACGTCAAAAGCCAATCATAAAGTTGGAGAGAATCTGCATTCGAGCATCGTCATCAGACTAAGTAACAGCACACCAGTTGTGGACCTCACAAGCGGCTAGGAAAAGGTCTTGAGAGGTTGTCTTACTATAGAAAATTAGGCCTGGACATACCTACGACGCAGAATCGGGCACTACATCAAATTGTGGTCAGCATGACAAATTCGGCATATTCAAGAAGGGGGAGATGACATATTGATCGATGAGTGAACCATGGCTAGTAGTTCTGGTCCAACTACTATGGGTTTGAGATCCACCATCGTCGCTCGTCGCCAACGTTAACGAGCCAAGAGGTAAAGCTAAGCGAAGGTGGGAATTGTGGGTAGAAGGGGGCGTTATGCCACTATGCCGTATACAGCAGAGCCAGTCCGTCGTATCGGGTCCTTTGACTAAAAAGAAAAGCCTTGCAGCTGCGTGCAATGAATGATTGACGCATGTGGCTGTTTTCCCTTTTCCATTCATTTAACCATACAAGGTAAAAGCGGAACGGAGTTTGCCGAAGGCACCAGGGGGGGGGGCAATTTACATTCCCGTCATTGGCTGGGCCACCAGCGCACGACTAACTGACCTCGCCGCCGCTGACCGACTCACGGAAACATGCATTCGGTCGCTGATTTGACCACGTTTTTTCGAAGGACGGCGGGTGATGTACCCGAAAAGCTCGTTGTACGTTCGGTTTTGAGCGATGCATTTCGGTGATCCTCACTCTTCGTTTACGTGTCGAAAAAGGGTGCCTCGACGACGGTCGTGGGATCGAAAATGTATTTGTTTGTGAGTTGTATTACTCAAGTTCTAATTGTATAGAGCCTTGGTTCAAACGCTGCGTCCGCAGGGTGGACGCTTGGTCGTCGAGCGCAAAACAGTCTCGGACCTTTATGCTTTCGATTTGGAAACCTTCGTTTGGGAGAAGATAGAACCTCATCCCGAAGACGATATTCCTAAGGCTCGCTACTTCCACAGCGCCGATACATGTAATTTCTTCCCTCGGCCTATTCGCTTAGCTGACGGCGTTCGGTTCAAACAGGGAACAACCAGCTCATCATCTTTGGCGGTATGGGCAACAAACCAGGGTCCCATAACCCAGAAGAACTGTGCGTGTTGAATGATGTTCGCATTTTCGACCTCGCGTCAAGGCGCTGGATGCCGTCTCTAGCTACCAATGGCGTGCTATCTGAGCCGGTCTTCGAATCTCTTACTCCAAAAGCCCGATACGCACACCTGTCTTCCGTCTCTGCAGACCGTCTTTTTGTTATAGGAGGCCAAGATCTCTCAAACGTCTGGCTTGATGACATACACGTGTACGACTTGATAGGGAAAGCCTGGGTCCAGCGGCGGGAATACCCAAGGCATTGTGGGACTTATCGAAGTGTCGCGGTCGCCACAGATCTCTGTGTCCGCGTAACCCCCACCCCTCATCCGCTTCAAGACAAGCTGGGTCCGCCAGGTGCCCGATTTAAAACGGATAAGACTGCGCCCCCATCCCCAGACGTTACTTCGACCAGTGATCTCAATCACCTTCCCTACACTGCGTTGCCTTCAGAAGAGTACCCATCTGATATCTTTTTGTATAGCAACTACAATGTGTGTCTGCATTTATTGTCCGGAGGAATCATAACCAATCTCCATTTACAGTTCACGGATGTCCAACGCGAACTAGAGGTCATCTCCCCCTTGCCCGACACAGATTTCACCATTTCTGAGCGGTCCTCATCAATGAGAGGCGCAGTCCTTCCTCCGGGTCTCCGCTTCCCAACGGGGGCCATTCTCGGAAAGAATCTCATCATCGCCGGTACCTACCTTGCTCACACTTACCAGTCTTTCTCAATATGGGCGCTTGACCTCGTTTCTCTGACATGGTCGCGCATAGACGCGGGGAGCGCGATAGGTACTGGCTCTTGGTTCCGTGGATGCCTCTGGGCATCAGCGAACAAGTTTCTCATCTTTGGCAACAAAAACGGAAATCTCGTGGACGATTACAACCGTCGCCTCTTAAGCTGGGACCATGTGGCTGTCATCGATCTTGAGGCGTTTGGGATCTACCAACCTCCACCACTACTACTCGACGTGCCAATGCAAGAGCTCGGGCTTGCCGCGCTGGAGGAAGGTGCGTTCACGGATTTCGAAATCATATGCGAAGATGGGCAGAAGATCAGGTGCTCGCGAAAACTCCTTGAGGATCGGTGGCCGTGGTTCAGGGAGCAACGTGCAAAGTTCACGGACAGGGCCCAGCTCGCTCTGGAGGCTCTCCCCACCTCCACGATGCATCTGCCTTTGCCGCCACTGCCTGGGAACATTGATGGTGCTCCACCTCGATTAGACCCGCGGATGACCCCACGCTCCCTGCAGCTGTCGGAGTCCTACGCCATCGCGCTGGCTCTGGTGCAGTACTTCTACACGCTGTCTCTGATCACACCATTGCAACATGCGCCTGCAGTTTTGAGTCAGCTCTTGGTTATGGCAAGCACGTACCGAATCGCACATCTGCAATCACTGGTCAAACATGCGATGCATTGCGTGCTCTCGAACGAGACTGCGGTAGGCGTGTACCAAGTCGCTACCCTTTGTGGCTGTCGTAGTTTGCAGATCCGGTACGTGCGATTCAAACGCGATTGCACTCGCTGACCTGTGTTTTGTTTATTGTTTTGGCCTCAAAAAGGGCTCTCAAAACCGTCATGGTGTGTTCATCCAGTGCCTGTGTCTAGATGACATATCAATACTGAAATTATGTTCGCCCTCGTCAGGCGTACAACCCGAATCCCAAACGCCCATCTCACCGCAGTCGATCGGATAGAGAAAGCCATTCTGCCAACGGACGAAGTCCTGATGCAGGGGGACAACGACCCGCAGAGAGTGGCATTGAGGCTGGGATGGCCGTGAGCCAAGGACACTGTTGATCGGCACATTGATGATCTAATTTTGTACTGGACACTCATTGTGCTGCTTATTCAGAATTTGGTAAGGGGAGTGGTAAGATAAATCAAAAGATTACTGGAGCTGTTTGTTGTATTTTTCATGGATCTTTTGAGTGTTTCACCGGGGTTGGGCCTAAGAGTAATTTGAGGAGTGAAAAGCCTGTTATGAGACGGCAAAGATGCTATACCATTTCTTTCAATTGACCTGTCATGTGTCACAGCCCCAAATCAGCCAAAAATCATGCTAGTCATGCATCATTTGAGGAATTGGTCAATTTGTGAAGTGATTTCCTTTTTGGGTTGACAGTTGTCTAATATACTGTATGCTGGTGTGGTCAATATGGAGTGGCAGTCAGTTATCCCTCATGTCATGCCTCATTTCATGCATCACACCATCCAGTCAATTGAATGAAATGGTACAGTAACCTCTTTATTAAGTCTGAGCTGAACTGGTTTATATACATGTGCAAGGGCAAAGTGTGTCACTAGCACACCTGTTGGGAATTCACCTCCATCAGCAAAACCTGGTTCTGCTGCACAAAGTTATATAGACACTCATAGATAAGGCACATCTATAAAGACCTGACCTTGCTATAGCTATCTATATAAGCTATAGAGCACTACATAGTCTGTCATGGTTTTGCTGATGTTGCATGGCAGCCTGCTCTCTCACATTTATCTCCACACCTAAGCATTCTCCACACCTGAGCATTCTTCCCTTCATTGCTTATTAGTCTAATCCTGCCTTCTCTTTCAAGTTAGATCCCTATCCAATATATAGTTCTGTAGCATAGTCTCTACACCCTCTCAATGACTTATGTTGCTTGAGAGTGTTAGGATCGCTTATGTAAGCCATCCCAAAGTGCAGTTGTGGAGAAACTGGGGAGGGTTGTTGGAAGGTCACATGACCTGTGGCTGGGTTGGATTATGTAATCATGTAAGATCACATGACCTGGGGCCTGGGCGCATCACGTGATCCGAGGGTCCGAGCGTGGGAAAGTCGGCAAGTGCCGAAGCGTTCACTATAAGTACTTTCGCTTTTCCTTTTTTGTACTCTTTTCCCCTTATCTTAGTATTGTCGTCATGACCTTACGCTTAAGTTGTGTGAGACCCAGTCTGATATAATACTAAGATCCGCCTGTCCGCCCTAGCCCTGTGTCCTAACCCGGCTAGCCTGGACCCTTAATTTCAAACTGTGACACGTTGTCACAGCTCAGCCCCTATCATCCTCTTCTCCTTTACCCTGCCTGTGGTGTGTAACAGAACTGCACGAAATTTTTACTGTGTGTAGATACACGTGACCAGACCAGGAGGAAGTCAACTGTGACCCTCCCCAAGTGATACCGAGTGCCCAAGGCCCGGAACTTTGTTTTACAGCTACGTACCAGTGAATCGTGTAGTGTACAGGGCAAGGAAAGGCCCCTACATAGTCTTTCTGTAGTTTCCTGGTCCAGTGGACAGGGCCCTTGCTCTGTGACCATTGTCAGAAGGGCGCACGGGCAACTCATTAGGAGTTGTGGAGCGACCACCTGGGACACCATTTGGGCCCCACGTTAACAAAAGTTTCATAGAATAAGAGTTCTATAGGTACATAAGTACACAGAAGAGCAGCCTAAGAGGACAGGACTGTTAAGAGATCGAAGAAATCCTGAGTGCCCAAGGCCTGGAACTTTATTTACAGCATCCAGGGCCTGTGATGGCAGACCATGTCGCCCCGCCTGTAGCCCAACCTATGAGGCTTGACCTATCTGTTGCCCCCTTTGATGGGCAGAAAAGGAACTTCCGTACGTTCCTCCGATCCCTTCGCCTCCTGTTTATGGCGAACCCAACTGTCTATGCTGTGGACCTGGTGAAGGTCCTTCTTGCTCTGAGCAAAATTACTGGAGAAGGATTCGCTGCAGAGTGGGCGAATATGAAGGCGGAAGAGATCCTGGGTAGTGGCGAGGCCGGAACCTGGGCAGAGTTTGTGGAGGAGATGAAGCGTGCATTCGATGACCCGAATGACCGTGCGACTGCCCTTGCCGATATTGCAGGGCTGAAACAGGGTGCCATGACAGCACCAGAGTTCTTCGCGAAATTCGAGATGCTGTTCCGACGGGCGAAGTTGAGTGCAGAGAAGGACTCAGGAATCCTAGTCCATTGGCTGGAGTTGAACCTGAGTAGGAGGTTGGTGGAGAGAATCTATGGTGTCTCCCCGATGCCAGAGACATATGGAGAATGGAAGGTGCTGGCTGAGAGGCTTGATGCCCAGCAAAGGCGACTGGATGGGATACTCACGGAACGGACACCGCGACCCACTGTGACCCCCGTGCGACCCACCACGACCCTACCGCGACCTGCCGTGACCGTTTCGCGACCTCTTGTGACCCCTCTGCTGTGTACTCCAGATGTGGCCATGGCCCAAGGATGGGCCCCTGCTGATGAGAGATGTTGTTTCCGATGCCACCAGACTGGCCATGCTGTCCATTTCTGCCCCCTGCCTGATATGCGTCTGCAGGTCCCAAGGGCCCAAACCCGGGCAGCACCATGTGCCCCCCAAATGGCGGAGGGATATGAGAAAGAGATTGCACGGCTCCGAGCCTGCATAGAGCTGTGTGAGAGAGAGAGGAGGACTCCCACTGGGGAGAAGAAGTGTGCCAGCCCCCTTTCCGTCCCTGTGCCTGCTGCAAGTATACCCCGATATACTATCTTGCAGCGGAGACATACCCGAATTGGGTCTGAGGTGAAGGAGGAAGTGAGACTGGCAGAGCACCTAACCAGAGTGCGGCCAGAAGTGCGGAAACATGTGCCACGAGAGCTAGCCATCCAGGTGCACTTGGAGGCTTTCAGCACTGGCAAAGGGACCACAATGAAGGCCCTTGTCGACTCAGGGTGCACCAACTGCTTCATGGATTTGGAGTGGGCGAAAGGAGTGGGATTGGAGCCATCTCTCCTGCTGAACCCAATCACCATGTATAATGTGGATGGGACACAGAACAGGAATGGAAAGGTCCGGTATGGGATAGAGGTGCTGGTGAGAGTTGGTGACCACCAGGAGCGGATCCACTTTCTGCTGGGAAAGACCCAGTCCCACAAGGTCATCCTTGGGCATGACTGGCTCAAGCGGCATAACCCGGATATCGACTGGCAGAAGGCAGAGCTGAGCCTTACCCGCTGCCCCCCACAGTGTTCCCCATCCCCTCGAGCCTCTGCACCCCTGAAAACGAGTACCCTCGCATCCACGAGTATTCTGGACACCCGTTTTCCCAACTCTGGCCCTACCCCCGATTGGCCCAGCCGCTACCCTTTGGTGTTTAGTGAAGCAAAGTGGGATGAACTTCCCCGCTCCCGACCAGACTTCGATATTAAGATCGAGTTCAAAAAGGACCCTGAGCACCTCTCCTCCAAGCTGTATTCTTTGACATGGCAGGAGATGGTGGAGATGAACCGTTGGGTGGATGAGCAGCTTGCTTCTGGACGAATCCGGCCCTCAAAATCCCCGTATGCCAGCCCCTTCTTCTTCAAACATGAGAAGGACAAACTGCGGCCAATCATCGACTACTCGAGGCTGAATGCACACCTGATCAAGGACAAGTACCCCCTCCCCCGCATCCGAGACACAGTGGATGTGCTTAAAGGAGTGTCGATCTACTCTAAGATTGATGCAAAGGGAGGTTTCCCATCTATGCAGGTCTAGCCCGAGCACCAGCACCGCTGCGCCTTCCTGACACCCCGTGGACTCTTCGAACCAGCTGTCATGTGGTTTGGACTGCAGAATGCCCCTGCTACCTTCCAACGCTTCATGAATCATGTGTTGAGGGAGGAGATTGCAGGAGGACATGTGAGGGCCTATGTGGATGATGTCATTGTGTTTGCAGAGGACTTGGCTACACACCGGTACTGGATGGATCGGGTCTTGAGGAAGTTTGGAGAGAATGGGTTGTGTCTCAAACTCAGTAAATGCGAGTTTGAGAAGAGTGAGATCATCTTCCTGGGGATGAAGATCTCTCACAACAGACTAGAGCATGATCCGGCCAAGGGTGCGGCAGTCCGAGATTGGCCACGTCCTAAGAATGTGAAGGATGTCCAGAGGTTCAATGGGATGCTGAACTACCTCCGCCGGCACATCCCGAATCTTTCTGCCTGGGCAAAGCCACTCTTCCGGCTGACTGGGAATGTTCCATGGAAATGGGAGGAGGAGGAGGAAGCAGCCTTCCGAGATCTCCGCCAGGCACTCGTATCAGCCCCGGTCTTGGCTCTGCCTCAGGACAAAGGGAGATGGAAGGTAGAGACAGATGCAAGCAACCTGGCAACTGGTGGAGTGCTCTCACAGCAGCAGACGGATGGAACCTGGAGAGTTGTTGACTATATCTCCAAGGCCCTCACTGCAGCTGAGAAGAACTACGATGTGTACGACAAGGAGTTCTTGGCTGTGATTCGGGCACTTCGCGAGTGGCGAGCATACCTCATTGGAGCAGAGGAGACGATCGAGATCTGGACAGACCATGCAAACCTCCAGTACTTCCGGAAGCCCCAGAAGTTGAAGCCAAGGCAGGTTCGTTGGGTGGGAGAGCTCCAGTGCTTTGACTTTGAGATAAAGTATCGCACTGGCAAGTGAAATACAAAGGCAGATGCACTCTCCCGGAGACCGGACTATGGAGAGATGGTGGAGGAGGATGCACCGGTGCAGGTTTTCCCGGAAACGGAAGTCCGTGTGTCATTCACATCGGAAATGGAGACGCTACTCCAGAAAAATAGCGCGGTACACATACAGAAGCCGGAGGAGCTTGATGATGAGTGGACACAAGATCGTGCTGGACTCTGGCGAAAGGGGATAGTCACTTGGGTCCCCCTAGGAGCTCGTGAGGCCGTTCTCGAGTTTGAGCATGACCTCCCTGCTGCTGGACACCCTGGGCCCCGGAAGTTGAGAGCAGCACTAGTGAAGGGTTATTGGTGGCCAGACATGGTAAAAGATGCGGATCGGTATGCCCAGGGGTGTGAGACATGCCAGCGGACGAAGCCCGACCATACCAAGCGTGCTGCCCCACTGCACCCCCATCTGGTGCCCGATGGTCCCTGGTCGGTGATCTCATGGGACATAGTCGGTCCCCTCCCCCTCTCCCGTGGACATAATGCCATCCTTGTTATTGTCGACAAATTCACAAAACGGATATTGCTCGAAGCGATCGGGCTCGACCTCACAGGACTTGGAGCGGCACGTCTCCTCCGGGATCGAGTGTTTCGTGACCATGGAGTCCCTCACAAGGTTGTGAGTGACCGGGGGTCCCAGTTCGTGTCCCGCTTCATGAAGGAGTTCTACTCCATGATCCGGGTAAAGGCAAATCCAAGTACTGCCTTTCATCCGCAGACTGATGGACAGACGGAACGGGCGAACCAGGAGATGGAGATCTATCTCCGGGCTTACGTGGACCATCTCCAAGATGACTGGGCTGAATGGTTGTCCACTGCAGAGTTTGCTCTTAATAATCGTGAGCACTCAGCGACAGGACAGACACCTTTCTTCCTCGATTATGGACGACACCCATGGAATGGGGGGCTCCGGCCACCTTCTGAGGTGAACCCGGCAGCGGATGAGTGGATGGCTAAGCTCACGGAGTCCCGAAGAGCAGCCAAGGAGGCAATGGAGAAAGCAGTGGCAGCGATGAAGAAGAGCTACGATAAGGGGAAACGCCCAAGTCGGGAGTACTCTGAGGGAGATCTGGTCTGGCTGGATACTAGAAACTTGAAGATGGACCGGCCCTGTAAAAAGCTTGACAACAAGAGAGCAGGCCCCTTTGCAGTTGAGGAGAAGGTGGGACCTGCTGGGTATCGCCTCAAGCTCCCTCGGGCCTGGCGCATCCATCGGGTCTTCAATGAGTTGCTGTTGACACCATACCACCCCCCTTCCTTCCCTTCTCAGAACCTGCCTCCCCCTCCGCCCCCTACGATTGATGATGACCACCTGGAGTATGATGTGGAGGCGATCCTTGATGTTAAGAAGGTGGGGCGTGGAGTGAGATACCTGGTGAAGTGGTTGGGATACCCTGTAGAGGAGAACACTTGGGAGCCACGACGGAACCTCACCAATGTGGCACTGCTTCTCCGGGACTTCTTCCTTGCTCACCCCGACAAGGCCAAGCTAGCTGGTCGGGACGCCCAGCCTTAAGAGGGGGGTGATGTTAGGATCGCTTATGTAAGCCATCCCAAAGTGCAGTTGTGGAGAAACTGGGGAGGGTTGTTGGAAGGTCACATGACCTGTGGCTGGGTTGGATTATGTAATCATGTAAGATCACATGACCTGGGGCCTGGGCGCATCACGTGATCCGAGGGTCCGAGCGTGGGAAAGTCGGCAAGTGCCGAAGCGTTCACTATAAGTACTTTCGCTTTTCCTTTTTTGTACTCTTTTCCCCTTATCTTAGTATTGTCGTCATGACCTTACGCTTAAGTTGTGTGAGACCCAGTCTGATAGAGAGGTACAACACCTTTGTTATATTCTCCTTCATCTATTTACTAACCAAATGCTGTAGTCTAACCAGTGTTTGCACATTAGGTATATCCTTTTAATACTATAAACAACTTGCATTGCTTGAGAGTCTAACCGGAGTAGATGTGTGCAATATCAGTCATGGTGTCGATTCCATAGATGAGTCGTCAGGGCATACTGATGATCATTTAAGCCTTTGCGAAGCCCAAGCGCTGAAAAACCGGTGGAAGCGAGGGTTTTCCTCGAACGCGAATCAGTTTAGCGGGCGGTTTTGAAATGAGGCGACACATGCAGTGACTGGGGTCACTGGAGGCGACGGACGATGACGATAACGTCATCTGATTGTCGCGCATACGGTCTGATTGATCCCGGTCAAAGATGACTGCGACCCTGTTCTCGCCGAGTCTGCTTCCGTTGTTCTTCCTTTTTCTCAACGCCGTACTCAACGGCGAGCGACCAGCTTTGAAAGCAAACCATCCTACGCGCTTGAAGCGAGTCTATGCTCAGACTGCCTGCTCGATTAGCCCCTCGGTCTTCACCACTAGCTTCGGTCAGTCGGTTTTCCTTTTTCAAAATTTATTATTATTATTCCCTTCTCGCGCCGCGTGATTGGCTCTGACCTCGAGCTATTCAACAGAGAATGCCTCCGAGACGGCAGAGAAACGTCTCCACCGCGTCCGATGCTTTCGTTCCCCAAGGCTACACCATTGACCCCGCCGCACCACCAATGCTGCGCTTCCAAGCATCCCTGCCCCACCTCCCCGTGCCTACCCTCTCCTCGACGGCCCATAAATACCTCGAGAGCGTCCGGCCTCACCTATCGGACGTTGCGTTCGCGCGCACGCAGGACGCCGTGAACTCGTTCATAGCCTCGCCTCTTTCGGCGGAATTGCAGAAGCGCCTCCAGGACCGCGCCGCGCAGCCTGGCGTGCAGAGCTGGCTTGCAGACTGGTGGAACGACGTCGCGTACATGGGCTACCGCGACCCTGTCGTTGTGTTCGTGAGCTACTACTTTGTGCACCTTGATGACCAGCTCCGTCGGGACCCCGTCAAGCGTGCCTCGGCTTTGGTGAAGGCTATGCTCCCTTTTCGAAATCTGACGCAGAGGTGTGTCATGTTTCAAGCGCATGGGATTTCGGGGTCGCTGAATCGTTTGTTTCAACAAGTGGACAATTAGAGCCGGAACGGGTGCGCGGGATGCCTCTGTGCATGGCCTCTTACAAATGGCTGTATGTCGTTCAAAGCTTTAACGAGGAGTGAACGCTAAGGCACTCGACAGATTCCATAGTTCCCGGTACCCCGCGAAACCATCAGACGGCGCGCGGAAGTATGACTTGCAGGCGCACAATCATGTCGTCTTCATCCGCAAGAACAAATTCTACCAGGTCGCCCTCAATACCCCTGCTGGTACAGATCTTTCCGCGGCAGAATTAGAAGTGTGCGTTCTCTTTGTCCTATGCCATCACACATCTGGTGTACGAAGGACGATCTAGTCAGATTGAACGCATAATCAAGAAAGCGGGGACCCACAAGGGCATCCCTGTTGGTGTCTTGACAAGCGACAATCGAGACCTATGGACAGACGTATGCCTGTGACGCTATGCCACAACGTGCGTGTGCGATGACCATTCTTCTAGGCTCGACAAGCGTTGCTCGATGCTTCCCCCACCAATGAAGAGTCCCTTAAGAGTATAGAGTCAGCGATGGTCATCGTCCCTCTCGATGACACCAAGCCCGTCACGCGCGAAGCAATATCGTGGGGATGCTGGGTGGGAGATGGCCGAAATCGTTTCTACGACAAGCACCAACGTGCGTGCGATTGGGGTTCTCCCAGACACGATTACTTTCCTTTCTCACTCTTTCGATTCCTAGTCATCGTATTCGATAACGGACGATCCGGCTTCCTCGGGGAGCACTCTTGTATGGACGGGACGCCCACGCTGCGCATGAATGAGTTCATGCTCGCGGCAATCGCGGCGAACAAGGTAGATCTGGGGCCCCCGCGGATGGAGCAGACTGGCAAGGATCTTCCAGAGCCGAAAGAGCTCGAGTTCGTCCTTGACGACAAGTGCAAGGACAACATTCGCGCCGCCGAGGCGCGTTTCGACGAGCTCGTCGCGAGACACGATCTTCATGTGCGTTGCGGCACGGCATTTCGACATATTCATGCCAGAGAAGAGGTGTTTAGCTTAGACTTCCTCTCTCTTTCCTAGGTCCTCCACTATGAGGGGTACGGCAAATCCGTCATCAAGAAGTTCAAAGTCTCTCCCGATGCGTGGGCGCAGCTCGTGAAGCAGCTAGCGTTCCACAAGATGTTCGGCCGACCGGGCGTAACGTACGAGAGCGCGCAGACGCGCAAGTACAAGCTAGGCCGTACGGAAGTTATCAGGTCCGCTAGCTCTGAGAGTAAAGCGTGGGCGGAGGCCATGCTGAACCCAGCGACAACGGTGAGCCATTAACTCGTCTGTTTGACTTAGCGAAGGAGCAGGAGGATCGGGACTATGTTCTTACGTCTGCTTACTAAGGACGAGCACCGTGCTGTGCTGTTCCGACGAGCCGTAGCGCGGCACCTCCAATATGCGGCGTGGGCGGCTGACGGTCAAGGTGTCGACAGACACCTGTTTGGTCTCAAGAAAATGCTCCGTGACGGCGAAGCCGTCCCCGAGCTCTACAAGGATGAAGCCTTCGCGAAGACGAGCCATTGGGAGCTGTCGACGTCGCAGCTGTCTTCCAGGTTTATTGACGGCTGGGGCTATGGCGAAGGTACGTGCAGGTTCTCGATTTTTTCTGATATGGCCAACCTGGGATTCCTCTAGTTGTGCCTGATGGATACGGATTGGCGTATTCCATCAACGACCACTCTATTCGCTGGACGGTAACGAGTCTAAAACTGCAGACCGAGGAGTTGAAGCATTATCTAGCCGAAGCTGCAACGGATACCAGAGTGATGATGGAGAATGCCCAAGCCGTCGCGCCTTCCGCCTCGAAGGCTGCCAGTCTCTGACGAGAACTGGGCTAGAATATCACCGTGTCGTACTTGATTTTGGTTGCTATTAGACGTTGTATTATGCGGCGTATTTGCTGCATCAATGAAGGCATCTCCGAGAAAAGTCATTGAATTGTATTGTATCTGACGCACCACTTGAACGCGAAGGTTTCGCGCACGTGATTGTGGCACACGGTATACACGGTATACAGCACACCACGAACACAACTGTTGAGCATATTCCTCCGCCATTCAAAGTTGCAACGTTTCCTACACACGAGCCACTGCGACCTTTCAAGAATGTCTCGAATACGGGACGTCTGGGCTCCCAACCTTGAGGTGGAAATGCGCAACATTCGCGACCTCATAGACAAGTATCCTTACATCGCAATGGTCATCCTCCCCTCGCTTGGGAGTATGCATCCTCATGTCAATCTTTTGTTGGCCTTTAGGATACGGAGTTTCCAGGTGTCGTAGCCCGTCCAATAGGCGCCTTCAAAACGTCGTCAGACTACCACTATCAAACCATGCGTTGCAACGTCGACTTGCTCAAAATCATCCAAGTCGGCCTCACCTTCGCCAACGAGGATGGAAACTATCCGCCGGACGTGTCGACGTGGCAGTTCAACTTCCGTTTCAGTGTGAAGTGCGGCCTCCTTTCCTCTCATACTCTTCCAAGGTTACTGAATGGCTTTCCTTCCGCCCCCTTTCTCAACAGCAGCGACATGTATGCGCCAGAATCGATAGAACTTCTTCAGAAGTCTGGCATAGACTTCCAGCGGCACGAGGAGATTGGCATCTCACCCAACGACTTTGCGGAACTCATGATTACGTCTGGTTTGGTCCTCTCTCCCGAGACCAGATGGATATCGTTCCATAGGTGTGCGATCTATCCTGAGCATGTCACATTTTTAACAAAAGATACCCCCATCTCTTGTCGAATGGTTTAACACAGCGGCTACGACTTTGGCTACTTCGTGAAATTGCTCTCAAATGTCTCCTTGCCAAATACCGAAGAAACCTTCTTTGAGCTTCTGAAAACGTGGTTCCCTACCGTGTATGACATCAAGTACATGATGCGTGCATCCAAGATCCTCAAGGGCGGCTTACAGGACGTTGCAGACGACTTGGGGGTAACGTGAACCATACGCCAAAGCGCGCACTTCCACTGACGCAAAGGAAAAACAATTATTATTCCCGCCATAGGTCATGCGCATCGGCCCTTCGCATCAGGCCGGATCTGACTCTCTCCTCACTGCCGCGACATTCTTCAAGATGCGCGAACTCTATTTTGGCGACCGCCTCGACGACGCCGAGTACAATGGTAAGCTGTACGGTCTCGGGCAGACGTTTTCCACCGCGAATGGGCTAGCGGACCCCGGCCGAGGCGGCATGACAATTGCCGAGCGAGAAGACCGGGCGCTCTCGCGCGAGCTGCACAATCACACTCCTGGATCTAGCACGCAGGGGCATCATATGTCGGGCTTGCAAGCACAAGCTCTGGGGGGTCCTATACCGACGCCATTGCCTTCTGCTTCGTCGTATGGTCCGATGGGAAACGGCCCGTATGGGAGAGCAGGTATGGTCGGAGGGAGATAGGATTTCTGCATCTTAGTCGCTCCGACGAAACTTTCACTCATCATAAAAATCGGGAAGGGTTATCTGTGTTCTTCGCTTGCATCTTTTGTACATCACGGCACGCCATAAACCTGTATTGTCCATTTAAACTGTCTACCCTTATTAAAACTTGGAGTGAACTCAGAAGATATCAAGGCAAGTTCAAAACGTTGTGATTTGCAGAAATACTAATTGACGAGTTCTACCTGTGTAAGCGGTCAGACGATGGCCGCGGACAAAATAGAAAAGTCCTTACATAGTTGCTTGGGAATAAGCCTTTCTTCCCTTTCTTGTTGATACCTGACCATTCATAATTGGAAATTCGCCGGGCCTCACAGCATAATGCTTGCTTACCTTCCCACCAGCCATCGTCGTAGTTCTGTCCGCCTTTCGGACCAGCGGTCAGTTCGATCAGCTCGCCCACTTGGACGTCTAGCTCGTCTGGATCTTGTGCGTCCCAAGCATGCAAGCCACGCACTGAAAGTAATAGCCCACTCAGCCGTTGGCCAAAGGGAGATGGCAGAATTCTTACCATACGCTCCTGATCCACCTTGTGCGGGCCGTGAACTAGCGGAGGGCACAGGAGACGTGTCCACATCCTGTGCGGAGCCTGACATCTCTATGTACGACGCAGGTACAAGCCCTTGACCACCACGTCCATCAGCGACTTTCACCCATTCGGTTTCGTCGGGCTCTTCGATCACTTGAACGACCTGCCCCTCTGTCAACGGAGACATAGCTGTGAACAAGCGATAGGTGTCAACGAGCCATTGTTTCTGCTATACCTGTTACACTGAGTTGGAAAGGAGAATCGCCAGAGAAGTCAAATAGTACAGTCGCCTCTGGGAACGACTGAGGCGTCTTGACAGGAGGTGGAGCCACTGTCGAAGATCTGGCAATGGAAGGGCCTGTGGCGCGTTCATCAGGGAAGACCTAGCAACAAATAGGAAGTTTATCGTTACCTTGCGTGTCTGACCGAGAGAGTGTAGAAGATGATCGTGATTGGTTACTTGATGATGGGGGTACTTTGGCTTTGGAACTGCGGCATTCCGCAGGGACCTAGATAGATGTATGAGTGATCAATCTGCCGAATATCATACAGAAACGACCAACTTTGAGTTCGCACTTGGAGTGCACGGAAATACCACACAATGTACATGTCTTTCCTTGTTTTGTCAAACCCCAAATCGACGACTATGGAGCAATCAGCATCACTTCCGCTGTCGTGCTGTTTACGCTCACTTTGCAATAGCAACAATTGGATGGTATCGAGAAGGTGGAACTCTTGAATGAATGCGGTTGTTGTGTTCCTTCGTCATCTGTTGAATGGAACGTCTATGTGCATAGAAGCATGCGCAAGCAGTGAATTTGAGCTCACCACCGATGGTCGCGAGAATAGTCTCCACTTCCGCATTCAACATGCGATGAGAGATGGAGAGCATGGCCATACGGTGTGAAGCATCAACGTAATTCTGCGGAACACTAAAGCAGTGGCCTGCAGTATATCAAGTAGACAAACCTCTGATATCTCATCGACGTTGCGCAGCGCGGGATCAGCACTGCAACTTTGGAACGACTTAGCGAGCTTCTCAAGTTCCCTGTCTGACAAATTCAAATGTCAGGATGAAGGCAAACTGAGCCACTGTACACACCTGTGGCTTTCATGTCAGGAGACATATCTTCCAGCTTGCTCCGACATTTGTTCAACTTGTTCTGCAGGAAGATTTTCGATGCAGGTTCAACGCTCATGTCTGGCTGACATTAATTCAAACAGGTTAAAAAGGTACAAAAAAGGCCTATGGAAGTCCCTCACTGTGTCGTAGTGAGTCGCGCACGGTTCGAAAACAGCATCCGCTGGGGTAGTGAATGCGCGGATGTTGTGTTCGATGTAAATATCCTGATCAGCAGCCGGATCAACTTGCCGTAATATCTTCTCCACGGCCGCGAGTCTTGCCTTGCGGTTATCGATGTGGTGGAGCTGGAGACTCTGAGCTTGAATTAGGGTATTCACGAATCTTTGCGTCGAATTGGACTGCAGAGCCTCTGCCAGGCATTGAGTAAGGCCTTCATACAGGGTATTCCCGATGACATACGAAGTTGCTAAAGAACATTGGCAACTCAGCATTGGCAAAGGAATGTACAAGAGACGTACATTCTCCAAACTGGGTATATCCTCCGCGTAGAATTTATTCTTGACGCTGTTGCAGATTGCAGTCGAGATTATGTACAGACTGGACAAATTGCGCTCAGCCTATCATTCAAATAGCAAGGCAGACGACTTTACTTCTTGCTGTTGAGCATCTCGTCGCGCTTTTGCTCGTATTGCTTGTTGGCACGTTCGGCATGGCGGTCATCACTACTAGCTTTCTGGTCGAGAAGGAAATGTCAAAAGATCATAGTAATATGTTCATTGAAGAATTGCAACCTGCTTGTGACGAGCATTCTCCTCCTCGGTACATTCAACATCGTACTGGTTTGATCAAACGATCAGATTAGTCATCTAGTTTGAGACAAGAAAAGGCTAACTTTCTGTTTGCTCTGAGAAACCCAGAGTTCTGCCAGGTCAGGAAGGGCGGGGTCTATGCCGAGAGATCAACCTTTAGACGTTCGCTGTTTATTTTCTCTTTTTCCGAAAGGAGCTTCTCGAAGAATTGAAACTCCTGATTTCCATCGGTCAAAAGTTTCCATTGGAAACAAGTTATTGAGATGACCTTCTTCCTCATATCCTCAGACCTACGTTCTATTGCCTTAAGCACATCGACAATCTGAGAGGTGATGGCATCCGCCAAATCCACGTGCTCTTGAGACGAGCTGGAAAGGGAATTGACAATCTCATTGTAGGCGCGAATCAGAGTGCTGGCAAGACGTATCGCATGACATGAACGAGGCAGGGGTGAGAGAGCATCCTACCTGCGTTTGACAACATACTCATTCCACGCTTTGGTAGGCTCATCTCCCAGAACTAGAACGGCTTCGATCTTGGCTTTCTTTTCGGCAGCTTTCTTTGCCAGAGCCTGCAGTTTACCAGCATATTCACGTTCGAGAGCGGCTTGTTCCCGATAAACCTCGCGGACCTAAACGTAAGTGCGCTCAAGCCGTCCGTGAAAATTGAAAGAAGAACAACAGTGCTCACATCGCCAATGAGGTCAATGTGTGACTTGACCGACTTGACTATGCGCTCTACTTGATCCTGAACAGCACCAACATCAATTCCCGGAATCAGACTAGCGCGCCAACATGATTTACGGGAAGGGCTTCGCCGTAGCTCTGATGTGTCGACATTCCGAGCAACCCAATCCTGCATTCCACACTTTAGGACGGCGATATTCATCTGATGCTGAGCAGTGACGTACAGAGATTCCTGGGCTGGTGGGGGTACAGTTTAGCAAACCAAATTGGGCAATGGTATGAAGCAGTGTTGTCACGGCGCAGCTCCGATTTCCGATCCGAAAACTTTTGAGTGCTTGCCTTGGCTGCAAACAGGCCCCATGGCCATGCCAAATGTTATTGCACCTTTAGAGTCTATGAGATTGTTGTGCAAGTTCTGGCTAGCTACTGGCTGGCCAATGGCTTGGTGGCTTAGCAGCTAATTAGTGGCTAATGAGCTAAGCCATGGCAACATTACCTTAGCTAAGTGTAGATCCTTGGATGACAGATAGTACAGGTCTGGAAAAGCATGCACACAACAGTGAAGGAGATGATATTGTCTGGTGATTCTGTTCCAGACTTTCATTGGACTCCAACATCCATCTCTTCAGACCAACTGGACTTTGTTCCCCTTGTGCTTGTGTAAGGCTATAGGCCTTTTCTATTCTTTTATTACATAATGTATATACCATAATAGTCTACTAGCATAGCCGCTTAGGCTATGCTTACATCAGCGGCCCCTAGAGGGCTGCTCGCCTATATATATTGCGTCACGACTGTACAGAGAGGGGAGATCCCTCTACATAGAACTACCATACTCAATATACCATTGAGTCCAGTTCTTTTGAGGGATAGAAAGCATTACAACTTTTTTGAACCTTCAACACAACGAGTGTGGCTAGAAATGGGTTACACCTGTATAGCCATGCAGAAAAAGCACAACAGGAAGGGAGGAGAAACTCCTCCCTTGGTAGGACCTCTGCACGACACAGGCATCGTGCAGCCAGAGGGAATAGGACCCTCTGTCGAGCCCAGTGGTGAACCCCCGCTAAGGGCTGACATGGTGTCACTGGCCCCTGACGACGGTGTTAGGTCCGAAATGCCGTCGACACGTGGCAATCGCCACAAGGAGGGCGCCACAACATGCCAAGTCACTGGCAGGGTGCCATCGTTCGAGAAGGCTGGACCTTCAAAAGGAAAGGGCAGAGAGCCCTTAGAAACCCGCGAGAGGTGGCCACGAGAGTGGTCAAGCTCGTGGGCTCCCTCCAATAGTGGAGATGAGCCCACAGCGATAGCGCGAGCTAACGCTGTAGCCGAGAGACTCTTGGACATTCAGGCGGAACTTTCCCGCCAGGACGAAGAGTTTGAGGCTCTTGTAAGGGCGATGAAAAATCGCCAAGCCACTATTCGGCAATGGCTAAGCGAGGAGGCTACCCACGTTAGGCGGGTGTTGGACTCGCTAGATGAGCAGGGAACCGCGCTAGTGGCTCCCTTACGGCGGCAATGCCGTGATTTGTTGGAACCCGAAGTGGGGCCTGCCCCACTGAGTCAGGCGCCCTCAGGGGTAGCCACGGAGGCCAGATGGTCGGCACCAGCTGACTGCAAGGAAGGGTGGCGAAGGGAGAACCGCGCGGACAGTTCTCGAACCCCTGGCGAACCAGGAATGGAGGGCGGCGGCCCTCGAAAAACAGCGGGGCCGGAGCTGCGGCTTATGTTGCGCTACCCACAGCTGGGTCAGCGAGAGCCAACAGGCTGGATGGAACCGCCCCAGAAGGAGTGGGAGATTACTCGGGAGGTGTCCCCGAGTTCTACAAACTACCAGAGCAATGTATTACATCGCTACATTGTGATGATACGAGATAAAACCTCACTATTGCCTGAGGCAATAGCTGAGATTAGGGGGATTAAGATTGACCCCCCTGAGCTTTATGATGGACTAGACGACCTCGTCGTCTGGGAAAGGTGGCTCGATGGCCTCCTTAATTACTTCTACTTCTATAGAGTAGTCGGCCCGCAGTTGGAGCACCAACACGTTATGCTAGCAGGGTCACGCTTAAGCGGAATAGCCGCTACTTGGTATACCCAAGAAGTAATGGGTCTATCCCATGCTCCTTGAAGGTGGACCTTCGAGGAATTGATAACCACTATGTTTAAGCAGTTCCTGACCGAGGTAACGGCCCAGAAGGCAGTGGATGCCTTCTATCAGGTGAAGTTTACAAAGGCGAAGGGCGCCTTGGGATTCTGGAATGAATTGGCCCAGGCGGCGGAGAGAATGCTCACCCTGCCCGACGCCGGTACGATGAAAAGGCAGTTCCTTAACGGACTGCCTAATGAGATGGTGGAGGCCATCTTCAAAACTTGCGCGATTAGTGTCGAGTTATCCTCGGTTGAGGATATTATCGATGCTAGTCGCCAAGTGGAAGCGACCCTCCACTACCTCCAGCAGCGGAGGGCAGTGCCTTTGGTAGGGAGCCAGGCAGGTCCCAAAGGAAACCCACCTACAGGCAGAGTGCCTGTGGGGCAGAGGTTTGTGAGACTGCGGCCGTATTGGCCGCACACAGACTGTAGGCCAGGGGAACCTGGTCCCCTGCGGATTGATCGCGCGCAAGACAAGCGCGCCCAAGCCGGAGGGAGCAAACCCTGGCTAGAACCGCCTAAGGCAGTGCCCAAGATTGGGGTACAAGGCGGAGAGGAGTGGAAAGCTCCTCTAACATGCTATATGTGCAGAAAAGCAGGGCACTACGCGAATGTGTGCCCTCAGTCACAGCGAAAGCCAGAGGCTTTTAGGGGAAATGTAAGGAACTACGCCTTACAGGAGGAGCCGGGCGAGTTGGAGCCCGAGGAACCGCCGGAAACACCTGCGGTTGAAAGCAAGGAGCCGGAGGGTGAAGCCCTACCGGAGGAAGTTGCGGAAGATGACTATGCTGGTTGCGGGGACCAGTACGATTCGGACGAGCTCTTTGTCCTTGAAGAGCTCGAGGAGGAGGCAGAAAGCGATCAGGTCGCTGGAATCCAGGAATTGGAAGAGGATGAAGTCCTCTACACGACAGAAGTATGCGTCGGCCATGTCGATGACAGGCTGTTTCGGGTGCACGTCTGGAAAGAGTGGACGGGATCGTGCCTGGTAGTGACAAAGGAGGCTAGGCAATGCCTCGTGGCCTACATCACCGTGAATGGTGTAAAAGTGTATATGCTTTTCGATTCTGGAAGTACCCTGGACCTGATGAGCCCAGACTTTGCCCGGGTGACGAAGGTACTGACCTTCCAACTGGATAATCCAGTTCCTATCCAACTCGGCTGTATTGGCAGCCGATCAACGATCACACGCGGATGCCGTGTAGCAGTAGATTTGGGAGGAATACTGGTGGAGGACCAGTATTTTGATATAGCGAACATCGACTGCTATGATATCATAGTCGGAATGGCGTTCATGTATGACCGCCGTGTGATACTGGATGTGCACTGACGTGCAATCCGGATTGGTGAAGGGAAGGGGAAAACCCTTCAGGCGATGTCGCCCAGTGAGGAGATGGAAGCATTACGCGTCTGTATGTCGGCTAGGAACGCGCCGAGGAAGGAAGCTCGAAAGAGCTGACTACACTCAGGCCCCCGGGATGCGGTTGAGCCCTGGAAGGGGGGAGAGGCTAATGCCTCTGTAAAGATAGACGACGCCTACCTCGAAGGCAGGCGTGAGTACTGGTTTAACCAGTATGCTGAGCTCTTTGGGGGAGTTCCCCCCAGACCGCTGCTGTTTCGGGTGGTAAACCACTGCATACCCTTAATAGATGAAAAGCAAGTCTATAATTATTACCTGCCTCGGTGTGCTGAGGCATTTAAGGAACAATTCCTTGAGAAAGTGAACCGTTATATTACTAACGGTTGGTGGGAAGCAGGAGCGGCATCGCAAGCAGCTCCTATGTTATGCATACCAAAAAGCAGCCGGAACCCGCTGCTATGGACAGTTGTAGACTGTCGGAAACGGAATGCAAACACAGTACGGGATATTACCCCATTGCCTGATCAGGATCAGATCAGGCAGGACGTGGCTAGAGCCGCGTATAGGTCAAAGATTGACCTATCGGACGTGTACGAGCAAGTACGCATAGAGCCTGAGGACGTGTGGAAGATGGCATTCGCGACCGTCTTGGGCACCATGTTCTCACAGGTGATGCAGATAGGGGATTGTAATGCCCCTGCTACCTTCCAGTGCCTGATGACACACATATTTCGTCATCAATTGGGAAAGTACATGCATGTGTACTTAGACAATGTATTCATCTTCTCCAAGACCTTGGAGGACCATGAGCATCACTTAAAGACAGTCTTTGAGACCCTCAAAGGTGCGAGCCTTTTCTTGAGCAAGAAGAAGTGCTCGTTATACGTGAAGAGCATAGATTGCTTAGGGCATATTATAGATGCCCGAGGAATCCATGTCACAGTGGATAAAATGGATAAAATCCGTAACTGGAAAACACCAACAAGCGTTAATGAGGTGCAGAGGTTCCTCGGATTAGTACAGTACATCGGACAGTTCATGCCCGATCTGTCTGCTTACACTGGCCCTTTGGCTAGTCTGTGTAGTGAAACATGAACGTTTCACTGGAGACCACTCCATGACAAGTGCATGGAGATGATTAAGGCATTGGCATGTAAAACGCCAATATTACGCCCAGTAGACGTGGCAGTACAGGAGCCAATCTGGCTCGTGTGCGACACGTCAGTGTCGGGCGTAGGGGCCATGTATGGCCAGGGAAAGACATGGGAAACCTGCCGTCCGGCAGGGTTTATGTCTAAAAGGTTCAGCCTGGCCCAGTTTAGTTATAAAACTTGGGACCGGGAGGCCTTAGCGATTGTCGAATCGCTACAGAAATGGGAGGATAAACTCCTCGGTGGATGAATCAACGTGGTCACAGACCACGAAGCGCTGGGGTTCTTTAAGAACCAAACACGCTTGTCTGGCCGGCAGGCCAGGTGGATGGAATATATGGAGAGGTTTGACTACTCCATCACTTACATTAAAGGTGAGAGCAACAAAGTTGCAGATGGCCTTTCGCATTACCATATGAGTGACGCGATGGATGAGATTCATCCGGATCACAAGTACGTGAAGGCGGACATTCGCCTTGACCCTGAAGGGGACGAGTTGCCCCACAGACGCCTGGAGGAGGTGCGCGCACTATGAGTACGCGCACCTGCCACGGACCAGGAGACCGAGCAGGAGCAACCGCCACCTGTGCCCCAAGCGGACGGGGATGTGAGGGACGAGACGCTCGTGCCCTTAAGGCCCCGCGTGGAAGGGGGAGATAGCAGGATGCTGCAAAGCATCCGTGACGGCTATGAACAGGATCGCCTGTTCAAAATAATTTTGGAGAAACCGGGAAACTACACCAGTTTTAAGATCAGGGATGACCTGATCTTTGCTGAGAATAAAAAGGGAGACGAGGTGCTCTGCATGCCTCGTACCCTCCATGAAGGGAAAAGCATCCCTGGGAGAATAATCCAGGAAGCCCATGCGGTCCTAGGACACATGGGGTCGCGGATAACGACGGATTATGTCCGCCATTACTACTGGTGGCCATCGGTGTCTAAAGACATCGATAAGTTTTGCTCATCGTGCGGCGTGTGCCAGATGAGCAAGACTTCCCCTCAGAAGCCGCAAGGGCTGCTACACACCCTTCTGATCCCCAGGCGGCCCTGGGAATCAATAGGAATGGACTTCGTAGGTCCATTTCCTATGTCGAAAGAGGCGGACTACCTCTGGGTGGTGATCTGCCGCCTCACTTCACTGGTACACCTAGTACCAGTTACTGTTTCAGTAACGGCAGCAGAGCTAGCCTGGCTCTTCCTAACCCATGTAGTGAGACTGCATGGGTTGCCAGGATTGATTGTGTCCGATTGTGATCCGAGATTTACGTCTGCCTTTTGGCAGGAAACACACCAACTACTTGGTGTCAAGCTGCGGATGTCCACAGCTTTCCATCTGCAGACGGATGGAGCGACGGAACAGTCGATCCAATCCATGTCTCAGATCCTCTGATCTGTGGTCCAACCGGACCAGACAGATTGGGCAGAGCAAATCCCAATGGTCGAATTCGCCATTAATGCGTCAATAAGCGCATCGACGGGGTTTGCCCCATTTGAGCTCACCTATGGGTACATGCCCCAGATGATGGCAGAGTTGCCAGACGACCTCCGGGCGGTGCCCAGAGGAGTACAGATGTTCGTGGAGAAAGCCGCGCTCAACCTTGCAATGGTGCACGATGCGATTATAGAAAGTCGTGTCCACCAGACGTTTTACGCTAACCAGCGTAGACGGGCAGAGCACCCGTTTAGAGAGGGAGAATTAGTCTACCTCTCAACGGAGAACTTGAATCTCCCTAAAAAACGAGCTAGAAAGCTCATGCCGAAGTTTATTGGGCCATACCCAATATGGTCATGTAGACCGGAATCGTCTACGTACGAGCTGGAGCTCCCTGACTTGCTAAAGTTGAGGAGAATCCATCTGACGTTCCATGTCAGCCGGTTGTGGCGACATGAACCGAACGATGATGCGTTGTTTCTGCGTTGTGAAGTGAAAGTCTTTTATGACTTTGGTGTGGATCCAAAGGAGGAATGGCTAGTAGATGCCATTATTGGCCATAGGTGGGAAGGCCGCCACCTGGAATGCGAGGTTCGATGGAACCTCGGGGATACGACCTGGGAGCCGTACATGGGGGTCAAAGAGCTGGCTGCTCTAGACCATTACCTTGAACTACAAGGTGTAGACTCATGGAGGGTGCCACCTAGGCACCCTCGAGCAGAGTGCAGAGTAGTAAACGCGATCGAGCCAGACCACGGGGTTGTTAGCCACAGTGATTAAGTCACGTGGTGGCTCCACCATAAGGTACAAAACCTTAAGAGGGCCCGCCCTCTTTTTCTCTTTTCCTCATCAGCCATTTGTTACAATGGATGATCCAATGGGGGAAACCCCATCTCCTCATGCTACCCGTGCCGCCGCTGCTACTGCCACCGTCCCTGGCCTCACGCCAGGGAACTCGCTGCCGACGAGCATCGTCGGAATGGCTGGGTTGTCCCAGCCGTCATTGTCGCAAGGGGAGGAAACTCTCCCCTGGGTCCAGGATCGCATGATCCATGCGATCACCCACGGATCCTGGTGCACTCAGTGTATCAGATTCCGTTGTCACATCTTCGAGTCGCTGCTGCACTCGGACGAAGCGTTTCAACAAACGCTTAAGGAAGTGCAGGAAAGCACTAGGTGTGAGCTTGAGCCGGAGCTCGGAATGATACAGCACAAGTTGGATGACTTGCATGAAGAGTATGAGAAGGGCAATGCCCTTTGCGCCAGGCACCGGCAAAAGCTTGAAAAAGCTTACGATAGCCTGGATAAGGTTGAGGCCGACCTTAGAAAGGCGAAGGAGAAGGTTCTCTCCTTGACAGAAAAGTTGGCAAGCACCAACGAGGAGCTCGCCGTGGTGCGAACGGCGGCGAAAGGGAAGGGACCTGACAGGGATCCCTTGGAGCGGGACCCTAAAAGGGCCCGCACTGCTGTCTCATACTCGGACATAGCGCCGCCTATGGGGGATGTGGACGTCCCCATGAACATTGAGGAGGGGTATCCCCCTCTTCCACCTGCTGGTATTAGCCAGCAGAACCCCGATGCCTCACTGAGGCATAAACAAACGTTTGCAGAGACGGTGCTTGCGCCTCCGACAAGGGGTTATCCCTTTAATGCTCCCCGCCCGGACAGGGCTCCGGATGGCTATCCCTGGCCATCGGGGATGTCCATCAAGCCTGGTGCGTGGGCTGTCGAGTTGAAGACAGTTGAGGAGGTGATAGCCCTCAACCAGCAGGCGCATCATGGAGCGCCTGACAGCAGTTATGATATGACTGCCGTAATGAAAATGCGATGGGCCATTAAGGAGGCCCAGAAGAATGCGGCAGCAGGAAAGCTACCTACGCCAGTTGAGGACTGGCTGTTGAGGAACTGGAGAGTTCCTGCCGGCGTCGAGAAATCAGCAGACTGGGTGGCACACCATCTGCAGGGGCAGATGTTGCGAGAGAGCAGAGGGATGGGCGACCCATCCCTGAGGGCAGGACCCTTGGAAGTTGCAGGAGGGGGAGCACCCTCCTATCCGTCATACCAGACATTGCCGCTGACAGCGGCAAGAGTGGTTGCGCCTCCCATTAGGGAGTTTGTAGAGACCGGGGAGCTGTTGCTCCCCCAAGAGCTGTGGCTCTCCTTTGTAGGGGAGAAGGGGGAAATTCCCCCTATGAACCTGAAAGGCGACAGAGGTGCAGTGTCAGACCTGCGCTGCTGGGCCACCGACATAAGGATGGGCAGAGCGGCCATCCTTGGTATTGATAAGGACGGGGACTCACCCCTGTCCTTTGCATGCAAGGTGGCCATCTGGTGTACCATAATGGCATGCGCACCGTCCCAGGCCCGAATGCGGCGCCCATTCCTAGCTATGGCTGTAGCCCTCTTTGTGTCAAAGGGGGCGTACACACAGGCCATTAAAGGGAGAGTCCTCCCTGCACGATGTTCCAGGCACTGGAACACAAAGATAACACCAACCATTGCGCAGACGATTGAGGCATTTGTAGACGCCGGAGTCTCCATTGGGGAAATGGAGCTCTGGGACGAATTTGTACTCGTGTGCCCACGCGAGTACATGCAAAAGGGGAATGCCCCCTTGGACAATGATATCCAGGTAGCGCTGGGTGAACGGGAGAAGCCTCCTGTACCGCCCCAGACATATGCACTGCTAGAGTGCATAGGGTGCGGGGCGTGTCCGTGCCGTCTTCAGTTAAGTGAGAAGGCGGGAGACGAACAGAGGGGCGATGCGCCCCTGGAAGACAGTGGAAGCACGTCCACTGTTAGAAACCCCCTAGGGCTACCTATTGGGGGTTTAACAATATCCCAGACAGAGGGTGCGGGGCCCTCTCAAAAACAAAAGAAAGCAGCTAAGTCATCAGCCGCTAAGGCTGCGAAGAGCCCTGTTGTGTCGTTGCCCGACTGGAGCGATGATGAGGGTGAGCCGCCGTGCGACTACGAGCAGGGCTCGGACTAAGCGTCTGAGCTCTTTGAAAAAATATGCCTACCCGCAGGACAAGACAGCGGCACTTGGGGCACCCCCCACTGAGGCGTGCTGCTTGTGACACGCTGTCCAACTGGGGGCAGGTTGCGCAGACCACCGGGTAGGACCCGTCAGCACCAGGCAAAGGCCCCAGGAGGGGATCGCGCCCGGTGACATGGCGGTAACCCTGCCCAAGGGGATGCGCCCCTTGTACCATTATTCTACGATTCTGCTCGTCATCCCGCACCGCCCGCGCATTGCCTCTGGTTGGGGCCTCTCCGGAGGGGGAGGGTGTGAGGCTATAGGCCTTTTCTATTCTTTTATTACATAATGTATATACCATAATAGTCTACTAGCATAGCCGCTTAGGCTATGCTTACATCAGCGGCCCCTAGAGGGCCTCTCGCCTATATATAT
The DNA here is from genome assembly GCA_951802425.1 of Clavaria fumosa. Lineage (NCBI taxonomy): Eukaryota > Fungi > Basidiomycota > Agaricomycetes > Agaricales > Clavariaceae > Clavaria > Clavaria fumosa. The sequence goes on along the minus strand of OX637799.1, from coordinate 3,399,791 downwards.
CGTGTCACGACTGTACAGAGAGGGGAGATCCCTCTACATAGAACTACCATACTCAATATACTGTTGAGTCCGGTTCTTTTGAGGGATAGAAAGCATTACAGCTTGTTACGTCTATGTTGCAGGGGTCAGGCAGAGTACATCAGCAAAAAAAGTATATGCAGCATTGGCCAATTTAGACAACATAGTTGTGGTAGGGCTGTAGCTAGCTCAAATATATGTAGACTCCATAGATTATGCTGCTTGATCAATAGGACGACATAGCATATGGTAGCAACAGCCAAACTACTGCAGTCTACTGTAGCTTGGCTGTAGCTACTGTAGTCTACTGTAGCTTGGCTGTCGCTACTGTAGTCTGGCCCATAGCTACAGTAGTCTTGGCTATAGCCTCCATAGGTTGTGGACCAGGCATTATACTATGGAGTAGTATATGTATTGGAGCTAGCCCTACGACAGCTACATTGCTACTACTACTGCCTGGTATGCCGCCGCCACCGCCGCCTGGTCAATGCTGCCGCCGCCGTTGCCTGGTCGATGCCGCCGCCGCTGCCTGGTCGTTGCTGCCATCGCCTGGTCGATGCCACCACCGCCGCCGCCGCCTGGTCAATGCCACCGCTGCCGCCACCGCCTGGTCATTGCCGCCGCCGCCGCCTGGTCGATGCTGCCGCCACCTGGTCGTTGCCGCCGCCGCCTGCTCGATGCCGCCGCTGCCTGGTCGTTGCCGCCGCCGCCTGGTCGATGCCGCCGCCGCCGCCGCCGCTACCGTTGTCGTCGCTGTGCCGCCGCCGCTGCTGCTGGTGCCGTCGCCGCTGCTGCTGGTGCCACTGCCGCCGCCACCGCCGCTGCTGCTGGTGTTGCTGCTGCTGCTGCCGCCGCCATCGCTGCTGGTGCTGCCGCCGCTGCCGCCGCCGCTACCGTTGTCGTCGCTGTGCCGCCGCCGCTGCTGCTGGTGCCGTCGCCGCTGCTGCTGGTGCCACTGCCGCCGCCACCGCCGCTGCTGCTGGTGTTGCTGCTGCTGCTGCCGCCGCCATCGCTGCTGGTGCTGCCGCCGCTGCCGCCGCCGCTACCGTTGTCGTCGCTGTGCCGCTGCCGCTGCTGCTGGTGCCGTCGCCGCTGCTGCTGGTGCCACTGCCGCCGCCACCGCCGCTGCTGCTGGTGTTGCTGCTGCTGCTGCCGCCGCCATCGCTGCTGGTGCTGCCGCCGCCGCCGCCATCGCTGCTGGTGCTGCCGCCGCCGCCGCCTTCGCTGCTGGTGCTGGTGCCGCCGCCGCCACCGTCGTCGCTGCTAGTGCCGCCGCTACCGTCGTCGTCGCTGCTTTGCTGCCACCGCTGCCGCCGTCCATTGCTGCCGCCGCCACCGTCGTCGCTGTCCATTGCCGCTGCGGATGTCGACCGCTTCTGCTGCCGCCGTCGTCGTTGCTGCCTGCCGTTTCTGCACCTGGGGTCATGAGAAAGAGAGAAAAAGAGAGAAGACGGCATCACCTGAGTTGTCGTCCATTGTTCCTGCTGCCACTGCTGCCGACGTCCACGTCACCCGCTGCTGCCGCCGTCATCACTGTCCATTGCCGCTGCTGCTGCCGCCGCCGTCGACGTCGACTGCTGCTCCTGCTGCTGCTGCCGTCGTCAACCGCAGCTGTCATTACCCCTGCCATTTCCTTACCTGGGGTCAGCAGAGGGAAAGACAGAGGAGGTCACCTGGGGTCGTTGTCGCCATTCTCGTTGTCACACAAAGAGAGAGAGAGAGGGAGAGGAAGAGGAGCGGGGGGGCGTCAGATCGAGGATGTGAGAGTAGTGTAGTAGTGGGCACGACTGACAAGCGAGGTCGGACTTCGAACAAAGTTCAACATACGATCATGTGACCTTATGTCGAAATTTCTTTTGAAGTCCAATGCACTGTCCTTGGCCCAGAAGTTTATAGTAAGAGGGTGTGCTCCATAGATTGCAACTTCAATGTCAAGGACTCTATAGATGGCATCTTCTCTGTCAAGTACTCTATAGATGGCCTGTTCACTCTAAGAGGCTATGTGAATCTTTAGCATCTATGACAATGCTCAAATTCTATGGACTGAAATCAGGTTTTGCTGATGTCTGTTCAAAATAAATCTGGGAATGTTACTTCTCACAAGGGAAACATCAAACACAATGGAGAGGTCATAAAAGTGAGACTGAGGTAGAGACATTCTGATTGATGGACATAAATGTAAGATATAGAAACAATATGTCTCACTAAAGTTAATCATATTGTTATTTTCTTATTGGTCTTGACCACCCTATTATCTCTTGACTACTTAGTACCCTTGACCACAAGATGAAATGTCTTTCAAGTTGGTCAAGGTAAGTCAAGACAATCTGACCTAATCTCCCGGGTGTTTACCAGCTTTGTTACACCATGCACATGAATGACTTGCTCCTTTCAAGCTGAGTGAAAGATGGGCGCCCGACAGAGCCATCATCTGATAATTCACTCCAGAATTTGATTATCAACTCCTACTGGACATTTATGTCCAGTAAGCTTTCCATGAAGGGGTCGGCGGCGGAAGATATTGCGCTTCTCGCCAGTCCTTCGGTGTCGCTCGGCTGCCAGTCAATTGTCCAAACTCCAAAGTCCAATCCCCGGTGTGGCAAGAGTCAATCCCCGAGGTGGCAAGAGTCAATCCCCGCTGTGGCAAGAGTCAATCCCCGAGGTGGCAAGGGTCAATCCTCGGTCAATCCTCGGTGTGGCAAGAGTCAATCAACGTCAATCCCCGAGGTGGCAAGGGTCAATCCCCGGTGTTGCAGGGGTGTTGGTCGCGGGGGTTCCCTCTGATCACGGATAATCCTGAGCTCAGTCTAACGTTGAGCGGAAGGAGTGGATGCCTTCCTCTTGCTACCAAGTCCGATGGTGTCGGTTCAGTTGGTCCGATTTACGGCAGTCCGCTGCCATTGATACGGTGATGTTTCAAAACAGCTTTTCTTTCGCTGTACTACATACTCAGGCTAGTAAGAGTCTGTAGCGTCCGCAGCCCCTGCAATACAGTAGAGCACGCGTGCGCTCCTCGACACGCGCAAAGGTCTTCCAGCACTTGACACACCCGCACACGCTCGTGGTCATCTTCTGGATCCGCTAGTCGGTGTCTGTCGTGCTTGTTGACACAAGCGTCTTGCGCATGGCCATCCATATCCTCTAGCTGATTGTCTCAAACCGGCGTGATAGTAGTTCGCAAGTCGCGCACCTGACACTGTATGACGCCATGAGCATAGATAGCACTTCCAGTGAATCTATCGTAGTACGGGCAGAGACCAACACTGATGAGCTGAAGGGGGAGAGAAAGAGAACGAGAACAAGGGTGTAAGAACAGGTGGGCGACATGTCAACAAATAAATTCTTACCTGACAGACTGATGGTGCGCCTCAACGGTTTGAATATGCATCGTAACAGGGCTAGGTAGCCCAGTTCGCTGACATACGGAGCAGTGGCGATATCGATTCCTTTGGCATGGACATTCATTCAGGGGCATGCAATCGCGGGTTGAGCAGCTTTGTGGACTGCGCGAACAGAATCTTGCCAATGTGGTGCAGTGAGCCTAGTCTTCTCCATCGCATTGTTGACAGCCATGGCCGGGAAATTTCCGCAGCGATGCGCCTCCCCATTTTGCATGTCGAAGAGGGGATTGCACGCGCTGTAAAATAGAAGTGATGATGCTCAGGACACAGGGAAGGAGCAGGTGTACGGCATCGTGCAGCACCAGCGCCGCCGTCGCGGCCGAAAATGCAGTGCCGCTGGCGATGCTGAGTGACTTCGAACACGAATGAACGCTCCGAATGTTTCGTGTTTCGTGCACAGACACGAGCTTCCGGAGCCTAGACTTCGCCGGAGCGTCAGACAAGCGGATCGCAGATTCCCGAGGAGCACAGCGGCTACATACGAGAGGCGAGGGGTCATAAACAACCCATATCAGATCGTCTTTGCACCCAAATGCATTGCTGCGACAGGTTCATGGGAGGAAAGAAACTGAGTCTGTACCTCCTGAAGCGGATATGCTGGTCCTGAAGGGCACAATGGGGATGAAGTTTGTTTGAAGAAACTCTCCGAGTTGCTCTACGAAAACCGGAGTGGCCGTGAATACGACAATTCACCCGAGTGAAGAACTAGTTTGAAACTGAGGAGCATGCAGTATATATATACCGATACTCGGATGATTCGCATTCACATCCGCATTCGCCATTGGACACACGGGGTGGTGAGGTTTCAAGGAAACATACAACTCCTTTCTCTTGCAGTTTGTGGCATCCAAATCGGCAACTTACTTACCGAGAGTAACCGCACCGAATTAGTATATAAAGAGACAGCCCAACCACACAGAGGCAGACACACACCCGCAACAAAGATAATAAAATGCCTAAAAACATTCAAGTGTGTCGTTTTTCAACGGTCTTACCTAATACATCCTGACATCCATTTTTGGAAAGGGCACCAGATTGGAGGCAAGGGTTCTAAGGGTGGAAAAACATAGGGAATTGCCCAGAGAAGACACTGCTGGAATGAGTGAAGGAGGCACTGCTACAGATACTAAAGAAGAAGAACCTGAAGAAGAAGACGTATACGTGGAAGTGCGTCATTTTTCAACGGTCTTACCTAATACAAACCATTTTTGGTAAACGCATTTCGTGCCAGACGTTCGGGAACGATTTTTCAATTTCTCATACGGAGATGATGCGAAAGATTGGCACATATGTCGAACCACCCCTGCAGGTACCACCGATGGTCAACAAAAAAAAGGTGGTCAAAAAAAAGGTGGTCAAAAAAAAGGGCTACGACAAGGAGGATGACGACAGCGAAGAGGACGACGACGAAAACGACGACGACAGTGAGGACGACGACGAAAACGACCCCAATGTGGACGACGACGACCACTGCTCGGCCCAATGAACTTATGAAGGTTCGGAGAAATACACACCTTTTACTCATTTTCTTCCTCACTTTTACTATTCCCAGATGACTCCCTGTGGCTACTTGAAGCCAATAGATGCGAGCGTTTTCTTATGTCTTTTAGAAAGTGTACAAATATGTTGTTTGAATCGAAAGAAATGTTTTCTGGTGTTACTTCTCAGTCTCTACTAGTTTTACGGTTTACCACCACCAAGGTCGGTCCGGCGTATGAGCGTGCTTAGGCACACGCATTACGAGGATCGGTATTTGTCACCAACCAGCCCAATCCGACTTCTCCCCGCCTTATCACCCGGCTTCCCTCTCATTCCTTCCGTCGCAGGGCTCTAGGAAATCATCACTCTACATCCTCATCTTGCAACTCATCATATTGGGGTCCTTCATCGAACACAAGCTTCAACCCTGCTCGTCGTTTTCACCCCCCTTCACGACCCCACCGTCGCCGCCCTCTTTGGGGCATTGTTGGTCAATGGCATCGTCACGATGCAGAAATGCGATGATGGAACGCCTGCGTCGCTCATCGTATGTTGTTCGTCCGATATCCCCTCGCGGGTCATGTTTTTTTCGACGACGGGTTTGGATCTGACAGCTACTTGCTGTGTTGTCTTCGTCCCCACCACCTACGTATCCCTCGACACTGCTTCTTCTATCTCTTCCCTGTCTACACCACCTGAGGCCTTACACAATATCCCTCTCTTTGTATTGACCAGCATATGGCCTGGCGTGTAGGCACCCTTTCGCTTCAATTGGTTCAACGCATGCTCATAGACAGGCCAACCCCCCAAACCCATATTTTAGCGCCGCTCTGTTGTACTTCCCCACCATGTTCTACATCGTCACATTCAGCCTCGACGAAATTCGATCATTCCTGTGGTTTCCCATGCCAGCCACATCTTCTCTCCTCCGGGCTGCTTTTTGTTGCACCATTGGCAAGACGCGTTGCCAATCCCCTTTATCCTCCCCAACCCCTTATGTTCTTCATTGATCCGGCGCACACAATTGAAAGTAGACGCTTGAGATCATATCAGCGGTCTCACTATGCTCTATGGGCAGCTTGAACGTGTGCCACAGAAAGTGCGTGATCGTCCCCACATTCGCGTTACGGATAAACTCACACCCTGTTTCTTCCGTCTAGGGGAATTTCCGCTGGGATTTGCCCATGTACCCTTGCCAATTCTAGTAACTTTGACGAAACATAAAAACTGTGCGGGCTACCTGCCATTGCTCCTACCATTGTCAGTCCGTTGCCTCATTTCACCCGACATCCCCAACTCACAAGCCATCCAGTGGAGCTGGCCTCTTCAGTGATAGGATACATGGCTACTTCTCCGTTCCCTTGTTGGACAGCCTGGTTGGGCACGTCAGGGGACTACATTGAGATGTAGCGCCTCATCACCTGTCCGAGTTCGAATCGACAGCACCATTCCCCATCCGTGGAATGAAAAGCCGATGGAGCTGATGTGTCAACGACTTGCCGCCACCTGGATGACATAAATCCGGGTTCATCAGAGCGAAGATGCAAAACAAAATGAATGCCGACCAGAGGGGATCACACATGCATTGTCCGCGCCGTCCATCTTGACGTCGCATACGCTGGGGATTTTAGAAATGACAAATATCCACTCCCCGATCTTATGTCGTGCTGCGGGGGCGAGTGGAGGCGAAAAAACGGAAAGCCCATTCACCCATTTCCACTCGTCATTGGCAATCCCGCTATCGTTGGCCTAACCCGCCGCTGCTGCTGCCACTGGCGGTATGTCGCGGTTATCGCCGCAGAGCATTCAGCTAGTTCACCAACATGCGTTTTGCCTGGGTTCGGTGCACCACAGCCCTTGCAGCTAGTCCAGCCCGACGTCCGGCCCACTGGTCTCGGCGCAGACGGCGGCCAGTTCTTCCTTCAACTCTTGCTTGGACTTTTTGTTGTTGCAAACATACGCAGTGGCTTTGGCTGCGCGGACGATGGATTGGCTGCGTGGGATATACGTGTAGCCCAGTCGTCGAGCCCTTGGACGGCGATTGAGCATGCTCGACGCGAGACGTCTCGAGGACGAGTTCATTTAGGGGCTTTAGTCAGAAAAGGATGTGGCGGCAGCTCTCAGAACGCGAGTCGATAGATATTGGAAGCTTTCTATTGAGCAAACACTCTTATTGAGCAAACACGGTTGAACTAAGAAGGAATGTGAAACGTGGTATAGGTGATAAGTATGGGTACCTCTCATATGACGCGAGTTGATAGAGAATGTATGCTCCCGAGCTACTGTAATATGAGTATAAGTAAGTTTCAGGTGTGTGCCAAAAAGAAAGTGAAGGAAGAACAGACTAGTTAATATAGACACAAGGTTAAGTGAAGAAAAAGACATAATAATATCAAGTAGAATTGGGGATTGAATGTTGATCTGTGTGGTATTGAAGTATTCAAGAGTGATGAAGTCCATCCTCTTATATATGTATTATAGTTATTGTAGCATTATTGCAATATATATGTATATATTGTCTAACTAATGGACTACATATCAGTAGTAATGATTGCCACATGTGTAAGCACATTCATAGTACAGTAAGATATCACTGTAGCATGACTACATCAGCAAAAAAAGGATATGCAACATTGGCCAATGTAGACAACATACTGTACCATTTAAGTCAATTGACCAGTCACATGTCATGCCCCCCTCAAAATCGGTCAATTTTTCCCCTTGTAATGCGTCACATGGCTGAACGGTCAATTCGTGGGACCATTACCAAATTAGGTTTGCCGAAATCCTCTGTTTTGTATTGGATTTTTGGCTCTGGCCTTTTGAATTCTAGGAATGCAGAAACTGAGAGTGTCTGGCTGGGTAGGCCAAGCTGCAGGATCTTGTCAGGAATTTTGAAGGCCATGGCAGTGAAGTTGTGCAGCAGTCAATTTTTGCTGATGTCACATGTCACAGCCATTTTTGGTCAATCTGCCAACCAGTCAATCGTGTCATGCATCACACCCACTGGTCAATTGACTTAAATGGTACAGTAGTTGTGGTAGGGCTGTAGCTAGCTCAAATATATGTAGACTCCATAGATTATGCTGCTTGATCTATAGGACAACATAGCATATGGTAGTGACAGCCAAACTACCACAGTCTACTGTACCTTGGCTGTAGCTACTGTAGTCTTGGCTATAGCCCCCATAGCATCAGTACTTGTACAAGTGTCTTGTGGATTGATATCAGACTCAGTCTCATGCTCACACAACTTAACTTAAGGTCAATGTCGGGCTTGTGACAGCAAAACCCCTTTGGTGTGCAAGGGTAGAGCGAAGGGTCTGTTCAGTTTCTAATGCTAGTCGATAGTCCTGGCGGACTTGTCTCTCGATATGCAGGGAATACTCCTGCAGTAGTCGAAGTGTCTGGTAATAAGTCTGGGGATTGGTCCGGAGTAGTCGGTCCTTTATCCAAGTCCTTGTATACCTTTGGTAATACTCGAACCGATAGAGGTTCTGCTCAATCGATGGGTGGCTGGTGAAACTCTCGGGAGGGATGACTTGCGACCTTAAAGGTGGGAAGACGAATCCTTCCAGTGCGAAACTCTCAGCAGCGACGTTTGCTGTCAGACTTAGTTGAGGTCTCTCAAGTAAGTGTATAGACGAAAAGATCGAAGCTAGGGTACATGTGGGTTGGTCTCAGGTCTTATATACTCTAGCTATGGGCTGTACGTGATGTATGAGTCATTGATTAAATATCGGAATCTGATAGATGATCAGGAAAGCTGCGCGCTTGCACTGGAATGATGAGTCCGAGCAGTGTCGATCTTTGTTGGGATCCTTGTGATGATGATGTCATCTGCGATCAGATAGGGTCCCCGCTTCGATGCATTATATCATGTCGGCTGCATCTGATCCTGTTGGGGATATGATCGGAGGGTTAGCTGATCTGTGATCGAGCTGTTCTGAGTCATGATCACTTGATCGATCGGTGTGATGCAGTGATCGAGTGAAACTGATCTTTGATCAGAGATCTTCTTAGGGGTGATCGTGTCTGGTGGATAGGGGTCTGCCTAATCGAGGTCGAGATCAGTCTGTGACGGTTATTGGATAAAAGGACGGTCTTCCTCCTTTCGCCGTCCCTTCAGAGTCTGCCTGCTATGTGCTTCCAAGGCCACCACCTTGTCGAGTTCTTCCACAGCTCCTCCCTCTTTGCTCCTCGTACTGGAATCAAGCTCTCTTGCGATACCTTCCACTGGTGGGTTCAACTCGTCCCTGCCGATGCGGACCTCTACTGGGTCCTCGACCGATGCTTCGCCTGTGGGGATCCCTCCCACCTTGTCAAGGACTGCTCCTTGACCCAAGGTCCTTACCGACGTATCTGTGACCTTCTCGAGGACCCTCATGGTGAGTTAGCCGAGCTGCTTCTCTCTGTCTCCAGTAAGTCTGATTCTTTATAGATTGGGACTGGGCTCCTCCCCGCCCTCCCTCGCCAACTGTTTGGGCCACCACCCCTTGGGGTGACCAAGGTACTTGGTACCAAGGTGGGCAGGATTGGGCTGAGATTGGTTCTGGTCCTGTACATCCGGCTTACCGTCCCCAGGTCCAGATCCCCAACCTCTGGATACCCCGTTGGTGGCGCCTCCTCCGTCGCCCTCCCTTCCTACCGTTGACCTCCCCCCCACCTATTCCCCCCTCCCGTCTCCTACTCTGGACGACGGAGGTTCTCTCGGCGCTGTGCGAGATCTGCGAGAGGCTGCCCTGGAGGCGGGAATCTGGGATGGTCAGTTTGCCTCCCATCCCTTGAGGGTAGCTCTCGGGTTCGTGGGTGAGTCTGATTTCTCAGACTCTTCAGATGAGTTGTGGGAAGAGGAGTCTTGGGGGTCTGAGTACGGCACCTCGGGCTCCTCCCTTGATGAAGAGGGGTCTTGGCTTTCTTTCGTGTAGATAAGTATTGTACTTATCTTGCGATAAAATATATAGTTGGGGTTTAGCCCCTTGTTCACCTGATTTGCATGGTGTTCCTTAAGTTAAAGGATTGAAATTTGCTGGCCTGGTAGTACGGACGACGCTTTCATGACAGTCAATGATGATGATACTAACATAAGGGGAAAAGGGTACAAGTAAGAAAAGGTTGTAGTATATATAGCAAGCACTTCGGGAGTTGCCAGCATTCCCATGCTTGGACCCCTTGCGTCACGTGATGCGCCAGAGGCCTGGGTCACGTGACATATGATTACCTAATCTGTCTGCTGTGCTGGTCATGTGACTTACCCACGATCTTCCTGCAACTCTTTCCTGATCCTTTGCTGGCTTCTCTTGCCTGCTTATGTAAGCGATCCTGACATCATCCCCCTCTTAAGGTTGGGCGTCTCAACCTGCCAACTTTGCCTTGTCAGGGTGTTGCTGGAAGAAGTCTCAGAGCAACAGTGTAATGTTAGTGAGGTTGCAACGAGGTTCCCAAGTGTTCTCCTCCACTGGGTATCCCAACCACTTCACCAAATACTTCACTCCCTGTCCAACCTTCTTGACATCAAGAACTGCCTCCACATCATACTGTACTCCAAGTGGTCATCATCAATCATGGGGGGTGGGGGTGGAGGCAAGTTCTGGGAAGGGAAAGAGGGAGCAACATATGGAGTGAGTAGCAGCTCATTGAAAACCTGGTGAATGTGCCATGCTTGAGGGAGCTTGAGCTGGTATGCTGCTGGTCCAACTTTTTCTTCAATGGTGAAGGGTCCAGCCCACTTGTTGTCAAGCTTCTTGGAGGGTCAATCTATTTTCAGGTTCCGAGTGTCCAGCCAGACTAAGTCCCCCTTTGAGTATTCACGACTTGGGCACTTTCCCTTATTGTAGCTGGCCTTCATCGCATCTGCTGCCTTCCCCATTGCTTCCCTGGCTGCTCTTCAGGATTCTGTGAGCTTGGCCATCCATTTGTCTGCTGCAGGGTTCACCTTAGAAGGTGGCTGGATACTGCCATTTCAAGGGTGCTGGCCATACTCCAGATAGAAAGGCATGAATCCAGTGGCTGAGTGCTCATGGTTATTGAGTGCAGACTCCACTGTAGACAGCCACTCTGCCCAATCATCCTGCAGTTGGTCAACATAGGCCCAGAGATACACTTCAACCTCCTGGTTGACCCATTCCATCTGTCCATCTGTTTGTGGGTGGAAGGCTGTACTCAGGTTCGCCTTAACCCCAATCATCCCATAGAACTCCCTCATGAATCTGGACATGAATTGGGTTCCTCAGTCACTCACAACTTTCTGTGGGACTCCATGGTCGCAGAAGACCCAGTCTTGAAGGATCCAAGCAGCATATCAGACTGGGTCTCACAATCACACAGCTTAATGTAAGGTCAATGATGACGATACTAACATAAGGGAAAAAGGGTACAAGTAGGAAAAAGATGTAGTATATATAGCAGGAACCCCGGGAGTTGCCGGTGTTCCCACACTCGGACCCGTGAGTCATGTGATGCGCTCAGGCCTGGGTCATGTGACTTTTACATTACATAATCCACCACCCATCTGGGTCATGTGACTTTCCCATGATCTTCCCACATCTCTTTTGCAACCCTCCCTCTTGCTTCTCTGGTGCTTATGTAAGCGGTCCTGACATCACCCCCCTCTTAAGGCTGGGCGTCTCAACCAGCCAATCTTGCTTTGTCGGGGTGTTGCTGGAAAAAGTCCCAGAGCAGCAGAGTCACATTGGTGAGGTTCTGGCAAGGTTCCCAAGTGTTCTCCTCCACAGTATACCCCAACCATTTCACCAAGTACTTCACCCCACGTCCCACCTTTTTGACATCAAGGATGGCCTCAACATCATACTCCAAGTGGTCATCATCAATCATGGGAGGGGGGGGCAGAGGTAGGCTCTGAGAAGGGAAAGAGGGAGCAACATATGGAGTGAGCAACACCTCATTGAACACCTGGTGTATCTGCCACACTTGGGGGAGCTTGAGCTGGTAGGCAGCTGGTCCAACCTTCTCTTCAACAGCAAAGGGCCCTGCTCGCTTGTTGTCAAGTTTTTTGGAAAGTTGGTCCATTTTTAAGTTCTGTGTGTCCAACCAGACTAAGTCTCCCTTTGAGTATTCCTGACTTGGCTGCTTTCCCTTATCATAGCTGGCCTTCATTGCATCTGCCACTTTCCCCATCGCTTCCCTGGCTGCTCTTCGAGACTCCATGAGCTTGGCCATCCACTCATCAGCTGCAGGGTTCACTTCCGAGGGTGGCCAAATTCCACCATTCCATGGGTGCCAGCCATACTCTAGGTAGAAGGGCATGAATCCAGTGGCTGAATGTTCTCAGTTATTGAGCACAAACTCAGCAGTAGACAGCCATTCTGCCCAGTTGTCCTGTAGGTGGTCCACATAGGCCTGGAGGTACACCTCAACCTCCTGGTTGACCTGTTCCATCTGTCCATCTGTCTGGGGGTGGAAGGCTGTACTTGGGTTTGCCTTAACCCCAATCATCCCGTAAAACTCCTTCATGAACCTAGACACAAACTGGGTGCCCCAGTCACTCACAACTTTCTGCAGAACTCCATGGTCACGGAAGACCCGGTCTCAGAGGATATGAGTGGCACCAAGTCCAGTGAGGTCAAGACTGATAGCCTTGATGAGGGTCCACTTTGTGAACTTGTCCACAATGACCAGGATTGCATTGTGCCCACAGGAGAGGGGGGAAGGGCCCACAATGTCCCAAGAGATCACTGCCCAAGGCCCTTCGGGCACAGGGTGAGGGTGGAGTGGAGCTGCGTGCCTAGTGCGGTCGGGCTTCACCTTCTGGCACATCTGACACCCTCCTGCATACTGATTCGAATCCTTCACCATCCCCACCCACCAGTAGGACCTCAGCAGTGCTGCTCTCAGCTTCCGTAGCCCTGGGTGCCCCACGATGGGAAGGTCATGCTCAAAGGTGAGCACTGCCTCATGTGCCTCTGGGGGTACCCAGGTGATTTTGGCCTTCCGCCAGAGTCCCATCCAATCTCTTGTCCACTCATCATTCAGCTCTCCTGGCTTCTGCATGTGTACCATGCTATTTTTCTGGAGTAGCATCTCCATCTCTGATGTGAATGACACACAAGTCTCCACTTCTGGGAAGACTTGTATCAGCACATCCTCCTCCACCATCTCTCCATAGTCTGGCCTCCATGAGAGTGCATCTGCCTTTGTGTTTGACTTTCCAGTGCAGTACTTTATTTCAAAGTCAAAGCACTGGAGCTCCCCAACCCACCGGACCTGCCTCAGTTTCAACTTCTGGGGCTTCTGGAAGTACTGGAGGTTAGCATGATCTGTCCAGATTTTGATGGTCTCTTCCACCCCAATCAGGTAAGCCTGCCACTCGTGTAGTGCCTGGATTACAGCCAGGAACTCCTTGTCATACACATCATAATTCTTCTCAGCTGCAGTGAGGGCCTTGGAGATATAGTCTACAACTCTCCAAGTCCCATCCACCTGCTGCTGCAAGAGAACTCCTCCAGTCACCAAGTTGCTCATGTCTGTTTCTACCTTCCATCTCCCTTTGTCCTGAGGCAGAGCCAAGACTGGGGCTGATATGAGTGCCTGGCAGAGATCTCGGAAGGCTGCTTCCTCCTCCTCCTCCCATTTCCATGGAACATTCCCAGTCAGCCAGAAGAGTGGCTTTGCCCAGGCAGAAAAATTCGGGATGTGCTGGCAGAGGTAGTTCAACATCCCATTGAACCACTGGACATCCTTCACATTTCTAGGACATGGCCAATCTCGGACTGCTGCACCCTTGGCTGGGTCATGCTCTAGCCAGTTGTGAGAGATCTTCATCCCCAGGAAGATGATCTCACTCTTCTCAAACTCACATTTACTGAGTTTGAGACACAACCCATTCTCTCCAAACTTCCTCAAGACCCGATCCATCCAATACTGGTGTGTTGCCAAATCCTCTGCAAACACAATCACATCATCCACATAAGCCCAGACATGTCCTCCTGCAATCTCCTCCCTCAACACATGATTCATGAAGCGCTGGAAGGTGGCAGGTGCATTCTGCAGTCCAAACCACATGACAGCTGGTTCGAAGAGTCCACGGGGTGTCAGGAAGGTGCAGCAGTGCTGGTGCTTGGGCCAGACCTGCATAGACAGGAAACCTCCCTTTGCATCAATCTTAGAGTAGATCGATGCTCCTTTAAGCACATCCACTGTGTCTCGGATGCAGGGAAGGGGGTACTTGTCCTTGACCAGGTGTGCATTCAGCCTCAAGTAGTCAATAATCAGCTGCAGCTCATCCTTCTCATGTTTGGAGAAGAAGGGGCTGGCATACAGGGATTTCGAGGGCTGGATTCATCCAGAAGCAAGCTGCTTGTCCACCCAATGGTTCATCTCCCACTAGGCTTGGTCACGAGTGCACTCGCGGATCACCTGGATCCGTGTGTGCGAGTAACTCATGGTGCATGGGGCCTTACTTGGATCCGTGGGAAACTCATCCCCATGAGTACTCATGACAAGTACTCACAAGTACTCACAAGTAATTGATGATTCACCAGCCAAAATCTTGTCAAGACCATTGACTCAGATCCTCAAAGATCCTCAAAAAGCCCACAGTAGGCAAACTCAGACTCACAAGTTTCCTGACTCATGGGTTTTCCCACGAGTTTACCTGTGGAGATCTGTGAGTGACCGGGACTCATGACCAAGCCTATCTCCCACACCCTTCAGCATACCCAATCCCCATCTTATAGGGCCAGCCCATTTTGACTGGTGGCCACCTTATAGGCCCAGCCAATCGTCGGCCAAGATATAGCCAAATAGGCTCAGCTGATATGCTTAGGTCACCCAAAAACTAAATCTAGAAATACAGATAGCTTGATATTGTGGGTGCCCTTAAAATAGGCCCAGCCAAAGCCTACATTCTTGACTGTATATCCAAGCTCAATACTCTTGTATATGCTAGCTCAATATTCTTGTATAAGTAGCACTGTTGCTCTTATTTTATCAGCAGCAGAAATGATTTGTGAGGTAGATCATCAGAAGTTAATTCAGCTGCATTTCAGGTTCTATACTACTATCCTAAATATGAAACAACTTGCTGCAATGGTATTGTCTATAATCTCATCTTCACCACCTCAATAAACCACTCACCCATCTGGACTACCTGATATGAATATGCCTTTACAAAGGGCTCAGCTGAGATGGTCATTCTCAGGTCTGCATTTCATGTCAAATATCCCTTCCTCACAGATCAAAATCATGAATCCTGAGCAACCCTACTATTATTATTCCAACCCCAATGAGCCACCCATCTGGATTTCTTCATTTGAATATGCCCTTCCCAAGGGGTTATCCCAGATGGTTTTACTTCACTCAACATAGCCTTCTTTCTATGTTCCCAGTCACAGCAGACACCTCTGGAGGTTGATTATTTGATATTAATACCTCTTCATGAAGGGCTTGACTAGTATTCTCCAAGCCTAATCCCATGTTAAATATGCTCTACCTGCATATCATGACATTTCAGAATAATAATGATCATATAATTTTATTTCTAGCCCCAATGAACCACCCACTCATCTGGACCACCTGATATTAAGATGCCTTTACAAAGGGCTTAGCCTGGATGGTTATTCTTCAGTCTACATAACTTCAAATATCCCCTCTCTACAAGTATTGAACAAACTGCATATGGAAACAATCACCATTATTATTTCAGTCATAATGAATTGCCTCTTACAAAATGGGCAAGCATACTGCATCAGTATCCCCTTCTTGTATATCTTAAACCACCTTTGCAAATGCTAACACCCTTGTCTTCATTTCTACAGCATTGATCAACTCCCATTCATTTACACCCCCTCATATTAATACATTGTTATCAGCAGCTTTACCCAGATAGTTACTCTCAATAGATTCACTCAATTTGAGAATAATATGAAGGAACCAACATACTAGGTATGCCTTGAGATGTCTCTTGTATTTCCTATGATATTTGTTTGACAAGGGGTAGATTTTAAACAATGAAAACCTGTCAAAGTAAAGTTCTATATCATAGATTTAAAGAATGTTCTAATTCAAAGACATTGGATTGCCATTTCTCAAGATACTGATTTATTTGATTGTCCTTTCTGAAATGCATGGATATGAAAACTTAATCTACAATGTGCATTATTCACACTTGTAGGGCTATGAAATCAATAAATATACATTTGTCAAAAAGAACTACTGCCTTTTTGCCCTGGGTCTTAGCACCCACTGCTTGGCCTCCATGGATGCTTTCCTCTTGCTTTGTGTTTGGTATGGAAGATGAGGCTCCCTCTCATCTCTGGCTCTTTTCTTCTTCAGCAAGCCAAACTGCTGATCATTCTCCACCTCACTCTCCACTTGCAATTGATCCCTCTGCCTCTCCTGCACCTCCAGTATATTTAAATTGGCCATCTCATATGATTGTCCACCAATATCCACTATGGACCCAATAGCAGGTGGATATCACCATCTGGTCAGATGATTTATGACTTTCACCCAAAAAACAGGTGATGGGTGATTTTGGAATTAAGGGATATTGAGCTGGAGGGTATTGAGTGATACAAAACACCTCTCAATTTGAGTGATACTAAGCTGGAGGATATTGAGTGATATAATACACCTCTCAATTTGAGTGATTAAACTGAAGGATATTGAGTGATACAAAACACCTCTCAATTTGAGTGATATTAAGCTGGAGGATATTGAGTGATAGAAAACACCCCCTTGATTTGGGTGATATGAAGCTGGAGGATATTGAGTGATACAAAACACCCCCTTGATTTGGGTGATATCAAGCTGGAGGACATTGAGTGATACAATACACCTCCTTGATTTAGGTGATATTAAGCTGGAGGATATTGAGTGATACAAACACCCCCTTGATTTGGGTGATATTAAACTGAAGGATATTGAGTGACACAATACACCCCATTAATTTGAGTGATATTAAACTGAAGGACATTGAGTGATATAATACACCCCTCAATTTGAGTGATTAAACTGGAGGACTTTGAGTGATACAATACACCCCTCAATTTAAGTGATATTAAACTGGAGGATATTGAGTGATACACCTCTCAATTTGAGTGACATTAAGCCACAAAATCTTATTGTCTAGATGGGGACTGTAGTGTAATGGGTAACACAGCAGTTATGGGTCAGTTATGGGTTGAGTCCAATTCCATGAGCACTTGAGTTCAACTCCCACTGAGTGCATAATTTAAAGGCTAAAAAAATACTTGGAGATATAGTTAAAATCACTGAAACCATGTAGAAGCCACCTAAAATATCAAGTTAAAATGAGCTTGGTAGCAGTGACATTCACCTGGAGAGCCACAGGTGAATTTGGTCATATATGTGCCAAAAATAACCCATTCATTTGCCTGATTATCAACCAATACAGTTTCAAGATATCATCAACAAATTAATTTTGTGTAATTTCTTGAGGTGAAAAACACCTAAGATTATGGCTAAGATGACCCAAAAACTAATGTGAAATTCACCTATTAGACCAGCTTAAAAGGCACTTGTGATAGAGTGAAATTCACCTATTATAGATCAGTTTAAAATACACTTGTATTGTAGTATTATTCACCCAGAGAACAGCAGGTGAATTCGGTCATATATGTGGTGAAAATCACCCAAAATCACCCATTCATCTACCCAATGAAGGCCTGATTATCAACTAGTCTTGGTGATTTTCACTTGGGAAACCATTGCTATTCACCACATTTCAGGGTTATTTTCATGGTGATTTTCACCTAGCTTGGGGTCTACAGTGATCGTCATCAGTGTCCTCTTCATAATTGGCACTGTCTTCATCTGTAGTGTCCTTGTCATCACCAGCATGGTCTTCATCAGTGTCTTCTCTATCACTGTTATTGACTGGTTTCTCTGAACTGGATCTGACTCACATTAGCCAATGATATTTTCAAGTGAGAAAAGATCTTACACTTCAGAGACAAGCTGGATATGCTTAGCTGTTTGAGACAGCCTTGACACTTCATCGTCAGTATTTTGTGTATGACTCTTGTCTGCATCCCTTAAGGCCTTCCCTCTCCTATGGGTGAGTAGAACATTCTTGAAGTCAAGGACCCTTTGACCTAGAGTTTGTCAATGGTGGAGGAAGGAACAAAGCCTTCTCACATCTGCTGATTGCATTTTTGAGGGCTCATGGATGTGTACTCCTTTAGGAATGTATTGTGCTTGTATAAAGGCACTTGGGTTGTCAGATATTTGCAGCCATGGAACAGCAGCCTTCTTGTTGTTACTTTTCTTGCCTACAAAATACAACATTTTTTCAATTTATGAAATAATGAAATGTGAAAAGCTTACAGTATGCAATAGTAAAACATGATCTCAAGATCTCCTTGAGCTGAGCCAAGGGAAGTGCCAGTTCTAGAGGTAGTAATGGCCAACCATCCTCGTCTTTTGCAAGATCCCATGGGACACTTGTATCTGTTCTCTTAGAGAGAAGCACAGCATCCCAATCATCATTTTGTGGCCTTGTTGCATCCTCTGAACTCAGATTAGAGCTCTTCTTAGACACAATTGTACAGAGCACACTTACTGTTCCACATATCCCCTAAATACTCATCCCATTTTTGCCAAACAACATCTCCTGTTTGTTGAAACACATCCTTGAACCCAGCAGTGGAGGGTCCAGGCGTCTGGACTCTAAGAGAAATTCAAGAACATACACATTAGTCAGGAATGTAGAACACCTCATGGAAAACACTCACTTTGCCTTCTTGATCTGCCCTTTGTCATCTTGCCAACCAGCCAACATAAAAATCTCTACTCCCATCTGCTCTTTGGCCAACTGGGAAAACTCCAAAGCATTATGCATAAACTTTCACGAAGCCAATCTTACAGTAAAGGAAACAGCTGACATAAGTTGCAAATGAATAACATGCAGAGATTCACTCACTCTCTTTGAATATTAGATGGTACAGGCTCTGTATTCCACTTCTCAGCCAAGCCTTCATACTCAAGCTGTTCCTGTGTTGACAACTCCTGGCAAATTTGAGTCCTGGCTCAACAGTATGCAGATAAGAAGTCTATTGTGCCTCTCTCAGCCTTTGAGAGCTCTTCTGCATGGGCATTGATTTTTTCCTTCTCATGCTGCTCAACAACACTCTAGAAGGTCCACCTTTTGCGTTTCCAAATATTGAGGCCTGGCCTTTGACCTGGCTCAGAATCAGAACCATTATCCATTCCTGCCCCAACCCTGCGATGGTTATGCAGCCAGTTGTGAATTTTCTGCAAAAGGAAAGCATCAAATCATAAGTGAATCAGATGTGTGAAGTTCTGCTTTACCTGGTTTAAGCCATTGGGGGGATGTTCCTGCGTAGCTTCAGCCAGGTCTCAGATTTGTCTCTTGATCTCCTTGACAATACTAGCATGTTCCTTGGTGTCTGCCTTCCCATATGCTTCCAGGCTGCCTTTGAGAAGCTTGACATAAGCAGGGGTTGTCCACTTGGTCATTTACTTGAGGATTGTGAGGAGGCAATATGCAGGATGTAGGTAGAAGTAAGAGAATGATGATTCCAACATGTGATGTCGATTGCTTCAAAGACGCAAGAGGTATTTCAAAGTCATGTGCTGTCAGTGTTACATGTCACACCCCTTTCAAAAAAATCGAAGTGAATTGGTTGCAGGAGCTTTGGTTGAGAAATACATATAGGCCTATCCTTGTAACTTATCATGATGAACATATAGGCCTAGATAACTGTGACTAATACATTGCTCAATGGCCCAATCATCAATTAACAAGGCATATATCAGGGCCAAGATAAAGGATGTAATTGAAGTTTAATGATGGTGACGTGAGGATACCTTCCCTGTCTTCTTGTCTTGAACTGCCTGAGAGCTGCAGACACAGGAGTCGCATGCATTTACCAATATTTGGTGTAGTCTGGTCCTGATGGCATCTCGTAGTGATAGTCTTTTTCTCTGAGAAAAGAAACAGAGGTGAGCAAGTGTGAGAAGTAAAGACAGTGTACCTATCGACAGACCGCCCGTTCTGCTCACTCTAATCTTCCTGCAAGGGCAAATGGCGGGCGTATTGCCTCATTTCTCGATGATGCTTTCTCTCTCAAAAACTTCTAAAAAAACAGTCAGTTGGAACAAGAAGTGAAGTGAAGATGTACCACTGACTATCCAAATATCAGCCCTGCTGCCTTGAATTCCTTCTGAAGGTGAGAGTAGCTTGTCTTGATAATAATAAAAACAGAAAATGCGAGAGCTGAGATGAATAGAATAGCCTTGCATAGAGAGGGGTGCCTCACCAGTTGCAATTGAGAAGGTGACTGTTCGTCTACAAAAAGTCTGAAGGCAAAAAAAGAGAAGCTCAAGAATAGTCACAGTGTGACTGGCATTGAAGTACTTCGACACTGGTCACAGTGTGACTGCCGTTGAAGTATTTCATTGATGGTCACATAGTGTGACACCTCTGTGTGTGACTCACTGACCTCCAATCGCAAGTAACCAACTGACAATTCAATATGTCTGTTCAATCTTCAACTTCCAATACTGTCTTTGGAGCCCAACTGTTGCGTAACTCTGAAGTATATAAGAACTATCCTTGGCTCACCAATATCTTGCTCAGTCCTGGTTCGCTGCAAGAGAATACAGCACATTGGCTGGGGCAATATCAGAACACGGAAGGAGACATTGCAGAGTTTTGTTTGGTGAAACACCTTTTCTGATTAATTTTTCTTAGCTAATCTATAGATCAAAAGTCAATGGCCAGCACATTAGACGATCTAAGCGCGCAAACCGAGCCTATTTTGGTGCGGCAGAACTTAACATTGGCGAAGTATTTCCTTGCACCCCTGGCTGATATCAACAATGAACAACACTGGAAGAAATCTGACTCTGCCAGTCTCATGGGTGCCGCCCATTTGTTGTTTCGCCATGCCCTCTTAGATCGTACAGTTTTCTCAATGTCCGATAATGATGCTCCCTTTCAACTGTCCCCGCAGTCGGAATTCCTCGATGCCCTGTCAAGGCTGAAAGAGCCTTAATGTTTTCTAGAGTGGCTGGAACATTGACTCGCTTATGCAACACAGTTCATCTCCCTCCTGAAAGATTGGGTTAAACCCATTCGATTGGCAATCAGATCGCAAGACTCTGAAGGCCAACTTTTGCGGGATTCAACATCTTTCTTTTCTACCCCCCTTCCAACAAATCCTACCTCACAACAGGCAAAACTCATACACATGGTGAGGTTCCTAGGCACAGGGACAGAAAGAATGCGAAAAATCCAGATAAACACTATTGTCCAAAACTTTGAAATGATGGTGTTTGCAATTTCTTGGTTTGGTTTAGTGTGTATCAGTGTCGTTATAACTCTTATCTGAAAGCTAATATTACTGCAGAATAGTCAGGCCAACTTTTCTCAATCTTTACAAGACTGGGTGAAGATTCTCACAGGGTGAGCAATATGTGTCTTTTTGTCTCTCTTACATCTAATAGCAAACTCTATCTAGAGAGGCTAGCACACTAGGCCTCACCATATCACCTGACGTCATTGCAAGTTTCCAAGATCCTCGTATTAGCCCATTGTTCAACACGGTTCAAGCACTTTTCCATTTCTGTGTCGCAATATCGCTGTTGCTTGCCCTGTCTTCCCAGTCATTCGATGTATCATCTGTCAGGCGAAGTTATCTCGTTTCAGTAAGTGTAGCAGTTGTTACTGATTGCATAGCTAACAAATTGTGTAGACTGCACTGAGCCTCAGAAATGAGAAGCCAGTTTTTTTTGGCACGGACAGAGAAGGCGCTCTGGCGATCCCTGACGCGAGCAAGTCTAACCGGCGAAACGATGATTGCGTTCAACAGCTTCCTCACCGAATTCCAAGACCTAGAAATGGAACATAAAGGTCCGATAGTAGAAATAGATTGGTATTCTCATTCTCGTAAGTGGTTATGAGGTGCCTGTTGCAGTGGCTAAATAGTGTCTAGGCAAAGTTGTCTGTGTTATTACAGCTCCAGAGAGGGGAGAGAGTGAACTGTCATCCCATGGCGAGGTTAATTTGGCTTTGGTGGAGGGGTCTGGCATCTCAGGTGAAGCACTGTGGGAGCAAGAATATGAAGTAGAAGAACCAGAGGAGGAACCAGCAGATTTGAAGGGGGCACAAAAAGCAGAGGAAGTGAAGGAAGTGGAGGAAGTGGAGGAAGTAGAGGAAGTAGAAGAAGCGAAGGAAGGGGAGGGAGCTGACAAAGCCGATGAAGTTGTCAAGGCAGATGAAATGGAGGAGGTGGAAGAAGCTGAGGGGAAAACAAAATCGCCTCCCCTTTCGAGATCTGGCCATCCTGTCCGAAAGGCGGCAATGCGAGCACTAGGCCTGGATTCTTTGGAGGTGAAACATGACCTTAAGCCAACACCTGCTCAAAAAATCATGCCCTGCCAAACAATAAACAAGCCAACTCAAATGGGCCGGACAAGGCCTATAGGTGTCATTGTCGATCTCAAGGTAGAGGTAAGTCCTTTTGGATTGTTTCTCTTTGCAAATGTGTCTCATAGTTGGATAGACAGCTGATGTCCCTGAGCTCTCTTCTCTTCCTGCTCCTCAGGTAAGCTAATCTCAAAGTGCTTAACCATTCTACTCACAGTTCAACAGATTGAAGGGCGCAGTGTAGATGTAACGATGTGGGGTGCTGACCCTAGTTCTGGTCCAACAACCTACAAGCACTACGCAACCTCTGATTCGGTTTGTCTAATATGGTTGCTTCTTCTCTTATTTATTCAATTTATTGCAGGCTTTTCGTGAATATCTGGTATTGAATGATATGGTGGAGATGGTTGAAGCATGTTATGTGCAAGGGGTCCCAAAGCACCACCTCCCAGCAGCCAGGTCTCGTAAATTCGAGCCAGAGGCATCGTCGATCTTTGTGACATCGTGGGATGACTTCATGGTCATTCCAAGCAAAGAGATTCAAGATATTTTTTGGCACTGGCATATCCTTGTATCACTGACACCTATCCACACATTGGAATTTGATGAAGAAGGACTATTGACATTAGCACCTCTCAACCAAAGATGTGTTGTCCAAGGTTTGTAGTATCTTTTATTTTGCTTCAATTGTTCATGCTCATTTTGCTGTAGTTGCAGAGATGTGCAAGGATGTCTCAGGCAACCTGCTTCGAAATGCAACACTTACGAACTATTGGATGCTACTCATAATGAAGGGCAGAGGAGGATCTTAAATGGCCTTGATTTTCCCATGGGCCACCTCAGCCTACCCCCACCACCATGATTCAAGTAAGGACCTTCACCAAGTAGTGATTTTTTATTTTTATTTTTATTTCATTTCAAAAGGTTGGTTGATGGTGCATACTGCCTGCCTATATTTTCTTTCAGAGATATTTATATTGTATATGTCATAGATGAATCTGAAGATGATGGAGCTGACTTGAAGCAGAGGAAGCGTGGCAAGCAGTGAAATTAGTTGTAATAATGTTTGAGAGATCTTTGGAGTGCATTTGGCGCAGGGTTTTCTCACAGCAACACTCAATAATGTTTTAGAGATCTTTGGAGTGCATTTGGCACAGGGTTTTCTCACAGCAACACTCAATAATGATAAAAATTGTGATCTTAAAATTTCGCATGTGGCAGAGGTGTGTTCAGTGAGATTTGTTGCATGATGAGATTAAGAAACATGATTGAGATATTGCTACCAAAAAGATGCAGAGCTCAGAGCTCTACATATTTTTGGGTGACAACAATCCGAAACCTGTCACCTGGACTTTGTGTGAGAATGCTCTCATTGGGAGTACTCCAGTTGTTGAATAATCTCTGTGCATTTATTAATTTATAGCCTGATTGATCTTTCTTTGAGTCCTTCACCATCAATGACAAGAACATTGAGAGTATTTCAAAGTCACATGCCATCGGCGTTACATGTCACTATGTGACAAGCGGTGAAGTACTTCGTCACGTGTCACATTGTGACTTGTCATACACCGCTGTACCAGCCTAGATGAATATAAAAGCCAACAAAATTTGATTCAACAGTGCAGTAAAGACAAGAGAGGGCACAGAACAGACAGTTATTGAGCATTTCTTTTCAGACATCCAAAAGAGACAGTAGGGTCTGAGAACTCGATAAGCCCTGAAACAGAAATCTACATTCTTACTTCTGTCTCTCGAACCATCCTTCCTCTACACTCCTTAGAATCTCACTCCTTAGCTGTTCACAGAGATTTGTGACCATTGAATGCTTCCACATGTTGTCCAGGCTCAGCTCAAAACCTGAGCCATTCTGCAAAGCAATGAGAAGAATAGAAATCAAAGGTGGGTGGTCTCACCTGTACTGCATCCCAAAGTCTTTTGCCCTCTGTCATCCAAAGCCTTCCAAAATGGATTGTATAAATACTGCAATCACTTCCATTTCCTTGCTTGATAACCCTGTAATTACACAACATGAGGACAAATAATAAAGCCTTAGAGAATTCACACCAACTTTTGGATAAATGACTTTGGGTGGCTTGATAGACGCCAACCCTTGGGCCTTCCCAGCAGAGTGAAAGACACCCATAATTGCCACCTCATCTTCAGCGGGCATTTTGTCATAAAGGCTGTTGAGGACAACTATGAAACTGTGATATTTTCTTTCCATTATTCCACACCAATGCTAATGATCAAGAACTTACCATCCCTCTACTTCATTGCTACCTTTCATGAAGCATTGGTATGGGTTAACTACAACTATTAAGTACCAATGTTTTCTGGAATAACAGCAGTAATAAGTTGAGAGGAAGATGGAAAAAGGAGATAATCACTTGCTTGTTGTCGCTGAAGGCTGGAATAATCCAATATGCATATCTTGGTGTGAGATCTGGAATCCATCTGGAAGCATTCTCTGCTCCATCTTTTCTGCTCCAAGCTCATCAGCTGATACTTAACATCAGCCACCCCGATATTTACGGACTAGTGTAGATGTGGGCTGGAACAATATCTACATCAAAAAACGACTGAATGGTGTGAGTTGAGTAGAGCAGAGCCCCGGCAATTCTACTTCGAGACCTTAGAACTAAAGAGGAAACCTTGCAGCCCGTCTTGTTCCCTCGCGGATTCGAGCGATGGCAACTGAGTGTTCCAGTTTGTTCCCACGGTGTGAAAACAAACGGTTTCCAAGCGAAATGGCACTCATCTTTCTGCCTGCTCATACAACTGATACACTGGCCTTAAAATTAATGAAAAAATTACTGTGCATTCCTAAGGTAATTCTCAAGCTTTTGCACCTACTCCAATTTTCTTTAATCATGTTGTGTTGATGTGGAGACATGGAAGCCATGTTTGGTGTGAAAACTAGTGCTGGTACACTGTAACCACTTGAGCGAAGCAAAGTGCGAACCTCATAGGCAGTGACATTTAAAGTAGAGGTCATGTGATTTCTTTCACCGACCAGAATTTCTTCCGAATTTTTAAGTTGTACAATTCTTGGTTATAACGTAGAAAAGATTGAATAAAAAAAGTATAAGAGTGCAAATGTATGTAGGGCCATTTGGAGAGGACTGAGTGGCCAGTTCAGTCCTCCACAAGCCCGGAGAAAGAAGCGCTATCTAAATATGGGTGCATCGAAATTCTGTAGATATGCTAAGGGAAACACCCATGAGATGAGCACAGAGATATGTGTTAGGATCGCTTATGTAAGCCATCCCAAAGTGCAGTTGTGGAGAAACTGGGGAGGGTTGTTGGAAGGTCACATGACCTGTGGCTGGGTCGGATTATGTAATCATGTAAGATCACATGACCTGGGGCCTGGGCGCATCACGTGATACGAGGGTCCGAGCGTGGGAACGCCGGCAATTGCTGAAGCGTTCGCTATAAGTACTTTCGCTTTTCCTTTTTTGTACTCTTTTCCCCTTATCTTAGTATTGTCGTCATGACCTTACGCTTAAGTTGTGTGAGACCCAGTCTGATATAATACTAAGATCCGCCTGTCCGCCCTAGCCCCGTGTCCTAACCTGGCTAACCTGGACCCTTAATTTCAAACTGTGACACATTGTCACAGCTCAGCCCCTATCATCCTCTTCTCCTTTACCCTGCCTGCGGTGTGTAACAGAACCGCGCGAAATTTTTACTGTGTGTAGATACACGTGACCAGACCAGGAGGAAGTCAACTGTGACCCTCCCCAAGTGATACCGAGTGCCCAAGGCCCGGAACTTTGTTTTACAGCTACGTACCAGTGAATCGTGTAGTGTACAGGGCAAGGAAAGGCCCCTACATAGTCTTTCTGTAGTTTCCTGGTCCAGTGGACAGGGCCCTTGCTCTGTGACCATTGTCAGAAGGGCGCACGGGCAACTCATTAGGAGTTGTGGAGCGACCACCTGGGACACCATTTGGGCCCCACGTTAACAAAAGTTTCATAGAATAAGAGTTCTATAGGTACATAAGTACACAGAAGAGCAGCCTAAGAGGACAGGACTGTTAAGAGATCGAAGAAATCCTGAGTGCCCAAGGCCTGGAACTTTATTTACAGCATCCAGGGCCTGTGATGGCAGACCATGTCGCCCTGCCTGTAGCCCAACCTATGAGGCTTGACCTATCTGTTGCCCCCTTTGATGGGCAGAAAAGGAACTTCCGTACGTTCCTCCGATCCCTTCGCCTCCTGTTTATGGCGAACCCGACTGTCTATGCTGTGGACCTGGTGAAGGTCCTTTTTGCTCTGAGCAAAATTACTGGAGAAGGATTTGCTGCAGAGTGGGCGAATATGAAGGCGGAAGAGATCCTGGGTAGTGGCGAGGCCGGAACCTGGGCAGAGTTTGTGGAGGAGATGAAGCGCGCATTCGATGACCCAAATGACTGTGCGACTGCCCTTGCCGATATTGCAGGGCTGAAACAGGGTGCCATGACAGCACCAGAGTTCTTCGCGAAATTCAAGATGCTGTCCCGACAGGCGAAGTTGAGTGCAGAGAAGGACTCAGGAATCCTAGTCCATTGGCTGGAGTTGAACCTGAGTAGGAGGTTGGTGGAGAGAATCTATGGTGTCTCCCCGATGCCAGAGACATATGGAGAATGGAAGGTGCTGGCTGAGAGGCTTGATGCCCAGCAAAGGCGACTGGATGGGATACTCACGGAACAGACACCGCGACCCACTGTGACCCCCGCGCGACCCACCACGACCCTACCGCGACCTGCCATGACCATTTCGCAACCTCTTGTGACCCCTCTGCTGTGTACTCCAGATGTGGCCATGGCCCGAGGATGGGCCCCTGCTGATGAGAGATGTTGTTTCCGATGCCACCAGACTGGCCATGCTGTCCGTTTCTGCCCCCTGCCTGATACGTGTCTGCAGGTCCCAAGGGCCCAAACCCGGGCATCACCATGTGCCCCCCAAATGGCGGAGGGATATGAGAAAGAGATTACACGGCTCCGAGCCTGCATAGAGCTGTGTGAGAGAGAGAGGAGGACTCCCACTGGGGAGAAGAAGTGTGCCAGCCCCCTTTCCGTCCCTGTGCCTGCTGCAAGTATACCCCGATATACTATCTTGCAGCAGAGACATACCCGAATTGGGGCTGAGGTGAAGGAGGAAGTGAGACTGGCAGAGCGCCTAACCAGAGTGCGGCCAGAAGTGCGGAAACATGTGCCACGAGAGCTAGCCATCCAGGTGCACTTGGAGGCTTTCAGCACTGGCAAAGGGACCACAATGAAGGCCCTTGTCGACTCAGGGTGCACCAACTGCTTCATGGATTTGGAGTGGGCAAAAGGAGTGGGACTGGAGCCATCTCTCCTGCTGAACCCAATCACCATGTATAATGTGGATGGGACACAGAACAGGGATGGAAAGGTCCGATATGGGATAGAGGTGCTGGTGAGAGTTGGTGACCACCAGGAGCGGATCCACTTTCTGCTGGGAAAGACCCAGTCCCACAAGGTCATCCTTGGGCATGACTGGCTCAAGCGGCATAACCCGGATATCGACTGGCAGAAGGCAGAGCTGAGCCTTACCCGCTGCCCCCCACAGTGTTCCCCATCCCCTCGAGCCCCTGCACCCCTGAAAACGAGTACCCTCGCATCCACGAGTATTCTGGACACCCGTTTTCCCAACTCTGGCCCTACCCCCGATTGGCCCAGCCGCTACCCTTTGGTGTTTAGTGAAGCAAAGTGGGATGAACTTCCCCACTCCCGACCAGACTTCGATATTAAGATCGAGTTCAAAAAGGACCCTGAGCACCTCTCCTCCAAGCTGTATTCTTTGACACAGCAGGAGATGGTGGAGATGAACCGTTGGGTGGATGAGCAGCTTGCTTCTGGACGAATCCGGCCCTCGAAATCCCCGTATGCCAGCCCCTTCTTCTTCAAACATGAGAAGGACAAACTGCGGCCAATCATCGACTACTCGAGGCTGAATGCACACCTGATCAAGGACAAGTACCCCCTCCCCCGCATCCGAGACACAGTGGATGTGCTTAAAGGAGCGTCAATCTACTCTAAGATTGATGCAAAGGGAGGTTTCCCATCTATGCAGGTCTGGCCCGAGCACCAGCACCGCTGCGCCTTCCTGACACCCCGTGGACTCTTCGAACCAGCTGTCATGTGGTTTGGACTGCAGAATGCCCCTGCCACCTTCCAACGCTTCATGAACCATGTGTTGAGGGAGGAGATTGCAGGAGGACATGTGAGGGCCTATGTGGATGATGTCATTGTGTTTGCAGAGGACTTGGCTACACACCGGTACTGGATGGATCGGGTCTTGAGGAAGTTTGGAGAGAATGGGTTGTGTCTCAAACTCAGTAAATGCGAGTTTGAGAAGAGTGAGATCATCTTCCTGGGGATGAAGATCTCCCACAACAGACTAGAGCATGATCCGGCCAAGGGTGCGGCAGTCCGAGATTGGCCACGTCCTAAGAATGTGAAGGATGTCCAGAGGTTCAATGGGATGCTGAACTACCTCCGCCGGCACATCCCAAATCTTTCTGCCCAGGCAAAGCCACTCTTCCGGCTGACTGGGAATGTTCCGTGGAAATGGGAGGAGGAGGAGGAAGCAGCCTTCCAAGATCTCTGCCAGGCACTCGTATCAGCCCCGGTCTTGGCTCTGCCTCAGGACAAAGGGAGATGGAAGGTAGAGACAGATGCAAGCAACCTGGCAACTGGTGGAGTGCTCTCGCAGCAGCAGACAGATGGAACCTGGAGAGTTGTTGACTATATCTCCAAGGCCCTCACTGCAGCTGAGAAGAACTACGATGTGTACGACAAGGAGTTCTTGGCTGTGATTCGGGCACTTCGTGAGTGGCAAGCATACCTCATTGGAGCAGAGGAGACGATTGAGATCTGGACGGACCATGCAAACCTCCAGTACTTCCGGAAGCCCCAGAAGTTGAAGCCGAGGCAGGTTCGTTGGGTTGGAGAGCTCCAGTGCTTTGACTTTGAGATAAAGTATCGCACTGGCAAGTCGAACACAAAGGCAGATGCACTCTCCCGGAGACCAGACTATGGAGAGATGGTGGAGGAGGATGCACCAGTGCAGGTTTTCCCAGAAACGGAAGTCCGTGTGTCATTCACATCGGAAATGGAGACGCTACTCCAGAAAAATAGCGCGGTACACATACAGAAGCTGGAGGAGCTTGATGATGAGTGGACACGAGATCGTGCTGGACTCTGGCGAAAGGGGATAGTCACCTGGGTCCCCCTAGGAGCTCGTGAGGCCGTTCTCGAGTTTGAGCATGACCTCCCCGCTGCTGGACACCCTGGGCCCCAGAAGTTGAGAGCAGCACTAGTGAAGGGTTATTGGTGGCCAGACATGGTAAAAGATGCGGATCGGTATGCCCAGGGGTGTGAGACATGCCAGCGGACGAAGCCCGACCGTACCAAGCGTGCTGCCCCACTGCACCCCCATCTGGTGCCCGATGGTCCCTGGTCGGTGATCTCATGGGACATAGTCGGTCCCCTCCCCCTCTCCCGTGGACATAATGCCATCCTTGTTATTGTCGACAAATTCATGAAACGGACACTGCTCAAAGCGATCAGGCTCGACCTCACAGGACTTGGAGCGGCACGTCTCCTCCGGGATCGAGTGTTTCGTGACCATGGAGTCCCTCACAAGGTTGTGAGTGACCGGGGGTCCCAGTTCGTGTCCCGCTTCATGAAGGAGTTCTACTCCATGATCCGGGTAAAGGCAAATCCAAGTACTGCCTTTCATCCGCAGACTGATGGACAGACGGAACGGGCGAACCAGGAGATGGAGATCCATCTCCGGGCTTACGTGGACCATCTCCAGGATGACTGGGCTGAATGGTTGTCCACTGCGGAGTTTGCTCTTAATAATCGTGAGCACTCAGCAACAGGACAGACACCTTTCTTCCTCGATTATGGACGACACCCATGGAATGGGGGGCTCCGGCCACCTTCTGAGGTGAACCCGGCGGCAGACGAGTGGATGGCTAAGCTCACGGAGTCCCGAAGAGCAGCCAAGGAGGCAATGGAGAAAGCAGTGGCAGCGATGAAGAAGAGCTACGATAAGGGGAAACGCCCAAGTCAGGAGTACTCTGAGGGAGATCTGGTCTGGCTGGATACTAGAAACTTGAAGATGGACCGGCCCTGTAAAAAGCTTGACAACAAGAGAGCAGGCCCCTTTGCAGTTGAGGAGAAGGTGGGACCTGCTGGGTATCGCCTCAAGCTCCCTCGGGCCTGGCACATCCATCGGGTCTTCAATGAGTTGCTGTTGACACCATACCACCCCCCTTCCTTCCCTTCCCAGAACCTGCCTCCCCCTCTGCCCCCTACAATTGATGATGACCACCTGGAGTATGATGTGGAGGCGATCCTTGATGTTAAGAAGGTGGGGCGTGGAGTGAGATACCTGGTGAAGTGGTTGGGATACCCTGTAGAGGAGAACACTTGGGAGCCACGACAGAACCTCACCAATGTGGCACTGCTTCTCCGGGACTTCTTCCTTGCTCACCCTGACAAGGCCAAGCTAGCTGGTCGGGACGCCCAGCCTTAAGAGGGGGGTGATGTTAGGATCGCTTATGTAAGCCATCCCAAAGTGCAGTTGTGGAGAAACTGGGGAGGGTTGTTGGAAGGTCACATGACCTGTGGCTGGGTCGGATTATGTAATCATGTAAGATCACATGACCTGGGGCCTGGGCGCATCACGTGATCCGAGGGTCCGAGCGTGGGAACGCCGGCAAGTGCCGAAGCGTTCACTATAAGTACTTTCGCTTTTCCTTTTTTGTACTCTTTTCCCCTTATCTTAGTATTGTCGTCATGACCTTACGCTTAAGTTGTGTGAGACCCAGTCTGATAATATGTGAGATGTAGATACTACGTACTTTGAAAAGGCTTCTATGGAGGTTCCACTCGGTCTCGTCTGTAGGGCTAGTACTTTTTTGTTCAGAGGCTTGCGATTTCTTGTTGGTAGGGCTAGTAATTAAGGTCAGTATGAGTAACAAAAGTATGCAGTACATACCATTTGCTAGACCCAACTCGGGTCTTCGAAATGTCCTGCAATGGAACAATCTGGTGAGTACTGCACGACTGACAATGGCAATAATTCCAGGTGGAAACAAATGCCTATTATCTTCAAGGGGTGAGATGAGGCCAATCAGCATCAAGATCAGCATTCAATCTCATCGGCAAGCATAATGCCCCCCCCAGAGCCAGTCCTAGGAGGCAGAATGACTCGCGCTGTAGTAGGCTGTACTGGTGTTGGCTGCAAATAGGTGTTCGCAGCCAGGTTCTTCAGGGGGTCTTATCACACATCAGGGACACTTGACAGATCCTTGGAGGATACAGAGGCTGAGTATGTATGGCTCAGGAAGAGTGAATATACGCTGTCCGGAGTATCTGGTATCTTTCTGGTGAGTTCTGGAAATTGGCTCAAAGGTGCAAAGGGCTGGCGACGACAAAGGCCAGCGGATCAATGGGTACGACGAAGGGTGAGCTTGCTAAAGATCACAGCACGATGTGGGCATTCAAAAAGCTGAATTTCTGTATAGTCCGGTACATACTTAAGTACATTTTTCTAAGTACAGCAAACCTGATTCTATGGAAATCTCTGGAAGCTACAGAAGGCAATGCAATATCATATACGAGGTCATATAGGGGTCTTAATTCATAAAAGAGTCATGCGGTTTGGAGGGATGAAGTGTCTGATGACCAACACATGTCTGGACCGCTCATAAAATGAAAGAAAGTGTGGCTGGTACAGCAAAGGGGTACTAGGAACAATGGGCAAAGCACTGCAAAGGGTTTGAAACATTTTAAATGATCGGATGGTTGAAAGGGATCACAATATGAAATTTACAGCATGGTATATGAAATAAAAGAAGGGGAATGGAATAGTGAGTATGTCGAGCGCTGACCATGCTGGAGTGATGAAATAGAGAGGTGTAGGTGGTGTGTATGACCTGTGGGCTGTGATCATCACGGGGGATCAGAGACAAGAGAGTTTGATGTCGGATAAGTATTGGACGTTTTTCGGATGTTATCAGATGGTGTCGGATTGTTATTGGATCATATCGGATGTAATTGCCTTGGATCCCAAAATATCTGGATAGTCGATATCTGTCATGTTTCCTTGTCTAAACCGCATATCATCCTTACAGCACCAGCATATAGACACAAACTCAATTCTGAAGGCGCACAGTGCCCCCTCCCCTTGACTCATGCTAGCCTGACTGCAAAGCCCATACCCTGAAAAATAGATGAGTAGTATGGACTGATAGGAAACTGCACACCTGAGAAAAAGAGTCTTGGACCTCGGAGAAAGAGCGTTGGAAGAGGGTGTCGCAATGCCCGCAGCACAGGAATAAGACGTATCCAGCACTGCTCTGCAGGTGTAGTGCCGGATGCATTGCATTCCTATGGGAAGAGTGCATGGAAGAGAGAAGAAAGTGACGGATCTCTGTTTCAGTTTATTTATGTTATCATCACATGATGAGTGCTCAATGCATTGTCCATCACATGATGAGCACACGATGCATTGTCTATCACATGTTTCACAGATGAGCATGCAACACATTCACAGTCACTCCAAAAAATAAATGTGTTTACAGTAGTCCAATCAGTAGTGGCCTGTGGCCAATGCACTGAGTGACAAGCATTGCTTGCAACTCCACACGCTCCGCTGGGCGAGGCACCTTAACCACCTCTGCATATACCCGCACTCGGGTGCGACCAAACGCACTGCGCCTCGCATACCATGCTCCGAGAGACACGCCCTCTGTCACTACCGCTCACCACCCACGCCTGCATGCCCTGCTGAACGAATGCAAACCCCTCACCACCCACCCACTCACACTCGGGTTAATGAGGCATCTATCAAGGCCAACATAAAGGCCTAGATGACACTGACTCTCACATTGCCTTGTTACCAGCTACTCTGATTGAACTTCTCTAAATGACTATCCTCTGCCATCAATGCTGTACTGTGTGCATCACAATCCCACAATAAATGTTGAAGGTCTGTCTCTATATCTTGTTCTCATTGGCCTTGCTGACAACCCATTCATTCCCTTGCAGTTTCACCACCCCAGGTTGTGTGGCATGGGAGTTGCATGCATTTACTGATATTTGGTCCTATTTGGTCTTATTTGGTGCGCTCGCGCGGCAACTGCAACAAATAGGTTCATCCTGATGGCACAGCAATTGGTGCAATTTGGTCTTATTTGCTATAGCTTATGTAACTACACTGCAAACATTCTT
The DNA here is from genome assembly GCA_951802425.1 of Clavaria fumosa. Taxonomy (NCBI): domain Eukaryota; kingdom Fungi; phylum Basidiomycota; class Agaricomycetes; order Agaricales; family Clavariaceae; genus Clavaria; species Clavaria fumosa. The sequence continues at coordinate 3,366,262 of OX637799.1, read as the reverse complement.
GCCAAACAAAACCGAGAATCTCTAATAATGGCTTCTCAGTCTCAAAAGCGATGGCTTCCAACAAAAGAAGAGCTTGTGAATAAGAAGCGACATCTTTCAGCTGCTAATGATGTATGTGCTCTTTTGCTGTTGCAGAACTAGTACAAATGTCTCCCAGTGTTGCTGCATGTGCCTTAATGGCAATAAACCCTTGATCATCTGCTACAACTGTCCTCGCACACTATGCTCAAATTGCATAACAATCCCAGCTTTTCCATCTTCAAATTTAGTATTCTTTTGTCTCAATTGCCATGAACGATTCTTTGCATCACAGCCATATAAAGTGAGGGTCTTATGCTCCAATTCTCCTTCTAACCTGAACAATGCCCAGGGCCTCCATATCCATGACACCACCATCCCCCCCACAGTAGATGGTGATATCAATGTTGCGGCTTTTCGTCCTGTTCATGACCAAGGGGTGAAGATCAAAGGTCACTTTCAGATGACTGCACAGTCCCAGGTTATCAACACGAAACTGGTTATTGTCCACTTTTACCTCTCCGGCTTGTGATTGAATGGATCTCCTGCCAAGATTCTTTCTGAGTACATGTCAGCATTCCTGGATCAAGAGGTCCTAGTTCACAGAGAGATCTTGTTTGACCTGTCCTCTGACATGCTGATTTCTGAGCATGCCAATCGAATCCAAAACAATGTCAGAGATTATTGGCCAATGGTAAGTGGACTGCTATCACTTGGAAAATTTCTAACACTGCACAACAGCTCAACTACCCAAGTTGTCATATTCATAAGTACACAGTTGCACAAGGATACTGGAGACCCAATGCTGGGTCCAAACACGTCTGGCAGTGTTACAGAGGTGAGAGATGGGTAACCATTTTTAAAAACACTGCCTTTACATCATTCCTAGTTCATGCAAGCACTCCTCCCCAAGCTGCTATCCCCAATCAATACAGAAGCTCACTTATGGTTCTTGACTGGTCTCTCTCTTGTCAATAAGTCATCGAGTTATAACAGTTTCTTGATTAGTTCCAGCCAGTGGGTCTGTCTCACTCCCCAAACTTCTGCTCTGACTTAATATTTCAGCCTTAATCTTTCTCATATCATTGGCTTCACCAATGCGGAGCTGCAGCCCTGCATAATCTCCCCCCTTGTCCTTTCATATGCCCAGCATGTTCTTGTTTAAGGCCTTCCCTTCTTCGACTTCAATCACCAATTTCTTCCAACAATGACTTCAATTTGCCGGCACACAAACATCTTTCATATCTTCAGAGAGCAAGGAAAGCCACGTGGTTCTCGCTACATCTGGACGCATCGTACCATTCGCTCATGGGGTAACAGGCTGCCTGTGCAGTGTGAAAGTTGTGGCCACATCCAATCCTGGGTATCGGTAAATGGCCTGGATTCATCTTGCTTGTTTGGTTGTAAGGGCTGCCCGAAGAAAGTCAAATTTCCACACTCTAATACTGTGAAATGGCTAGGTGGGGAGGTTGATGGTGGGCGATGGATGGTTGTCTCGGTGAATGAGCAGTTCAGCATGGAACATCATTAAATAGCCTAAATCTACCTTTGTCACATTGTAGGAAGTTGCAATTTGAGTGGGTTTCAGGTTCAAATTATCACTTGTGTAGAAATTACTCGACCTCAAGACCATACAAATAGAGTAAACAATTTTCATGATTAGCCAAGCCCCCCTAATCCTGCTCTACTACAACTACAACTGTATCAGAAAACCTTGCCATGTTGTGACTCTGACATGACATAAATCCAATAAATCAATAAATTAGAATTCACACCATTCAGTCATTTTTCAATGTAAATATCATTCCAGCCCACATCTACACCAGTCTGTAAATATCAGGGCAGCCAATGTTCGGCCACTTCTGATGGGGAAACACGTGGTATGCAAGATGGTTTGCAATAGCTTTGGTTGAAAAATGCATATCGGCCTATCAATAGATTTCAGTGTAGGCCCAGATGTCCAAAGACTACATGTTGGCCATGTTGGCCTAAATATAAATTTGTAGTCAACATCATATGGGCCTAGATGACCCTGGCACATACTATCCTAATGGGCCCAAGCAGCAAATAATGAGGTATACACGACAGCCCATCAGTAAAATTCATGGAGCAAATGTGTAGGCCCAGCATGCAAAAAGTTTTACATTCAAAAGACTTCATGTCGGCCTAATTATAAATTCATAGTCATTATTGTATATGCGCTCGTGCTGCAACTTGTCTTGAACCTGGTGTAGGTTTTTTGGCAATGCATTCGTGGTCTTGGATGCTTCATGCATCAACAATGGCACCAGCAGCATTACCGATAATCTGGACCTTTGCAATAGGCGCAGTCAGAGTCAGCGTTTCAGAGCGTTTCAGCAGCCGATTCAACAGCTGATTCAGCAACGCTTCAAGGTCCGAATCGTTGCTGAATCACATATATCTTTGACTGTCCCATTTCATTTCAGTGATTCAGTAGTGTTCCAGGCCTTGTTTCAGCTGAATTAGATTAAATTAAATATGTCTGCTGTGGTCCTCTTGCAACAGAATAATGCCTTTGGGTGAGCACCACCTTGCCCGAACTAAAAGACTCCTCAAAGTCTACCTGCAATACCACCGTGCATTAGGGAAATGACGCATTCAACTTGCAGCACAGCTCAGGCAGCAACTTGTAAATACAAGGCAAGAGTATGTCCCAAGGCAGCGTTATTCACCATCCCTTCCACCGCTTGCACCCTTCCATGTGTCTACTCCAGAGGCCACAGATCATGAAGATGACTCAAAGTCACATACTAGCTCCGAGTCCCTTTTGACAACCTCTTCGGACTTTGACAGTTCTGAGTTTAGCATGGATCTTCTCCCTGGCAAAGATGCAGATGCTGGGGCTGCAGGGTGTGATTCGGAGAATGGTTGGGATGCTGATGATGAGGATAGTGAATTAGATGAAGATTGCGGAGATGAGGTGAGGCGGAGGAGTCTTGGTATCTGGGTCTTGAAGGAAATTGAAGATATGTATGCTCACCGTTACGAAAGGCCCCGAGACCGTCTACCCAAAGGACCAGCATTCCTCCATCATGTTCTTACAGTATGGAAAGACCTCCGGCCTGACCATTTCCGCCAGGAGCTCTGCATATCTCCAGCCACATTTGACAAAATTCTACACAAGATTTCGAATCATCCGATCTTCTTCAACAACTTCAACAACCCTCAGATATCTGTTGAAGACCAGCTCGCAATTACTCTCTATCGTTTTGGCCATGATGGCAATGCTGCAAGCCTCCAGAGTGTTGCTAATTGGGCTGGTGTCAGGAAAGGGTCTGTAACTCTCTGCACACGACGTGTGATGGTGTTGGTGCTTCACTCAGATTTTATGCAAGAGGCAGTTAGGTTTCCAACTGAAGCTGAGAAAGATGAAGCCAAGGCATGGGTTTCAGCGCACTCATGCCGAGCATGGCGTGCAGCTGAGAATTTCATGAAGCCAGAGGGCAGATAGGAAGGAGTATAAGGGCAAGCAACATGTTGTAACCAATGGAATGACCGCAGGATGCATCTCTAACCAACTGTCATATGAGCTTCAAGTCCTCAGCCAAGTGATATCAGCATAATGTTTAACTTGGCCCATGTGATAGAAGCCATTCCAAACTCATTGGCATCTACTGGTATGTGTTTCAACTAACAACTCAAGCATGGTGGTCATCCCTTCCTGAGTTTGGGCTACTTGTAATATTTTACTTACTGCAAATGTGACCTGCTGTTACAACCCCATCCGCTTGCATAAGCATGATCCCTGCTCCAGACTCCGGGCTCTGTACCAACTCCGATCCACTCTGCCATAATTCTGTGTGCTCCACTCCACACCTTCATTCAGACCTTACTCCGCCGGCCTTTGGACCATTTGGACTTTGTTCTAGAACCTTCTCCCTCCATCCCCTCGTTCTGTTTACCATTGAGAGGATACCCTTGACCCATGGGAGTTGCGTTTTTTGTTGTTGTTTCTTTGTTCCATGAAAATTGCACAGGCACATGTGGTGAAACTCTCCTAGTAATTTGATAAGTACATTGTTTCACATTACTCCTATACTCTGTCCTTGCAGTATAAGTTTCCACCTGTATCTCCCTGCTCCTCAGTTCGAATATTAACATCTCTTGATCCTAAATATCTCTGAGCTTTCGTCCTCATCGTCCTCGACATTCTCCACATCATCTGACCAACTCCAACCAACTCCGACGGACTCCGATCAACTTTGGAGTTTTGACTTACATTCTGATCCTCTCTTAGGTATTGTTCTTGTTTGATAAATAGGGACAAGTATATACATGGTGGCACAACACATACGTTGAGGCCGCAGTCCCATAAGTCTCCTTCCTTTTGTTTACTTCTCCGTTTTTCCAATATCGGACTCCAACCGGACTCCGATAGGACATCTCCACTCCGCTCTGCTAACCCCTTCGCCGCTAACCTTCTTAGGACTGTGACAGTATATTCGAACTTCAAACCTTGTATATACAAATTCAACAATGCCTACTACATGATCCGGTGCTCGACTTCCACCTCCTGTTTCCGACGACGTTGACATTCCAGAACTGGCCGACAATACTCCGACTCCGAGTGTGTCTGGACCCCCAGACCACAACGAAGAGTCAGACCCCTCAGTCACTGACAACAACAACAAGCTAAATGAACCTCCGACACCTCAAGCCGAACGCGAACTAACTCTGGCACATCTCCTTCAGAAGATCATTGACGCCAACAAGTGCCCGGAGACAGTTAAACCATGAGACCCTGATACCTTCGATGGCTCGGATGCTAAGAAGTTGAAAAGCTTCTTGGTCCAATGCCAATTGAACTTCCTTGATCACCCTAGAGTGTTCAAGTCCGATTCTCATAAGGTACGCTATGTCCTTTCCTTTCTCCAGGGCTTCACCCTGGAATGGTTCGAACTGATGATTTTGGATGGCGAAAGCCATCTGGATCTTTCGAACTATAAGATGTTCGTTGCTCAACTTACAGAGAACTTTGGTCCTTACGACGTGATCCACAAGGCGGAGTTCGAACTCGAATGCCTCTGGATGCACGAGGACCAGAAGTTGACGAAATATACCATTTCGTTCAACAGATTCGCGTCCATTGTCCATTGGGACGAGTACACATTGCAGTGGCAGTTCTACAAAGGACTTGCTAGCTGCATCAAGGACGAACTGGCCTGTGTTAACCGCACAGATACACTCCGCAGACTCCGCGAGCAAGCCAGTGCGATCAATGGCCATTATTGGGCTCGGCAGCAGGAGATCTCTCGGGACTCCGTTAAGGCTCTGATGCCTAACAACACCATCAAAAAGGAGACTTCAGATAGTTCCAAGTCCCTGAACACTTCCGGCGCTAACACCAAGTCCGAGAAACCATTGGAAAAGCATCCAGTGAACTCTGTTCCAAAGGCTGCTGAGGGCTCCACTAACTCCGGTAGCTCCAGCGACACAAAGAAGGCTCATCTGGGTCAGGATGGAAAACTGACTCCAGAGGAACGCCAAAGGCGTTTCAATAATAATCTGTGCCTATTCTGTGGTATAGCAGGCCACAAAGCCAACAAGTGTCGTAAGCAGACCTCGCGGGCCAGTGCCAGCGCTGCACGAATCACCTCCGACGGAGATGACTCTGTGCCAAAAAAAGATTCAGCAGCCCAGAGAACACAGTACGACTCTCCGGCTGCTCCGACTCCGATCGTACTAAACCTATACTCAATACCCTTTCCTTTCATCGTTCTTTTTCTCTTCTTGCCTCCTCTCCTTCTATTTCTTTACCATTCAAAGCAATGATAGACTCTGGCACTGAACTTTGTTTCATTGACACCAAATTTGCTTCTCGTTTGCGTCTTCCGAAAACTCTGGTGACCCCTCAGGAGGTCATTTTTATTAATGGTACCACCTCCGTATGGGTCACCGAAGTGGTCTGGTTATCCATTCGGCTATCCGCCATGGATCTGACTGACATCTTGTGTGTAGTTACTGATCTTGATCCCTCTAGTGATGTGATCTTGGGAATGAATTGGCTGTTCCAAAACAACCCGCTGGTTGACTGGACCACTGGCCAGATAAAGCCCAGACCATCTACGAATGAGGAAAAAACTCCGAAATCTGATCTGGAGGGTGCACCAGCCAGCACTCTCCATTCCATCCCTCTGTCCACCTCTGTCCCTCTGTCTGTCTCCGCTCCATGCGCTCCAGTTCAAATGTCGTCTGCAGCGACTCCGAACCAAGCCCGGACTCCATCTCCATCTCTGCTTCTGTCTCCGTCTTTGACTCTGTCTCTGACCTTTCCATCTACTCTGTCTCTCCAGGAGACACCCAAGGTTTCTTTTGTGAATGCTGCTGCATTCGCCATGGCTTGTGGACTTCGCAGGTCCCAAGTCTTTGGCATGACGTTGTCGAGCGAGTCCGCATGCACAGCCTCCGCTTCGTTCAACATTCCCAACACCACCCCCCAGGATCTCCTCTCCATTCTGGAGGAGTACAGGGACTTTCCAGATGTCTTCAGTAAAAAGAAGGCAGATACCCTTGCTCCGCATCGACCATATGATCTAAAAATCAACCTGCTGGATGGCCAATCCCCTCCACCAGGTGTGGTCTTTTCTCTGTCGCAGTCCGAACTCAGTGAACTCTGCAAGTTTCTGGACGAACACCTCCGCATCAGATTTATCCATCTGAGCCATTCTCTGCACGGAGCACCTGTGCTCTTTGTCCGGAAGAAGAACAGAATGCTCCGATTATGCGTTGATTTCCGTGGTCTAAATAAATTGACCAAAAAAGACCGTTATCTGCTTCCGCTTACTAAAGATCTTCTTGATGTTCCAGGAAAAGCCCAAATCTATACAAAACTCGACCTCCAACATGCATATCACCTGGTCCATATTGCTGAGGGTGACGAATGGAAGACCGCATTCTGCACCCGATACAGATCCTTTGAATGGTGTGTGATGCCCTTCGGGCTCACAAACGCACCCACCACATTCCAGCACTTCATGAACGATATATTCTCCAACCTCCTCGACATGTTCATGGTCATCTACCTTGACGACATCCTCATTTACTCTGAGGATCCAGAACAACACATTGAGCATGTCCGAGAGGTACTCCGAAGGCTCTGGAAGCACGGTCTCTTCCTGAACCTGGCTAAGTGTGAATTTCACGCTGAAACCGTGGAGTATCTCAGATTTGTTTTATCTCCGTCCGGACTTTCTATGGACATGGCTAAAGTGAAAACTATACAGGATTGGCCGACTCCGTGGAAGGTCAAGGATGTCCAGTCCTTCCTTGGGTTCACCAATTTCTACCGCCGCTTCGTCCATGGCTATTCCAAGATTGTTGCTCTGATGAACCGCTTGATGCATAAAAACATCGAGTGGCATTGGTCTGACGATTGCCAGTCCATGTTTGACTATCTGAAAACTGCATTCTCCACGGCTCCGATCCTCTCGCACTTCATTCCTGGAGCTCCGCTGATAGTCGAAACGGATGCCTCGGACTATGCTGTTGCCGCAATACTCTCTATGGTTGCCTCTGACGGTGAAGTCCATCCTATCGCTTTTCATTCCTGCACCCTAGGCATCTCCGAACTGAACTATGACACCCACAATAAGGAACTCCTCGCTATATTTGAGGTGTTTACTGCTTGGAGGCACTATCTCAAAGGTTCTGAAACTCCAGTCAACATTGTTACCAACCACAAGAACCTTGAGTACTTCTCCACGGTCCGCCTGCTCACCCGGCATCAAGCCAGGTGGTCGGAGTTCCTTTCCCAGTTCAGTTTCATGATCTGATTCCACCCCGGGCGCCTCGGAATGAAACCCGATGTGTTGACTAGACATTGGGATGTCTATCCCAAAGAGGGGGATAGCGACTATGCCTGCATCAATCCGCAAAACCTCCGGCTGATGTTCTCCAGCGAACAATTGATATCATCTCTCCGAGATTCATCGCTTTACGTACCCACACTCCGCGCGTCGTTTGTGATTGACAATCATCAACTCCAAGAGGACATCCGGTCTGGACTCTTGCTTGATCCTGTGATCATCCCAATCCTAGAAGACCTCTGCTCAAACTCTGCAGACCCTAAGTGGTCCATGGACAACGATGGACTTCTCCACGAGTGCGGACGGATTTATGTACCAGACGTCAATGACCTCTGACTCCGCGTTTTACGTGTGAGACATGATCACCCACTCGCCAGACATTTCGGTCAGACCAAGACTACAGCCTTGGTCTTCAGGGATTATACCTGGCCAAAACTCCGAGGATTTGTATCGGACTTTTGCAAATCTTGCATGACTTGTGGTAGGGCGAAAGCCCCTTGGCATAAGCCGTATGGAATGCTCAAGCAGCTGCCCATACCTGAGAAACCGTGGAATTCCATTTCGATGGATTTCATCAAGCAACTCCCTGAGAGCTCCGGTTTTACCGCAATATTGGTGGTTGTTGATAGGTTTACAAAGCAAGGGATCTTCATCCTGATGACCGACGAAGTGAACTCCATGGAGTTGGCCTGTCTATTCGTATTCCACGTCTTCTCGAAACATGGAGTTCTGTTGCATGTCACCTCTGATTGCGGCTCCGAGTTCGTTTCCCATTTTCTTCGCTCATTGGGTAAAGTCCTGGACATGACTTTACACTTCACCTCCGGATATCATCTGGAGGGCGATGGACAGATGGAGTGGACTAACCAGACATTGGAACAGTACCTCCATTGTTACTGCAATTACCAGCAGGACAACTGGTTGCAACTCCTGCCCCTGGCCAAGTTTGCCTACAACAGTGCCCCGAGCACCACCACTGGGGTTTCTCCATTCTTCGCAAACAAGGGCTATCTCCCAAATATCTCAGTATTCCCCCAATGCGAAGTAACTTCGGTCCGTGCCTGAGAGCTCGCTGTAGACTTGGATCAGCTGCACCAAGAACTCCGTAACCAAATTGCCGAAGCGCAGAGTTGCTATCAGGGTCTGGCGGACAACTGTCAGACTCTGGCACTGGAGTTTAAGGTCGGAAACTGAGTCTATGTTAAGGCGAAGTTTTTCTGTACAACCAGACCCTCCAAAAAACTCTCCGACAAGTTCCTCGGACCTTTTGAAATCATCAGAGAGGCCGGTTCGCACTCCTTCGTACTCCAACTCCCCGAGGCCATGCGAGCCGTCCACCCTGTCTTCCACATTTCCATGCTGGAGCCAGTCACTCTGAATACAATTCCAAATCGTACCATCTCCCCACCTCCTCTGGTAGAGATCGATGGAGACCTAGAGCATGAGATCTCTGAAGTGCTCAACTCCAAGATCGACAAACGCCGCACCTGCAAACTCCTATACCTGGTGCGGTGGTCTGGATACGAAGGAACCGATGAGGAAACATCCTGGCTTCCCACTACAGAACTTGTTCATGCCTCTGAGGCCATTTTGGATTTCCACCAAGCTTATCCGAACAAGCCTGGACCTCTCAATACCCTCTAGACCTTTCTCCATTCACTCCAATACCCCAAAATTTCTCTTATGTTTCTACTTACGTACATTTTCCATTCTATACTACTCCATCTCTTTTCTCTGTCTTCTCTGAAACAAAAAAAAAAAAAAAAAATCTGTATTTCCGTCTCTCTGTCTCTCCATCTCTCTCTCTGTTCCTTTCTCTGAAAACTCTGAAAACTCTAAAAAAACCTCCTTTCTCCTGATTCCTTTTCTCCAAAAACTCAGAACTTTTTATTTTTTCTTCCTAGTCCAACTCCGAATCTCTCTTTGTCTTCTCTGTCTTGTCTTACTTTATTTTCCTTTCACTCCACTTACTTTTCACTCAAGTTCAAAGATAAAAAACAAAAAATTTATAAAAAGAAAACAATAAAAGAAACAATAAATACAATGTAGATTATTTTATTTTATTTTTTTAGGAGGAGGGGGGCGAGCCGGGCGACGCTTGTAAAACTCCTTCGGGCTCCTTAAGCCCGGACTCCGCTCCAACTTCTCCCTCCTCCACCTCTGCCCCTTTCTCCGCCTCCGCACCCTTCTCTGCCACTTTCTCCGCCTCCGCACCCTTCTCTGCCACTTTCTCCACGTCCACGTCTTTCTCCGCTCCCGCTTCCTCCGCCTCCCTCTTCTCCGCCTCCGTTTCCACCCCCTTTTCCGAGCCCGCCACCTCCACCACCATCTTCTCCGCCTCCTCCTTCTCCTCCCCCACTCCCTGCTTCCCCATCAGAAATTCCTGGAGGATCTTCCAATCCTCTGCCGCTGCCTTCCGCTCCGCCCTCATCTCCTTCCACTCCGCCCTCGCCTCCTTCCACCACTCCTCCAACTTGAACACCCCATGGACCACCAACTCGTAGATGGTTCTCACCACCCCAGTCCGCTCCGCCTCCGCCCTGTCCATGTCCGCCTGCGGCGCCCGCACCTCCTTCACCTCCTCCTCCGACTCCACCACAGTCTTCTTCAACTGTGTGGAGTGGAATTTCTTCCGCTCTGGCCCCTCCGCCTCTCCGCCCCCACACCACTGCTTCGCCGCTGCACATGCGACACACGCGGTGCCCCGCCCTCCGCTCAGCCACACACACCCCATCCCGAGCCGGACACATTGCGCGCAGTCTGCACGCTCCGTGTCCAACTCCGTGGCTGGCGTCCGCTTCCTCCCCATCCCCTGCGCCTTCGCAATTTCCTCCGCCCTCCGCTTCACCTCCACCGCCCTCACCCTCTCCATCTCCTCCCACCGCATCTTGTCCGTGACCTCCCTCTTCTTCCACTCCTCCTCCTCCTGTGCCTTGATCTGGTGCATGAGGACTGCGATCTCGGGGTCCTTGTCCTCCACGCGCAACTGCGTGGGGACGGCGACCACGGGGCATGGTCGAGGGCGGGGAGGCCGGCTGGGCCCCACTCCGGGTTTGCTCGGGTTTTGAGACATTGAGGCTTTTAAAGAAAAAAGTAGAGATTGCCCGTGCTAGGGGCTAGTGATGATGGTAGCAGGTTAAAGAAGAGAAAAAGTGTTGTACGACACGCGCGGCCTTTTGACCCCCAAAAAAATTTTGGACTCCACTCGACATGCTGTGAAACTCTGACACTAACTTGTTATGGGAGCCATGTGTTCAAGTGGACTTTGGCCACAGGGTCTCAGGGGTTTGACCCTAAGAGGGGGATACTGTTACGACCCCATCCGCTTGCATAAGCATGATCCCCGCTCCGGACTCCGGGCTCCGTACCAACTCCGATCCGCTCCGCTGTAATTCCATGTGCTCCACTCTGCACCTTCATTCGGACCTTACTCTGCCGGCCTTCAGACCATTCGGACTTCATTCTAGAACCTTCTCCCTCCATCCCCTCATTCTGTTTACCATTGAGAGGATACCCTTGACCCATGGGAGTCGCGTTTTTTTGTTGTTGTTTCTTTGTTCCATGAAAATTGCACAGGGACATGTGGTGAAACTCTCCTAGTAATTTGATAAGTACATTGTTTCACATTACTCCTATACTCTGTCCTTGCAGTATAAGTTTCCACCTGTATCTCCCTGCTCCTCAGTTTGAATATTAACGTCTCTTGATCCTAAATATCTCTGAGCTTTCGTCCTCATCGTCCTCAATGTTCTCCATGTCATCCGACCAACTCCAACCAACTCCGACAGACTCTGATCAACTTTGGAGTTTTGACTTATGTTCTGATCCTCTCTTAGGTATTGTTCTTGTTTGATAAATAGGGACAAGTATATACATGGTGGCACAACACATACATTGAGGCCGCAGTCCCATAAGTCTCCTTCCTTTTGTTTACTTCTCTGTTTCTCCGATAGGACATCTCCACTCCACTCTGCTAACCCCTTCGCTGCTAACCTTCTTAGGACCATGACACCTGCAGTCGGCATTCGCGTCGCATCACATTATTTTGTAATGATCATGTGACAAACTGGACACTGTAAGTTTATGTGCTGTAAGTTTATTTGTTGTCTTCCCATGCACAAGTTTCATTCTGTTCAGAGTTGTATCAATTAACTTATATAATTCAATCCATTCTCAATATACATGTGTGTGAGCTTGGTGCACAGTGTCAAGATTATGTAAGTCAAACATCCAAACTAGGCAACTTTGGTGGTCACATGATTGTGAGTGTGGGATGTTAAATTCCAAACTAGGCAAGGTTGGCAGTCACATGATCATGAGTGTGGGCATCTATGTGGAAGTTCAAAACAAGGCACATTCCATTTTTCTCGCATCACCATCCTTTCCCCTCTACCACTATAGTCACCCTCCCATCTTTGCACTCTCTCCTGCGAAGGGGACTGGGGGAAGCTAAGGGCTGGATGCATACAGCCCTTTGCCTCCTTCTGCCCCCCTAGCAATTGATGCCTTGACTCTGCAGTGTGTCAGGTGTTTGGCCCTCAGTGGCCTTCCTTTGTTCGATGCTGCAGTGCATTGGCAGTTTTTGGCCCTCGGTGGCCTTCCTTTGTTCGACGCTGCAGTGCGTTGGCGTGTTTTCTCCTCTATTAACTTTGTTTCAACTACCCAAAGGTAGTGAAGCTTTTCGGTACGTGCACTTGTATTTTTTCCTCACATACTGATTTTCTTCAGTCAGTCATACCCGACCTTTGGACTTTGACTTTGACATCTGACCTCCCCCATAGACTTAGCCATCTCATAGTTGTAGATTAAAAATTGTAAACGGTTCATGTGGTGGGGTGCTCCCAATGAGGGCCCGCATTGGGGGTGCCTTGCCACTGAGCTGAGTAATTATTTTATTTACAAGAAAAAAATAAAAATTGGACTTCGAAGTCCATGTACATTGTAGAACATGTGCCGGGCAGCGCTGCAGCACGGATTTTAAGTCACGTGATATGTTCTCTTTCGTCGCCGCATTAGATCACGTGACGAGTCTACCTTGTTCGCCCTCAATCATGGCAAGAACCAGACAATCTGCGAAGAGATCGAGCGGTGCCTGTGCTACAAGAGTTACCTTGGCCAAGGCTCAGCCTAAGCCAGCCAACCCAGCACCAGCAGCACCAGAGGCACTGATATTGCCCCATATTCACATAAGTACAACAACTTTGTCCCCACTGATTGTACTGATCATGAGATTAGCCTACAGTGGATGCAATGGAAAAGGAGGGAAATGACAAGGTGAGTAGAACTTCTCCAGAAATATTCTGATCCCCAGTGGTGTTCTGGATGCGGTAATGGCAGCCTCTCTCTCGACTGCGACTTCTGTGCACGAACTCTCTGCGACAAATGTTTGGCCATCCTGGAGGGACGAGACTTGGTCTCCCAGCCCAATACAAAGTTCAAGTGTGTTAGCTGTCATATCAGATCATCTGCCCGATGTGAACTGTACCTTGTACGATTTATTTTATACCCTTTTTTTATATCTGAATTTTCCCCCTAGCCCCTCTACTTTGACGAGAAGCTGGTACCCCAGGTGTTTGGCCTGGTCCAGCCTACCACCCTTCGAGGCCATTATGCCCGCCAGAACACTTCTTCAATTGCACTGGTCAACATTCGCCTTCATTCCATCACTGAAAGAGGCGATCTGTTCAAGTTGGTCGCAAACACCCTGAGTGGGTGGTACATCCCTGAATCGGAGGGGAGGGAGTATTTTGAGTTGGAAGTGAATTTAGATGTTGTCCCTTCCAGTACTAAATCATTGGAGAGGCATCAGTTGATATTGGCAAATTTTGTGAAAAGTCTTCGCTGGTAAGGTCTGTTTTTTATTGTAGAACATAGTTTAATATTTAATATTTATTTATTCAGGAAACATGTTAAACAACTTCTAGTTTTTTTGTACATGCATACCGATCCAGACAGTGGTGATCTCCATTGCACCACTGGCCAAGCCCTCGAAATAGGTGTTGTGCCTTATAAATATTTTTCAATATTGCTTTGAATAAGACTCTCTTCAGTTCCTGGATGAGATTATTGGGCCTGACCTCTTGTCATTCGCCAAAAAATCACACTCAACATTAGTCATGGAGGTTTGTGGAGGCATCTGGGAGGCAGATGCCTCCAGTTTCACAATGCAAAAATTTGCAAAGTCGTGAGTGGTCTAACTGAATATTCTTCTCATTACTCATAATTAGCAGGCAGTGTTTCAGCTTCATAATTGGATTTGGCCAGGCCAACTTCTATCCTCACTTGGCCACAGCACTCCTCCTCAAACTTGTGATCAAAAATTTTGTTGAGTGCTATTCAGTCCTTCGCATCCTCGCTGACTTATTAAAGGAGGAAGAGGGCCTTGGTGCCCATACGAGCCTCATTGTGCTTCTCCTGTTTCTAGGCCTCGAGTACGTATGGTGGCACAAAGATATCCGCCCACTTGGGGAGATGGTCTCACTCCAGTGTCCAATCTGTCACGCTGTTCGCACCCTGACCATCAACATTGATACTGGGAAGTCTGGTATGTACAATATTTCTTGTTTATGTGGATGGAAAGGACGGAAGCAGACAGGGAGGCTGGATCTGGACCTGTCTGGAACAAGAGGGAAAGATTTGGGCTGGGGTAAGCGCCTTTTGTATGGCTCACCTGCCAGCTACCAGACGATCTGGAAAGCACTGCGTGAATTTTATCATATGTTCTAGATTTTGTTTTGTTTTTGTTTTGTTTTTTGAATCAGCATTTTTATACCGCTACATGTAGCTATGATGAAGACACGGTTTTTTCATGAAGTATGTGTGTGTGATGTATTGTATAGGTAAGGAGGAGTCTGTCGTTTGGATTGTGGTTGGTATTGCTTTAATTTATGGCGGGTCTGGGGGTTCTGTCGGGTCTGGAGTCTCTGACAGGTCAAGACCTGGGAGGCTCGGAGGTTTTGGCATTTCAGGGTTTTTTCCGGTGGATGTAAAGGCGCTGGATTGTTGTAAGAATTTTGCCACTGTGAGTAGTCCCTTTGTACCGCTTAGAAGTATGTGCAGCGAGTGGTCCTGGTGTACTTCTGTTAATATGTGACAGTGTGCATCGCAGGTTCGGCAGTTGTGAAATATATGGTCTTGGTATTGCATCGCCGTGGGCAGAGGTCACCGCACGAGCATTCGGGCTCGTGGCATGTTCAAGGCTCACTTTCGTTGTTGTGTATCTTGTGGTATAATATGTGTTTTTTCTACGTTTCTCTTACAATGTAGTGTTTATCTCGTTTGGGTAAGGTTAGCAAGGCATCATGTAAGCTTGATCTTCACAACTGTTCCACAAATAGCCATGAAGCGACGTCGTAAACAGGCATCGGAAACGACGGGTCATTCCACTCCTTTGGCACCTTCATCGACCTTCCCACTGGCAGGACCCCTCACTCTAAAAGACTCTATTTGGGCCTGGTTGAAAGATATTTTGCGTAGGCATTGTGGCAATACAACAGAGAACCTGAAGAAGAAACAGTATGTGATCCTCCAACTGTCATTTTTTAATATAACCTCAATTTTATCCCAGGCTCAAAGTTTGGGCTGAACTTGAGGAACTGAAGACAACTTTAGACTTGAGTGACCACACCCCGCTTGGAGAAGCAGACTTCCAAAGGATAGCGCTTACTGCTGCATATCCTTTGCTCAACCCTAGTACATGGAGCTGACTGAAATACCCTTGGTCCCTAGTTGCTGCATGGCTCTGTTAACTAATTACATTCCCAGTTCAGACAGATTGGGATGTTGAAAGATTTATCAGCAACATCAAGGAGCTCAATATGGCAGGAGACTATGAGTCAAGGATAGATAATGAGTTGGCTCGTCTGAAGAAGAAATTCAGAATCCCAGATGGCTCAGGATACATCGATGAGCCAGCAATTGTAGTGGACAAGTTCAACCACATCATATTATGGCATCTGCTGGGTATCATCTCAACATTGCGAATCGTGAGTAGAGCTCATGTTTAATTGATCTTTGCTTATATGGAAATATTTAGGCTGACTGCAACAGAGCTATAGCCCTGATCAAGAGTAATCTTGTGAACAAGACATCAGGCCGAGATAAGCCTTGGAGGTTGCAGGGTTTAAACCCTCCAGACAACACTGTCTTTGGCGCTGGTGTTTTGGCATTCTCTGCTGGTTGGTTTATGCAACTACGAGATGTGTGTCAAATGAGACATCCAATAGCACAAACTGATGATCTCTAATAGCAACCTCATGAGAAGCTCAGAGCATCTACAAGTTCGCAGGCATTGCATGGCCAGTCATTCATGACAGCAATTGCCGATGTAGAGCTCCTCTGCAACTGTGTCACAGCACTAATTACTCCAGAACTATATGACTATGGGCTCGCGGCCATAGGCAAGATCAAAGAGGGTGTCGAAATGGCTCAAAAGTATCAAAATGTCGAGTTATGGCCATCGGTATACACTGCAATGCAGGTGATCGTGAATCAGGTGACTCCTCGTCACAGGGATGAAGGTGGTTGTCCAACGCACTTTGACCTCCTTCTCAGTGCTGGGGCACACCATGGAACCACTTTTGATGTTCAAGAGTTAGGAGTTTCCCTCTCATATCCTCCTGGGACAATGGTCTCCCTCTGTGGGAAGGTTTTCTTCCATGAAGTTTGTCAATGGGAAGGGGACAGGGTATGCATTGCTCATTTCATCAAGGACACTGTCCATGACAGACTGGATTTTCCGAGGCCTGCATGGCCAAAGAGATCTGACTATATCTCATAGATATATCTCATAGATGAGAATAGGATAGATGAGAATAGGTAAATATGTGTTGATTCCAAAGCATTTCAGAATTTCGAGAGAGCCAGCTTGTGTTATGAACCACAATCATGTGTCGTATTTAAAGTTTGTGTACAGTAGTTCAATCACGCACGGCAATACCATTCGCACGCACGACACTGGTAGCCCACACAGCGACAAGCGTCGCTTCGCCTCCGCATGCCCGCGCTGGGCGAGGCTCAGCACACATCGACTACGCCTCCGCATGCCCGAGCTGGGCGAGGCTCCCATTGTCCACGCTGGGCGAAACACTCAGTTCACCTGCGCCCGGACTATCTGTATCCCGCTCGCTGCGGCAAACGTCTCAGCCGAGACTTTACCCCCGCTGGCCCTACCCTGGTGAGCAGCGAAGGGAAAGGCTCTCTAGCCTCTCC
The DNA here is from genome assembly GCA_951802425.1 of Clavaria fumosa. Classification (NCBI taxonomy): domain Eukaryota; kingdom Fungi; phylum Basidiomycota; class Agaricomycetes; order Agaricales; family Clavariaceae; genus Clavaria; species Clavaria fumosa. The sequence continues at coordinate 3,349,208 of OX637799.1, read as the reverse complement.
TCTTGCTCACCAGGTGCGCCTCCTTCATCTCCAGTAGCCGGTAGTGTTACTGAGCCTCCTCATTCCGTTAGCACACATGCATTGCAGCACACACATATTGCAGCACATACATATCGCGAGCACTTTATTGAGAAATTCATCCTCGATCAGTTTACATGACCTCAACCTCAGATGCAGTCGGAACCAACCCTCCTCCAACGTCTAGAACTGTGTCTGCCTCAGACTTACCAAGCACCCCATCAACAAACGTGCGATGTGACGAAATCGTCAAGTGCTTTCGAGATGGGAGAATCACCAAGGGAGCGGCAGTGACACAGATCTTCAATGTATTATGGGAAACAGGACCTGTTGCATTGGAAGAACAGGTCAACTCAGCATATGAAGTATATCTCGACTCACTTGAGGAGCATGGGAGAATTCTCCCCGCAGCTGCGGAGAGTGGCGAAGATGTGGAAGACTGTTATGGTGCGTAGTCAGGTGACCACCACACTCATGTCACGAGATGCGCCTGGGATCCCGGACATGTGACTCACTAACCTACGATCACATGACTGGTAAGCGCCCAATCACCTGACTACTAACCACATGATCTCTACTGAGGAAATGGCCCATTTTCATGGTGGAATGTCAATGCAGGATGTCATTATCCTGTCATGCCATGACGCCTGTCACCCTGGCACCATCAAAGCTAGACTGGATCCAGGTACTTCCTTGTTCCCTTGTCCATTACCATTGTCCCATCCCTATGGCGCTCTTGTCCTCCCTCCCACCGGTGCCCCATCTCCCTGCCAACTGTTGCTTCTCTTCTCGTCGTCACCGCTACCACGTGACCGTTCCCTTGATACCTTCATTCCCTCCCTACGCACGACCGTCATTACCTCTCTCACTCAAATCCCTACACTACTATCATTACCTTGTACTCCTACTTGAGTATATAAGTAAGTAATTAGATGACATGTATTCCCCAGACTTGTTATTTGGAATACCACCCCTCTTGTCCTCCTACTCAGCTAGCCTGCCTAGGACCCCTGGTAACGAGAGTCATAACATAATAACAAGTCTGCCCATAACCACCTCCCCTTCGGACCTGGTTCTCTTCTCACCCTGGCTTCCCCCATGATCCTCACGACCTGTACGAACGACCCCACCGACCAAGTGTACCACACACGCCAATACGCCTTGCACCTGCCACCGCCTCCAGGACTAATCGAAATCCGAGAGACTTGGCGACGAAACCGCCTGCGACACATCGACAGGCGAACCCCGACCGCAGTTACACGTCCCCCCACTCCTGAGTACCGGAAGTACCCGAAGAGTGTCGTTTACCATTCTGTTGAGAGGCAGTTTATCCCTACTGGACTACTTACCTCCAAAACCCTCTGTGTACAGCGCTTATTCGAGACCTACAGCGAGGTCGAATTCGTAGAAGGATTGCACAAGCGACTAACCGATCTCTGGATCGCACAACAACAGGAAGATATCACCGAGGTCTTAGAAGGCCTCAATATCGAAGAAATCGACAATATCCCGACCCCTGCTTCCACCGAAGCCTCACTGTCTCCGCGCCCTGCCTCGCCCGTACCCTCCACCCGCACTTTCGCCAACAAGTGCACGCAGACCCAACCCAGCCAGCGCTTCATCTCCGTCATTGGACATCGAGCGGAGCTCCTCATTGATACCGCCACCAGATCTGTCATGGACTGGAAGCCTCGTACCGCTCAGCCCTATCCCACCATTCCTAGCAGACGCTCCCGGATCCCCGTTAACGTTCCTGTCTCCCCAGTCACCCTGACCAACATCCCCAATCTCCTGGCAGCTAGGGAACTCGCCGCCAGATACCGAGCCACCGTCCACATACCACAGCCCGAGCCTCTCAACCCATTGTCTAACTCCAATGATGTCTCATCCCCTGTCCCCTCAGACGTCTCATCAATCCAGCCGTACGACCTCGACTCCAATGTCGAGTAGCGGGATCATGGTAAAGGATTATAATGGAGACCAGACTGGCTACCAGACATTCAAATGACAATTCACCCTCCTCTTTGCCTCCGAACATGAGAGGTATGAGACAGATGCGAAGAAAATTTACTTTGTTCTCAACAAGATGTGCCTGGACTATGCCGAAGAATGGGCTAATGCCCGAGTCGACCAAATAATCGAGATGGAAACCACAGGAAGTTAGGCTAACTTCGTAAACGATTTAGATGACAAGTTCCTTGACACGGCCAATGAAACTCGGGCCCTCGCCAACCTCCAGAAACTTCGACAGAGCGGCAAGACTGCCCGAGAATTCTTCACCGAGTTTGACCGACTTTACCGCATGGCGCACCTCAGCATCACCCACCATGAGTCAGTCCTTATCAAGTACCTCAAGAACGGGCTTAATCAGCCCCTTGTCAAGAAAATCTACAATTCTGACACCCTCCCTGCCACCTATGTCGGCTGGAGAAACAAGGCAATCCGAATGGACGACCTCTGGCAAGAATTCAAGTCGCTCCGAAAGGCCCGTGCCCCCGCTCCCCCTCCGCGTGCGACCACGAGCCAGACCCGACTCCCACCCGCCGTCACGCCAGCCAAGAACCCCGACACTATGATCGTCGATCGTTCCCACCCAAAACCCACCAAGGTCCAATGCTATAACTGTCATGGCTTTGGCCACATCTCCAAGAACTGCCCGCTGCCCCCTACACGCCAGACCCAGCAGGTCCGAGGAGTAATCACCCTCCCTGCTCCGATTACCCCGACACGCGAAACACCTGGGGAGACTCCGAGCGACCAGTTGGAACAGGCGCAGGCCGAGATCGCAAGGCTGAGAGACTTGGTTGCAGTCAGAGAAAAGGAAATAGCAGATTTTGCTACCAGCAAAGAATGAGTTCAGCTTCTTCGCCGAGGAAAAGTTATGTACCCCCCCATGTCCCCGCCATGAATAAACAGGTCCTGGTGACCCCTTCTCTGCCCTCTAGACTGAACCTGAGGAGAGAGAAAGTCAAGGTAAATCCCGAAAAGCCTTGTATGGAAATACCAGTAGTTATGGAGAACCCCAGCAATGGGAGACAAAAGCTCAGATACGCCCTAGTGGACTCTGGATGTTCTGCTTCCGCCATCGACAAGAAATACGCTCAAAGCCTGGGGCTGAAACTAAGCAACCTCCCCCAGCCTTTATACTCGATTAACGCTGATGGATCCTCCAATGCCATAGGAATGATCACACAGACGGCGAGCTTGACCATCGGCATTGGACAAAGCTTCTGTCAAAACGTCACTCTGCTAGTCGGCCAGTTCCACCCTCCGCACCTCTATCTTGGCGACGACTGGCTCCAGAAGAATAACCCCAAAATTGATTGGGCCAAGCGGACAATCATCTGTCCACCACCGAAGAAAATCACTGCCATCCCAACGGTAACAACGTTGGCTCAAGGAAACTTCACTGAAGCGCCGGTTCCACCCTACCCCGAAGAGTTCCCGGACATATTTTCTATGTCAGCATTCTCGAAACTGCCACCCTCACGAGGAGCTATTGACCATGCCATCGAAACTCAGAACGACGCTGTACCGAAGTGATCAAAAATCTATTCGGTACCACGAGCATACTATCCAGAACTCAAGACATGGATCGAGGAGAACTTAGAGAGTGGACGGATTCGACCCTCGAACTCCCCATGGGCCGCACCCCTGTTCTTCAAACAAGAAGGAAAGAAATTACAGCCTATTATCGACTACCGCAAACTCAATGCTGTAACAAAGAAGGATGCGCACCCACTCCCTCTGATCCGAGATATCCTGGATGCCCTTAAAGGGAAGACCCTCTACACTGTGATGGACGTCGTCCGAGGCTTAAACAACATCCGGATTCGTGAAGGTGATGAGTGGAAGAAGGCTTTCATCGACATCCAAAAATTCCTGGGATTCCTTAATTATTTCAGGAGGCACATCCCAGATTTCGCCACGATCGCCATCCCACTCCACCAGCTTACTGGTAATAAGGAATGGCAGTGGGATGGAGACGAGGAACAGGCCTTCAGATGACTTATCCAGGCCTTACTCAACGGACAGCGCACCATGGTACCCAAGGACAATGGGAACTGGAAAATAGAAACAGACGCGTTGTAGTAGGCTGTACAGGTGTTGGCTGCAAATAGATGTTCATGGCCGGGTTCTTCAGGGGGTCTTATTACATGACAGAGACACTAGACAAAACCTTGGAGGATGCAGAGGTTGAGTGTAAGAGGTTTAGAAAATGAAAGTATACATTATCCGGAGTATCTGGTATCAGATCTGGTAGAGTCCGATGTTCGGATCGAAGGTTCGAGGGGCCGGCGACGACGAAGGCCAGCGAATCAATGGGTACGACGAAGGGTGAGCTTGCTAAGGATCACAGCACAATGTGGGCATTCAAAAAGCTGGATTTCCGTATAGTCCGGTACATACTTAAGTACATTTTTCTAAGTACAGCATACCTGATTCTATGGAAATCTCCGGAAGCTATAGAAGGCAGTGCAATATCGTACAAGGGGTCATATAGGGGTTTTTAATTTGTAAAGGAGTCATGCGGTTCGGAGGGAAGGAATATCTGATGACTAGCACATGTCCGGATCACTCGTAAACTGAAGGAGAGTGTAGGTGGTACAGCAAAGGAGTACTAGGAACAAAGGGCAAGGCAGTGCAAAGGGTCTGAAATGTATCAATGAATGGATACTTGAAAGGGATCAAAATATGAAATTTACAGCATGGTATATGAAATACAGGAATGGGAATGGAATAGTGAGTGCGTTGAGCGCTGACCATGCTGGAGTGATGAAATGGAAAGGCATAGGCGGTGTGTGTGACCTGTGGATTGTGATCATCACAGGGAATTAGAGACCAGAGAGTCCGATGTCGGATATTTATCGGATGTTCTGGATGTTCTGGATGTTGTCGGACAGTATCGGATCGTTATCAGATCATGTCGGGCGTAATTATCTTGGATGCCAAAATATCCGGATAGTCAATATCTGTTAAGTTTCCTTGTTTAAACAACATATCATCCTTACAGCATCCAACGTTGTGATAGGAGCGATCCTCTACCAACAACAGGAGGATGGGACTTGGGCAATAATCGATTGTTTTTCAAAAGCCCTTAAAGACGCGGAGAAAAACTACAATACTTACGACAAGGAGCTCCTTGCCATTATCCGAGCCCTTGAAACTTGGCTGCAATATCTCATCGCCACCAAGGAACCATTTGAGATCTGGACCGACCACGCTAACCTAGCATACTTCCGAAAGCCCAACCCCCTCAACGGACGACAGAACCGATGGAGAGCCCTCCTTACCCTCTATAATTTCATGATCAAACATCGCCCAGGAAAAACCAACACCGCCACTGACGCCCTGTCCCGGCGCCCCGACCACGACGATGCTACGACCCCGGTCATCGCTTCGCTACTCCCCGACACGTTCTTCAATTCCACGACCAAACTGAGCCTTCTGGACCGTATCAAGACCGCCCAGACCGCTACAACCCATGGACCCGCCATCATAGAAGAATCTGATGGCCTGAAGTATTACCGAAACAAGATCTGGGTCCCCCCTAACCTAGTTGACGATGTGTTGATCCTCCACCACGACGCACCTTCTGCTGGACACCCAGGTATGCAGAAAACTAGTGAGAATGTTAGGCGAAACTTCGATTGGCCCGGACTTGACAACGACATATGCACCCGAGTCCAACAGTGTTGGCACTGCCAGCGAAACAAAATCAACCGTGGAGGTAACAAACCTGCCCTCCACCCCTTCCCTGCCCCCATCCAACCTTGGGACGAAATAAGTTGGGATATTGTCGGCCTGCTGAACCCCTTGGAAGGCTACGATGGAATATTAGTGATCCGTGACCGAGCTACCCGATCTTCGCTGCTGGAGCTGATCAGTATGGACCTCACCAGCGAAGGAGCGGCACGTATATTCCTTCGACGCATGTATGCCAGCCACAGACTACCCTCCAAAGTAACAAGTGACCGAGGCTTGAATTTCGTGGTGAAGTTCCTGAAGAATGTGTATGGATGGCTGGGAGTAAAGACCAACCTGAGCACTGCCTATCACCCGCAGACTGACGGACTCACCGAACGAGCCAACCAGGAGGTATTTATGCTACTGAAGCATGTCTGTAGCAAAACTCCTGAGGACTGGGCCTCTTGGCTCCTGATCAGCGAGTTCGCCCTCAATAACCACGCCTATGGAAATTCCGACATTACACCATTCCTACTGGACTATGCTCGACACCCCATCGCCCTCCCTGATCTGCGCCTCAGCGAGTCAAGTAATCCTGCTGCAGACAACTTTCTGAAGAAAGCCTACGAGATGCGAGAGAAGATGAAGGGGTTAGTAGAACAGTCTAACCAAGCGATGGAAAGGCGAGGCGGCTACACGACAGACTGGAAGGAAGGAACCTTGGTCTGGTTGGAGAGCCATAATCTGGTGCTGGAAGACCTATGGAAGAAGCTGATGCCGAGGAGAGTGGGACCCTTCAGAGTCGTCAAAAAGTGAGGCGCCGCTGCCTACGAGCTCGAACTACCGCGACACTGGCGCATACACCCCATATTCCACGAATCTCTCCTTACTCTCGCTACTCCCGGTCCCGATCACCCACAGCGACCTGAGAGCATGGAAGTCAATGGGGAACCACAGTACAAAGTGGAATTTGTTAGGGTGAAATGGAAACGAGGAAGACAGGTACAATACCTGGTATGGTGGACAGGTTACCCCCTGGAAGACAATACTTGGGAGCCTGTCAAGAACCTCAAGGACACCCCGGATGCGATACAGGACTTCGAGATTGCTCAGAAAGTGCAATCTTGAGGAGAGGATTATGTTATGGTGTGTAGTCAGGTGACCACTGCGCTCATGTCACGAGACGCGCCTGGATCCTGGACATGTGACTCACTAACCTACGATCACATGACTGGTAAGCGCCCAATCACCTGACTACTAACCACATGATCTCTACTGAGGAAACGGCCCATTTTCATGATGGAACGTCAATGTGGGATGTCGTTATCCTGTCACGCCATGACGCCTGTCACCCTGGCACCATCAAAGCTAGACTGGATCCAGGTACTTCCTTGTTCCCTTGTCCATTACTGTTGTTCCATCCCTGTGGTGCTCTTGTCCTCCCTCCCGCTGGTGCGCCATCTCCCTGCCAACTGTCACTTCTCTTCTCGTCATCACCGCTACCACGTGACCGTTCCCTTGATACCTTCATTCCCTCCCTACGCACGACCATCGTTACCTCTCTCGCTCAAATCCCTACACTACTATCATTACCTTGTACTCCTACTCGAGTATATAAGTAAGTAATTAGATGACATGTATTCCCCAGACTTGTTATTTGGAATACCACCCCTCTTGTCCTCCTACTCAGCTAGCCTGCCTAGGACCCCCAGTAACAAGAGTCATAACAAAGACCCTGATGGACAGGATCTCGAACCTGGAGAGGATCAACTCGGCGAGCAGGGCGAGACCCGCGGAGCAAGAGACAAATGGCGACAGAGCAACTCACCTGAATTGGGAGACCGGTTGCTTCGAAAGCAGCCCGTTGACGAAGAGTTCTATCCCTGAGCACAGCAGGTGAAACTTGCTTCGAATCAACTCAGCACAAGTCTTGAACTCACTTGCCGACTCATCATTAACTTCACTGCTGACATCAAAAACGCCAAACTTCACCTCTCCACAACACCAGGAGTCCCTCGGTTCCCAGATTCAGAGTGGACGAACGTCCTCTTGGGCAAAGCGGTCAACCTTGACATTGTGCTCTCAGGAGCCTATGCAACTTGTGACGAGACTCAAACTGTTGAACATGTCGGGGACATTGAGCTTCGACACAGTGTTTGGGTTGTCGTTTGTGGGCCCTCACCAAGTGTTGTGATATTGGGTGGGTCGGCGGGAGTGTTGCTAGCCGCATCAGCGAAGTGAGACGGAGCTTGTCTACTACGGACTGCAGGTTCAAACATGTCTGCACCCACTGTGGGGGACATCACAGGAAAGGGGACTGCAAAGAGAAGTCGAAGGAGGAACTTGAAGCTAAAGCGAAGCGTCCTTGCTACTTGAGAGAGTTTCTCTGGAGAGATGACGATGAGATGATTGGGGTTACAGCCAGGCACTCACTCTTCGCAGAACCGGTACCATCACCTCCCGAGAGTGAATTCAACGTTGGGAATGGATGGGAAACTGTCCAAGCTCACCCGGAATTGTTCCAAATCATAACTCCTCTCAAAGTTGACGCCTTCAAACGCCTCCTTACTGATCACCCAAACCAACAATTTGTCAAATCAGTCCTGTCTGCGCTGCGCAACGGCTTCTGGCCCTGGGTGAACACAGACCCGCTCCTTTTAATCACACTGTCGTTCCTTCTTTCTGTTGCGCTGTCTCATCATTTTCATCACACATGAGTCTAGGACAGTTGTATCTTGGTTATGAAGCGAAGGCATCATAAGGGAAGGTTCTTTGTTCTTTCAAATACCACACACTTGACTTGTACTTCTTTCTCTGTCTCTACTTATGGCTGGACTGCCTGGTTCAAAACGAAAAGAAAATGCTCAGGAGGTTGAGTTTGTTCCAGTTTATAACAAGCGACTCCGAAAGTCATTTATACGAGCTCACGATGTTCGTAAATCGACTTCCTCTCGATCCCACACCGCCTCCCCGAACAAACTCTTGTCTGAAGAATTTGAGCCCTCTGCCAGTGGCTTCTTTTCCTCCAATATTGCACCAGCTCCAGTGCTTCGCTTTGAGGCATCTGTGGATCCTGGCTCTGTCCCTGTTATTCGTGTAGAGAGGTCAAGGAAGTGAAAACAAGGAAAAGTATGGGTTGATGCTTCCTTCATAATGTGTAGCCACTGACATAATTTCAGGCCCAGAATGTGTTTCTGGAGGAATGGTTGTCGCTACGATCAATCTACGCTGAGGAAATCTTGGGATTGGAAGCTCCATCCCCGTCAACCACTTGCCAAGGCTGCCACAAGACAGAATTCAAGTTTTGATGTCGTGATTGCTTTTATCGGCCTCTGACTTGTAAAGCATGTTTGTCAGGATCGCTTACATAAGCAGGTTGGAAAGGCCAAGAAAGGATCGCAAAAGAGTTGCGGGAAGTTTGTGGATGAGTCACGTGACCCGAACGGGTGGTGGCTTACATAATGGGAAAATCACGTGACCCGGGCCTGGACGCATCACGTGACGCACGGGGTCCGAGCGTGGGAACGCCGGCAACTCCCGAACCGCTCGCTATATATACTACGTCGCTTTCTTACTTGTACCCTTTTCCCCTTATGTTAGTATCGTCATCATCGACCTTACGTTAAGTTGTGTGAACCGTGAGACTAAGTCTGACACAATACTAACATCAACCCCTGTCTGCCCCAGCCCCGTGTCCTAACCTGGCTAGCCTGGACCCCTATCTCAAACTGTCACACTCTGTGACAGCTTATCCCCCTCATCCTCTTTCTCTTTACCCTGCCCATGGTGTGCAACAGAACCGTGTGAAATTTTTACTGTGTGTAGATACACGTGACCAGACCCAGAGGAAGTCTACTGTGACCCTCCCCAAGAGACACCGAGTGCCAAAGGCCCGGAACTTTGCTTTACAGCTACGTACCAGTGAATTGTGTAGTGTACAGGGCACGGAAAGGCCCTATACATAGTTTTTCTGTAGTTTCCTGGTCCAGTGGACAGGGCCCTTGCTCTGTGACCATTGTCAGAAGGGCACATGGGCAACTCACTAGGAGTTGTGGAGTGACCACCTGGGACACCATTTGGGCCCCACGCTAGCAACAAGTTTTATAGAATAAGAGTTGTATAAGTACCTAGATACATAGAGAGCAGCCTGAGAGGACAGGACTGCTAAGAGATTGAAGAAATCCTGAGTGCCCAAGGCCCGGAATTCTATTTACAGCATCTGCGTCCGAGACCGGGTCGAGCCCAGCTCCCCCCCAATTCCCCTGTTACCGACGTCCCCGAAACCCCATCACCACCACCAGGGTCTGTGATGGCTGACCATGTTGCCCCGCCTGAAGTCCATGCCACGAGGCTGGATTTAGTCGTCGCCCCATTCGATGGGCAAAAAAGAAATTTCCGTACACCCCTCCGGTCGCTCCGCCTCCTGTTTATGGCGAATCCGATAATCTATGCCACGGACCTGGCAAAGGTCCTCTACACCCTCAGCAAAATTACTGGCGAGGGGTTTGCCGCAGAATGGGCAAATGTGAAGGGAGAGGAAATCCTGGGTAACAACGAGGTTGGAACCTGGGCAGAATTTGTGGAAGAGATGAAGCGAGCATTCGATGACCCGAACGACTGTGCGACTGCCCTCGCAGATATTGCAAAGTTGAAACAGGGTGTCATGACGGCACCTGAGTTCTTCGCAAAGTTCGAAACAATGTTCCGAAGAGCGGGGATGACAGAAGTGGCCAATTCGGACATCCTGGTCCATTGGCTGGAGTCGAATCTGAGCAGGAGGCTAGTGGGAAAGGTCTATGGTGTTTCGCCAATGCCAGAGACCTATGTGCAGTGGAAGGCACTTGCCGAAAAGCTAGACGCTCAGCAGCATCGCCTCGACGGAGTCATCGCACAACAGAACTCTGTGCGTCCTGCTCTGCCCGCAACCAGCCGCCCCCTCCCTCAACAAACCCGCTTCGCCCCAGCCCCCCGTCCCTTCCTGGCCCAGCCTCTGGCCCGCACCCCTGCCCCTCCCACCATGCCGCGTCCCACCAATGCCGGTGATGCCATGGTGGTGGATCGTGCCCGTGCCCCTGGAGTGTTGCGCACCTGCTTCCGATGTGGCCAAGCTGGTCACATGGTGAGAGATTGCCAGCTCCAGGACACACATCCGCAGATCCCAAGGCCGCAGATCCGCGCCGTGGAAAGCCAGGCACGTAGTGCAGAGGACTATGAGAACGAGATCACACTGCTCCGAGACCGCCTGGATTTGCTCGAGAGAGAGAAGAGGGCTCCTGTTGAAGAGCCGGATTTTGGAGACGAGGCCCAGTGAGTCCGAACTGGAGTCTCAGGAGTAGATATCCCAGCCCCCCTCCCATCCCTGTACCCGCAGCTAGTATCCCAAAATATGCTATCTTGCAGCGGAGACACACCCGGATTGGGGCTGAGGTGAAGGACAAAGCGGAAACAGAAACCGCTAAAAGTGAAATACCAAAAAGAGAAAAGGGGACTAGCAGCCAAGTGGAGCCAACAAAGCACCTTGCAGAGGTGCTGAAGGACACCCTATTGCGTATGCCCCGAGAGCTCTCCATCCAGGTGCACCTGGAGGCTCTCAGCACTGGCAAAGGGGCAACTACGAAAGCCCTTGTCGACTCAGGCTGCACCAACTGCTTTATGGACTTGGAGTGGGCGAAAAAAGTGGGATTGGAACCATCTCCCTTGCTGAATCCAATCACCATGTATAATGTGGATGGAACACAGAACAGAGATGGTAAGATCCGGTATGGGATGGAGCTGCTTGTGACGGTTGGCGACCACCAGGAGCGGATCCACTTCCTGCTAGGGAAGACTCAGTCCCACACGGCGATCCTTGGGCATGATTGGCTAAAGCGTCATAATCCAGAGATTGACTGGGTGAAAGCTGAAGTAAGGCTCACCCGCTGCCCCAACTCCTGTGCCTCTTCCCCACACAGCCACCGGTCCCCTGTTCGACCCTCAGGTCCACCAAAAGTGAGTACCCTGGCCTCGGCCAGTATCCCGGACACCCGTTTTCCCAACACTGGCCCTACCCCTGATTGGCCCAGCCGCTACCCTTTGGTTTTTAGTGAAGCAAAGTGGGATGAGCTCCCCCGCTCCCGCCCTGACTTTGATATCAAAATCGAGTTTAAAACAGACCCTGGACACCTCTCCTCTAAGCTATACTCTCTGATGCGAGAAGAGATGGTGGAAATGAATCGCTGGGTGGATGAGCAGCTAGCTTCTGGACGAATCCGACCTTCAAAGTCCCCGTACGCGAGCCCCTTCTTCTTCAAACGTGAGAAGGACAAGCTGCGGCCGATTATCGATTACTCTAGGCTGAACTCATATCTAATCAAAGACAAGTACCCCCTCCCCCTCATACGAGACACTGTGGATGTGTTAAAGGGGGCGACCATCTATTCCAAGATTGATGCGAAGGGAGGTTTCCCATCGATGCAGGTCTGGCCAGAACATCAGCACCGCTGTGCTTTCCTAATGCCCTGTGGACTCTTCGAACCGGCAGTTATGTGGTTTGGGCTGCAGAATGCGCCTGCAACCTTCCAGCGCTTCATGAACCATGTGTTGAGAGAAGAGATTGCAGGGGGGCATGTCCGAGCCTATGTCGATGATGTTATAGTGTTTGCAGAGGATTTGGCTACACATCGGTATTGGATGGATCAGGTCTTGAAGAAGTTTTGGGAGAATGGCCTGTGTCTCAGACTCAGCAAGTGCGAGTTCGAGAAGAGTGAGGTTTTCTTCCTGGGGATGAAGATCTCCCACAACCGTCTAGAGCATGACCCAGCTAAAGGCGCGGCGATCCGTAACTGGCCCAGACCGAAAAATGTGAAAGAGGTACAAAGATTCAACGGGATGCTGAACTACCTCTGCCGGCACATCCCAAATCTCTCTGCCCGGGCAAAACCACTCTTCCGGCTGACAGGGAAAGTCCCGTGGAGATGGGAGGAGGAGGAGGAAGCAGCCTTCCAAGATCTCCACCTGGCACTAGTATCAGCCCCAGTCTTGGCTCTACCACAAGACAAAGGGAGATGGAAGGTAGAAACAGATGCGAGCAACTTGGCGACTGGAGGAGTTCTCTCACAGCAGCAGGTGGATGGGACTTGGAGAGTTGTAGACTACATCTCCAAAGCCCTCACTGCAGCTGAGAAGAATTACGATGTGTACGACAAGGAGTTCCTGGCTGTAATCCGGGCACTACGCGAGTGGCGGGCTTACCTGATTGGGGTGGAAGAGACTATCGAAATCTGGACGGACCATGCTAACCTCCAGTACTTCCGGAAGCCCCAGAAGTTGAAACCGAGGCAGGTCCGTTGGGTTGGAGAGCTCCAGTGCTTTGACTTCGAGATCAAGTACCGTACTGGGAAGTCAAACACGAAAGCGGATGCACTCTCACGGAGGCCAGACTATGGAGAGATGGTGGAGGAGGATGCACCAGTACAGGTCTTCCCAGAGGCTGAGACCCGCACATCGTTCACATCGGAGATGGAGACGCTACTCCAGAAAAACAGTGCGGTATATGTGCAGAAGCCGGAGGAGCTTGATGATGAGTGGACGAGAGATCGGATGGGACTCTGGCGGAAGGCAGAAATCACTTGGGTGCCCCCAGAAGCACGTGAGGCAGTGCTCACCTTTGAGCATGACCTCCCCATCGCAGGACACCCTGGTCCACGGAAACTGAGGGTGGCTCTGCTGAGGTCCTATTGGTGGGTGGGCATGGTGAAGGATTCCAATCGGTATGCAGGTGGATGTGAGACATGCCAACGAATCAAGCCTGATCGTACCAGGCGCGCCGCTCCGCTCCATCCGCACCCTGTCCCTGAGAGCCCCTGGGCAGTCATCTCTTGGGACATTGTTGGACCTTTCCCCCTCTCACGTGGTCACAATGCGATCCTTGTCATTGTCGACAAGTTTACAAAACGAACTCTCATCGAAGCTATTGGCCTTGACCTCATGGGACTTGGTGCTGCTCGGATCCTTCGAGACCGGGTCTTCCGCGACCATGGAGTCCCGCAGAAAGTTGTGAGTGACTGGGGAACCCAATTTGTGTCCAGATTCATGAGGGAGTTTTATGGGATGATTGGAGTTAAGGCGAACCCGAGCACTGCCTTCCACCCACAAACAGATGGACAGACAGAGCGGGTCAATCAGGAGGTTGAAGTGTATCTCCGGGCCTATGTTGACCATCTGCAGGATGATTGGGCAGAGTGGCTATCCACAGCCGAATTCGCGCTCAATAACCATGAGCACTCAGCCACTGGATTCACACCTTTCTATCTGGAGTATGGCTGGCACCCTTGGAATGGTGGTATCCGGCCGCCCTCTGAAGTGAACCCTGCAGCAGACGAGTGGATGGCCAAGCTCACGGAATCCCGAAGAGCAGCCAGGGATGCAATGGGGAAGGCGGCAGATGCGATGAAGGCTAGCTATGATAAAGGAAAGCGCCCGAGTCGTGAATACTCAAAGGGGGACTTAGTCTGGCTGGATACCCGGAACCTGAAAATGGATCGACCATCCAAGAAGCTTGACAACAAGCGGGCTGGACCCTTCACCATTGAAGAGAAGGTTGGACCAGCAGCATACCGACTCAAGCTCCCCCGAGCATGGCGCATTCACCGGGTTTTCAATGAGTTGCTACTCACCCCGTATATTGCTCCCTCTTTCCCTTCCCAGAACTTGCCTCCACCCCCACCCCCCACGATTGACGATGACCACTTGGAGTATGAGGTGGAGGAAATTCTTGATGTCAAGAAGGTTGGACGGGGAGTGAAGTATTTGGTGAAGTGGTTAGGATACCCTGCAGAGGAGAACACCTGGGAACCTCGTCGCAACCTCACTAACGTTGCACTGTTGCTCCGGGACTTCTTCCAGCAGTACCCTGACAAGGCGAAGTTGGCAGGTCGAGACGCCCAGCCTTAAGAGGGGGGTGATGTCAGGATCGCTTACATAAGCAGGTTGGAAAGGCCAAGAAAGGATCGCAAAAGAGTTGCGGGAAGTTTGCAGACGAGTCACGTGACCCGAATGGGTGGTGGCTTACATAATGGGAAAATCACGTGACCCGGGCCTGGACGCATCACGTGACGCACGGGGTCCGAGCGTGGGAACGCCGGCAACTCCCGAACCGCTCGCTATATATACTACGTCGCTTTCTTACTTGTACCCTTTTCCCCTTATGTTAGTATCGTCATCATCGACCTTACGTTAAGTTGTGTGAACCGTGAGACTAAGTCTGGCAATGTTGTGCTAAAGGGCATGCCAATACCCCATTCCATTCTGTTGAATTATGGAATGGAATGTGCTTCTTACCATCAGATCTCACACAAGCAGGATTGGTGATTTGCTTAGGGCACAAGGGCTCCCCTTGTCCAGAGTACCAAGACAGAGGAGGGGATGAGAATGAGGATCAGTTTTCAAGCAACAAAGGTGACGTTGATTCAGAGAGTTGCCATGCAAGACAACTGCAAATCATTCATTCCAATGGAGTGTGTGAAAGGACTATACAATACTGCAAATGTGCAAACGCTCCAGCATACCATATCCAACTACTTCAGCACCATCTCTTTCCTGCAAGCTCTAAGAGACCACAAACTGCTTTCACTTTTCAAGTTCTTAACATTTTCATATCGATGCAATGGAGTGCAAAACTTCAGCTGGAGCATTTTACACCAAATTGAGGTGGCTAACGTCTAACACTTTCCCAGACACTATCCCCATTCGTCCAATTCATTCTTTTCTAGATTTTGCTTGTTCATTGTCCTGGATCGCAATAATTAAGATTGGTACCAAGAGTTGATGAGAGTCTCCCGGCAATGGAGAGATCTGAAGAATAGAAAACAATTTGGATATGGACATGATGTGGATATAACACCAGGCACAGGCAATCTAGCTCTTTTCTGCCCAGCATGCCCTCAACCGGGGATCAATCTTCCCGACAATTGGAGAAGTCACCCAGACCAGTGAGTCTTACCTGAGTAATCTTGCCTCATTCCTGATGATGAAAGGTGGCTTTTCTGGAGATCTCTCATTGTGGATGGAAATTTTTCTGCAGAGCACTTGAAGATGCGCAGAGCAGACAAAGATGTGTGGCTGACTAATGGAGAAGGATATATTGTAGAAAACTCGAATTATCAGCAGCACCTTTTAGAGGCAAAGGATATTCGTGAGGTAAGTGCCTCAGCAAAACTGTTACATTTGTATCCTGAATACTTCTTCTAGAAGTCAAAATGCTCAAACCATCAAGCAATTAGCCAGGCACTTAATGCACGTTCTAGTCACCTTGAAGCCACTGGAATTGGGGCATGCACCTGTTCTCGGCATGGATGCTTTGTTCCTCATTGTGTGGTTGATTTTCAGAAGGGCGAGTGGTAAGTGAGAGCAAATACATTCTTTGAATCTTCTCAACTTTTCTCTGGGCAGTCACGTCAACATCGACTATGCAATATGCCAAGCTATGAAATATCGCACCAAAGGAATGTCTGAAATATTGGTCATTTATGATGTTTGTTGCCAGTGGATTCACAACTTCAGAGTATGAGCTGAAAGTAGTGCATACCTATACATGCCAGCTGCTACAAAGATCATAGGAGCAGTGGGAAAATTCCACTTGGGAGCACACATTCCTTCTTGTTTTCCTCTTTTCTCACTCAACTTTATTCCAGGTGCAGGACAACAAGATGGAGAGATTTTGGAGACACTGTGGTCCAGTTTGAACAAGATCTCCAGCAGCATACAAGCCATGAGCAAAGCGCATCATCAAGAAGTGCTGGATGACTACATGCAAGACTCCAACTGGAAGAAGTTAGTGAAGATTGGTGAGCATTAAAAGCTTTTTACAAGATATTTTTTCAAACTGAATGTTCAATCAAGTGAAAGCCCTCTCCTCCAAATTCAAAGCAGCAGTGGAAGGCGTTCAGCAAACCAAAACGCCCTTTGAAGTTCTGAATTGCAATATTCCCAGCAATTTAAGAGAAGCATGGAAAGAAAGTGAGAAGGTTGCTTTGGAATGTCATGGAGAACACCTGTCAATATATGATGTACAATTGGACAAAGGTGGGTTCAATTCTTGCCACAGACCCCTATACAAAACTGAAGACATAAAAATAAAGCACCATCTCTTGCAGAAGTGCAGTTAATGCTGTTGACAAAGGAGAGGACTGTTGGATTACCTTCAGGCATAGTTTCTCTGCTGATAAAAGGAATGGCTTTGGAAGAAATTCAGTGAGTAATGCTCTTGAGTGTTTTTATTAGTGCCCCTGTAACAAGTCCTTACCCAGGCATTCCATTGCGACAGAACTGTCCAAGAGGCAAAAGCTTGCCATCCCTCAAAAACAGAGCGTTGTAGATCGGCTAAACAAACTCGAATCAAAAATTGAAGGCCACAATTTAAAAATCTCCGCAGTTCTTGGAGATTTTGAGTGGAACCAAGATGAGTCAGATGTGCAAGGGGATGAAGACTAAGGGGGTATGGATGGGATTGACAAAGGTGATCATTTTGAAGACCTTGTGGGAAATAACATGCAAGCCAGGCTCTTGATGCCTTCGACTTTCGGTCGAGATTTCTGCCTGAAAAATGGATGGGGCCAGATTGTTGAACAAGAAATACAACTTCGGACAGCACAGGCAGGCAAGTCCCTTGATGCACTCAGGCTAGCTATCGGACACAAATCACTGCTCTACAAATTATGCATCCGAAAATCCAAAACACAGAGCAGCAAGACAAGGAGTCAAGCAGAGCTTCTTCAAATCAGTTCTAAGATTAAAGAGCTGGCTGGTGTTACGACCCCATCCGCTTGCATAAGCACTATCCCCGCCCCGGACTACGAGCTCCGTACCAACTCCGATCCACTCCGCCGTAACTCCGTACGCCCCGCTCTGCATCTTCATCGGACTTTACCCCGCCGACCTTCGGACCATTCGGACTTCGTTCTAGAACCTTCTCCCTCCATCCCCTCAATCTGTTTACTATTAAGAGGATACCCTTGACCCATGGGAGTCGCTTTTGTTGTTGTTTCTTTGTTCCAAGAAAATTGCACAGGCACATGTGGTGAAACTCTCCTAGTAATTTGATAAGTACATTGTTTCACATTACTCCTATACTCTGTCCTTGCAGTATAAGTTTCCACCTGTATCTCCCTGCTCCTCAGTTCGAATATTAACGTCTCTTGATCCTAAAAACATCTCTGAGCTTTCGTCCTCATCGTCCTCGACGTTCTCCACGTCATCCGATCAATTCTGACCAACTCCGACGGACTCCGATCAACTTCAGAGTTTTGACTTGTGTTCTGATCCTCCCTTAGGTATTGTTCTTGTTTGATAAATAGGGACACGTATATACGCGGTGGCACAACACATACGTTGAGGCCACAGTCCCATAAGTTCTCTCTTCCTCGTGTTTACTTCTCCGTTTCTCCGATATCGGACTCTGACCGGACTCCGATAGGATATCTCCGCCCCACTCCGCTAACCCCTTCGCCGCTAACCTTGTTGGGACCGTGACAGTATATTCGAACTTCAAACCTCGTATATACAAACTTAACAATGCCTACTACATGTTCCGGTGCTCGACCTCCACCTCCTGTTGCCGACGACGTCGACATTCCAGAACCAGCTGACAATACTCCGACTCCGAGTGTGTCCGGACCTCCGGACCACGATGAAGAGTCAGATCCCGCGGTCACTGACAACGACGACAAGCTAAATGAACCTCTGACACCTCGAGCAGAGCGCGAACCAACTCCGGCACGCCTTCTTCAGCAAATTATCAACGCCAACAAGCGCCCGGATACGGTGAAACCATGTGACCCCGACACATTCAATGGCTCGGATGCTAAGAAGTTGAAAAGCTTCTTGGTCCAATGCCAGTTAAACTTCCTTGATCGCCCAAGAGCATTCAAATCCGATTCTCATAAGGTATGCTATGTCCTTTCCTTTCTCCGAGGCTTCGCCTTGGAATGGTTCGAACCAATGATCCTGGATGGTGAAGACCATCCGGTTCTTTCAAACTATAAGATGTTCGTTGCTCAACTTACAGAGAACTTTGGTCCTTACGACGCGATCCACAAGGCGGAGTTCGAACTCGAATGCCTCTGGATGCAAGAGGACCAGAAGTTGACGAAATATACCATTTCGTTCAACAGATTCGCGTCCATTGTCCATTGGGACGAGTACGCGTTGCAGCGGCAGTTCTACAAAGGACTTGCTAGCCGCATCAAAGATGAACTGGCCTGCGTTAACTGCGCGGACACGCTCCGCGGACTCCGTGAGCAAGCCAGTGCGATTGATGGCCGTTATTGGGCTCGTCAGCAGGAGATCTCTCGGGACTCCGTTAAAGCTCCAACGCCTAACAACACCATAAAAAAGGAGACTTCGGATACTCCCAAGTCCCCGAGCACTTCCGGCGCTAATACCAAGTCCGAGAAACCCTCGGATAAGCGTCCGGTGAACTCCGGTTCAACTTCTGGGAACTCTGTTCCAAAGGTCGCTGAGGGCTCCGCTAACTCCAGTAGCTCCAGCGACACAAAGAAGGCCCATCTGGGTCAGGATGGAAAACTGACTCCAGAGGAATGCCAACGGCGTTTCGATAATAATCTGTGCCTCTTCTGTGGAATAGCGGGCCACAAAGCCAACAAGTGTCGTAAGCGGACCTCGCGGGCCAGTGCCAGCGCTGCACGAATCACCTCCAAGGGAGATGACTCCATGCCAAAAAAAGATTGAGCAGCCCAGAGAGCATAGTACGACTCTCCGGCTGCTCCGACTCCGATCGTATGGAACCGATACTCGATACCCTTTCCTTTCATCGTTCTCTTTCCCTTCTTGCCTCCTCTCCTTCTATTTCGTCTCCATTCAAAGCTATGATAGACTCCGGCGCTGAACTTTGTTTCATTGATGCCAAATTTGTTTCTCGCTTCTGTCTTCCGAAAACTCCGGTGACCCCTCGGGAGGTCGTTTTTATTAACGGGACCACCTCCGTATGGGTTACCGAAGCGGTCTGGTTATCCATTCGGCTCTCCGCCATGGATCCGACCGACGTCTTGTGTGTAGTTACCGATCTTGATCCCTCTAGTGATGTGATCTTGGGAATGAATTGGCTGTTCCAAAACAACCCGCTGGTTGACTGGATTACTGGCCAGATAAAGCCCAGACCATCTACGAAAGAGGAGAAAACTCCGAAATCTGATCCAGAGGGTGCACCGGCCAGCACTCTCCACTCTGTCCCTCTGTCCACCTCTGTCCCTCTGTCTGTCTCCGCTCCGTGTGCTCCGGTTCAAATGTCGTCTGCAGCAACTCCAAACCAGACCCGGACTCCGTCTCCATCTCTGCCTCTGTCTCCGTCTTTGACCCAGTCTCTGACCTTTCCATCTACTCCGTCTCTCCAGGAGACACCCAAAGTTTCTTTTGTGAATGCTGCTGCATTCGTCATGGCTTGTGGACTTCGCGGGTCCCAAGTCTTTGGCATGACGTTGTCGAGCGAGTCCGCGCGCGCGGCCTCCGCTTCGTTCAACGTCCCCGACACCACCCCCCAGGACCTCCTCTCCGTTCCGGAGGAGTACAGGGACTTCCCAGATGTCTTCAGTAAAAAGAAGGCAGATACCCTTGCTCCGCATCGACCGTATGATTTAAAGATCAACCTGCTGGATGGCCAATCCCCTCCGCCAGGTGCGGTCTACTCTCTGTCGCAGCCCGAACTCAGCGAACTCCGCGAGTTTTTGGATGAGCACCTCCGCATCGGATTTATCCGTCCAAGCCGTTCTCTGCACGGAGCACCTGTGCTCTTTGTCCGGAAGAAGAACGGAACGCTCCGATTATGCATTGATTTCCGTGGTCTCAATAAATTGACCAAAAAAGACCGTTATCTGCTTCCGCTTACTAAAGATCTTCTTGATGTTCCAGGAAAAGCCCGAATCTATACAAAACTCGACCTCTGACATGCATATCACCTGGTCCGTATTGCTGAGGGTGACGAATGGAAGACCACATTCTGCACCTGATACAGATCCTTTGAATGGTGTGTGATGCCCTTCGGGCTCACAAACGCACCCACCACATTCCAGCACTTCATGAACGATATATTCTCCAACCTCCTCGACATGTTCATGGTCATCTACCTTGACGACATCCTCATTTACTCTGAGGATCCAGAACAACACATTGAGCATGTCCGAGAGGTACTCCGAAGGCTCCGGAAGCACGGTCTCTTCCTGAACCTGGCTAAGTGTGAATTTCACGCTGAAACCGTGGAGTATCTCAGATTTGTTTTATCTCCATCCAGACTTTCTATGGACATGGCTAAAGTGAAAACTATCAGGATTGGCCGACTCCGCGGAAGGTCAAGGATGTCCAGTCCTTCCTCGGGTTTGCCAATTTCTACCGCCGCTTCGTCCATGGCTATTCCGAGATCGCCGCTCCGATGAACCGCTTGACGCATAAAAACATCGAGTGGCAGTGGTCCGACGATTGCCAGTCCGCGTTTGACTATCTAAAAACCGTGTTCTCCACGGCTCCGATCCTCTCGCACTTCATACCTGGAGCTCCGCTGATAGTCGAAACGGACGCCTCGGACTATGCTGTCGCCGCGATACTTTCTATGGTCGCCTCCGACGGTGAAGTCCACCCTATCGCTTTTCATTCCCGCACCCTAGGCGTCTCCGAACTGAACTATGACACCCACGATAAGGAACTTCTCGCTATATTTGAGGCGTTTACTGCTTGGAGGCACTATCTCGAAGGTTCTGGAATTCCGGTCGACGTTGTTACCGACCACAAGAACCTAGAGTACTTCTCCATGGTCCGCCTGCTCACCCGGCGTCAAGCCAGGTGGTCGGAGTTCCTTTCCCAGTTCAATTTCGTGATCTGATTCCGCCCCGGGCGCCTCGGAATGAAACCCGATGCGTTGACTAGACGTTGGGACGTCTATCCCAAAGAGGGGGATAGCGACTATGCCCGCGTCAATCCGCAAAACCTCCGGCCGATGTTCTCCAGCGAACAATTGATATCGTCTCTCCGAGCTTTGTCGCTTTACGTACCCGCACTCCGCGCGTCGTTTGTGATTGACGATCATCAACTCCGAGAGGACATCCGGTCTGGACTCTTGCTCAATCCTAGAAGACCTCCGCTCGAACTCCGCGGACCCTAAGTGGTCCATGGACGATGATGGACTTCTCCGCGAGCGCGGACAGATTTATGTACCGGACGTCAATGACCTCCGACTCCGCGTTTTACACGCGAGACATGATCACCCGCTCGCCGGACATTTCGGTCGGACCAAGACTACGGCCTTGATCTTCAGGGATTATACCTGGCCGAAACTCCGAGGATTCGTATCGGACTTTGCAAGTCTTGCACAACTTGTGGTAGGGCGAAAGCCCCTCGGCATAAGCCATATGGAACGCTCAAGCAGCTACCCATACCCGAGAAACCGTGGAATTCCATTTTGATGGATTTCATCAAGCAACTCCCTGAGAGCTCCGGTTTTACTGCAATATTGGTGGTTGTTGATAGGTTTACGAAGCAGGGGATCTTCATCCCAACGACTGACAAAGTGAACTCCGCAGAGTTGGCCCATCTATTCGTATTCCACGTCTTCTCGAAACATGGAGTTCCGTCGCATGTCACCTCCGATCGCGGCTCCGAGTTCGTTTCCCGTTTTTTTCGCTCGTTGGGTAAAGTCCTGGACATGACTTTACACTTCACCTCCGGATATCATCCGGAGGGCGACGGACAGATGGAGCAGACTAACCAGACATTGGAACAATACCTCCGTTGTTACTGCAATTACCAGCAGGACAACTGGTCGCAGCTTCTACCCCTCGCCGAGTTTGCCTACAACAATGCCCGAGTGCCACCACTGGGGTTTCTCCGTTCTTCGCGAACAAGGGTTATCATCTGAATATCTCGGTATTTCCCGAATGCGAAGTAACTTCGATCCGTGCCCGAGAGCTCGCTGTAGACTTGGATCAGCTGCACCAAGAACTCCGTAACCAAATCGCCGAAGCGCAGAGTCGCTATCAGGGTCCGGCGGACAAATGTCGAACTCCGGCACCAGAGTTTAAGGTCAGAAACCGAGCATACATAAAGGCGAAGTTTTTCCGTACGACCAGACCCTCCAAAAAACTCTCCGACAAGTTCCTCGGACCTTTCGAGATCATCGGAGAGGCCAGTTCGCACTCCTTCGTACTCCGACTCCCCGAGGCCATGCGAGCCGTCCACCCTGTCTTCCACATTTCCATGCTGGAGCCAGTCACTCCAAATACAATTCCGAATCGTACCATCACCCCGCCTCCTCCGGTAGAGATCGATGGAGACTTAGAGCACGAAATCTCCGAAGTGCTCGACTCCAAGATCGACAAACGCCGCACCTGCAAACTCCTATACCTGGTGCGGTGGTCCAGATATGAAGGAACCAATGAGGAAACATCCTGGCTTCCCGCTACGGAACTTGTCCACGCCTCCGAGGCCATTTCGGATTTCCACCAAGCTTATCCAAACAAGCCCGGACCTCTCAATACCCTCTAGACCTTTCCCCGTTCACTCCGATACCCTGAAATTTCTCTTATGCTTCTATTTACGTACATTTTCCATTCAATCCAATTCCGTCTCTTTTCTCCATTCACTCCGATACCCCGAAATCTCTCTTATGCTTCTACTTACGTACACTTTCTGTTCTATACTACTCCATCTCTCGCTTCTCTGTCTTCTCCTCAAAAAAAATAAAAATAAAAATAAAATAAAATCTGTATTTCTGTCTCTCCGTCTCTCCGTCTCTCCGTCTCTCTCTCTGTTCCTGTCTCCGAAAACTCCGAAAACTCTAAAAAACCTCCTTTCTTCTTATTCCTTTTCTCCGTAAACTCCGAACCTTTGATTTTTTCTCCCAAGTCCGACTCCGAACCTCTCTTCATCTTCTCCGTGTTGTCTTACTTTATTTTCCTTTCACTCCGCTTACTTTTCACTCGAGTTCAAAGATAAAAAACAAAAATTTTATAAAAAAGAAAACAAAAAAGATAAAAGAAACAATAAATACAAGTATATAAAATTTTAATTTTTTAGGCGGAGGGGGGCAAGCCGGGCGACGCCTGCAAAATTCCTTCGGGCTCCTTAAGCCCGGACTCCGCTCCCACTTCTCCTGCCTCCGCCTCCGCCTCTTTCTCCGACCCCACCTCCTTCGCCTTTCCCTTCTCCTTCTCCTTCCCCGTCACCTCCACCACCATGTCCTCCGCCTCCGCCCTCAGAACCTCTGCCTTCTCCTTCCTCACCTCCTCCGCTGCCTCCGCCTTCTCCGCCACCTCCATCCTCTTCCCCCACTTCTCCAAAATCCCGCAGAGAATCTTCCGATCCTCTGCCGCGGCCTTCCGCTCCGCTGCGGCCTCCGCCCTCCACTCCTCCATTGCAAACACCCCCCTCAGGACCACGCTATGCATGGCCTGCATCAAATTTTTAACCTCCTCCTCCATCTGCCAACCCCGCGGCACCCACATCTCCACCCTATCCTCCTCCGACTCCGCGGACCACTTGGTCCGTGTCCCCTTCGCCTTTTTCCGCTCCGGCCTCTCCGCCTCTCCTCCTCCGCACTTCTGCTTCGCCCCCGCACAGGCGTTGCAGGCCGTCCCCCGCCCCCCACTCGGCCACACACAGGCCACCCCCAACCTATGGCATCGCGCGCACTCCGCACGATCCGCCTCCGTCTCCGGTGTCGGAGACCGCTTCCTCCCCACCCCTTGCTCCCGCGCCACCTCCGCCACCCTCCGCTTCGCCTCCACCGCCTTTGCCCTCTCCAGCTCATCCCGCTGCACCCTATCCGCTGCCTCCCTCGCTTTCCGCTCCTCCTCCTCCCGCCTCCATCGCTCCTCCTCCTCCCTCGCCCTTTTCTCCCTCAACACGTTAATTTTCTTCGTGAGGGCAGCGATCTCGGGGTCCTCGTCCACCGCGCGAGGTTGTGTGGGGGCGGCGACGACGGGTTGTGGGCGAGGGCGGGAGGGGCGACTGGGCCTGGCTCCAGGCGTCGATTGCGTGTTGGACATGATAAGTTTTTTGAAAGGAATTGCCCGTGTTAGGGGCGAGTGGTGGGAGTGATGAATTAAGGAAGAGAAAAGCAGAGTGCGACACACACAATCGTTTTAACCCCCAAAAAAAATTCGGACTCCAATCGAAGCGCCGCGAAACTCCGGTGCTAACTTGATATGGGAGCCACATGTTCACGCGGACTTTGGCCACAGGGTCTCAGGGGTTCGACCCTAAGAGGGGGATACTGTTACGACCCCATCCGCTTGCATAAGCACTATCCCCGCCCCGGACTCCGAGCTCCATACCAACTCCGATCCACTCCGCCGTAACTCCGTACGCCCCGCTCCGCATCTTCATCGGACTTTACCCCGCCAACCTTCGGACCATTCGGACTTCGTTCTAGAACCTTCTCCCTCCATCCCCTCATTCTGTTTACTATTAAGAGGATACCCTTGACCCATGGGAGTCGCTTTTGTTGTTGTTTCTTTGTTCCAAGAAAATTGCACAGGCACAAGTGGTGAAACTCTCCTAGTAATTTGATAAGTACATTGTTTCACATTACTCCTATACTCTGTCCTTGCAGTATAAGTTTCCACCTGTATCTCCCTGCTCCTCAGTTCGAATATTAACATCTCTTGATCCTAAAAACATCTCTGAGCTTTCGTCCTCATCGTCCTCGATGTTCTCCACGTCATCCGATCAATTCCGACCAACTCCGACGGACTCCAATCAACTTCGGAGTTTTGACTTGTGTTCTGATCCTCCCTTAGGTATTGTTCTTGTTTGATAAATAGGGACACGTATATACGCGGTGGCACAACACATACGTTGAGGCCGCAGTCCCATAAGTTCTCTCTTCCTCGTGTTTACTTCTCCGTTTCTCCGATATTGGACTCCGACCGGACTCCGATAGGATATCTCCGCTCCGCTCCGCTAACCCCTTCGCCGCTAACCTTGTTGGGACCATGACAGCTGGGAGATATCAGTGAGCAAGAGCTGCCTTGTCTGACTTAGGTGCTCCTGCAGATACACTTGCCAAATTCCAAGTGCTCTCAGATTCAGACCTGAAGGTGAACACAGATGTCATAGAAGAGAACTGAGTGGGCCAGAGAAATGGTAAACTACCTTGGATTTGGAGGACTGGAGGAGGTAATGAAAGCCCTTGGATGAATGAAAGTGAGATATGCTCATTTACCTCTCAATGTCTACTTGCTCTAATGCTGAGAAGTATGCCGGGTCAACTGGCTTCGAGTGAAAGCTTGACATGACAGGTGGAATGAAGAGTTGGAATTGGTGAAACATGAGATGACTTGGACTTTGTCTTGGTGTTACGACCCCATCCGCTTGCATAAGCATGACCCCCGCTCCTTACCAACTCCGATCCGCTCCGCCATAACTCCGTGTGCTCTGCTCCGCACCTTCATCGGACTTTACTCCACCGGCCTTCGGACCATTCGGACTTCATTCCAGAACCTTCTCCCTCCATCCCCTGATTCTGTTTACCATTGAGAGGATACCCTTGACCCATGGGAGTCACTTTTTTGTTGTTGTTTCTTTGTTCCATGAAAATTGCACAGGCACAAGTGGTGAAACTCTCCTAGTAATTTGATATGTACATTGTTTCACATTACTCCTATACTCTGTCCTTGCAGTATAAGTTTCCACCTGTATCTCCCTGCTCCTCAGTTCGAATATAACGTCTCTTGATTCCAAAAACATCTCTGAGCTTTCGTCCTCATTGTCCTCGACGTTCTCCACGTCATCTGACCAACTCCGACCCACTCCGACGGACTCCAATCACTTCGGAGTTTGACTTACGTTCTGATTCTCTCTTAGGTATTGTTCTTGTTTGGTAAATAGGGACAAGTATATACATGGTGGCACAACACATACGTTGAGGCTGCAGTCCCATAAGTCTCCTTCCTCTTGTTTACTTTTCCGTGTCACCGATATCGGACTCCGACTGGACTCCGATAGAACATCTCCGCTCCGCTCTGCTAACCCCTTCGCCGCTAACCTTGTTAGGACCTTGACAGTATATTCGAACTTCAAACCTCATATATACAAACTTAACAATGCCTACTACACGTTCC
The DNA here is from genome assembly GCA_951802425.1 of Clavaria fumosa. Lineage (NCBI taxonomy): Eukaryota > Fungi > Basidiomycota > Agaricomycetes > Agaricales > Clavariaceae > Clavaria > Clavaria fumosa. The sequence goes on along the minus strand of OX637799.1, from coordinate 3,322,401 downwards.
GGTGCTCGACTTCCACCTCCTGTTGCCGACGATGTCGACATTCCAGAACCGGCCAACAATACTCTGACTCTGAGTGTGTCCGGACCTCTGGACCACGACGAAGAGTCAGATCCCTCAGTCACTGATGACGATGACGAGCTAAATGAACCTCCAACATCTCAAGCCAAATGCGAACTAACTCCGGCGCATCTCCTTCAGAAGATCATTGATGCCAACAAGCGCCCAGAGACAGTTAAACCATGAGACCCCAATACCTTCGATGGCTCAGATGCTAAGAAGTTGAAAAGCTTCTTGGTCCAATGCCAATTGAACTTCCTTGATCGCCCTAGAGCGTTCAAATCCAATTCTCATAAGGTACGCTATGTCCTTTCCTTTCTCCAGGGCTTCGCCCTGGAATGGTTTGAACTGATGATCCTGGATGGCGAAGGCCATCCGGTCCTTTCAAACTATAAGATGTTTGTTGCTCAACTTACAGAGAACTTTGGTCCTTACGACGCGATCCGTGAGGCGGAGTTCGAACTCGAACGCCTCCAGATGCGCGAGGACCAGAAGTTGACGAAATATACCTTTTCGTTCAACAGATTCGCGTCCATTGTCCATTGGGATGAATATGCATTGCAGCGGCAGTTCTACAAAGGATTTGCCAGCCGCATCAAGGACGAACTGGCCCGCGTTAACCGCGCGGACACGCTCCACAGACTCCGCGAGCAAGCCAGTGCAATCGATGGTCGTTATTGGGCTCGTGTCAGGATCGCTTACATAAGCAGGTTGGAAAGGCCAAGAAAGGATTGCAAAAGAGTTGCGGGAAGTTTGCGGACGAGTCACGTGACCCGGGCCTGGACGCATCACGTGACGCGCGGGGTCCGAGCGTGGGAACGCCGGCAACTCCCGAACCTCTCGCTATATATACTACGTCGCTTTCTTACTTGTACCCTTTTCCCCTTATGTTAGTATCGTCATCATCGACCTTACGTTAAGTTGTGTGAACCGTGAGACTAAGTCTGACACAATACTAACATCAACCCCTGTCTGCCCTAGCCCCGTGTCCTAACCCGGCTAGCCTGGACCCCTATCTCAAACTGTCACACTCTGTGACAGCTTATCCCCCTCATCCTCTTTCTCTTTACCCTGCCCACGGTGTGCAACAGAACCGTGTGAAATTTTTACTGTGTGTAGATACACGTGACCAGACCCAGAGGAAGTCTACTGTGACCCTCCCCAAGAGACACCGAGTGCCAAAGGCCCGGAACTTTGCTTTACAGCTACGTACCAGTGAATCGTGTAGTGTACAGGGCACGGAAAGGCCCTATACATAGTTTTTCTATAGTTTCCTGGTCCAGTGGACAGGGCCCTTGCTCTGTGACCATTGTCAGAAGGGCACACGGGCAACTCACTAGGAGTTGTGGAGTGACCACCTGGGACACCATTTGGGCCCCACGCTAGCAACAAGTTTTATAGAATAAGAGTTCTATAAGTACCTAGATACATAGAGAGCAGCCTGAGAGGACAGGACTGCTAAGAGATCGAAGAAATCCTGAGTGCCCAAGGCCCGGAATTCTATTTACAGCGTCTGCGTCCGAGACCGGGTCGAGCCCAGCTCCCCCCCGATTCCCCTGTTACCGACGTCCCCGAAACCCCATCACCACCACCAGGGTCTGTGATGGCTGACCACGTCGCCCCGCCTGAAGTCCATGCCACGAGGCTGGATTTAGTCGTCGCCCCATTCGATGGGCAAAAAAGAAATTTCCGTACATTCCTCCGGTCGCTCCGCCTCCTGTTTATGGCGAATCCGATAATCTATGCCACGGACCTGGCAAAGGTCCTCTACACCCTCAGCAAAATTACTGGTGAGGGGTTTGCCGCAGAATGGGCAAATGTGAAGGGAGAGGAAATCCTGGGTAACAACGAGGTTGGAACCTGGGCAGAATTTGTGGAAGAGATGAAGCGAGCGTTCGATGACCCGAACGACCGTGCGACTGCCCTCGCAGATATTGCGAAGTTGAAACAGGGTGTCATGACGGCACCTGAGTTCTTCGCAAAGTTCGAAACAATGTTCCGAAGAGCAGGGATGACAGAAGTGGCCAATTCGGACATCCTGGTCCATTGGCTGGAGTCGAATCTGAGCAGGAGGCTAGTGGGAAAGGTCTATGGTGTTTCGCCAATGCCAGAGACCTACGTGCAGTGGAAGGCACTTGCCGAAAAGCTAGATGCTCAGCAGCATCGCCTCGACGGAGTCATCGCACAACAGAACTCTGTGCGTCCTGCTCTGCCCGCAACCAGCCGCCCCCTCCCTCAACAAACCCGCTTCGCCCCAGCCCCCCGTCCCTTCCTGGCCCAGCCTCTGGCCCGCACCCCTGCCCCTCCCACCATGCCGCGTCCCACCAATGCCGGTGATGCCATGGTGGTGGATCGTGCCCGTGCCCCTGGAGTGTTGCGCACCTGCTTCCGATGTGGCCAAGCTGGTCACATGGTGAGAGACTGCCAGCTCCAGGACACACGTCCGCATATCCCGAGGCCGCAGATCCGCGCTGTGGAAAGCCAGGCACGTAGTGCAGAGGACTATGAGAACGAGATCGCACTGCTCCGAGACCGCCTGGATTTGCTCGAGAGAGAGAAGAGGGCTCCTGTTGAAGAGCCGGATTTTGGAGACGAGGCCCAGTGAGTCCGAACTGGAGTCTCAGGAGTAGATATCCCAGCCCCCCTCCCGTCCCTGTACCCGCAGCTAGTATCCCAAAATACACTATCTTGCAGCGGAGACACACCCGGATTGGGGCTGAGGTGAAGGACAAAGCGGAAACGGAAACCGCTAAAAGTGAAATACCGAAAAGAGAAAAGGGGACTAGCAGCCAAGTGGAGCCAACAAAGCACCTTGCAGAGGTGCTGAAGGACACCCTATTGCGTATGCCCCGAGAGCTCTCCATCCAGGTGCACCTGGAGGCTCTCAGCACTGGCAAAGGGGCAACTACGAAAGCCCTTGTCGACTCAGGCTGCACCAACTGCTTTATGGACTTGGAGTGGGCGAAAAAAGTGGGATTGGAACCATCTCCCTTGCTGAATCCAATCACCATGTATAATGTGGATGGAACACAGAACAGAAATGGTAAGATCCGGTATGGGATGGAGCTGCTTGTGACGGTTGGCGACCACCAGGAGCGGATCCACTTCCTGCTAGGGAAGACTCAGTCCCACACGGCGATCCTTGGGCATGATTGGCTAAAGCGTCATAATCCAGAGATTGACTGGGTGAAAGCTGAAGTAAGGCTCACCCGCTGCCCCAACTCCTGTGCCTCCTCCCCACACAGCCACCGGTCCCCTGTTCGACCCTCAGGTCCACCAAAAGCAAGTACCCTGGCCTCGGCCAGTATCCCGGACACCCGTTTTCCCAACACTGGCCCTACCCCTGATTGGCCCAGCCGCTACCCTTTGGTTTTTAGTGAAGCAAAGTGGGATGAGCTCCCCCGCTCCCGCCCTGACTTTGATATCAAAATCGAGTTTAAAACAGACCCTGGACACCTCTCCTCTAAGCTATACTCTCTGATGCAAGAAGAGATGGTGGAAATGAATCGCTGGGTGGATGAGCAGCTAGCTTCTGGACGAATCCGACCTTCGAAGTCCCCGTACGCGAGCCCCTTCTTCTTCAAACGTGAGAAGGACAAGCTGCGGCCAATTATCGATTACTCTAGGCTGAACTCGTATCTAATCAAAGACAAGTACCCCCTCCCCCTCATACGAGACACTGTGGATGTGTTAAAGGGGGCGACCATCTATTCCAAGATTGATGCGAAGGGAGGTTTCCCATCGATGCAGGTCTGGCCAGAACATCAGCACCGCTGTGCTTTCCTAACGCCCCGTGGACTCTTCGAACCGGCAGTTATGTGGTTTGGGCTGCAGAATGCGCCTGCAACCTTCCAGCGCTTCATGAACCATGTGTTGAGAGAAGAGATTGCAGGGGGGCATGTCCGAGCCTATGTCGATGATGTTATAGTGTTTGCAGAGGATTTGGCCACACATCGGTATTGGATGGATCGGGTCTTGAAGAAGTTTGGGGAGAATGGCCTGTGTCTCAGACTCAGCAAGTGCGAGTTCGAGAAGAGTGAGGTTTTCTTCCTGGGGATGAAGATCTCCCACAACCGTCTAGAGCATGACCCAGCTAAAGGCGCAGCGATCCGTAACTGGCCCAGACCGAAAAATGTGAAAGAGGTACAAAGATTCAACGGGATGCTGAACTACCTCCGCCGGCACATCCCAAATCTCTCTGCCCGGGCAAAACCACTCTTCCGGCTGACAGGGAAAGTCCCGTGGAGATGGGAGGAGGAGGAGGAAGCAGCCTTCCAAGATCTCCGCCTGGCGCTAGTATCAGCCCCGGTCTTGGCTCTACCACAAGACAAAGGGAGATGGAAGGTAGAAACAGATGCGAGCAACTTGGCGACTGGAGGAGTTCTCTCACAGCAGCAGGTGGATGGGACTTGGAGAGTTGTAGACTACATCTCCAAAGCCCTCACTGCAGCTGAGAAGAATTACGATGTGTACGACAAGGAGTTCCTGGCTGTAATCCGGGCACTACGCGAGTGGCGGGCTTACCTGATTGGGGTGGAAGAGACTATCGAAATCTGGACGGACCATGCTAACCTCCAGTACTTCCGGAAGCCCCAGAAGTTGAAACCGAGGCAGGTCCGTTGGGTTGGAGAGCTCCAGTGCTTTGACTTCGAGATCAAGTACCGTACTGGGAAGTCAAACACGAAAGCAGATGCACTCTCACGGAGGCCAGACTATGGAGAGATGGTGGAGGAGGATGCACCAGTACAGGTCTTCCCAGAGGCTGAGACCTGCACATCGTTCACATCGGAGATGGAGACGCTACTCCAGAAAAACAGTGTGGTATATGTGCAGAAGCCGGAGGAGCTTGATGATGAGTGGACGAGAGATCGGATGGGACTCTGGTGGAAGGCAGAAATCACTTGGGTGCCCCCAGAAGCACGTGAGGCAGTGCTCACCTTTGAGCATGACCTCCCCATCGCAGGACACCCTGGTCCACGGAAACTGAGGGCGGCTCTGCTGAGGTCCTATTGGTGGGTGGGCATGGTGAAGGATTCCAATCGGTATGCAGGTGGATGTGAGACATGCCAACGAATCAAGCCTGATCGTACCAGGCGCGCCGCTCCACTCCATCCGCACCCTGTCCCTGAGAGCCCCTGGGCAGTCATCTCTTGGGACATTGTTGGACCTTTCCCCCTCTCACGTGGTCACAATGCGATCCTTGTCATTGTCGACAAGTTTACAAAACGAACTCTCATCGAAGCTATTGGCCTTGACCTCACGGGACTTGGTGCTGCTCGGATCCTTCGAGACCGGGTCTTCCGCGACCATGGAGTCCCGCAGAAAGTTGTGAGTGACCGGGGAACCCAATTTGTGTCCAGATTCATGAGGGAGTTTTATGGGATGATTGGAGTTAAGGCGAACCCGAGCACTGCCTTCCACCCACAAACAGATGGACAGACAGAGCGGGTCAATCAGGAGGTTGAAGTGTATCTCCGGGCCTATGTTGACCATCTGCAGGATGATTGGGCAGAGTGGCTATCCACAGCCGAATTCGCGCTCAATAACCATGAGCACTCAGCCACTGGATTCACACCTTTCTATCTGGAGTATGGCCGGCACCCTTGGAATGGTGGTATCCGGCCGCCCTCTGAAGTGAACCCTGCAGCAGACGAGTGGATGGCCAAGCTCACGGAATCCCGAAGAGCAGCCAGGGATGCAATGGGGAAGGCGGCAGATGCGATGAAGGCTAGCTATGATAAAGGAAAGCGCCCGAGTCGTGAATACTCAAAGGGGGACTTAGTCTGGCTGGATACCCGGAACCTGAAAATGGATCGACCATCCAAGAAGCTTGATAACAAGCGGGCTGGACCCTTCACCATCGAAGAGAAGGTTGGACCAGCAGCATACCGACTCAAGCTCCCCCGAGCATGGCGCATTCACCGGGTTTTCAATGAGTTGCTACTCACCCCGTATATTGCTCCCTCTTTCCCTTCCCAGAACTTGCCTCCACCCCCACCCCCCACGATTGACGATGACCACTTGGAGTATGAGGTGGAGGAAATTCTTGATGTCAAGAAGGTTGGACGGGGAGTGAAGTATTTGGTGAAGTGGTTAGGATACCCTGCAGAGGAGAACACCTGGGAACCTCGTCGCAACCTCACTAATGTTGCACTGTTGCTCCGGGACTTCTTCCAGCAATACCCTGACAAGGCGAAGTTGGCAGGTCGAGACGCCCAGCCTTAAGAGGGGGGTGATGTCAGGATCGCTTACATAAGCAGGTTGGAAAGGCCAAGAAAGGATTGCAAAAGAGTTGCGGGAAGTTTGCGGACAAGTCACGTGACCCGGGCCTGGACGCATCACGTGACGCGCGGGGTCCGAGCGTGGGAACGCCGGCAACTCCCGAACCTCTCGCTATATATACTACGTCGCTTTCTTACTTGTACCCTTTTCCCCTTATGTTAGTATCGTCATCATCGACCTTACGTTAAGTTGTGTGAACCGTGAGACTAAGTCTGACAGCTCGGCAGCAGGAGATCTCTCGGGACTCCGTTAAGGCTCCGACACCTAACAACACCATCAGAAAGGAGACTTCGGATAATTCCAAGTCCCCGAACACTTCCAGCGCTAATAACAAGCCCGAGAAACCATCGGAAAAGCGTCCGATGAACTCCGGTTCGACTTCCGGAAACTCCGTTCCAAAGGCCGCTGAGGGCTCCGCTAACTCCGGTAGCCCCAGCGACACAAAGAAAACTCATCTGGGTCAGGATGGAAAACTGACTCCAGAGGAACGCCAATGGTGTTTCGATAATAATCTGTGCCTATTCTGTGGAATAGCAGGCCACAAAGTCAACGAGTGTCATAAGCGGACCTCGTGGGCCAGTGCCAGCACTGCACGAATCACCTCCGACGGAGATGACTCTGTGCCAAAAAAAGATTGAGCAGACCAGAGAGCACAGTACAACTCTCCAGCTGCTCTGACTCCAATCGTACTAAACCTATACCTGATACCCTTTCCTTTCATGATTCTCTTTCCCTTCTTGCCTCCTCTCCTTCTATTTCTTCTCCGTTCAAAGCAATGATAGACTCTGGCACTGAACTTTGTTTCATTGACGCCAAATTTGCTTCTCGTTTACGTCTTCTAAAAACTCCGGTGACCCCACGGGAGGTCGTTTTTATTAACGGGACCACCTCCGTATGGGTTACCGAAGTTGTCTGGTTATCCATTCGGCTCTCCGCCATGGATCCGACCAACATCTTGTTTGTAGTTACCGATCTTGATCCCTCTAGTGATGTGATCCTGGGAATGAATTGGCTGTTCCAAAACAACCCGCTGGTTGACTGGACTACTGGCCAGATAAAGCCCAGACCATCTACCAATGAGGAAAAATCTCCGAAATCTGATCTGGAGGGTGCACCGGCCAGCACTCTCCATTCTGTCCCTCTGTCCACCTCTGTCCCCCTGTCTGTCTCTGCTCCGTGCACTCCAGTTCAAATGTCGTCTGCAGCGACTCCGAACCAAGCCCGGACTCCGTCTCCATCTCTGCTTCTGTCTCCGTCTTTGACTCCGTCTCTGACCTTTCCATCTACTCCGTCTCTCCAGGAGACACCCAAGGTTTCCTTTGTGAATGCTGTTGCATTCGCCACGGCTTGTGGACTTCGCAGGTCCCAAGTCTTTGGCATGACGTTGTCGAGCGAGTCCGCACGCGCGGCCTCCGCTTCATTCAATGTTCCCGACACCACCCCCCAGGATCTCCTCTCCATTCCGGAGGAGTACAGAGACTTTCCAGATGTCTTCAGTAAAAAGAAGGCAGACACCCTTGCTCCGCATCAACTGTATGATCTAAAAATCAACCTGCTGGATGGCCAATCCCCTCCGCCAGGTGCAGTCTATTCTCTGTCGCAGTCCGAACTCAGCAAACTCCACGAGTTTCTGGATGAACACCTCCGCATCAGATTTATCTGTCCGAGCCGTTCTCCGCATGGAGCACCTGTGCTCTTTGTCCGGAAGAAGAATGGAACGCTCCGATTATGCGTTGATTTCCGTGGTCTCAATAAATTGACCAAAAAAGACCGTTATCCACACCTGCTGACTAAAGATCTTCTCGACATTCCAGGAAAAGCCTGAATCTATACAAAACTCGACCTCCGACATGCGTATCACCTGGTCTGTATCGCTGAGGGTGACGAATGGAAGACCGCATTCCACACCCGATACGGATCCTTTGAATGGTGTGTGATGCCTTTTGGGCTCACAAACGCACCGCCAGATTCCAGCACTTTATGAACAACATATTCTCTGACCTTCTCGACACATTCATGGTCATCTACCTTGACGACATCCTCATTTACTCCGAAGATCCGAAACAACACGTTGAGCACGTCCGAGAGGTACTCCGAAGGCTCTGGAAGCACAGTCTCTTCCTGAACCTGGCTAAGTGTGAATTTCACGCTGAAACTGTGGAGTATCTTGGATTTGTTTTATCTCCGTCCGGACTTTCTATGGACACGGCTAAAGTGAAAACTATACAGGACTGGCCGACTCCGCGGAAGGTCAAGGATGTCCAGTCCTTCCTTGGGTTCACCAATTTCTACTGCCGCTTCGTCCATGGCTATTCCGAGATTGTCACTCCGATGAACTGCTTGACACATAAAAACATCGAGTGGCAGTGGTCCGACAATTGCCAGTCCACGTTTGACTATCTAAAAACTGCGTTCTCCACAGCTCCGATTGTCAGGATCCATTACGTAAGCTGCCGTCACTGAGCCCACAACGCGCTAGGAACTAGTTATGAGGGCCGAGTATGGGACCACGTGATCCTCCGCGACCTTTGGAGTCACCCGCGACCATGCTCCGGCGCCTATGAGCTCCTGATAAACCCCGCCATGTGCCCACGCCCACGTTCCTCGACCTTTTCCCACGCTTTGCAATTCGTGATGGAGGCGGATCAGCAATAATCCCTCTGACAGCTCCCATCAAGTAATCTACCCTAATCGGGACTAATCCAGGCCCCTCCATGGGCAGCCAAGCCCATGCTAAGCATTCCTCTTATCATTTTCCCCTTATCCATCCCTTGCCGCTACCTTCTGTATTTGGTATCCCCTTTTCCCTATACTGCCTCCCCTATTCCACGCGACTCAGTGCGCGTAGCCTCATTCCCCTTTTTACGACTCATCCCCTATGCAGCCCCCTCTCCCCAGTATATATAGTACCTTTGTGATGTGTGTAATTCCCTACATTGAAATCGAGCTTCTTTCCCCTTCTCGCTTCTGTGAGGAACTTGGACTGACACCAATCCTCTCGCACTTCATTCCTGGAGCTCCGCTGATAGTTGAAACAGACGCCTCGGACTACACTGTCGCTGCGATACTTTCTACGGTCGCCTCCGACAGTGAAGTCCATCCTATCGCTTTTCATTCCCGCACCCTAGGCATCTCCAAACTCAACTATGACACCCACAATAAGGAACTCCTTGCTATATTTGAGGTGTTTACCGCTTGGAGGCACTATCTCGAAGGTTCTGAAATTCTGGTTGACATTGTTACCAACCACAAGAACCTAGAGTACTTCTCCATGGTCCGCTTGCTCACCTGGCGTCAAGCCAGGTGGTCGGAGTTCCTTTCCCAGTTCAATTTCATGATCCGATTCCGCCCCGGGCACCTCGGAATGAAACCCGATGTGTTGACTAGACATTGGGATGTCTATCCCAAAGAGGGGGATAGCGACTATGCCCGCGTCAATCCGCAAAACCTCCGACCGATGTTCTCCAGCAAACAATTGATATTGTCTCTCCGAGCTTCGTCGCTTTACGTACCCACACTCCATGCGTCGTTTGTGATTGATGATCATCAACTCCGAGAGGACATCCGGTCTGGACTCTTGCTCAATCCTAGAAGACCTCCGCTCGAACTCCGCAGACCCTAAGTGGTCCATGGACGATGACAGACTTCTCCGCGAGCGTGGACGGATTTATGTACCGGACGTCAATGACCTCCGACTCCGCGTTTTATGCGTGAGACATGATCACCCGCTCGCCGGACATTTCGGTCGGACCAAGACTACGGCCTTGGTCTTCAGGGATTATACCTGGCCGAAACTCCAAGGATTCGTATCGGACTTTTGCAAGTCTTGCACGACTTGTGGTAGGGCAAAAGCCCCTCGGCATAAGCCATATGGAACGCTCAAGCAGCTGCCCATACCCGAGAAACCGTGGAATTCCATTTCAATGGATTTCATCAAGCAACTCCCTGAGAGCTCCGGTTTTACCGCAATATTGGTGGTTGTTGATAGGTTTACGAAGCAGGGGATCTTCATCCCAACGACTGACAAAGTGAACTCCGCAGAGTTGGCCCATCTATTCGTATTCCACATCTTCTCGAAACATGGAGTTCTGTCGCATGTCACCTCCGATCACGGCTCCGAGTTCGTTTCCCGTTTTTTTGGCTCGTTGGGTGAAGTCCTGGACATGACTTTACACTTCACCTCTGGATATCATCCAGAGGGTGACGGACAGACAGAGCGGACTAACCAGACATTGGAACAGTACCTCCGTTGTTACTGCAATTACCAGCAGGACAACTGGTCGCAGCTTCTGCCCCTCACCGAGTTTGCCTACAACAATGCCCTGAGTGCCACCACTGGGGTTTCTCTGTTCTTCGCGAACAAGGGTTATCATCCGAATATCTCAGTATTCCCCGAACACGAAGTAACTTCGGTCTGTGCCCGAGAGCTTGCTGTAGACTTGGATCAGCTGCACCAAGAACTCCGTAACCAAATCGCCAAAGCGCAGAGTCACTATCAGGGTCCAGCGGACAAATGTCAGACTCTGGCACCGAAGTTTAAGGTCGGAAACCGAGTATACGTTAAGGCGAAGTTTTTCTGTATGACCAGACCCTCCAAAAAACTCTCCGACAAGTTCCTTGGACCTTTCAAAATCATCGGAGAGGCCGGTTCGCACTCCTTTGTACTCCGACTCCCCGAGGCCATGTGAGCCGTCCACCCTGTCTTCCACATTTCCATGCTGGAGCCAGTCACTCTGAATACAATTCCGAATTGTACCATCACCCCACCTCCTCCAGTAGAGATTGATGGAGACTTAGAGCACAAAATCTCCGAAGTGCTCGACTCCAAGATCAACAAACGCCACACCTGCAAACTCCTATACCTGGTGCGGTGGTCCGGATACGAAGGAACTGATGAGGAAACATCCTGGCTTCCCGCTACAGAACTTGTTCATGCCTCCGAGGCCGTTTCGGATTTCCACCAAGCTTATCCAAACAAGCCCAGACCTCTCAATACCCTCTAGACCTTTCTCCATTCACTCCGATACCCCGAAATTTCTCTTATGCTTCTATTTACATACATTTTCCATTCAATACAATTCCGTCTCTTTTCTCCATTCACTCCAATACCCCAAAATCTCTCTTATGCTTCTACTTACGTACATTTTCCGTTCTATACTACTCCATCTCTCGCTTCTCCATCTTCTCCGAAACAAAAAAAAACAAAAAAAAAACTGTATTTCTGTCTCTCCATCTCTCCATCTCTCTCTCTGTTCCTTTCTCCGAAAACTCCGAACTTTTTATTTTTTCTCCCAAGTCCATCTCCGAATCTCTCTTTGTCTTCTCCGTCTTGTCTTACTTTATTTTCTTTCATTCCGCTTACTTCACTCAAGTTCAAAGATAAAACAAAAAATTTATAAAAATAAAAATAAAAGAAACAATAAATAATGTAGATTATTTTTTTATTTTTTAGGCGGAGGGGGGTGAGCTGGGCGACACTTGTAAAACTCCCTCGGGCTCCTTAAGCCTGGACTCCGCTCCAACTTCTCCCTCCTCCGCTTCCGCCTCTTTCCCTGCCTCTGCCGATTTCTCCGCCTCCACTTCTTTCTCTGCCTCCGCTTATTTCTCCGCTCCTGCTTCCTCCGCCTCCTTCTTCTCTGCCTCTGTTTACACCCCCTTTTCCGAACCCGCCACCTCCACCACCATCTTCTCCGCCTCCTCCTTCTCCTCCCCCGCTCCCTGCTTCCCCATCAGAAATTCCCGGAGGATCTTCCGATCCTCCGCTGCCGCTTTCCACTCTGCCTTCATCTCCTTCCACTCTGCCCTCGCCTCCTTCTGCCACTCCTCCAACTCGAACACCCCGCAGACCACCAACTCATAGATGGTTTTCACCACCCCAGTCCGGTCCGCCTCCGCTCTGTCCATGTCCGCCCGCGGCGCTTGCACCTCCTTCACCTCCTCCTCCGACTCCACCATGGTCTTCTTCGACCGTGCGGAGCAGAATTTCTTCCGCTCCGGCCCCTCCACCTCTCCGCCCCCGCACCGCTGTTTCGCCGCCGCACACGCGACACACGTGGTGCCCCGCCCTCCACTCAGCCACACACACCCCATCCCGAGCCGGACATATCGCGCGCAGTCCGCATGCTCTGTGTCCGACTCCGTGGCCGGTGTCTGCTTCCTCCCCATCCCCTGCGCCTTCGCGATTTCCTCTGCCCTCCGCTTCACCTCCACCGCCCTCGCCCTCTCCATCTCCTCCCGCCGCACCTTGTCCGCGACCTCCCTCTTCTTCCATTCCTCCTCCTCCCGCTTCTGCCGCTCCTGCGCCTTCTTGTCCTTCAGCACCTTGATCTGGTGCATGAGGACCGTGATCTCGGGGTCCTCATCCTCCACACACAACTGCACAGGGATGGCAACCACGGGGCATGGTCGGGGGCGGGGAGGCCGGCTGGGCCCCGCTCCGGGTGTGCTCGGGTTGTGCGACGTCGAGTTTTTTTAAAATAAAATAAAAAAAGAAAAAGTAGGGATTGCCTGTGCTAGGGGCTAGTGATGATGGTAGCAGGTTAAAGAAGAAAAAAAAAATGGTGTACGACGCGCGCGGCCTTTTGACCCCCAAAAAATTTTCGGACTCCGCTCGAGACGCTGCGAAACTCCAACGCTAACTTGTTATGGGAGCCACGTGTTCACGCGGACTTTGGCCACAGGGTCTCAGGGGTTCGACCCTAAGAGGGGGATACTGTTACGACCCCATCCGCTTGCATAAGCACGACCCCCGCTCCGGACTCCGAGCTCCTTACCAACTCCGATCCGCTCCGCCGTAACTCCGTACGCCCCGCTCCGCATCTTCATCGGACTTTACCCCGCCGACCTTCGGACCATTCGGACTTCGTTCTAGAACCTTCTCCCTCCATCCCCTCATTCTGTTTACTATTAAGAGGATACCCTTGACCCATGGGAGTCGCTTTTTTGTTGTTGTTTCTTTGTTCCATGAAAATTGCACAGGCACAAGTGGTGAAACTCTCCTAGTAATTTGATATGTACATTGTTTCACATTACTCCTATACTCTGTCCTTGCAGTATAAGTTTCCACCTGTATCTCCCTGCTCCTCAGTTCGAATATAACGTCTCTTGATTCCAAAAACATCTCTGAGCTTTCGTCCTCATCATCCTCGACATTCTCCACATCATCCAACCAACTCTGACCCACTCCGATGGACTCCGATCACTTCAGAGTTTGACTTACATTCTGATTCTCTCTTAGGTGTTCTTGTTTCGTAAATAGGGACAAGTATATACGTGGTGGCACAACACATACGTTGAGGCCGCAGTCCCATAAGTCTCTTTCCTCTTGTTTACTTCTCCGTTTCACCAATATCGGACTCCGACCGGACTCTGATAGAACATCTCCGCTCCGCTCTGCTAACCCCTTTGCCGCTAACCTTGTTAGGACCTTGACACTTGGTTTGCAAACTGAGAAAGCGAATGGAAGAGGAGATCTGTTTGGGCAGACACAGAGCATAAGCCTGGGCACAAATGCTATGCAGAGAAGCAGATTATTTTATGGAGGAGGATGCATACCACTGCTGAACTTGCCTGGGAATGTGTTTTTAACCTGGGAAGATGAATATTCCTAAATTGATTTCTCTAGCTTTTTTGATTTTGAGCCTTATCACTGTGGGAGATATTGCTTCTTCGTCTTTGCCTATGTCATGAAAGCATCGTCCATACTATCAGGCCAGCAATTTTCAATCCTTTAACTTAAGAAACACCATGCAAATCAGGCAAACAAGGGGCTAAACCCCAGCTATATATTTTATTGCAAGATAAGTACAATACTTATCTACACGAAAGAAAGCCAAGACCCCTCTTCATCAAGGGAGGAGCCCAAGGTGCCGTACTCAGATCCCCAAGACTCCTCTTCCCATGACTCATCTGAAGAGTCTGAGAAGTCAGACTCACCCACGAACCCGAGAGCTACCCTCAAGGGATGGGAGGCGAACTGACCATCCCAGATTCCCGCCTCTAAGGCAGCCTCTCACAAATCTCGCACAGCGCCGAGAGGACCTTCGTCATCCAGAGTAGGAGACGGGAGGGAGGAATAGGTGGGGGGGAGGTCAATGGTAGGAAGGGAGGGCGACGGAGGAGGCGCCACCAACGGGGTATCCAGAGGTTGGAGATCTGGACCTGGGGATGGTAAGCCAGATGTACAGGACCAGAACCGATCTCAGCCCAATCCTGCCCACCTTGGTACCAGGTACCTTGGTCACCCCAAGGGGTGGTGGCCCAGATGGTTGGCGAGGGAGGACGGGGAGGAGCCCAGTCCCAATCTATAAAGAATCAGACTTACTGGAGACAGAGAGAAGCAGCTCGGCTAGCTCACCATGAGGATCCTCGAGAAGGTCACAAATACGTCGGTAAGGACCTTGAGTCAAGGAGCAATCCTTGACAAGGTGGGAGGGATCCCCACAGGCAAAGCATCGGTTGAGGACCCAGTAAAGGTCCGCATCAGCAGGGACGAGTTGAACCCACCAATGGAAGGTATCGCAGGAGAGTTTAATCCCAGTGCGGGGAGCGAAGAGGGAGGAACTGTGGAAGAACTCAACGAGGTGGTGGCCTTGGAAACACATAGCAGGCAGACTCTGAAGAGATGGCAAGAGGAGGAAGACCATCCTTTTATCTAGTAACTGCCACAAGCTGATCTTGACCTCGATTGGGCAAACCCCTATCCACCAGACACGATCACCCCTAAGAAGATCTTGATCAAAGATCAGTTTCACTCGATCACTGCATCACACTGATTGATCAAGTGATCATGACTCAGAACAGGTCGATCACAGATCATCTGATCCTCCGATCTTATCCCCAACAAGATCAGACGCAGCCGACCGTGATGTAATGCATCGAAGCGGGGACCCTATCCGATTGCTGATGACATCATCATCACAAGGATCCCAACAAAGATTGACACTGCTCATACTCATCATTCCAGTGCAAGCACGCAGCTTTCCTGATCATCTATCAGATTCCGATATTTAATCAATGACTCATACATCATGTACAGCCCATAGCTAGAGTATATAAGACCTGGGACCAGCCCACATGTACCCTAGCTTCGATCTTTTCATCTATACACTTACTTGAGAGACCTCAACTAAGTCTGACAGCAAACGTCGCTGCTGAGAACTTCGCACTGGAAGGATTCGTCTTCCCGCCTTTAAGGTCACAAGTCATCCCTCCTGAGAGTTTCACCAGCCACCCATCGATTGAGCAGAACCTCTATCAGTTCAAGTATTGCCAAAGGTATACAAGGACTTGGATAAAGGACCGACTACTCCGAGCCAATCCCCAGACTTATTACCAGACACTTCGACTACTGCAGGAGTATTCCCTGCATATCGAGAGACAAGTCCGCCAGGACTATTGACTAGCATTAGAAACTGAACAGACCCTTTGCTCTACCCTTGCACACCAAAGGGGTTTTACTGTCACAAGCCTGACGGCCTAGCACCTCATCAATGGCATCTCTCTATGGCAAGTCCTCTCCCACCTACATTCATTCTTACCATTCGATAAGGAGGGTCAATGTCACGCCCGTGCCAACCGGAGTATTCTCCGGCCTTCTCCGGCGGTCTCCGGACCCCCGATCGCAACTCCGGGCTCTCGGACCTATGTCCAGAGCGCCGGACTTTACTTGCGCGACGTAGCGCAGGATCAGGAAGTGTGCCTGAAGGGCCACCAACTGATGTCCGCACTAGTTGCTGTTGCCTCGGGCAACCAGGAACTGGTCCTGCCCCAGACCCGTCGCCCGGACAATTTGATGGACTCCCGGAAACGCCTGTACATCATAGTTAGTAGTTTAACCTTTGTCCTGATCAGATTCCGTCTCTGTCTCGTAGTCCCATAGTTTAGTTTATTTCCTGACTCCCGGACATTACTCCATAGCTACGAACTGATTCCGTAGTCGTACCAGAGTTATCTCCGTTGCTAGCATCGCCCCAGACTTTTGTATAAGTACTCGTAGATTACGGCCTTAGTCTAGCCAGTCTGATAATCAACCCCGCCTACTTGCACTCTATTCCGCACTGCCTGAAACCCATCTCCCGACCTCTCCCGAAATCCGAGACACTGATCCGCAGAGGGCGTCATTTCAATATGTTCGCCAAGTCTCGTCCGAACCTAAGTCCAACTCCGTCCAAACTCCGGTTTGCTCCGCCGCACCCGGACCTTGTTACTCTCGCCTGGACTTTATTGTTCCCCACCGGACTTTGTTATTTCCGCCCGGACTTTACTCCGCCCGACCCCCGCGACATAGACGTAACAGTATTATCAGACTAACCACTCTGCGATCATAATGTCCGAACCTCCCCGACGCAGTGGCCGCTTGCGCCCAAGCGCCAAGCCGACGACCCCTGGTGGGTCCGACCTCGGAGAACTAATTAATCCGACCCCTCCTGGCGAGGGGGACGAACCAACCGTACCCGCTCCACGCGAAACCCGATCCCGATCTCCTCCGGCTGAACAGCCCGATTCCCCGTTATCCGAACCCGACCCCGAAGCCCCGAACCTCGCAGACGCGATCCGCGCCTTGGCCGCATCCACCAAGGAACGAGGCTCCCCGTCTTCCCATGTCAAGGAACTGGAACTGTTCAACGATTCCAACTCCAAGAAACTCCGTAGTTTCTTGGTTCAATGCGAATTGAACTTCCGAGACCGCCTGAAGACTTTCAGCGAGGACTCAGTAAAGATAAATTTTGCCATCTCCTTCCTGCAGGGAACTGCTCTCGAGTGGTTCGAACCCGCTCTCCTAGGCGAAGCCCCGGACGCCGACTGGATTTCCGAGTGGAATCTATTTGTGCAGGAACTCCGGGATAACTTCGGACCGCACGATCCTGTTGGAGATGCGGAGGCCGAACTCGACCGCCTCCACATGAAGGACTCCCAGCGGATCACGATGTACAATGTCGAGTTTAACCGGATAGCTGCGCGGCTCCGGTGGGACGAAGCCGCGCTCCGGCACAACTATTACCATGGACTCCCGAACCGCCTCAAGGACGAGATTTCCCGAGTCGGGAAACCGACTTCCCTCCCCATCCTGCGCAAACTCTGCCAGGACATCGACGCGCAATACTGGGAACGTCAAGGCGAACGTTCCCGCGACGCACCCGCCAAATCCGACAACAAGCCCCGCCAAGCAAATAACTCCGGACAATCGTCCGGAGGAAACAAACCCACCAACAACTCCGGAGCGGCATTGAACGCCTCCGGATCTGCACGAAAGACCGATCCCCCGAAGGATAATAAGATCGGCAAAGACGGAAAGCTAACTCCGGAGGAACGGAAACGCCGCTTCGACAACAACCTCTGCCTCATTTGCGGAGGAACCGGACATGTTGCGAAGGACTGCCCGAAGTCCCGGAACACGCAGGGCAAGAAAGCCCGAACCGTCACGACCTCCGACACAGTTCCGGAGGTTAAGGCTGCGGCTGCTTGGGCAAAAAACTCCTGAGCGGCCCTTCGAAGTCCGCACTACCAGAGGACCGCACCGCCCCAGCCAGTGCACGTTATGAGTTCCGCCTCGGCACATCTGCCATTTCCCCTTCATCCGACTCCTTGTATATAACCCTGTCTGCTCCGAATATAGATCATTCTCCATATTTCCAGACCCTGGTTGATTCCGGGTCGTCGCATTGTTTCATAAGTCCCAAGTTCGTCAAGAAACACAAACTCCGGACAACTCTGATTTCCCCCATGTCACTCCGCCTTTTCGATGGTTCCTCTACGGACATCGTCAAATCCAGTGGTCCCAGTAAGTTTAGTATACTAAAACATGGTAATAGTACAAATTTATGTTTAACTTTTGACAGTAATTACTGGTATATCTGAAGTACACTAGTGTGCTGCACTACCAAATGCCTAGTTGACTCATGTACAGTGTTAGTTTACTAAATGCAGCTATTACTGAGTACTGTAGTATATTACTGTGCAGCTACAGCTGCCAAACAACACTCTCAGTTCACTAAATGCAGCTATTACTGAGCACTGTAGTATATTACTGTACAGCTACCACTGCCCAATAACACTCTTGGTTTACTAAATGCAGCTATTACTGACCACTGTAGTATATTACTGTGCTGTGCAGCTACAGCTGCCAAATAACACTCTCAGTTCACTAAATGCAGCTATTACTGAGCACTGTAGTGTATTACTGTGCAGCTACAGCTGCCAAATAACACTCTCAGTTTACTAAATGCAGCTATTACTGAGCACTGTAGTATATTACTGTACAGCTACAGCTGCCCAACACTTTCAGTTTACTAAATGCAGCTATCACTGAGCACTGTAATATATTACTGTACAGCTACAGCTGCCCAATAACACTCTCAGATTACTAAATGCAACTATCACTGAGCATTGTAGTATATTACTGTACAGCTACAGCTGCCCAATGAAAATCTCAGTTTACTAAATGCAGCTATCACTAAGCACTGTAGTATATTACTGTACAGCTACAGCTGCCCAATAACACCCTCAGTTTACTAAATGCAGCTATTACTGAGCACTGTAGTATATTACTGTGCAGCTACAGCTGCCAAATAACACTCTCAGTTTACTAAATGCAGCTATTACTGACCACTGTAGTACATTACTGTACAGCTACAGCTGCCCAATGAAAATCTCAGTTTACTAAATGCAGCTATCACTGACCACTGTAGTATATTACTGTACAGCTACAGCTGCCAAATAACACTCTCAGTTTACTAAATGCAGCTATTACTGACCACTGTAGTATATTACTGTGCAGCTACAGCTGCCAAATAACACTCTCAGTTTACTAAATGCAGCTATCACTGAGCATTGTAGTATATTACTGTACAGCTACAGCTGCCCAATAACAATCTCAGTTCACTAAATGCAGTTATCACAGAGCACTGTAGTATATTACTGTGCAGCTATAGCTACCCAATAACACTCTCAGTTCACTAAATGCAGCTATTAATGAGAACTGTAGTATATTACTGTACAGCCACAGCTGCCCAATAACACTTTCAGTTTACTAAATGCAGCTATTACTGAGCACTGTAATATATTACTGTGCAGCTACAGCTGCCAAATAACACTCTCAGTTTACTAAATGCAGCTATTACTGACCACTGTAGTATATTACTGTGCAGCTACAGCTGCCCAATAACACTCTCAGTTTACTAAATGCAGCTATTACTGAGCACTGTAGTATATTACTGAGCAGCTACAGCTGCCAAATAACACTCTCAGTTTACTAAATGCAGCTATTACTGAGTGCTGTAGTATATTACTGTACAGCTACTGTGGCTAAATCACACTCTCAGTTCACTATTACTGAGCACTGTAGTATATTACTGTACAGCTACAGCTACCCAAGAACACTTTCAGTTTACTAAATGCAGCTATCACTGAGCACTGTAATATATTACTGTACAGCTACAGCTGCCCAATAACACTCTCAGTTTACTAAATGCAGCTATTACTGACCACTGTAGTATATTACTGTGCAGCTACAGCTGCCCAATAACACTCTCAGTTTACTAAATGCAGCTATTACTGAGCACTGTAGTATATTACTGTACAGCTACAGCTGCCCAATAACACTCTCAGTTTACTAAATGCAGCTATTACTGAGCACTGTAGTATATTACTGAGCAGCTACAGCTGCCAAATAACACTCTCAGTTTACTAAATGCAGCTATTACTGACCACTGTAGTATATTACTGTGCAGCTACAGCTGCCCAATAACACTCTCAGTTTACTAAATGCAGCTATTACTGAGCACTGTAGTATATTACTGTGCAGCTACAGCTGCCAAATAACACTCTCAGTTTGCTAAATGCAGCTATCACTGAGCATTGTAGTACAGCTACAGCTGCCCAATGAAAATCTCAGTTTACTAGATGCAGCTACTACTGAGCTCCCTAGTGTATTACTGTGCAGCTACAGTTCACTAACACTCCCAGTTTACTAAATGCAGCTATTACTGACCACTGTAGTATATTACTGTGCAGCTACAGCTGCCCAATAACACTCTCAGTTTACTAAATGCAGCTATTACTGACCACTGTAGTACATTACTGTACAGCTACCACTGCCCAATAACACTCTCAGTTTGCTAAATGCAGCTATCACTGAGCATTGTAGTACAGCTACAGCTGCCCAATGAAAATCTCAGTTTACTAGATGCAGCTACTACTGAGCTCCCTAGTGTATTACTGTGCAGCTACAGTTCACTAACACTCTCAGTTTACTAAATGCAGCTATTACTGACCACTGTAGTATATTACTGTACAGCTATAGCTGCTCAACAATATTTACAGTGCACTAGATGCAGCTACTACTGAGCTCCCTAGTGTATTACTGTGCAGCTACCGTTCATGAGCAATTATTATCTGTTATTCAAGTCAACTAATTACAGTAAGTCTTGGTTCAGGTACATCACAATGCATGCTCTAGGATGCGCCTCGATACTTTGAGCTAATCATTTCCTCAATCTGTCAAATAGGATCAGTCTAATGGCGAGTACAATTACATTCTGAAATGTTACCTCTTGTTTGTCTTTTGACCTTGTGTCTCCAAAGGGCGTTTTTCACCGCTAGTAGCAGTACGAGACATCTGATCAAGTACCCATACAACATCTTGTACCACATTGGCGAAATCGCTTCGCTCCTCATCAGTCGATACTGCCGCCATCCACCACCTGAGACTTGAGACGAGACTATAAAACCCATTAATCCCACCCTTATACAAGTCTACCCATGCCTCAATTCCCAGCGTGGTCTTCATAAGAGAACCAGACTCGCCCTTTCGCTTGTGGGGCTGGAGAGTGGTCCACCACTCACGCCAAGCCTTTGAATATACCTTGACATCATTGATGATTGGCACGACCTCACGACCAGAATTAATCCATGTGTCTACCAGCTTCGGGCGGTTCTTCTTGGAAATAGTATATGATGGGCCCTGCTTGATGTGTCAGCAATTCATGGAAACATTAAACGACACGCACCCTCCCCACCGGAAACCCCAAAATCACTTCCATCTTGACCCATTTCTTGATCACATCATCCCATTCTGGAATGGCGCATAACTCGCTCAATTCGTCAAATGCCTGCGTCATCCATAGCGGCCAGTTTGACTTGTCGAGGACATGTTCCCCGGGAGTATTGTCTTCGTGCACAGGCATAGGAGCCATAGCTACAGATGGTAGGGCAGAAATGGAGGGGTTGCGATTCAACACGTTTTCCAATCGTTTGGCACCAGCCTCGTCATGTGTGGTGCTGGTGTCACTGTGGTCTGGGGCCTCCAAGTCGGTAGGATGTGGGTATTGATTGCTGTCAGGAGAGTCAGACTGCACCATGAATCGCAGAGAAGAACACACCAGTCAGAAGGGTTGTGATTTGACAAAATTCCCATTTCCCTGGCGCTTGCCTTGTCGTGTAAGGTGCTGTTAGCGCCACTGTGGTCCGGGGCTTCTGAGTCGGTAAGAGGTGAGCTTCGATTACTGTTAAGGGAGTCAGATTGCACCATGAATCACAGAGAATATCGACACACAAGTCAGGGGGGTCATGATTTGACAAGACTTCCATTTCCCTGCCGCTGACTCCCTGTGTTTGCTTGATCACACTTATGTGCCTGGGTCTGAGGGTTTGAGTCGGAGACTGCAACGGCACCGGACTACACAGGGCGCCTTTGCTTGCCAAGATATCAGATTCACTTTCAGACGAATCAGAGTCTATGTCGATGGATAGTGTGGTGGCTGAAGTCGAAGCAAAATTGAGATGGTTGGTAGCCTTGTTGTAGTCGATGGTGAGGTGTTCTGTACCAGGAATTGCACGCGCAGAACGGACAGCCAGTGCTTTATAACAAAAATTAGCCTGAAGAAATACCAGATGGAAAAAAGGACGCACGGAAAGCCCTAACACCAAACTCGTGGAAATCCTCCTGCAGTTGCTTAACTGTCTCGGGATAGAGCGCATCGAATGAGCTTCCAAACGGTGTACGACCAGAGTGGCTCCTAATGACATATCAGAGTGGATAGCAAGGACGAAAGTCAACGTACATGACAATGGTGAGGTTTCCACCCTGCTTGGGTTCTGGGCCCATAAAGATGCACATCCCGAAGTACCCAGTTTGCGCCAAGATGTCATCCATCACCCAGGCCACTGTGCTAGGAAGCAAATCGATAGTCCTGGGATTCGTTTGATTAGCAGCAACACTTGAATGGGACACAGATGCGGATAACCAAACCTTTGGTAGTCGTTGGGCTCTGTCGGTGAATCGTCATCTCCTTTCTCAGCCTCGTGCCCCTTTGTGCGGTATTCTTCGACTTCTGCCTTCACTTTTCGGCTCTCACCCTCGAACAACCGTGCGACGACCTGGTTGCGAAACGCAAGTGGGATGTGGGTGTGGGCGACTTTCGGCTTCTCTGCATCCTCACTCTCGTCATCGTTCTCTTGGTCCCCATTCTGCTGGCACGACTCCAACCACTCTCTCTGGACAACCGCCTTCAACTTTTCCTCGTAGTACAGCTTCGAGTATGCTTGTATCACTTGCAACTTTTTCTTCTTTCGTTTACTGAGATCTAGGATCTTGCGGCGCCCAGCTCCTGCTGTCAAACTTGCTCGTGTGTGGTTATTAAACCATTCTTTGATTCTCTGGTGCGTCGCTTGTTAGTGCTGGGAGGTGCTGTGGATGAGGGAACATTCAAACCTTTTTCACCTTATCTTTCTCGTTGAGTGGCTTCCCCTTCTTTGCCTTGTTGCTGGCATCGGCAGCGTCATGGTCATCACCGTTGTCTCGAGCTTGATCATGGACTGGCCAGTGGTGGAACCAATGCTCGAATACTCGAGGCCAGAATGATTCCTTTGACCTGGAGGCCGCATACGCTCCACATTGAGACCGAAGATATTCGTGCTGTTCCTCCGTTGCCCATGGCGTGGGACCTCTGCGTCGAGTGGTTGTCTTGTAGGAAGGCATGGTTCAAAGTGATTAGTGCGTGCCTCACATCAACCTGCTGTCTCTTTACTCACTGCGGCAATAGCCACCGATCAATCTCTGTTCCACAAACAGGTTGTGGCCATTGCCAAGGAAGTGTGTGCGCTGTGGCCATTGCTGAAAAAGTGTACAGTGGCTGTTGTGGTGGGCCGGGCGGCCCGGGCCAAGGAGGTGTGGCAGCGAGAGTGAAGGTAAGGCAGCCACCTGCGATCTGAGTATTCATCTAAAGGAAGCCGATCCAGCAATTGCACAATGGCATTGCGACACGACTGCGAACCACGATGGGCTAAGAAATTTCGAGAGCCAGTCGCTTGATTTTCGACACCATTGATATCAAATGGTTGGCCTTGAGATGGGAAATCCATCAAGGTGTGTATTATTGCCTTTCAATTCGCACTGCCTTGATTGCTTGCAGAAACCTTCAGAAACACCATTACAGCAATGGCTCCCGTTTCGACAGGAATACTTGGATGAAATGCTCCGCCATGAATCTCGACCTCCCATTGCTGCTTGTGCGCTGTGTGGTGCAAATGCTAAGTTCAAGTGTTGTGATTGTTTTAGCACTCCCCTACGCTGCCAAAGTTGTCTTGTTCAAGAACACGGTACCATGCCATTTCACCGGATACTTGTAAGTGCATCCTATGTTTCACCATGAAGCATTCTTATGGGTAATTAGAAATGGGAAGGCACATTCTACAATGATGCTTCTCTGTGGGAGCTTGGTATGGTGGTTCAACTTGGTCATGACGGCGGTATCTGTAGCAATCCAAGTCAGACAATGAAAACGTTTGTTGTGGTAGATGTATCTGGAATCCATCAAGTCAACCTCAAGTTTTGCAAGTGCCATATGATCCCTGGAAACTCGAGGCATCACATCCAACTCTTACGCTCAAGTTGGCTCCCCACTACTCTGGTGCGGCCACAGACCGCCTTCACGTTCGATTGCCTCGACACTTTCCATCTCTTAACGTTGCAAGGAAAACTGAGTGCCCATGATTTCTACCAAGCACTTACCCACAAGTCAGACAATGTAGGGCTATTGGGTCTCAAGGTATGATGCTTCGTCTATTAAAATTGCTTCTGCCTAATGACAGTAATACAGGATCGCTACGAGCAATTCATGGTCGCAATGCGTATATGGCGGCATCTAAAAATGCTCAAGCGTTCAGGTCGTGGCCACGACCCGTCTGGGGTTGCTCTCACACAAGCTGGTCAGTGTGCTGTTGAATGTCCGGCGTGTCCGCACCCTGGTCGGAACCTTCCTTCAAGTTGGCAGTCATCTCCATCATCAAAGTCGTAAGTTCATTTCGCCGTTGTCTAACAAGTCCTAATCGATGCATACCAGCTGGCTCTACACTCTCACCCTTGCTCTTGACGCCAATTTTCGACTTAAGTTGAAGAATCGAGGGATCACAAATGATCCTCCCCTTGGTAATGGTTGGGGCCATTGGGTTCCAAGTGGGCCATACGATGAGTATCTATCGACTTATGGATGGCAAGAAGAGGTAAGTGAGTACAATACTGAGTTATCCCCTAACTGACTTCTTATCAGCCAAATCTCTGCGAATCGCAGTTGCGTGCTGTTGACCATGCAAACACCCGGTTCTCAAAAGGCTACAAAGCGACTGGTGCAGGCGTCGCAGTTTGCGCAAGGCACTCCCTCGTTTGTAAAAATGGCCTAGGTGATCTTCAAAAGGGCGAACGGTGAGTACATCGCTATTCCCTTTGTAAACTGCCTTACTGACATATACTCAGATATGCCAACATGGATTTCATCGCGTTTTTCAGCCTATCTGGTCTGCTTACGCAACACATCACTTATTCATATGATATTGCTTGCCAGTGGTCTCGAAACCTCAAGGCGCGGGTCTTGCAACTCCCTCAGTCCATGCAGCTACCAAAAGACACACTCAATACGTTGCGATTTGTTATCCCTAAAATGCACATCTATGGACATGGGAAAACCTGTCAAACCCGGTATTCTCTCAATTTCATGAAGAGCTCGGCTCGCACAAATGGCGAAGACCCCGAGCGTTGGTGGGCCCACATAAACCCAGTTACTTCAAGCACCCGAGAGATGGGTCCGGGGTCCCGCCATGACACCATTGATGACCATGTCGCATCGTGGAATTTTCGTAAGATCACTGGCTTTGGTATGTGTTTTTTCTCTCGCTCAGCATTTACCTACTCAATTGCATTGTGTAGGCAGTGCTTTGCTTTCTCAGCTACAGAACGCCATACATATGAAGGCAAAGCATGCAGCATTATTTGAAAAGTTCTCAGAGCGATTCAGTGCGGCACAGATTCAAAGTTGGACCTGTGAAATCAAACTATGGGAAACAAATCCTGAACACAAGAATCCATATGATGAACAGGACAAATGTAATTCATTTCGCTCTACTTTATTCTCCAAATGAACTCACAGTACTCAGCAACATCTTTAAAGGAAGTAATGGCTGAGTTGGCGAAGGAGGACTCGTGCGATTCAATGGGGGGTAATCGCCTAATTGATGACACATCGCTGAACTCGCTACTTGCGATGGGGCTTGAACTTGAAGAACAACAGTACGTGCTTTACATCACAGTTTTGGTCTGAGCCTAATTTGTTTTCCGGTATGCAGGCGTGCTCTTATCTTCCAAGCTTCGAGACTGAAGGAAGGCAAGGACTCGGCAGATATCCTGGAGAAACGCAACACGTTGTGGCGACGTATCCAACTCTGGAAAGAAAAACAAGCAGTATATATGCCTTTTGTTACCCAACTATGGCTCGACACTTCAGAAACACTGTTACCACTCTGAGCACCTGCCAAACCAGAAACTATCAATCTCCACCTTCCCTCGTCACCTTCTATCCCCATGGCTATGCTACAATCGATCCCAATTTGCATTAACAAAGAGAAACGCATGCGCATTGCTCAAGCATTTGACGCCCTTGCCGAATTACGTCGCCTTCTGCGAATAACCATGGGGCTTTGGCACTACAAATATGCACAAATTGGGCCAAGCCAACGAATGAACACTCGCGCACGATCCTATATCAGCCGTTTTCAAGATAAGGTACAACGATGTGCTGAACGTTACCGTGCGGCTAGGTGTGCTCTCCTGCAGCTTGAACCTCAAGGAAAATGGAGAGAGCAGCTGCATGAACTGAGAAAACAAGACATAGCCTTCCCAGAAAAGGGAGACAATGACGGTGAGGGGACACGTGTAGTCTCGTGGATATGGCTTGGAAAGCCGGATGCTGAGGGCATGCCGGCAGATGAGGAAGAGATCAATGACAGTATGTGGTAGAACAAGTTTTCTCGGTAGCCTATCTAATTCCTTCGTAGGCCTTCGTATTGAATGGGCGAAATCTAGAGCACGATCAGCCCGATGGGATGAAGAAGTCCAACAGTTGGAGGAAGAAATGCGACGAGTTCTGTGCTTTTTGGAATGGAAAGCTCAGTGGTGGGCTGCACAGGCGGGGATCCGCATAACTGACAATGACCACATAAATTTAGGGATTGCAGCTTATGCATCAAAGCAATCGTGGATCAACAATCAGATGGCCAACGCGTTTGCCCGCCAGTGGCACCCTCACCTTGTCACAAATTCCCTGTCTGCCGCAGACTGGCCGAAGTGCTTTATCCTGGATATGACAATGTCTCCTGCCAAAGCTGTACTAGTAGATGAGGATGACATAGACATAGCTGGGTTAGATGATGATTTGTTCGATTGAAATAACAATACTATGCACCTGTACTGCAACAAAATGGTCAGGCTACCCAGTACTCATTATAAGTTGGCCATATGTTGGAACTAGGGTGCTTTAACAATAGCTGCATTTAGTAAACTGAGAGTGTTCTTGGGCAGCTGTAGCTATGCAGGAATATATTACAGTGGTCAGTAATAGCTGCATTTAGTAAACTGAGTGTGTTATTGGGCAACTGTAGCTGTACAGTAATATACTACAGTGGTCAGTAATAGCTGCATTTAGTAAACTGAGAGTATCATTGGGCAGCTGTAGCTGTACAGTAATATACTACAATGCTCAGTGATAGCTGCATTTAGTAAACTGAGGCGTTATTGGGCAGCTGTAGCTGTACAGTAATATATTACAGTGCTCAGTGATAGCTGCATTTAGTAAACTGAGAGTGTTATTGGCAGCTGTAGCTGGACAGTAATATACTACAGTGCTCAGTAATAGCTGCATTTAGTAAACTGAGAGTATCATTGGGCAGCTGTAGCTGTACAGTAATATATTAAAGTGCTCAGTGATAGCTGCATTTAGTAAACTGAGAATGTTACTGGGCAACTGTAGCTGCATGGTAATATAATACAGTGCTTAATGATAGCCACATTTACTAAACTGAGAGTGTTATTGGCAACTGTTGCTGTATGGTAATATACTACAGTGCTCAATGATAGCTGCATTTAGTAAACTGAGAGTGTTATTGGGCAACTGTAGCTGTATGGTAATATAATCCAGTGCTCAGTAATAGCTGCATTTAGTAAACTGAGAGTGTTATTGGGCAGCTGTAGCTGGACAGTAATATACTACAGTGCTCAGTGATAGCTGCATTTAGTAAACTGAGAGTGTTATTGGCAGCTGTAGCTGGACAGTAATATACTACAGTGCTCAGTAATAGCTGTATTTAGTAAACTGAGAGTATCATTGGGCAGCTGTAGCTGTACAGTAATATACTACAATGCTCAGTGATAGCTGCATTTAGTAAACTGAGGCGTTATTGGGCAGCTGTAGCTGTACAGTAATATACTACAGTGGTCAGTAATAGCTGCATTTAGTAAACTGAGTGTGTTATTGGGCAGCTGTAGCTGTACAGTAATATATGACAGTGCTCAGTAATAGCTGCATTTAGTAAACTGAGAGTGTTATTGGGCAGCTGTAGCTGGGCAGTAATATACTACAGTGCTCAGTAATAGCTGCATTTAGTAAACTGAGAGTGTTATTGGGCAGTGGTAGCTGTACAGTAATGTACTACAGTGGTCAGTAATAGCTGCATTTAGTAAACTGAGAGTGTTATTGGGCAGCTGTAGCTGGACAGTAATATACTACAGTGCTCAGTAATAGCTGCATTAGTAAACTGGGAGTATCATTGGGCAGCTGTAGCTGTACAGTAATATATTACAGTGCTCAGTGATAGCTGCATTTAGTAAACTGAGAGTGTTATTGGGCAGCTGTAGCTGGACAGTAATATACTACAGTGCTCAGTAATAGCTGCATTAGTAAACTGGGAGTATCATTGGGCAGCTGTAGCTGTACAGTAATATATTACAGTGCTCAGTGATAGCTGCATTTAGTAAACTGAGAGTGTTATTGGGCAGTGGTAGCTGTACAGTAATATACTACAGTGCTCAGTAATAGCTGCATTTAGTAAACTGAGAGTATCATTGGGCAGCTGTAGCTGTACAGTAATATACTTCCATGGTCAGTAATAGCTGAATTTAGTAAACTGAGAGTGTTATTGGGCAGCTGTAGCTGTACAGTAATATACTACAGTGCTCAGTGATAGCTGCATTTAGTAAACTGAGAGTGTTATTGGGCAGCTGTAGCTGCACAGTAATATACTACAGTGCTCAGTAATAGCTGCATTTAGTAAACTGAGAGTATCATTGGGCAGCTGTAGCTGTACAGTAATATACTTCCATGGTCAGTAATAGCTGAATTTAGTAAACTGAGGTGTTATTGGGCAGCTGTAGCTGTACAGTAATATACTACAGTGGTCAGTAATAGCTGCATTTAGTAAACTGAGTGTGTTATTGGGCAGCTGTAGCTGTACAGTAATATACTATAGTGGTCAGTAATAGCTGCATTTAGTAAACTGAGTGTGTTATTGGGCAGCTGTAGCTGTACAGTAATATATGACAGTGCTCAGTGATAGCTGCATTCAGTAAACTGAGAGTGTTATTGGGCAGCTGTAGCTGCACAGTAATATACTACAATGCTCAGTAATAGCTGCATTTAATGAACTAAGGCTGTACGTAAGTTGACTAGGCATTTGGTAGTGCAGCACACTAGTGTACTTCAGATATACCAGTAATTACTGTCAAAAGTTAAATATAAATTTGTACTATTACCATGTTTTAGTATACTAAACTTACTGGGACTATTGTCAAATCCACACTCACTCTCCCTGTCCAATTCCCTACCGGAGAACTTTTCGATATCAAATTCCTGGTAGCCCGAATGGATCCCGCCTGCTCCGCTGTCCTCGGATATAACTGGCTCACCCGCTACAACCCGTTGGTTGACTGGGTAAGAGGCAGTATCGAATTCCGGACACCGAAGTATTCCCGAACATCAAATCCGACCTCCGACACCCAAACCCCGACTCCGAAAGTGGGAACTACCATCCTCACTCCCCCTCCGAAATCACCACCACGGCACCCAGAGATTCGTTTTGTCAACGCAGCTGAATTTTCCAAGATCTCCGAGTCAACGGGATCTCGGACTTTCATGCTGCACCACTTTGGTGACAAAACATCCATCTGCTCCGTCGCGACTGAACCGGTGGACCTGTCCTCCGTCCCGGAGGAATATCACGACTTCACTGATGTGTTCAGCAAGACGAAAGCGGACACCCTAGCTCCGCATCGACTGTACGACCTCCGGATTAATCTGGAAGAAGGTAAAACTCCGCCCCATGGGCCGATATATTCCCTCTCCCAGACGGAGCTCCGTACACTGCGGGATTTCCTCGATGAACATCTCCGCATCGGATTTATCCACCCGACTAGCTCTTCCCATGGAGCTCCTGTTTTATTCGTCTGGAAAAAGGATGGAAGTCTCCGGCTATGCGTGGACTTCCGAGCCCTTAACCGGATCACCCGGAAAGACCGATATCCGATCCCCCTGACCCGCGATCTGCTGGACGTAGCCGGAACTGCGAAGGTTTACACCAAGATCGATCTCCGGCACGCCTACCATCTGGTCTGGATCGTGGAAGGCGATGAATGGAAAACCGCCTTCCGGACCCAGTATGGTTCGTTCGAATGGTGCGTTATGCCCTTCGGACTTACTAACGCCCCTGCGGCATTTCAACACTTCGTAAATGATGTGTTTTCCGACCTCCTGGACAAGTTTATGATCGTCTACCTGGACGACATCCTGGTATACTCTGACAACCTGGAGTCGCACGTACAGCATGTCTGAGAAGTATTCCGGCGCCTACGCGCCAACGGACTTTTCGCTCACGCAGGAAAATGCTTCTTCCATACTGAACGAGTTGAGTACCTAGGTTTCCTGCTCTCTCCGGAAGGACTTGTGATGGACCCGGCGAAGGTGAAAGCCATTACGGAATGGCCGGAGCCCCGGAAAGTGAAGGACGTGCAGTCCTTCCTCGGATTCGCCAACTTCTACTGGAGATTCGTCTTCCGGTACTCCGACATCGTCGTCCCCCTTACTCGACTCACGCGGAAGTCCTCCATCTGGAACTTCAATCCCGACTGCCAGGAAGCCTTCGACACCCTGAAGACGGCTTTTACCTCTGCCCCGATACTGGCGAACTTCGTCCCCGACGTCCCTATAATTGTGGAAACAGACGCTTCGGACTACGCAGTCACCGCGATACTCTCCGTGGAATCGCCACCCAGAGAAATTCATCTGGTCGCTTTTCACTCCCGGACACTCCACGACGTGGAGTTGAACTACGACACCCACGACAAGGAACTCCTGGCCATATTCGAGGCATTCGGTGAGTGGCGTCACTACCTCGAAGGTTCCGCTATTCCGGTCCACGTCATCACGGACCATAAAAACCTGGAATACTTCGGAACTACCCAGACTTTGTCTTGGAGACAAGCCTGGTGGTCGGAATTCCTCTCCGGTTTCAACATGGTTATCCGATTCCGCCCCGGAAAACTTGGAACAAAACCCGACACCCTCACCCGACGATGGGATGTTTACCCCAAAGAGGGAGATAGTGGCTACGCCAGCGTAAATCTGCAAAACCTCTGACCGATTTTCAACTCCGAACAGCTGGCCACCTCCCTCCGAGCAACTTCCCTCGAAGGACTCATACTCCGATCCGTCCTTGTCATGGACGAGGAAAAACTCCGAACCGACATCCAGAACTTGCTCCGCGATGATCCGGTCGCAAGCACACGCCTGGACAAAGTCCTCTCTGGCACTGGAGATAATCCCCAGTGGACTGTAGATGCGTCCGGCTTCCTGCGACTGGACGACCGGATATACGTTCCGGACTCCAACGACCTCCGACTCCGTGTCCTACTGTATAGGCACGACCACCCGATTTCCGGACACTTCGGACAAAACAAGACTCTGGATTTGATCCGAAGGGAGTATACGTGGCCCGGACTTCGCAGTTTTGTCTTGGAGTATTGCAACTCCTGTACTAACTGCGTCAGATCGAAGACCCGAAGGCACTGGCCTTACGGTCTCCTCCACCAACTCCCGGTCCCGGAATTACCATGGAATTCAATTTCCATGGACTTTATCGAACACCTCCCGCAATCCGACGGATTTAATTCCATCCTTGTTTCGTCGACCGCTTTTCCAAGCAAGGAATCTTTACTCCGACCTACGATACGGTTACATCGATGGACCTCGCCGGACTTTTCGTCCAGCATGTTTTCTCCAAGCATGGAGTTCCCTTGCACGTAACCTCCGATCGCGGACCGGAGTTTGTTTCTCACTTTTTCCGCTCCCTCGGAAAAGCCCTCGACATGACTCTCCATTTCACGTCCGGACATCACCCGGAAGCAGATGGTCAAACCGAATGGTTGAACCAGACACTGGAGCAGTATCTCCGGTCTTACTGCAATTATCAGCAAGATGATTGGTCCGAGCTCCTCCCACTCGTGGAATTTGCGTATAACAACGCTCCGAGCGAGACGACCAGAATTTCACCGTTCTTCGCTAACAAAGGTTACCATCTGAACATCTCCATCCGAGTCGACCAGGACATGACTTCCTCCCGTGCCCGGACTTATGTTGCTGACCTGGAAACACTCCACCAGATACTCCGGCAACAAATCCTTGCCGCGCAGCAGCGGTATCAAAAGTCCGCTGACTGGCATCGTATTCCGGCCCCGGATTTCCGCGTCGGAAACAAAGTTTTCGTCAAGGCGGAATTCTTCCGGACCACCCGACCGTCCAAAAAGCTCAGCGAGAAAATGCTCGGACCTTACGAGATCATCGCTCAAGCCGGACGAAGCTCCTTTACTCTCCGACTCCCAGAAACCCTCTGCTCCGTACATCCGGTATTCCACGTTTCAATGCTGGAATTGGCGACAGCCAACACAATTCCGAACCGGATCCAGCCCCCTCCGGAACCCGTAGTTGTCGACGGAGAACTGGAATTCGAGATCATGGAGATTTTGGATTCTAAGTACGACAACCGGAGGAAGACTTGTAAGCTACTCTACTTGGTCCGGTGGACAGGTTATGAAGGAACCGACGAAGAAACTTCCTGGCTGCTCGCTACGGAGCTTGAGCGTGCACCGGATCTCGTCGCAGACTTCCATTCCACGTACCCCGACAAACCCGGACCTCTCGGAGTTTAGGCTTCACTCAGACTTAGTTCACACGAAGTCCGATCAACGGAAATCCGATTCGCAAAAACACAAAAAAAAATATACGAAATAATTTACACCAGACCTAAGTCCGGTTCCCCCTCCGCATCCTCCGTCTCCATCTCCTGCTCCACTCCTTCTCCCACTGTCACAGTCCTTACAAGGTTAACGGCGAAGGGGTTAGCGGAGCGGAGCGGAGATATCCTATCGGAGTCCGGTCAGAGTCCGATATTGGAGAAACGGAGAAGTAAACACGAGGAAGAGAGAACTTATGGGACTGCGGCCTCAACGTATGTGTTGTGCCACCGCATATATACGTGTCCCTATTTATCAAACAAGAACAATACCTAAGGGAGGATCAGAACACAAGTCAAAACTCCGAAGTTGATCGGAGTCCATCGGAGTTGGTCAGAATTGATCAGATGACGTGGAGAACGTCAAGGACGATGAGGACGAAAGCTCAGAGATGTTTTTAGGATCAAGAGACATTAATATTCGAACTGAGGAGCAGGGAGATACAGGTGGAAACTTATACTGCAAGGACAGAGTATAGGAGTAATGTGAAACAATGTACTTATCAAATTACTAGGAGAGTTTCACCACTTGTGCCTGTGCAATTTTCTTGGAACAAAGAAACAACAACAAAAGCGACTCCCATGGGTCAAGGGTATCCTCTCAGTAGTGAACAGAATGAGGGGATGGAGGGAGAAGGTTCTAGAACGAAGTCCGAATGGTCCGAAGGTCGGCGGAGTAAAGTCCGATGAAGATGCGGAGTGGGGCGTACGGAGTTACGGCGGAGCGGATCGGAGTTGGTACGGAGCTCGGAGTCCGGGGCGGGGATAGTGCTTATGCAAGCAGATGGGGTCGTAACAGTATCCCCCTCTTAGGGTCGAACCCCTGAGACCCTGTGGCCAAAGTCCGCGTGAACACGTGGCTCCCATATCAAGTTAGCACCGGAGTTTCGCGGCACTTCAATCGGAGTCCGAAATTTTTTTGGGGGTTAAAACGATTGTGTGCGTCACACTCCGCTTTTCTCTTCCTTAATTCATCACTCCCACCACTCGCCCCTAACACGGGCAATTTCTTTCAAAAAACTTATCATGTCCAACACGCAATCGACGCCCGGAGCCGGGCCCAGTCGCCCCTCCCACCCTCGCCCACGACCCGTTGTCGCCGCCCCCACGCAACCTCGCGCGGTGGACGAGGACCCCGAGATCGCTGCCCTCACGAAGAAAATTAATGCGTTGAGGGAGAAAAGGGCGACGGAGGAGGAGGAGCGACAGAGGTGGGAGGAGGAGGAGCGGAAAGCGAGGGAGGCAGTGGATAGGGTGCGGCGGGAGGAGCTGGAGAGGGCGAAGGCGGTGGAGGCGAAGCGGAGGGCGGCGGAGGTGGCGCGGGAGCAAGGGGTGGGGAGGAAGCGGTCTCCGACACCGGAGACAGAGGCGGATCGTGCGGAGTGCGCGCGATGCCATAGGTTGGGGGTGGCCTGTGTGTGGCCGAGTGGGGGGCGGGGGACGGCCTGCAACGCCTGTGCGGGGGCGAAGCAGAAGTGCGGAGGAGGAGAGGCGGAGAGGCCGGAGCGGAAAAAGGCGAAGGGGACGCAGACCAAGCGGTCCGCAGAGTCAGAGGAGGATAGGGCGGAGATGTGGGTGCCGCGGGGTTGGCGGATGGAGGAGGAGGTTAAAAATTTGATGCAGGCCACGCATAGCGTGGTCCTGAGGGGGGTGTTTGTGATGGAGGAGTGGAGGGCGGAGGCCGCAGCAGAGCGGAAGGCCACGGCGGAGGATCGGAAGATTCTCCGCGGGATTTTGGAGAAGTGGGGGAAGAGGATGGAGGTGGCGGAGAAGGCGGAGGCAGCGGAGGAGGTGAGGAAGGAGAAGGCAGAGGTTCTGAGGGCGGAGGCGGAGGACATGGTGGTGGAGGTGATGGGGAAGGAGAAGGAGAAGGGAAAGGCGAAGGAGGTGGGGTCGGAGAAAGAGGCGGAGGAAGAGGCGGAGGCGGAGGCAGGAGAAGTGGGAGCGGAGTCCGGGCTTAAGGAGCCCGAAGGAATTTTGCAGGCGTCGCCCGGCTCGCCCCCCTCCACCTAAAAAATTAAAATTTTATATACTTGTATTGATTGTTTCTTTTATCTTTTTTGTTTTCTTTTTTATAAAATTTTTGTTTTTTATCTTTGAACTCGAGTGAAAAGTAAGCGGAGTGAAAGGAAAATAAAGTAAGACAACACGGAGAAGACGAAGAGAGGTTCGGAGTCAGACTTGGGAGAAAAAATCAAAGGTTCGGAGTTTACGGAGAAAAGGAATAAGAAGAAAGGAGGTTTTTTAGAGTTTTCGGAGTTTTCGGAGACAGGAACAGAGAGAGAGATGGAGAGACGGAGAGACGGAGAGACAGAAATACGGATTTTATTTTATTTTATTTTATTTTATTTGTTTTGGAGAAGACGGAGAAGCGAGAGATGGAGTAGTATAGAACAGAAAATGTACGTAAGTAGAAGCATAAGAGAGATTTCGGGGTATCGGAGTGAACGGAGAAAGGTGACGGAATTGGATTGAATGGAAAATGTACATAAATAGAAGTATAAGAGAAATTTCGGGGTATCGGAGTGAACGGAGAAAGGTCTAGAGGGTATTGAGAGGTCCGGGCTTGTTCGGATAAGCTTGGTGGAAATCCGAAATGGCCTCGGAGGCGTGGACAAGTTCCGTAGCGGGAAGCCAGGATGTTTCCTCATCGGTTCCTTCGTATCCGGACCACCGCACCAGGTATAGGAGTTTGCAGGTGCGGCGTTTGTCAATCTTGGAGTCGAGCACTTCGGAGATTTCGTGCTCTAAGTCTCCATCGATCTCTACCGGAGGAGGCGGGGTGATGGTACGATTCGGAATTGTATTCGGAGTGACTGGCTCCAGCATGGAAATGTGGAAGACGGGGTGGATGGCTCGCATGGCCTCGGGGAGTCAGAGTACGAAGGAGTGCGAACCGGCCTCTCCAATGATTTCGAAAGGTCCGAGGAACTTGTCGGAGAGTTTTTTGGAGGGTCTGGTTGTACGGAAAAACTTTGCCTTTACGTATACTCGGTTTCCGACCTTAAACTCTGGTGCCGGAGTTCGACGTTTGTCCGCCGGACCCTGATAGCGACTCTGCACTTCGGCGATTTGGTTATGGAGTTCTTGGTGCAGCTGATCCAAGTCTACAGTGAGCTCTCGGGCATGGATTGAAGTTACTTCGCGTTCGGGAAATACCGAGATATTCGGATGATAACCCTTGTTCGCGAAGAACGGAGAAACCCCAGTGGTGGCGCTCGGGGCATTGTTGTAGGCAAACTCGGCGAGGGGTAGAAGCTGCGACCAGTTGTCCTGCTGGTAATTGCAGTAACAACGGAGGTATTGTTCCAACATCTGGTTAGTCCGCTCCATCTGTCTGTCGCCCTCCAGATGATATCCGGAGGTGAAGTGTAAAGTCATGTCCAGGACTTTACCCAACGAGCGAAAAAAACGGGAAACGAACTCGGAGCCGCGATCGGAGGTGACATGCGACGGAACTCCATGTTTCGAGAAGACGTGGAATACGAATAGACGAGCCAACTCCGCGGAGTTCACTTCGTCGGTCGTCGGGATGAAGATTCCCTGCTTTGTAAACCTATCAACAACCACCAATATTGCGGTAAAACCGGAGCTCTCAGGGAGTTGCTTGATGAAATCCATCGAAATGGAATTCCACGGTTTCTCGGGTATGGGTAGCTGCTTGAGCATTCCATATGGCTTATGCCGAGGGGCTTTCACCCTACCACAAGTCGTGCAAGACTTGCAAAAGTCCGATACGAATCCTTGGAGTTTCGGCCAGGTATAATCCCTGAAGACCAAGGCCGTAGTCTTGGTCCGACCGAAATGTCCGGCGAGCGGGTGATCATGTCTCACGCATAAAACGTGGAGTCGGAGGTCATTGACGTCCGGTACATAAATCCGTCCATGCTCGCGGAGAAGTCCGTCGTCGTCCATGGACCACTTAGGGTCTGCGGAGTTCGAGCGGAGGTCTTCTAGGATCGGGACGATCACAGGATCGAGCAAGAGTCCAGACTGGATGTCCTCTCAGAGTTGATGATCGTCAATCACAAACGACGCGCGGAGTGCAGGTACGTAAAGCGACGAAGCTCGGAGAGACGATATCAATTGTTCGCTGGAGAACATCGGCCAGAGGTTTTGCGGATTGACGCGGGCATAGTCGCTATCCCCCTCTTTGGGATAGACGTCCCAACGTCTAGTCAACGCATTGGGTTTCATTCCGAGGCGCCCGGGGCGGAATCAGATCATGAAATTGAACTGGGAAAGGAACTCCAACCACCTGGCTTGATGCCGGGTGAGCAGGCGGACCGTGGAGAAGTACTCTAGGTTCTTGTGGTCGGTAACAACGTCGACCGGAATTTCAGAACCTTCGAGATACACCAGATGCTGGCATATCCATGCATGGAGATATTCTAATTAGAACAATATGACTAGTGCATTTGTATTGTAAATTACCATTTGCAAATATATTCTAATTAGAATTGATTGAGGCTGTGCTCTAGGCTAAGGTAGTAATGCATCAGATACTGTAATTACCAATCAATTGTATGATGCATTGGCTTACAAACTCAATATGGAGCAGTGCATCCATGAAATCATGCATTATGAATTGTAATTACAAATCAGATTGGTGCATCACCAAATGTAATTACAAATCAGATTGGTGCATCAGCAATTGTAATTACAAATCAGATTTGTGCATCAGCAATTCTAATTACAAATCAGATTGGTGCATCAGCAATTCTAGTCACAAATCAGATTGGTGCATCAGCAATTCTAGTCACAAATCAGACTCATGCATCAGTAATTGTAATTAGTAATCAATTGTGCCATGCATTATCAATTGTAATAACAAATCACACTCATGCATAAGTAATTGTAGTTATTAATCAATTGTGTCATGCATCAGCTTATATGGAGCATTGCATGCAGGCTATCATGCATTATCAATTCTAATTACAAATCAGACTCATGCATCAGTAATTGTAATTATTAATCAATTGTGTCATGCATCAGCTTATATGGAGCATTGCATGAAGGCTATCATGCATTATCAATTGTAATTACAAATCAGATTAATGCATCAGTAATTGTAATTATCAATCAATGGTGTCATGCATCAGCTTATATGGAGCATTGCATGCAGGCTATCATGAATTATGAATTGTAATTACAAATCAGACTCATGCATCAGTAATTGTA
Source organism: Clavaria fumosa (assembly GCA_951802425.1). Classification (NCBI taxonomy): domain Eukaryota; kingdom Fungi; phylum Basidiomycota; class Agaricomycetes; order Agaricales; family Clavariaceae; genus Clavaria; species Clavaria fumosa. Next base: position 3,284,277 of record OX637799.1, on the reverse strand, counting down.
ATTATTAATCAATTCTTTCATGCATTATCAATTGTAATAACAAATCAGACTCATGCATCAGTAATTGTAATTATTAATCAATTGTGTTATGCATCAGCTTATATGGAGCATTGCATGCAGGCTATCATGCATTATCAATTGTAATTACAAATCAGACTCATGCATGAGTAATTGTAATTATTAATCAATTGTGTCATGCATCAGCTTATATGGAGCATTGCATGCAGGCTGTCATGCATTATCAATCATAATTACAAATCAGATTGATGCATCAGTAATTGTAATTATTAATCAATTGTGTCATGCATTATCAATTCTAATTACAAACCAGACTCATGCATGAGCAATTGTAATTGTTAATCAATTGTGTCATGCATCAGCTTATATGGAGCATTGCATGCAGGCTATCATGCATTATCAATTGTAATTACAAATCAGACTCATGCATGAGTAATTGTAATTATTAATCAATTGTGTCATGCATCAGCTTATATGGAGCATTGCATGAAGGCTATCATGCATTATCAATTGTAATTACAAATCAGATTAATGCATCAGTAATTGTAATTATCAATCAATGGTGTCATGCATCAGCTTATATGGAGCATTGCATGCAGGCTATCATGAATTATGAATTGTAATTACAAATCAGACTCATGCATCAGTAATTGTAATTATTAATCAATTCTTTCATGCATTATCAATTGTAATAACAAATCAGACTCATGCATCAGTAATTGTAATTATTAATCAATTGTGTTATGCATCAGCTTATATGGAGCATTGCATGCAGGCTATCATGCATTATCAATTGTAATTACAAATCAGACTCATGCATGAGTAATTGTAATTATTAATCAATTGTGTCATGCATCAGCTTATATGGAGCATTGCATGCAGGCTGTCATGCATTATCAATCATAATTACAAATCAGATTGATGCATCAGTAATTGTAATTATTAATCAATTGTGTCATGCATTATCAATTCTAATTACAAACCAGACTCATGCATGAGCAATTGTAATTGTTAATCAATTGTGTCATGCATCAGCTTATATGGAGCATTGCATGCAGGCTATCATGCATTATCAATTGTAATTACAAATCAGACTCATGCATGAGTAATTGTAATTATTAATCAATTGTGTCATGCATCAGCTTATATGGAGCATTGCATGCAGGCTGTCATGCATTATCAATCATAATTACAAATCAGATTGATGCATCAGTAATTGTAATTATTAATCAATTGTGTCATGCATTATCAATTCTAATTACAAACCAGACTCATGCATGAGCAATTGTAATTGTTAATCAATTGTGTCATGCATCAGCTTATATGGAGCATTGCATGCAGGCTATCATGCATTATCAATTCTAATTACAAATCAGACTCATGCATCAGTAATGGTAATTATTAATAAATTGTGTCATGCATCAGTTTATATGGAGCATTGCATGCAGGCTATCATGCATTATCAATTCTAATTACAAATCAGATTGATGCATGAGCAATTGTAATTGTTAATCAATTGTGTCATGCATCAGCCTATATGGAGCATTGCATGCAGGCTATCATGCATTATCAATTGTAATTACAAATCAGACTCATGCATCAGTAATGGTAATTATTAATCAATTGTGTCATGCATCAGCTTATATGGAGCATTGCATGCAGCCTATCATGCATTGTCAATTCTAATTACAAATCAGACTCATGCATGAGCAATTCTAATTGTTAATCAATTGTGTCATGCATCAGCTTATATGGAGCATTGCATGCAGGCTATCATGCATTATCAATTCTAATTACAAATTAGATTGATGCATGAGCAATTGTAATTGTTAATCAACTGTGTCATGCATCAGCCTATATGGAGCATTGCATGCAAGCTATCATGCATTATGAATTGTAATTACCAATCAGACTCATGCATCAGTAATTGTAATTATTAATCAATTGTGTCATGCATTATCAATTCTAATTACAAATCAGACTCATGCATGAGCAATTGTAATTGTTAATCAATTGTGTCATGCATCAGCTTGTATGGAGCATTGCATGCAGGCTATCATGCATTATCAATTGTAATTACAAATCAGACTCATGCATCAGCTTATATGGAGCATTGCATGCAGCCTATCATGCATTGTCAATTCTAATTACAAATCAGACTCATGCATGAGCAATTCTAATTGTTAATCAATTGTGTCATGCATCAGCTTATATGGAGCATTGCATGCAGGCTATCATGCATCATGAATTGTAATTACAAATCAGACTCATGCATCAGTAACTGTAATTATTAATCAATTGTGTCATGCATCAGCTTATATGGAGCATTGCATCCAGGTAAACATGTATCATGCACTGCAATTACAAATCAATTGTATCATGCATCAGCTTATCTGGAGCATTGCATCCATGTAATCATACATTATGAATTGTAATTACAAATCAACTTGGTGCATCATCAAAAGCAAAAATTCAATGTTGAGCAGCCCTGTGCCTGGTCCCTCAAGATATGATAAAATATATATCAGAAAATCGGCAAAAATCAGGAGATTCTGAATCTGAACATGACATGTTTGTATCTGCTCTCATTCAGAGTCAATTTGCAAAATACACAAAATATATTTGTTTTTCCTCAATTCTGCAGTACTCTGGCTTGAAAATGGATAGCTAGAGGATTCACACACAACCTGTGGACATATGGAAAGGGTGTGGATTAGTTTAACAACCCTTCCACCATCTCTGTCACCTCCCTGGAATCCATTACCAGGAATTAGAGTGTTATTGCCCTGGGAGCCTGGCTATTTGTTAGATTGCAAAATCCAGCCATCAGACTAGACCATATGACATGTAATACAACCTCACAAAATCCCATAATATTTGGTGCAGATCTACAGATTCCCCATGTCTATTTTCCCAAAATTCTCAAAATCTCTCCCCATATAGCCCCCTTTGTCAAATTACATATTCCTATTAACAAGTAGCTGACAATGTATACATAAAGACATGTTCAAAGTTTGGTGAAGTTAGGCCAAGTTCTCAAGAAGATAGCTCTGAATAAGTCTTTTGGAAGACAGTCTAACATGAAGGCAAAGATGATGAAGGCAAAGATGAAGGCAAGGATAGGCAAGACCTTGACTGTCTTCCAAAAGACTTATTCAGAGCTATCTTCTTGAGAACTTGGCCTAACTTCACCAAACTTTGAACATGTCTTTATGTATACATTGTCAGCTACTTGTTAATAGGAATATGTAATTTGACAAAGGGGGCTATATGGGGAGAGATTTTGAGAATTTTGGGAAAATAGACATGGGGAATCTGTAGATCTGCACCAAATATTATGGGATTTTGTGAGGTTGTATTACATGTCATATGGTCTAGTCTGATGGCTGGATTTTGCAATCTAACAAATAGCCAGGCTCCCAGGGCAATAACACTCTAATTCCTGGTAATGGATTCCAGGGAGGTGACAGAGATGGTGGAAGGGTTGTTAAACTAATCCACACCCTTTCCATATGTCCACAGGTTGTGTGTGAATCCTCTAGCTATCCATTTTCAAGCCAGAGTACTGCAGAATTGAGGAAAAACAAATATATTTTGTGTATTTTGCAAATTGACTCTGAATGAGAGCAGATACAAACATGTCATGTTCAGATTCAGAATCTCCTGATTTTTGCCGATTTTCTGATATATATTTTATCATATCTTGAGGGACCAGGCACAGGGCTGCTCAACATTGAATTTTTGCTTTTGATGATGCACCAAGTTGATTTGTAATTACAATTCATAATGTATGATTACATGGATGCAATGCTCCAGATAAGCTGATGCATGATACAATTGATTTGTAATTGCAGTGCATGATACATGTTTACCTGGATGCAATGCTCCATATAAGCTGATGCATGACACAATTGATTAATAATTACAGTTACTGATGCATGAGTCTGATTTGTAATTACAATTCATAATGCATGATAGCTTGCATGCAATGCTCCATATAGGCTGATGCATGACACAGTTGATTAACAATTACAATTGCTCATGCATCAATCTAATTTGTAATTAGAATTGATAATGCATGATAGCCTGCATGCAATGCTCCATATAAGCTGATGCATGGCACAATTGATTACAATTGATAATGCATGATATGCAATGCTCCATACAAGCTGATGCATGACACAATTGATTAACAATTACAATTGCTCATGCATGAGTCTGATTTGTAATTAGAATTGATAATGCATGACACAATTGATTAATAATTACAATTACTGATGCATGAGTCTGATTGGTAATTACAATTCATAATGCATGAGTCTGATTGGTAATTACAATTCATAATGCATGACACAATTGATCAATAATTACAATTACTGATGCATCAATCTGATTTGTAATTACAATTACTGATGCATCAATCTGATTTGTAATTACAATTGATAATGCATGACAGCCTGCATGCAATGCTCCATATAAGCTGATGCATGACACAATTGATTAACAATTACAATTGCTCATGCATGAGTCTGATTTGTAATCACAATTGATAATGCATGACACAATTGATCAATAAGTACAATTACTGATGCATGAGTCTGATTTGTAATTAGAATTGATAATGCATGATAGGCTGCATGCAATGCTCCATACAAGCTGATGCATGACACAATTGATTAACAATTACAATTGCTCATGCATGAGTCTGATTTGTAATTACAATTGATAATGCATGATAGCCTGCATGCAATGCTCCATACAAGCTGATGCATGACACAATTGATTAACAATTACAATTGCTCATGCATGAGTCTGGTTTGTAATTAGAATTGATAATGCATGACACAATTGATTAATAATTACAATTACTGATGCATCAATCTGATTTGTAATTACAATTGATAATGCATGACAGCCTGCATGCAATGCTCCATATAAGCTGATGCATGACACAATTGATTAATAATTACAATTACTCATGCATGAGTCTGATTTGTAATTACAATTGATAATGCATGATAGGCTGCATGCAATGCTCCATATAAGCTGATGCATGACACAATTGATTAATAATTACCATTACTGATGCATGAGTCTGATTTGTAATTACAATTGATAATGCATGATAGCCTGCATGCAATGCTCCATACAAGCTGATGCATGACACAATTGATTAACAATTACAATTGCTCATGCATGAGTCTGATTTGTAATTAGAATTGATAATGCATGACACAATTGATTAATAATTACAATTACTGATGCATGAGTCTGATTTGTAATCACAATTCATAATGCATGACACAATTGATCAATAATTACAATTACTGATGCATCAATCTGATTTGTAATTACAATTGATAATGCATGACAGCCTGCATGCAATGCTCCATATAAGCTGATGCATGACACAATTGATTAACAATTAGAATTGCTCATGCATGAGTCTGATTTGTAATTAGAATTGATTATGCATGATAGGCTGCATGCAATGCTCCATATAAGCTGATGCATGACACAATTGATTAACAATTAGAATTGCTCATGCATGAGTCTGATTTGTAATTAGAATTGATTATGCATGATAGGCTGCATGCAATGCTCCATATAAGCTGATGCATGACACAATTGATTAACAATTACAGTTGCTCATGCATGAGTCTGATTTGTAATTAGAATTGATAATGCATGACACAATTGATTATAACTACAATTACTGATGCATGAGTCTGATTTGTGATTAGAATTGCTGATGCACCCATCTGATTTGTAATTACAATTGCTGATGCACCCATCTGATTTGTAATTACAATTGCTGATGCACCCATCTGATTTGTAATTACAATTCATAATGCATGATTTCATGGATGCACTGCTCCATATTGAGTTTATAAGCCAATGCATCATACAATTGATTGGTAATTACAGTATCTGATGCATTACTGCCTTAGCCCAGAGCACAGCCTCAATCAATTCTAATTAGAATATATTTGCAAATGGTAATTTACAATACAAATGCACTAGTCATATTGTTCTAATTAGAATATCTTGATGCATGAATATGAGAGCATTGACTGCGAGATAGTGCCTCCAAGCGGTAAACACCTCAAATATAGCGAGAAGTTCCTTATTGTGGGTGTCATAGTTCAGTTCGGAGACGCCTAGGGTGCGGGAATGAAAAGCGATAGGGTGGACTTCACCGTCGGAGGCGACCGTAGAAAGTATCGCGGCGACAGCGTAGTCCGAGGCGTCCGTTTCGACTATCAGCGGAGCTCCAGGTATGAAGTGCGAGAGGATCGGAGCCGTGGAGAACGCGGTTTTTAGATAGTCAAACGCAGACTGGCAATCGTCGGACCAATGCCACTCGATGTTTTTATGCGTCAAGCGGTTCATCGGAGCGACGATCTCAGAATAGCCATGGACGAAGCGGCGGTAGAAATTGGCGAACCCGAGGAAGGACTGGACATCCTTGACCTTCTGCGGAGTCGGCCAATCCTGTATAGTTTTCACTTTAGCTGTGTCCATAGAAAGTCCGGACGGAGAAAAAACAAATCCGAGATACTCCACGGTTTCAGTGTGAAATTCACACTTAGCCAGGTTCAGGAAGAGACCATGCTCCCAGAGCCTTCAGAGTACCTCTCGGACGTGCTCAACGTGTTGTTTCGGATCCTCGGAGTAAATTAGGATGTCGTCGAGGTAGACGACCATGAAGGTGTCGAGAAGGTCGGAGAATATGTCGTTCATAAAGTGCTGGAATGTGGCGGGTGCGTTTGTGAGCCCGAAAGGCATCACACACCATTCAAAGGATCCGTATCGGGTGTGGAATGCGGTCTTCCATTCGTCACCCTCAGTGATACAGACCAGGTGATACGCGTGTCAGAGGTCAAGTTTTGTATAGATTCAGGCTTTTCCTGGAACGTCGAGAAGATCTTTAGTCAGCGGGAGCGGATAACGGTCTTTTTTGGTCAATTTATTGAGACCACGGAAATCAACGCATAATCGGAGCATTCCGTTCTTCTTCCGGACAAAGAGCACAGGTGCTCTGTGCGGAGAACGGCTTGGATGGATAAATCCGATGCGGAGGTGCTCGTCCAAAAACTCGCGGAGTTCGCTGAGTTCGGACTGCAACAGAGAGTAGACCGCACCTGGCGGAGGGGATTGGCCATCCAGCAGGTTGATCTTTAAATCATAAGGTCGATGCGGAGCAAGGGTATCTGCCTTCTTTTTACTGAAGACATCTGGGAAGTCCCTGTACTCCTCCGGAATGGAGAGGAGGTCCTGGGGGGTGGTGTTGGGGACGTTGAACAAAGCGGAGGCCGCGCGCGCGGACTCACTCAACAATGTCATGCCAAAGACTTGGGACCCACGAAGTCCACAAGCCGTGACGAATGCGGCAGCATTCACAAAAGAAACTTTGGGTGTCTCCTGGAGAGACGGAGTAGACAGAAAGGTCAGAGGCTGGGTCAAAGACGGAGACAGAGGCAGAGATGGAGACGGAGTCCGGGTCTGGTTCGGAGTCGCTGCAGACGACATTTGAACCGGAGCACACGGAGCAGAGACAGACAGAGGGACAGAGGTGGACAGAGGGACAGAGTGGAGAGTGTTGGCTGGTGCACCCTCCGGATCAGATTTCGGAGTTTTCTCCTCTTTCGTAGATGGTCTGGGCTTTATCTGGCCAGTAATCCAGTCAACCAGCGGGTTGTTTTGGAACAGCCAATTCATTCCCAAGATCACATCACTAGAGGGATCAAGATCGGTAACTACACACAAGACATCGGTCGGATCCATGGCGGAGAGCCAAATGGATAACCAGACCGCTTCGGTAACGGATACGGAGGTGGTCCCGTTAATAAAAACAACCTCCTGAGGGGTCACCGGAGTTTTCAGAAGACGGAAGCGAGAAGCAAATTTGGCGTCAATGAAACAAAGTTCAGCGCCAGAGTCTATCATAGCTTTGAACAGAGACGAAATAGAAGGAGAGGAGGCAAGAAGGGAAAGAGAACGATGAAAGGAAAGGGTATCGAGTATCGGTTCAGTACGATCAGAGTCGGAGCAGCCAGAGAGTCGTACTATGCTCTCTGGGCTGCTCAATCTTTTTTTGGCACGGAGTCATCTCCCTTGGAGGTGATTCGTGCAGCGCTGGCACTGGCCCATGAGGTCCGCTTATGACACTCGTTGGCTTTGTGGCCCGCTATTCCACAGAAGAGGCACAGATTATTATCGAAACGCTGTTGGCGTTCCTCTGGAGTCAGTTTTCCATCCTGACCCAGATGGGCCTTCTTTGTGTCACTGGAGCTACTGGAGTTAGCGGAGCCCTCAGTGACCTTTGGAACGGAGTTCCCAGAAGTCGAACCGGAGTTCACCGGACGCTTATCCGAGGGTTTCTCGGACTTGGTATTAGCACCGGAAGTGCTCGGGGACTTGGGAATATCCGAAGTCTCCTTTTTTATGGTGTTGTTAGGCATCGGAGCTTTAACGGAGTCCTGAGAGATCTCCTGCTGACGAGCCCAATAACGGCCATCAATCGCACTGGCTTGCTCGCGGAGTCTGCGGAGCGTGTCCGCATGGTTAACGTGGGCCAGTTCGTCTTTGATGCGGCTAGCAAGTCCTTTGTAGAACTGCTGCTGCAACGCGTACTCGTCCCAATGGACAATGGACACGAATCTGTTGAACGAAATGGTATATTTTGTCAACTTCTGGTCCTCGCACATCCGGAGGCGTTCGAGTTCGAACTCCGCCTCGCGGATCACGTCGTAAGGACCAAAGTTCTCTGTAAGTTGAGCAACGAACATCTTATAGTTCGAAAGAACCGGATGGTCTTCACCATCCAGGATCATTGGTTCGAACCATTCCAAGGCAAAGCCTCGGAGAAAGGAAAGGACATAGCGTACCTTATGAGAATCGGACTTGAACGCTCTTGGGCGATCAAGGAAGTTTAACTGGCATTGGACCAAGAAGCTTTTCAACTTCTTAGCATCCGAGCCATCAAATGTGTCAGGGTCGCGTGGTTTTACCGTATCCGGGCGCTTGTTGGCGTTGATAATTTGCTGAAGAAGGCGTGCCGGAGTTGGTTCGCACTCTGCTCGAGGTGTCGGAGGTTCATTTAGCTCGTTGTCATCGTCAGTGACCGCGGGATCTGACTCTTCGTCGTGGTCCGGAGGTCCGGACACGCTCAGAGTCGGAGTATTGTCAGCCGGTTCTGGAATGTCGACGTCGTCGGCAACAGGAGGTGGAGGTCGAGCACCGGAACGTGTAGTAGGCATTGTTAAGTTTGTATATATGAGGTTTGAAGTTCGAATATACTGTCACGGTCCTAACAAGGTTAGCGGCGAAGGGGTTAGTGGAGTGGAGCGGAGATATTCTATCGGAGTCCGGTCAGAGTCCGATATTGGAGAAACAGAGAAGTAAACAAGAGGAAGAGAGACTTATGGGACTGCGGCCTCAACATATGTGTTGTGCCACCGCATATATACGTGTCCCTATTTATCAAACAAGAACAATACCTAAGGGAGGATCAGAACACAAGTCAAAACTCCAAAGTTGATCGGAGTCCGTTGGAGTTGGTCGGAGTTGGTCGGATGACGTGGAGAACGTCGAGGACGATGAGGACGAAGGCTCAGAGATGTTTTTAGGATCAAGAGATGTTAATATTCGAACTGAGGAGCAGGGAGATACAGGTGGAAACTTATACTGCAAGGACAGAGTATAGGAGTAATGTGAAACAATGTACATATCAAATTACTAGGAGAGTTTCACCACATGTGCCTGTGTAATTTTCATGGAACAAAGAAACAACAACAAAAGCGACTCCCATGGGTCAAGGGTATCCTCTCAATAGTAAACAGAATGAGGGGATGGAGGGAGAAGGTTCTAGAACGAAGTCCGAATGGTCTGAAGGTCGGCGGAGTAAAGTCCGATGAAGGTGCGGAGCGGAGCGCATGGAGTTACGGTGGAGCGGATCAGAGTTGGTACGGAGCTCGGAGTCCGGGGCGGGGATAGTGCTTATGCAAGCGGATGGGGTCGTAACAGGCAGCCTGGAAGCATATGGGAAGGCAGACACCAAGGAACGTGCTAGTATTGTCAAGGAGATCAAGAGACAAATCTGAGACCTGGCTGAAGCTATGCAGGAACATCCCCCTGATGGCTTAAACCAGGTAAAGCAGAACTTCACACATCTGATTCACTTATGATTTGATGCTTTCCTTTTGCAGAAAATTTGCAACTGGCTGCATAACCATCGCAGGGTTGGGGCAGGAATGGATAATGGTTCTGATTCTGAGCCAGGTCAAAGGCCAGGCCTCAATATTTGGAAACGCAAAAGGTGGACCTTCCAGAGTGTTGTTGAGCAGCATGAGAAGGAAAAAATCAATGCCCGTGCAGAAGAGCTCTCAAAGGCTGAGAGAGGCACAATAGACTTCTTATCTGCATACCGTCGAGCCAGGACTCAAATTTGCCATTCATGACTGAGGCAAATTCAAATCATCATATTCAAAAAAATTATGTATAATAATACCACTCAAAAAATTAGATGAAAAAATTAAAATATTATAACCCTTTCTAACCAACCTTTCTTGCCTTGGATATCTGAAATAATCCTTTATAAATAAATTCAATATTTTTTACAATGTGAAACCATTTTCGATGCCTACAAGTTTAAAAAAAATTTGGCATCCTTTATTATAATTTTCTACACCGTAATAAGTTGGTCATGAACACTGTGTCAGGTTTGCTTGTATTATTTGATTGGCAGTATTTGCCACATGAGATTGAGTTGATGTCAATTACTTGAAGTAGTGAATGCTTCCTCAAGGTTATTTTACCCAGTACCCAGATATTGCGCGGCTTCGGCAGCGCAGTACCTCGTTTACACACGAAGTTTAGCAGTCAACCCCTTCGCACAGCAGCAAACGCCGCCAATCAAGATGACACCTGAGAAGCTCAAAGTCACCGAGCACTACCAGTACCATACGCCAGACACTCTGTCACCACGCACGGTTGTGCCATTGCCGTTCGAGCAGTTTCGGGCGTGGTTCGCGGAGGCCGTCGAGGGCAAGAAAGTGCAAGAGCCGGAGGCGGTGGTTCTAGCCACAGCGACGCGGCGCGGGGTGCCGTCCGCGCGGGTGGTGCTGTTCAAGGAGCTCGACCAGCGCGGGTTCGTCTTCTACACCAACTACGGCTCACGCAAGTCGCAGGAGATGGCGGAAAACGCGCATGCCGCCCTGGTGTTTTACTGGAGAGAGGTTCATCGCTCCGTGCGCGTGGTGGGCACGGTGGAGAAGGTCAGCCGGGAGCAGAGCGAGGAGTACTTTGCGAGCCGCCCGCTTGGGAGTAGGCTCGGCGCTTGGGCAAGCAGACAAAGCGCCGTGGTTGAGGAAGGCGAGTTACATACACGGTTAAAGGAGATGGAAAAGCGGTTCGGATCTCACGAGGCTGCGGATGTACCGTTACCCGATTTCTGGGGTGGTTGGAGAGTGGTGCCAAGGTGTGTGTTAATTTACCTGTATCCTGGGTATTGGCTGATGGCTCTGCTTTCTTCCATTGTAGTGAGATCGAGTTCTGGTGTGGCAAACCCTCACGGTTGCACGACCGGGTTCGTTACCTGCGAACAGATACCCCAGACGAGGCGTCGCCCAGCTGGAAGATAGAAAGACTAGCCCCTTAACAAGAAAATGCTGTAGGAATGCCTCAATCATCGTGTTGAAAACTGCAAGCGCTCATGCGGCGACACGATTCCCAACATGCCACCAACGAGATACCGAGATTGCCGAACCAATGACGAACATCGACATGATATCAACCATACGCTGCCCCCGATTCTACTAAGCGGCACCAAGGGACTTGCAATTGCAAAACTTTTATGCATTTCCGGAGCGTTCATTGCGACTGGCAAACTCCTCGAGCCCCTGGCTCCTCCAGACCTCCCTGGACTAGACCCGCGTCGTACCCAGCGGAGTCACTTGACCCACATTCAAGCATACCTTACACACGCACACTACTTACCTCCTCGCCCACCACAACACTTATAACCTAAATTCATCTACACGTACATGTACGGTACAACTGTGGTATAAAAATTGCTTCAACAATAAAAGGCCTGCGTCACGTGCATCAAATTTCTGGTTGACCCAGCCCATAAACTATGCTCGCGCGATTCCTCGCTCGATCGCCCTGTCGCTCCTCGTCGTCGCGCCCATTTGCGACGTTCCGCGAATTAAAGGCTCGGCGCACACAATACGACTCTCCACCGTCGAAGCTCAATGATCTCAACTTAAATCCCGGCCAAGGAACTGATTGGGTCGATCCTCGCCCAGCCTGGTTATATCGCGTCGCCAGTGTAGGGAAATGGGTGACTGTACCCTGTACGTAACAGAAGCTACATCTCACCTAGAAAATCTACAGCTTTGTCTAATCTATATTACGTAGCTATCATGATGTATATGATGTTCTTGCACGACTATGGTGACCACGAGCATGTCTACATGCCAGTATGTGGCCATTCATGCACATTCATGCACAATCTTTGGCACTCATATGGCGTCGTGCCCGTTGGGACAGCTCAGAAGGTGGCTCGTGCGGCAGAAAGCCAAGTTGTTCCAGCTGTCGCCAGCAGAGCTAGACATGATCACACGCGAGGTCAAACCCCCTGAACCGGCAGTGACTACCTAAAAAACCGTACCAGCAGAGGACTTCAGGGCCACAAAACGGAGAAATAGATCTTTGTCGCCCGGAGTGTTCAGCGTTTAGCACTAAATGCCCGCTGGCAAGTGTCGCACCGAAAGCACCTAGCCCCAGCTTGTGAAGATCTTCACGCTCTTTGCTTATGTTACCTGACCTAATCTCCCGGGTGTTTACCAGCTTTGTTACACCATGCACATGAATGACTTGCTCCTTTCAAGCTGCAGCACAACATGCAACCGCATGAAAGATGAAACCCCAAAACATGTTAATCCCAAATGCTTGTGTCATCTGAGCAGATGAGATTGGACCACTCCAGGTTGTCGTCGGCGTCGTTGACGGATCTCGCTATCGTTGGCCTGACGTCCGGTTTCACCCGTCTCGGCGCAGGTGGCGGCCAGCTCTTTTCTTGCAAACGTGAGAGAGCGGCGGCGGCTTCCAGTTGTCGAGTCCCCGGACCACGATTTGGGGTGCTCGACGCGGGACATCATCGCGAGGACGGGTTCCATCTGCGACTTTTGAATCAGACAAGGATGCGGCGGCCGTCGATTTGACCTTTTGCCACGGCCAGAAAACGGTTGGGGCCATTCCCCTACTGAGCGCGGGACACGGAGGAGGCAGTTGCGATAAGTGAAAGATGGGCGCCCGACAGAGCCATCATCTGATAATTCACTCCAGAATTTGATTATCACCTCCTACTGGACATTTGTGTCCAGTAAGCTTTCCATGAAGGGGTCGGCGGCGGAAGATATTGCGCTTCTTGCCAGTCCTTCGGTGTCGCTCGGCTGCCAGTCAATTGTCCAAACTCCAAAGTCCAATCCCCGGTGTGGCAAGAGTCAATCCCCGAGGTGGCAAGAGTCAATCCCCGCTGTGGCAAGAGTCAATCCCCGAGGTGGCAAGGGTCAATCCTCGGTCAATCCTCGGTGTGGCAAGAGTCAATCAACGTCAATCCCCAAGGTGGCAAGGGTCAATCCCCGGTGTTGCAGGGGTGGTGGTAGCGGGGGTTCCCTCTGATCACGGATAATCCTGAGCTCAGTCTAACGTTGAGCGGAAGGAGTGGATGCCTTCCTCTTGCTACCAAGTCCGATGGTGTCGGTTCAGTTGGTCCGATTTACGGCAGTCCGCTGCCATTGAATTTGTTGCGGTGATGTTTCAAAACAGCTTTTCTTTCGCTGTGCTACATACTCAGGCTAGTAAGAGTCTGTAGCGTCCGCAGCCCCTGCAATACAGTAGAGCACGCGTGCGCTCCTCGACACGCGCAAAGGTCTTCCAGCACTTGACACACCCGCACACGCTCGTGGTTATCTTCTGGATCCGCTAGTCGGTCTGTCGTGCTTGTTGACACAAGCGTCTTGCGCATGGCCATCCATATCCTCTAGCTGATTGTCTCAAACCGGCGTAATAGTAGTTCGCAAGTCGGGCACCTGACACTGTATGACGCCATGAGCATAGATAACACTTCCAGTGAATCTATCGTAGTACGGGCAGAGACCAACACTGATGAGCTGAAGGGGGAGAGAAAGAGAACGAGAACAAGGGTGTAAGAACAGGTGGGCGACATGTCAACAAATAAATTCTTACCTGACAGACTGATGGTGCGCCTCAACGGTCTGAATATGCATCGTAACAGGGCTAGGTAGCCCAGTTCGCTGACATACGGAGCAGTGGCGATATTGATTCCTTTGGCATGGACATTCATTCAGGGGCATGCAATCGCGGGTTGAGCAGCTTTGTGGACTGCGTGAACAGAATCTTGCCAATGTGGTGCAGTGAGCCTAGTCTTCTCCATCGCATTGTTGACAGCCATGGCGGGGAAATTTCCGCAGTGATGCGCCTCCCCATTTTGCATGTCGAGGGGATTGTCCGCTGCTGTAAAATAGAGGTGATGATGCTCGGGACACAGGGAAGGAGCAGGTGTACGGCATCGTGCAGCGCCAGCGCCGCCGTCGCGGCCAAAAACGCAGTGCCGTTGGCGATGCTGAGTGACTTCAAACACGAATGGACGCTCCGAATGTTTCGTGTTTCGTGCACAGACACGAGCTTCCGGAGCCTAGACTTCGCCAGAGCGTCAGACAAGCGGATCGCAGACTCCCGAGGAGCACAGCGGCTACATACGAGAGGCGAGAGGTCATAAACAACCCATATCAGATATGTGTTCGTCTTTGCACCCAAATGCATTGCTGCGACAGGTTCATGGGAGGAAAGAAACTGAGTCTGTACCTCCTGAAGCGGATATGCTGGTCCTGAAGGGCACAATGGGGATGAAGTTTGTTTGAAGAAACTCTCCGAGTTTCTCTACGAAAACCGGAGTGGCCGTGAATACGACAATTCACCCGAGTGAGGAACTAGTTTGAAACTGAGGAGCATGCAGCATATACCGATACTCGGATGATTCGCATTCGCCACTGGACACACGGTGGTGAGGTTTCGAGGAAACATACAACTCCTTTCTCTTGCAGTTTGTGGCATTCCGCTGCATCCAAATCGGCAATTTACTTACCGAGAGTAACCGCACCGAATTAGTATATATAAAGAGACAGCCCAACCACACAGAGGCCGCAACAAAGATAATAAAATGCCTAAACAAAATACTGTGTGTCGTTTTTCAACGGTCTTACCTAATACATCTGACATCCATTTTTGGAAAGGACAACACCATAAGGGCGGCAAGGGCGGAGGTGCCCTACATGTACCAAATTGAAAACGACAGTGAAGAAAACACTGCTAAAGAAGAAGAAGACGTATACGTGGAAGTGCGTCATTTTTCAACGGTCTTACCTAATACAAACTGATATCCATTTTTGGTAAACGCATTTCGTGCCAGTCGTTCGGGAACGATTTTTCGATTTCTCATACGGACATGATGCGAAAGATGGGCACATATGTCGAACCACCCCTGCAGGTACCCCCGATGGTGGACAACGACAACGACAACGACAACGAAAAGGCGGACAACGAAAATGCGGACAACGACAACGAAAAGGCGGACAAGAAAAAGCGGGACGGCAACTACTACTGCAGGAACCAATGAACTTATGAAGGTTCGGAGAAATGCACACCTTTTACTCATTTTCTTCCTCACTTTTACTATTCCCAGATGACTCCCTGTGGCTACTTGAAGCCAATAGATGCGAGCGTTTTCTTATGTCTTTTAGAAAGTGTACAAATATGTTGTTTGAATCGAAAGAAATGTATTCTGGTGTTACTTCTCAGTCTCTACTAGTTTTACGGTTTACCACCAAGGTCGGTCTGGCGTATGAGCGTACTTAGGCACACGCATTACGAGGATCGGTATTTGTCACCAACCAGCCCAATCCGACTTCTCCCCGCCTTATCACCCAGTTTCCCTCTCATTCCTTCCGTCGCAGGGCTCTAGGAAATCATCACTGTACATCCTCATCTTGCAACTCATCACTTTGGGGTCCTTCATCGAACACAAGCTTCAACCCTGCTCGTCTTTTTCACCCCCCTTCACGACCCCACCGTCGCCGCCCTCTTTGGGGCATTGTTGGTCAATGGCATCGTCACGATGCAGAAATGCGATGATGGAACGCCTGCGTCGCTCATCGTATGTTGTTCGTCCGATATCCCCTCGCGGGTCATGTTTTTTTTCGACGACGGGTTTGGATCTGACAGCTACTTGCTGTGTTGTCTTCGTCCCCACCACCTACGTATCCCTCGACACTGCTTCTTCTATCTCTTCCCTGTCTACACCACCTGAGGCCTTACACAATATCCCTCTCTTTGTATTGACCAGCATATGGCCTGGCGTGTAGGCACCCTTTCGCTTCAATTGGTTCAACGCATGCTCATGGACAGGCCAACCCCCCAAACCCATATTTTAACGCCGCTCTGTTGTACTTCCCCACCATGTTCTACATCGCCACATTCAGCCTCGACGAAATTCGATCATTCCTGTGGTTTCCCATGCCAGCCACATATTTTCTCCTCCGGGCTGCTTTTTGTTGCACCATTGGCAAGACGCGTTGCCAATCCTCTTTATCCTCCCCAACCCCTTATGTTCTTCATCCCCATTGGGGAATTGATCCGGCGCACACAATCGAAAGTAGACGCTTGAGATCATATCAGCGGTCTCACTATGCTCTATGGGCAGCTTGAACGTGTGCCACAGAAAGTGCGTGATCGTCCCCACATTCGCGTTACGGATAAACTCACACCCTGTTTCTTCCGTCTAGGGGAATTTCCGCTGGGATTTGCCCATGTACCCTTGCCAATTCTAGTAACTTTGACGAAACATAAAAACTGTGCGGGCTACCTGCCATTGCTCCTACCATTGTCAGTCCGATGCCTCATTTCACCCGACATCCCCAACTCACAAGCCATCCAGTGGAGCTGGCCTCTTCAGTGATAGGATACATGGCTACTTCTCCGTTCCCTTGTTGGACAGCCTGGATGGGCACGTCAGGGGGACTACATTGAGATGTAGCGCCTCATCACGTGTCCGAGTTCGAATCGACAGCACCATTCCCCATCCGTGGAATGAAAAGCCGATGGAGCTGATGTGTCAACGACTTGCCGCCACCTGGATGACATAAATCCGGGTTCATCAGAGCGAAGATGCAAAACAAAATGAATGCCGACCAGAGGGGGTCACACATGCATTGTCCGCGCTGTCCATCTTGACGTCGCATACGCTGGGGATTTTAGAAATGACAAATATCCACTCCCCGATCTTATGTCGTGCTGCGGGGGCGAGTGGAGGCGAAAAAACGGAAAGCCGATTCACCCATTTCCACTCGTCATTGGCAATCCCGCTATCGTTGGCCCAACCCGCCGCTGCTGCTGCCACTGGCAGTATGTCGCGGTTATAGCCGCAGAGCATTCAGCTAGTTCACCAACATGCGTTTTGCCTGGGTGCGGTGCACCACAGCCCTTGCAGCTAGTCCAGCCCGACGTCCGGCCCACTGGTCTCGGCGCAGACGGCGGCCAGTTCTTCCTTCAACTCTTGCTTGGACTTTTTGTTGTTGCAAACACACGCAGTGGCTTTGGCTGCGCGGACGATGGATTGGCTGCATGGGATATATGTGTAGCCCAGTCGTCGAGCCCTTGGACGGCGATTGAGCATGCTCGACGCGAGACGTCTCGAGGACGAGTTCGTTTAGGGGCTTTAGTCAGAAAAGGATGTGGCGGCAGCTCTCAGAACGCGAGTCGATAGATATTGGAAGCTTTCTATTGAGCAAACACTCTTATTGAGCAAACACGGTTGAACTAAGAAGGAATGTGAATGCGGTATAGGTGATAAGTATGGGTACCTCTCATATGACGCGAGTTGATAGAGAATGTATGCTCCCGAGCTACTGTAATATGAGTATAAGTCAGTTTCAGGTGTGTGCCAAAAAGAAAGTGAAGGAAGAACAGACTAGTTAATATAGACACAAGGTTAAGTGAAGAAAAAGACATAATATCAAGTAGAATTGGGGATTGAATGTTGATCTGTGTGGTATTGAAGTATTCAAGAGTGATGAAGTCCATCCTCTTATATATGTATTATAGTTATTGTAGCATTATTGCAATATATGTGTATATATTGTCTAACTAATGGACTACATATCAGTAGTAATGATTGCCACATGTGTAAGCACATTCATAGTACAGTAAGATATCACTGTAGCATGACTACATCAGCAAAAAAAGGATATGCAACATTGGCCAATGTAGACAACATAGTTGTGGTAGGGCTGTAGCTAGCTCAAATATATGTAGACTCCATAGATTACTATGCATGACCTAGTACTCGGTCACACTAAATATTTGGGTGTTGTTCTCTTGCCACTTCAAAGTTACGAATAAAATATCATTTCAGGGTGATGGGCATGCCTCTTGAGAAGGTATGTATGTAGTGTTAATAGTACTTTATAGGTCATATATTTTATAGGAGTGAAATTAATCACTGAGTGTCCATTTTTGGCCCTAACCAGGAAGTCGGTCATACTTGATATTCTACATGATACAACCACTTCTCAGCTTTATTTTGGAGTTAAATCATCTCTAGTACATCTGTAGTTATGTGTGAACACAAATTATGGGATGTTGTTTGATCAAAATGTGCAATCAATGCCTGGCAAGTTGCTCTACCCTTGTTTTGCACAAATTGGTCTTGACTGACAAAAATGGCAATGATGTGCAATGTTAATAGTAGTCACTATAGCTTGTATGGTATTCATATTTTAGGTATGTCTATTGTCAATCAAATCTGGCCATAAATGAGGGCAGCAAGGCCATGCCAGACATGTAATTCAAGGTTGACCGACTACAGGGTGTGACCGAGTACCTGACTAAGCACAGTATGCTGCTTGATCTATAGGACAACATAGCATATGGTAGTGACAGCCAAACTACCACAGTCCACTGTACCTTGGCTGTAGCTACTGTAGTCTGGCCTGTAGCTACAGTAGTCTTGGCTATAGCCCCCATAGCATCAGTACTTGTACAAGTGTCTTGTGGATTGATATCAGACTCAGTCTCATGCTCACACAACTTAACTTAAGGTCAATGATGATGATACTAACATAAGGGGAAAAGGGTACAATTAAGAAAAGGTTGTAGTATATATAGCAAGCACTTCGGGAGTTGCCAGCATTCCCACGCTTGGACCCCTTGCATCACGTGATGCGCCAGAGGCCAGGGTCACGTGACATATGATTACCTAATCTGTCTGCTGTGCTGGTCATGTGACTTACCCATGATCTTCCCGCAACTCTTTCCTGATCCTTTGCTGGCTTCTCTTGCCTGCTTATGTAAGCAATCCTGACATCACCCCCCTCTTAAGGTTGGGCGTCTCAACCTGCCAACTTTGCCTTGTCAGGGTGTTGCTGGAAGAAGTCTCAGAGCAACAGCGTAATGTTAGTGAGGTTGCAACAAGGTTCCCAAGTGTTCTCCTCCACTGGGTATCCCAACCACTTCACCAAATACTTCACTCCCTGTCCAACCTTCTTGACATCAAGAACTGCCTCCACATCATACTCCAAGTGGTCATCATCAATCATGGGGGGTGGGGGTGGAGGCAAGTTCTGGGAAGGGAAAGAGGGGGCAACATATGGAGTGAGTAGCAGCTCATTGAAAACCTGGTGAATGTGCCATGCTCGAGGGAGCTTGAGCTGGTATGCTGCTGGTCCAACTTTTTCTTCAATGGTGAAGGGTCCAGCCCACTTGTTGTCAAGCTTCTTGGAGGGTCAATCTATTTTCAGGTTCTGAGTGTCCAGCCAGACTAAGTCCCCCTTTGAGTATTCACGACTCGGGCACTTTCCCTTATTGTAGCTGGCCTTCATTGCATCTGCTGCCTTCCCCATTGCTTCCCTGGCTGCTCTTCAGGATTCTGTGAGCTTGGCCATCCATTTGTCTGCTGCAGGGTTCACCTCAGAAGGTGGCTGGATACTGCCATTTCAAGGGTGCTGGCCATACTCCAGATAGAAAGGCATGAATCCAGTGGCTGAGTGCTCATGGTTATTGAGTGCAGACTCCAATGTAGACAGCCACTCTGCCCAATCATCCTGCAGATGGTCAACATAGGCCCAGAGATACACTTCAACCTCCTGGTTGACCCGTTCCATCTGTTTATCTGTTTGTGGGTGGAAGGCTGTACTCGGGTTCGCCTTAACCCCAATCATCCCATAGAACTCCCTCATGAATCTGGACATGAATTGGGTTCCTCAGTCACTCACAACTTTCTGTGGGACTCCATGGTCGCAGAAGACCTGGTCTTGAAGGATCCAAGCAGCATATCAGACTGGGTCTCACAATCACACAGCTTAATGTAAGGTCAATGATGATGATACTAACATAAGGGAAAAAGGGTACAAGTAGGAAAAAGATGTAGTATATATAGCGGGAACTCCGGGAGTTGCCAGTGTTCCCACGCTTGGACCCCGTGAGTCACATGATGCACTCAGGCCTGGGTCATGTGACTTTTACATTACATAATCCACCACCCATCTGGGTCATGTGACTTTCCCGTGATCTTCCCACATCTCTTTTGCAACCCTCCCTCTTGCTTCTCTGATGCTTATGTAAGCAGTCCTGACATCACCCCCCTCTTAAGGCTGGGCATCTCAACCAGCCAATCTTGCTTTGTTGGGGTGTTGCTGGAAGAAGTCCCAGAGCAGCAGAGTCACATTGGTGAGGTTCTGGCAAGGTTCCCAAGTGTTCTCCTCCACAGGATACCCCAACCATTTCACCAAGTACTTCACCCCACATCCCACCTTTTTGACATCAAGGATGGCCTCAACATCATACTCCAAGTGGTCATCGTCAATCATGGGAGGGGGGGGCAGAGGTAGGCTCTGAGAAGGGAAAGAGGGAGCGACATATGGAGTGAGCAACACCTCATTGAACACCCGGTGTATCTGCCACACTTGGGGGAGCTTGAGCTGGTAGGCAGCTGGTCCAACCTTCTCTTCAACAGCAAAGGGCCCTGCTCGCTTGTTGTCATGTTTTTTGGAGGGTCAGTCCATTTTTAAGTTCTGTGTGTCCAACCAGACTAAGTCTCCCTTTGAGTATTCCCGACTTGGCTGCTTTCCCTTATCATAGCTGGCCTTCATTGCATCTGCCGCTTTCCCCATCGCTTCCCTGGCTGCTCTTCGAGACTCTGTGAGCTTGGCCATCCACTCATCAGCTGCAGGGTTCACTTCTGAGGGTGGCCAAATTCCACCGTTCCATGGGTGCCAGCCATACTCTAGGTAGAAGGGCATGAATCCAGTGGCTGAATGTTCTTGGTTATTGAGCGCAAACTCAGCAGTAGACAGCCATTCTGCCCAGTCATCCTGTAGGTGGTCCACATAGGCCTGGAGGTACACCTCAACCTCCTGGTTGACCCGTTCCATCTGTCCATCTGTCTGGGGGTGGAAGGCTGTACTTGGGTTTGCCTTAACCCCAATCATCCCATAAAACTCCTTCATGAACCTAGACACAAACTGGGTGCCCCAGTCACTCACAACTTTCTGCAGAACTCCATGGTCACGGAAGACCCAGTCTCAGAGGATATGAGTGGCACCAAGTCCAGTGAGGTCAAGACTGATAGCCTCGATGAGGGTCCACTTTGTGAACTTGTCCACAATGACCAGGATTGCATTGTGCCCACAGGAGAGGGGGGAAGGGCCCACAATGTCCCAAGAGATCACTGCCCAAGGCCCTTCGGGCACAGGGTGAGGGTGGAGTGGAGCGGCGCGCCTAGTGCGGTTGGGCTTCACCTTCTGGCACATCTGACACCCTCCTGCATACCGATTCGAATCCTTCACCATCCCCACCCACCAGTAGGACCTCAGCAGTGCTGCTCTCAGCTTCTGTGGCCCTGGGTGCCCCACAATGGGAAGGTCATGCTCAAAGGTGAGCACTGCCTCACATGCCTCTGGGGGTACCCAGGTGATTTTGGCCTTCTGCCAGAGTCCCATCCGATCTCTTGTCCACTCATCATCCAGCTCTCCTGGCTTCTGCACATGTACTGCGCTATTTTTCTGGAGTAGCATCTCCATCTCTGATGTGAATGACACACAAGTCTCCACTTCTGGGAAGACTTGTATCAGCACATCCTCCTCCACCATCTCTCCATAGTCTGGCCTCCATGAGAGCGCATCTGCCTTTGTGTTTGACTTTCCAGTGCAGTACTTTATTTCAAAGTCAAAGCACTGGAGCTCCCCAACCCACCGGACCTGCCTCAGTTTCAACTTCTGGGGCTTCCGGAAGTACTGGAGGTTAGCATGGTCTGTCCAGATTTCGATGGTCTCTTCCACCCCAATCAGGTAAGCCTGCCACTCATGTAGTGCCCGGATTACAGCCAGGAACTCCTTGTCATACATGTCATAATTCTTCTCAGCTGCAGTGAGGGCCTTGGAGATATAGTCTACAACTCTCCAAGTCCCATTGACCTGCTGCTGCAAGAGAACTCCTCCAGTCACCAAGTTGCTCATGTCTGTTTCTACCTTCCATCTCCTTTTGTCCTGAGGCAGAGCCAAGACCGGGGCTGATACGAGTGCCTGGCAGAGATCTCGGAAGGCTGCTTCCTCCTCCTCCTCCCATTTCCATGGAACATAGTTCAACATCCCATTGAACCACTGGACATCCTTCACATTTCTAGGACATGGTCAATCTCGGACTGCTGCACCCTTGGCTGGGTCATGCTCTAGCCGGTTGTGAGAGATCTTCATCCCCAGGAAGATGATCTCACTCTTCTCAAACTCACATTTACTGAGTTTGAGACATAACCCATTCTCTCCAAACTTCCTCAAGACCCGATCCATCCAATACCGGTGTGTTGCCAAATCCTCTGCAAACACAATCACATCATCCACATAAGCCCAGACATGTCCTCCTGCAATCTCCTCCCTCAACACATGATTCATGAAGCGCTGGAAGGTGGCAGGTGCATTCTGCAGTCCAAACCACATGACAGCTGGTTTGAAGAGTCCACGGGGTGTCAGGAAGGTGCAGTGGTGCTGGTGCTTGGGCCAGACCTGCATAGACAGGAAACCTCCCTTCGCATCAATCTTAGAGTAGATCGATGCTCCTTTAAGCACATCCACTGTGTCTCGGATGCAGGGAAGGGGGTACTTGTCCTTGACCAGGTGTGCATTCAGCATCAAGTAGTCGATAATCAGCTGCAGCTCATCCTTCTCATGTTTGAAGAAGAAGGGGCTGGCATACAGGGATTTCGAGGGCTGGATTCGTCCAGAAGCAAGCTGCTTGTCCACCCAATGGTTCATCTCCACCATCTCTGCCCTTGTCAGTGAGTATAGCTTGGAAGAGAGGTGTTCAGGGTCCTTTTTGAACTTGATCTTAATATCAAAGTCTGGTCAGGAGCGGGGAAGTTCATTCCACTTTGCTTCACTAAAAACCAAAGGGTAGTGGCTGGGCCAATCAGGGGTGGGGCCAGAGTTGGGAAAACAGGTGTCCATACTTGCAGATGCGAGGGTACTCGTTTTCAGGGGTGCAGGGGCTTGTGGGGATGGAGAGCACTGTGTGAGGCAATGGGTAAGGCTCAGCTCTGCCTTCTTCCAGTCAATGTCAGGGTTATGTTGCTTGAGCCAGTCATGCCCAAGGATGGCCTTGTGGGATTGGATCTTTCCCAGCAGGAAATGGACCCATTCACAATGGTTGCCCACCTTCACCAGCAGCTCAATTCCAAACCGGATTTTACCCTCTCTGTTCTGTGACCCATCCACATTGTACATTGTGATCAGGTTCAGCAAGGGAGATGGCTCCAGGCCCACTCCTTTTGCCCACTCCAAGTCCATGAAACAGTTGGTGCATCCTGAGTTGACAAGAGCCTTCGTTGTAGCCCACTTGCCAGTGCTGAGGGCCTCCAAGTGCACCTGGATGGCTAGCTCTCATGGCACACATTTCTCCACCTCTGGCTGTACCTTGGTTAGGTGCTCTGCCAGTCTCACTTCCTCTTTCACCTCAGCCCCAATTTGGGTATGTCTCCGCTGCAAGATAGTATACTTCAGTATACTTGCTGTGGGAACAGGGACAGAATGGGGGCTGGAACAACTCTTCTCTCCAGCCAGAGTCCTCCTTTCTCTCTCAAGTGGCTCCAGTTTTGTTTGGAGCAATGCAATCTCTCTCTGGTAATCCTCTGTTGTTCGGGGGGTACCTGGCACTGCATGGGTTTGGGCCCTTGGGACCTGCAGATGCATATTGGGCAGAGGGCAGAAATGGACAGCATGGCCAGTCTGGTGGCATTGGAAACAACGTCTCTCATCAGCAGGGGCACATCCACGGCCCATGGCCACATTCAGAGGGTGCGAGAGGGTTGTGGCAGGTCGCGGAGAGGTCGTGGTGGGTCGTGCAGAGGTCGCGAAAGGTTGCACGGGGGTTGCAATGGGTCACGGTGTCTGTTCTGCAAGTATCCCATCCAGTCGCCTTTGCTGGGCATCAAGTCTCTCTGCCAGCTCTCTCCATTCTCCATAAGTCTCTGGCATCAGGGAGACATCATAGATCCTCTCCACCAACCTCCTACTCAGGTTCAACTCCAGCCAATGGACCAGGATTCCTGAGTCCTTCTCTGCACTCAACTCTGCCTGTTGGAACAGCATCTCGAATCTCACAAAGAACTCTGGTGCTGTCGTGGCACCCTGTTTCAACCCTGCAATATTGGCAAGGGCAGTCGCACAGTTGTTTGGGTCATCGAACACTCGCTTCATCTCCTCCACAAACTCTGCCCAGGTTCCAGCCTCGCCACTACCCAGGATCTCTTCTGCCTTCATATTCGCCCATTCTGCAGCGAATCCATCTCCAACAATTTTGCTCAGAGCAAAGAGGACCTTCACCAGGTCCACAGCATAGGTAGTTGGGTTCGCCATAAACAGGAGGCGAAGGGATGTAGTATATATAGTGGGAACCCCGGGAGTTGCCGGTGTTCACACGCTCGGACCCCGTGAGTCACGTGATGCGCTCAGGCCTGGGTCATGTGACTTTCACATTACATAATCCACCACCCATCCGGGTCATGTGACTTTCCCACGATCTTCCCGCATCTCTTTCGCAACCCTCCCTCTCACTTCTCTGGTGCTTATGTAAGCGGTCCTGACACAGCACCAAGTCCTGTGAGGTCAAGGCCAATCTCCTTGATGAGAGTTTGCTTCGTGAACTTGTCGACAATGACAAGGATTGCATTGTGACCATGTGAGAGGGGGAAAGGCCCAACAATGTCCCAAGAGATAACTGCCCAGGGGCTCTCAGGGACAGGGTGCAGATGGAGTGGGGCAGCATGCCTGGTATGGTCAGGCTTTACTCATTGGCACATCTCACATCCACCTGCATACTGATTGGAATCCTTCACCATGCCCACCCACCAGTAGGACCTCAACAGTGCCACCCTCAGCTTCCATGGACCAGGGTGCCCAGCGATGGGGAGGTCATGCTCAAAGGTGAGCACTGCCTCACGTGCCTCTGGGGGCACCAATGTGATTTCCACCTTCTGCCAGAGTCCCATCCAATCTCTCGTCCACTCATTGTCAAGCTCCTCTGGCTTCTGCACATGTACTGTGCTGTTCGTCTGGAGTAGTGTCTCCATCTCCAATGTGAATGATGTCCAGATCTCAGCCTCCAGGAAGACCTGTACTGGTGCATCCTCCTCCACTGTCTCTCCATAGTCTGGCCTCTGTGAGAGCACATCAGCTTTCGTGTTTGACTTCCCAGTGTGGTACTGTACTTAATCTCAAAGTCAAAGCACTGGAGCTCTCCAACCCAATGGACCTGCCTCGGCTTCAGCTTCTGGGGCTTCCAGAAGCACTGAAGGTTCACATGGTCCATCCAGATCTCAATCATCTCTTCTGCTCTGATGAGGTATGCCCACCACTCACAAAGTGCTCGAATCACAGCCAAGAACTCTTTGTCGTACACATCATAGTTCTTCTCAGCCACAGTGAGGGCCTTGGAGATATAATCCACAACTCTCCAGGTCCCATTCATCTGCTGCTGTGAAAGCACTCCACCAGTTGCCAAGTTACTTGCATCTGTCTCTACCTTCCCTCTCCCTTCGTCCTGTGGCAGAGCCAACATGGAGCCAACATGGGGGCTGAGATGAGTGCTAGACAAAGGTCTTGGAAGGCTGCTTCCTCTTCCTCTTCCCATTTCCATGGAACTTTTCCAGTAAGCCAGAATAGTGGCTTAGCTCAGGCTGAGAGGTTTGGAATGTGGCGATGGAGGTAGTTCAACATCCCATTAAACTTCTGCACATCCTTCACATTCTTGGGCCATGGCCAGTTCCACACTGCTTCACCCTTTGCCAGGTTGTGTTCCAAACAGTTGTGAGAGATCTTCATCCCAAGGAAGATGATCTCATTTTTCTCAAACTCACATTTACTGAGTCTGAGGCACAACCCATTCTTTCCAAACTTCTCCAAGACCTGACTCATCCAGTACTGGTGAGTGGCCAAGTCCTCCACAAATACTATCACATCATCAACATAGGCCCAGACATGTCCTCCTGCAATCTCCTCCCTTAGCATGTGATTCATGAAGCACTGGAAGGTTGTGGGTGCATTGTGCAGCCCAAACCACATGACTGTGGTTCAAAGAGTCCACAGTGCATTAGGAAGGCACAGCAGTGCTGGTGCTCTGGCCAAACCTGCATTGAGGGGAAGCCTCCCTTTGCATTTATCTTGGAGTAGATAGATGCTCCCTTAAGCACATCCACCATGTCTTGGATGCATGGGAGAGGGTACTTGTCTTTAATCAGGTGTGCATTAAGCCTTGAGTAGTCGATAGTTGGTCACAGCTTGTCCTTCTAACATTTGAAGAAGAAGGGGCTTGCATATGGGGATTTCAAAGGTTGGATATGTCCAGATGCCAACTGCTCATCCACCCATCAGTTCATCTCCACCATCTCTTCTCACATTAGTGAGTATAGCTTAGTGGAGAGGTGCCCAGGATCAGTCTTGAACTCGATTTTAATATCAAAGTCAGGGTGGGAGCGGGGGAGCTCATCCCACTTTGCTTCGCTAAAGACCAAGGGGTAGAGGCTGGGCCAATTGGGAGTGGGGCCAGTGTTGGGAAAACAGGTGTCTGGAATACTGGCGGAGGCCAGGGTACTTGTTTTTGGGGGTGCAGGGGCTCGTGCTGGGGTCAGGTGGCAGTGAGGGGAAGAGGTGCAGGTGCTGGGGCAGTGAGTAAGCTTCACTTCAGCTTTCACCCAGTCAATCTCCAGGTTATGTTGCTTTAACCAGTCATGCCCAAGGATCACCATGTGGGACTGGGTCTTCCCCTGGTGGTCACCAACTATGACAAGCAAGTCCATCCCATACCAGATTTTACCATTCCTGTTCTGTGTTCCATCCATGTTATACATGGTGATTGTGTTCAGCAAGAGAGATGGTTCCAGTCCCACTTTTTTTGCCCACTCCAAGTCCATAAAGCAGTTGATGCAGCCTGAGTCGACAAGGGCTTTGGTAGTTACCCATTTGCCAGTGCTGAGAGCTTCCAGGTGCACCCGGATGGAGAGCTCTGGGGCATATGTGATAGGGTGTCCTTCAGCACCTCTGCAAGGCACTTCGTCAGCTCCACTTTCCTGCTAGTCCCCATTTCCCTTTTTGGTATTTCACTCTTAGCAGTTTCCGTTTCCACTTTGTCCTTCATCTCAGCCCCAATCCAGGTGTGTCTCCACTGCAAGATAGTGTATTTTGAGATACTAGCTGCAGATACAGGGATGGGAGGGGGGCTGGGATATCTACTCCTGAGGCTCCAGTTTGGACTTACTGGGCCTCATCTCCCAAATCCTGCTCCTCAACAGGAGCCTTCCTCTCTCTCTCAAGCAACTGCACCTGGTCTTGGATAGTGAATGGCACAGGTAACCCACGGGTAAATTTGACTGTACCCATACCCGCACCTGACAGTACCCTTACCCATGGGTACGGGTATGGGTTTGTACTTCTAACTATGCTATGCACAAATACAATGGTGTCCCACCCATCTGCCATCTCCTCCTCATCTCCTTCAACTTCAGCCAGTACTGTGACACCCTGTTAGGGCCTGTCCCGTCTTGTAAGTAATACCGAAGGTTGACTTGTTGGTGACCAGTTCTGGAAACCCACTAAGACCAATCAACTGTTGAGCACAGTCAATAATGCTCGGTCCCAGAAGGTCACAAGGATGTCTAAGAAGATATGAGAATGAAGAGAAACAAGTAGAGAGGAGGGAGACGTCACTGAGAAGGTCGCAAAGTTGGTAGATGAAGTATGGAGAAGGAAAAGGATGAGTTAAGAGAAATAGGTAGCGCTGAGAAGGTCGCGGAGTCGACTGACAAAGCATGAAAGAAGAAATAGATGAGGAGGGAGAAATAGACGATGTTGAGAGAGTCGCAGGTGGTCGTGATGATGTCGAGAGGCGTATCGGTGAAGGCAACGACTTTGCCAACTGACGAGAGAACCTGTGAGGTTTGAAAGAATCAGTATCAAGATGAATAGGAGGGAATACTTAAGCGCGCAAGTTTATATGAGCACGGAGGATGAGTTAGAATAAAGTAGAAGTGTCTTGATAATCTTGAGGTCACCAAGAGAGACAAGACCTATCAATCGTGATGGTTCCAAGCTCAAAGGGCGTTGTGGCCTCAAGCTTAAATCAAAGTGCATCAATATCAAGTCTGGAGTACCGTAAGTACATGCGAGACTTTATATATGTACATACAGAGAGTATAACAGAAAAGGAAAAGTACAGAGGTCACCAAGTGACAGAACTATAGTAGTACGGGGTATGGTCAGTCATAAAGTGACTATGAACATGTTCTACTAAGGTCGCGAGGGGTAAGGGAAACATAAGTAAGGTCGTGAACCTGACCGGTCATGGGTCATGACTTAGTTAAATAATCATATGGGTAACTATAGCTACGAAGAGATGCTTTGGTCATAATTATCATAGTTATAGATGACTGGGGAGAAGAAAGGAAGCATAATTTGAAGTAGTGCTCAACTGGCCATCGGCGGTGTGTTTCATCATTAAGGTCACGAGGTCCATGCGTGCGGTCACGTGGATGGTGGTAGTGACGCAGGTGACACTTGGGCGGGAAGTCACGTGGATAACGCTGGTAATGCGTGTAACGCTAGTGGCGTTGGTGGTGCTGCACGGCAAGTCACGTGCCGGCTGAGGAAGATTGCATAACTGCATGTTGCACCTCGATTTGGCAGGTTCAGGTGGTAGACACACATAGGGTAAGGTGGCGGGAGGTGACGCGAGTATAGTATGATAGTCGCGAGTGTCGTGTGAATGCGGGAGAGGTCGGGGAGGCTTCCAGAAGGGGATGGCGGGTTCCGGAAGTGTGTAGAGGAGCTCGCGAGGTTGTAGAGGGATGTCGGGAGGCTCGTAGGTGCTGGTAAAGTCAGTTTGGGCAAGGGAGAAATGAATGGGTCATGACACACCCATAACATCATTGTCCTTCACTAGACCTAACTTACTCCACATACCAATGCAAATCACTGCCCAAGTTGACTGAGCTGACAGCCAAATCTGGACATGCGACAATACGATCCATGCTTGACTGGCTACCCATGTACCCCTATGAAGGGTACGGGTTTTGGAAGGGTCCAGAATCCGTTACCCGTACCTGCACCTACCCATACCCATGAAGAAAACCCGTGCAGGTACCAATACCCATGCAATTCACTAGTCTTGGAGCAGTGCAATCTCATTCTCATAGTCTTTGGCTTTCCATGCCTGGCTTTCCACAGCATGGAGCTGTGGCCTCCAGATCTGCAGGTGTGTGTCTGGGAGCAGGCACTCTCTCACCATGTGGCTGGCTTGACCACATTGGAAACAGGTGTGTACTACTCCAGGGGCATGGGTGCAATCCACCATCATGGCATCACCAGCCACAGCAGGGCATGGCATGATGGGAGGGGCAGGGGTGCAAGCCAATGGCTGGACCAAGTAGGGGTGAGGGGCCAGGGCAAAGTGGGTTTGGAGGGGGAGGGGTCAGCAGGGTAGGGCATGCAGAGTTCTGCTGGGCAATAATGCCATCGAACCATCACTGCTGGGCATCCAGCCTCTCAGCAAGTGCCTTCCACTCTCTGTAGTCTTCTGGCATTGGAGAGACACCATAGATCCTCCCCACCAATCTCCTGCTGAGGTTCAGCTCCAGCCAGTGGACCAAGATGTCTGAATCCCTCACTTCATCCAACTCCACTCTCCAGAACAGTGTCTCAAATTTTGCAAAAAATGTGGGTGCAGTCATAAGGCCCTGTTTCAGCCTAGTGATATCAGCAAGTGCAGTTGTGTGGTCATTCAGGTTGTCAAAGGCCCTCCTCATCTCTTGCACTAATTCTTTCCAGGTTGCAGCTTCGCCATTCCCCAGGATCTCCTCAGCTTTCATATTCGCCCATTCTGTGGCAAATCCTTCTCCAGTTATTTTGCTTAGAGCAAAGAGGACCTTTGCCAGGTCCATGGCATAGATAGTCAGGTTCACCATGAACAGGAGGTGTAGTGACCAGAGGAATGTACAGAAGTTTCTTTTCTGCCCATCAAAGGGGGCAACAGACAGGTCCAGCCTCATGGCTTGGGCTACAGGTGGGGTGACATGGTCAGCCATCACAGGCCCTGGTGGTGGTAATGGGGTTTCGGGGACGTCAGTAACAGGGGAATTGGGGGGGAGTGGGGCTCAACCCAGTCTCAGTCTCAGGCACTGTAAATAAGGTTCTGGGCCTTGGGCACTCAGCATTTCTTCGATCTCTTAGCAGTCCTGTCCTCTCAGGCTGCTTTTCTATGTAATTATGTACCTATAGAACTCTTATTCTATGAAACAATTGCTAGCGTGGGGCCCAAATGGTGTCCCAGGTGGTTGCTCCACAACTCCTAATGAGTTGCCTGTGCACCCTTCTGACAATGGTCACAGAGCAAGGGCCCTGTCCACTGGACCAGGAAACTACTAGAAAGACTATGTAGAGGGCCTTTCCTTGCCCTGTACACTACACAATTCACTGGGAGGAGTACAGAGGCTGTGCTCCAGTTTGGGTCATGTGTATCTATACACAGTAAAAATTTTGCGCAGTTCTGTTGCACACCACAGGCAGGGTAAAGAGATAGAGGATGGGGGGGATAAGCTGTGACAGAGTGTGACAGTTTGAGATAGGGGTCCAGGCTAGCCAGATTAGGACATGGGGCTAGGGTGGATGGGT
This sequence comes from Clavaria fumosa, assembly GCA_951802425.1. Taxonomy (NCBI): domain Eukaryota; kingdom Fungi; phylum Basidiomycota; class Agaricomycetes; order Agaricales; family Clavariaceae; genus Clavaria; species Clavaria fumosa. The sequence goes on along the minus strand of OX637799.1, from coordinate 3,252,967 downwards.
GGGATGTTAGTATTGTATCAGACTCAGACTCACACTCACACAACTTAATGTAAGGTCAATGATGACAATACTAACATAAGGGGAAAAGGGTACAAGAAAGAAAAGGTCATAGTATACAGTATATAGTGAGCACTTCAGGAGTTGCCAGCATTCCCATGCTCAGACCCCTTGCATCATGTGATGTGCCAGAGGCCTGGGTCATGTGATGTATGATTACCTAATCTGTCTGCTGTGCCGGTCACATGACTTACCATGATCTTCCTGCAACTCTTTCGTGATCCTTTGCTGGCTTCTCTTGCCTGCTTATGTAAGCGATCCTGACAATTGACTTGTTGAGGACTTGTTGCCTTGTTGAGAACTTTTATGCTACTTTTGGTGGTCCCATCACCTTGATTACCTTGTACAAGAAATGGGACCTACTTGTTGCTGCTGCCACTGCCTGGTCAATGGTGCCACCGCTGCCTGGTGTCAGGACCCATCCATTTTTACCAATCCAATTCGACTCTATCACCGCCCACAGACCTCCCGACACCCCCTCACCACCTCGCGGACCATCCTACGCACTTCCGAAACCCGCCTCCTTCTTCCAGAGCCCTCCCGGACTTCCATTGCCTTCATACGACACTCGCAACCACAATACTATACTCGCGTCACCCCCCGCCACCTCACCCTACACGTGTCTACAACCCGAACCTGCCAAATCAATGCGTGACATGCAGTTATGCAATCTTCCTCAGCCGGCATGTGACTTGCCACACAGCACCACTGGTGCCACTAGCGTTACCCATGTTACCAGCGTTACCCACATGACTTCCCACCCAAGGTCACCTGCATCACTAGCATCACCTGCGTCACCACCACCACTCACATGACCACTCTTGGACCTCATGACCTTAACAATGAAACACACCGCCAGTGGCCAGTTGAGCACTACTTCAAATTATGCTTCCTTTCTTCTAATCCAGTCATCTATAACTATGATACTTATGACCAAAGCACCTCTTTGTAGTTATAGTTACCCATATGATTATTTAACTAAGTTGTGACCCATGACTGGTCAGGTTCGCGACCTTACTTATGTTTCCCTTACCCCTCGCGACCTTAGTAGAACATGTCCATAGTCACTTTATGACTGACCATACCCTGTACTACTATAGTTCTGTCACTTGGCAACCTCTGTACTTTTCCTTTTCCATTATACTCTCTGTACATATGTATATAAAGTCTTGCATGTACTTACAGTACTCTAGACTTGATATTGATGCACTTTGGTTTAAGCTTGAGGCCACAATGCCCTTTGAGCTTGGAACCATCGTGATTGATAGGTCTTGTCTCTCTTGGTGACCTCAAGATCGTCAAGACACTTCTACTCTATTCTAACTCGTCCTCCGCACTCGTATAAACTCGCACGCTTAAGTATTCTCTCCTATTCGTCTTGATACTGATTCCTTCAAACCCCACAGGTTCTCTCGTCAGTTGGCAAAGTCATTGCCTTCACCAATACACCTCTCGACATCATTGCGACTACCCGTGACTCTCTCAGCATTGTCTATTTCTCCCTCCTTGTCTATTTCTTCCTTCACACTTCGTTGGTCGACTTCGCGACCTTCTCAGCATTACCTATTTCTCTCAACTCATCCTTTTCCCTCTCTATACTTTGTCTACCAACTTTGTGACCTTCTTAGCAACATCTCCCTCCTCTCTACTTGTCTTTCTTCATTCTCACATCTTCTTCGACGTCCTTGTGACTTTCCGGGACCAAGCATTATCGACTGTGCTCAACAGTTGATTGGTCTTAGCGAGTTTTCAGAACTGGTCACCAACAAGTCAACCTTCAGCATTACTTACGAGACGGGACAGGCCCTAACACCTGGTCATTGCCACTGCCACTGCCACCTGGTCATTGCCACTGCCGCTGCCACCTGGTCATTGCCACTGCCACTGCCACCTGGTCATTGCAACTGCTGCCACCACCTGGTCGTTGCCACTGCTGCTGCCACCTGTTGCCACTGCTGCCGCTGCCACTGCCTGGTTGATGCCACTGCTGCCACTGCTGCTGCATCAGGAAAAACCTCCCAAGCTAATTAAACCTATTGGGAGAGTCCCCATCTTATTAGTGCTAATTATCACTTATTAGGTCTAATAGTCAATAATAGTTACTAATTCATTAATTATTAGAACTTATTAGACCTAATTATTACTAATAAGATGGGGACTCTCCCAATAAGTTAAATTAGTTAAATTAGTTTGGGAGGTTTTTCCTGATGTGACTGGTCAATGCCACCGCCTGGTCAATGCCGCTGCCACTGCCTGGTCAATGCTGCCGCCACTGCCTGGTCAATGCTGCCTGGCTGCCTGGTCATTGCCACTGCCGCCGCCACCTGGTCATTGCCACTGCCACTGTCACCTGGTCATTGCCACTGCTGCCACCACCTGGTCGTTGCCACTGCTGCTGCCACCTGTTGCCACTGCTGCCGCTGCCACTGCCTGGTTGATGCCACTGCTGCCACTGCTGCTGCATCAGGAAAAACCTCCCAAGCTAATTAAACCTATTGGGAGAGTCCCCATCTTATTAGTGCTAATTATCACTTATTAGGTCTAATAGTCAATAATAGTTACTAATTCATTAATTATTAGAACTTATTAGACCTAATTATTACTAATAAGATGGGGACTCTCCCAATAAGTTAAATTAGTTAAATTAGTTTGGGAGGTTTTTCCTGATGTGACTGGTCAATGTCACCGCCTGGTCAATGCCGCTGCCACTGCCTGGTCAATGCTGCCTGGCTGCCGCTGCCTGGTCATTGCCACTGCCGCTGCTACCTGGTCATTTCCACTGCCACCACCACCTGGTCATTGCCACTGCTGCCGCCACCTGGTTGTTGCCACTGCTGCCGCCACCTGGTTGTTGCCACTGCTGCCACTGCCTGGTCGATGCCACTGCCGCCGCTGCCACTGCCTGGTCAATGCCACCACCACCGCCTGGTCAATGCCACTGCCACCACCTGGTCAATGCCGCCGCCGCTGCCTGGTCAATGCTGCTGCCACTGCCTGGTCATTGCCACCACTGCTGCCACTGCCACCTGGTTGATGCTGCCGCCACTGCCTGGTTGATGCCGCCACTGCCACCTGGTCGTTGCCGCTTCCGCTACCTGGTTATTGCCACCACTGCTGCCGCCTGGTTGTTGCCACCGCCACTGCCACCTGGTTGATGCCGCTGCCACTGCCGCCACACCTGGTTGTTGCAGCTGCCTGGTTGGCTGCGGTCTAGTCGCCACCTGGTCGGCTGCCATCTAGCCGCTGCTCAGTCACCACCTGGTCTTTGTCTGGTAGCTGCACTGCTGCTGCTACCGTGTTGTCACCACCAATGTCTTGGTCATGGTTCTCATCATTGTTGTCATGGTTGCCATCATCGTTGTGGTCCTCGTTGTTGTTGTAGTGGTTGCCATCTGTGGGGGGCTGTGTTTGCCATCATTGTCACTGTCATTGCCACCTGGGGTTGTCACAGTGGTGCCATTGTCAGAGGGAGAGGAGAGAGAGAAGGGTGGGGAGGAGGGCAAGATCAATGAGGGTGGGAAAGGAGAGTGTAGCAAAATGCAAAGTTCGAAGTTGAAAATTTCAACATGACCCACATGATCAGTTGCATCCACCACGTGACACTTACATCAGCAATGGCCACCCCACAAGAATGCTTCTAACTTACAGGCAAAGGCACATTGAGGCTTGGAAAAAAAATCCCGAGATTAATTTGAACAGATCATCCATGACCAAGAATTTACAGTATTTCAGCCTCAATATTTAAATATTAGCAATGCTGGTGAAATATAGATTCATTGAGGCTGAAACTGAAATTCTGCCTTTGAATATCTGTTCAAAATAAAATCTGGGAATGTTTCTTCTCACAAGGGAAACATCAAACACCATGGAGAGGTCATAAAAGTGAGAATGAGGTAGACAAACATTCTGATTGATGGACATAAATGTAAGATATAGAAACAATATGTCTCACTAAAGCTAATCATGTTGTTATTTTCTTATTGGTCTTGACCACCCTATTATCTCTTGACTACTTTAGTCTACTTAGTCCCTTGACCACAAGATGAAATGTCTTTCAAAGTTGGTCAAGGTAAGTCAAGACAATCTGAGGTTTGCTGATGATGGCGTGTGAGTTGTTTGCTGCTGTTTTATCAGACTGGGTCTCACACAACTTAAGGGTAAGGTCATGATGACAATACTAAGATAAGGGGAAAAGAGTCCAAAAAGGAAAAGGCAAAGTACTTATAGTGAATGCTTCAGCACTTGCCAGTGTTCCCACACTCAGACCCTTGGATCACATGATGCACCCAGGCCCCAGGTCATGTGATCTTATGATTATGTAATTTGACCCCAGCCACAGGTCATGTGACCTTCCAACAACCCTCCCCAGTTTCTCCACAACTCCTCTTTGGGATGGCTTACATAAGCAATCCTAACATCACCCCCTCTTAAGGCTGGGCATCTTGACCTGCCAACTCTGCTTTGTCAGGGTGTTGCTGGAAAAAGTCCTTGAGTGCCTGTGTGACATTAGTGAATGGCACGGGTAACCCACAGGTAAATTTGACTGTACCCCTACCCACACCTGACAGTACCCTTACCCATGGGTATGGGTCCACTAAACTGCTGGGTATGGGTACGGGTTTGTACTTCTAACTACGCTATGCACAAATACAATGGTGTCCCACCCATCTGCCATCTCCTCCTCATCTCCTTCAACTTCAGCCAGTACTGTGACACCCATAACATCATTGTCCTTCACTAGACCTAACTTACTCCACATGCCAATGCAAATCAATGCCCAAGTTGACTGAGCTGACAGCCAAATCTGGACATGCAACAATAGGATCCACGCTGACTGGCTACCCGTGTACCCCTATGAAGGGTCCAGAATCCATTACCCATACCCGCACCTACCTGTACCCGTGAAGAAAACCCATGCGGGTACCAATACCCGTGCAATTCACTATGTGACATTAGTGAGGTTCCAGCAAGGCTCCCAAGTGTTCTCCTCAGCAGGGTACCCCAGCCACTTCACTAAGTATCTCACCCCATGCCCAACCTTCTTGACATCGAGGATTGCCTCAACATCATACTCCAAGTGGTCATCCTCAATCGTCACTGGAGGAGGTGGTGGAGGATTCTGAGAGGGGAAAGAGGGTGGATGTGTTAGGATCGCTTACCTAAGCCATCCAAGAAGAGGAGTTGTGGAGAAACTAGAGAAGGTTGTTGGAAGGTCACATGACCTGTGGCTGGGGTTGGATTATGTAATCACCAAAGTCACCTGACCTGCACCTTGGCATGTCACATGGTCCGAGGGTCTGAGCATGGGAACACCGGCAAGTGCTGAAGCTCTCACTATAAGTACTTTGTCATTTCCTTTTTTGTACTCTTTTCCCCTTATCTTAGTATTGTTGTCATGACCTTACCCTTAAGTTGTGTGAGACCCAGTCTGATATAATACTAAGATCCACCTGTCCACCCTAGCCCCGTGTCCTAACCTGGCTAGCCTGGACCCTTAATTTCAAACTGTGACATGTTGTCATAGCTCAGCCCCTATCATCCTCTATCTCTTTACCCTGCCTGCAGTGTGCAACAGAACTGCACGAAATGTTTACTGTGTATAGATACATGTGACCCAAACTGGAGCACAGCCACCATACTCCTCCCAGTGAATTGTGTAGTGTACAGGGCAAGGAAAGGCCCTCTACATAGTCTTTCTAGTAGTTTCCTGGTCCAGTGGACAGGGCCCTTGCTCTGTAACCATTGTCAGAAGGGCACACAGGCAACTCATTAGGAGTTGTGGAGCAACCACCTGGGACACCATTTGGGCCCCACACTAGCAATAGTTTCATAGAATACAAGTTCTATAGGTACATAAGTACTTAGAAGAGCAGCCTGAGAGGACAGGACTGCTAAGAGATCAAAGAAATCCTGAGTGCCCAAGGCCTGAAACTTTATTTTACAGTGCTATAGAATGCTGGACCTAGCTGTTGCCTCCTTTGATGGGCAGAAAAGGAACTTCTGTACATTCCTCTGATCCCTTCACCTCCTGTTTATGGCGAACCCAACTACCTATGCTGTGGACCTGGTGAAGGTCCTCTTTGCTCTGAGCAAAATTGTTGGAGATGGATTCACTGCAGAATGGGTGAATATGAAGGCGGAAGAGATCCTGGGTAGTGGCGAGGCCAGAACCTAGGCAGAGTTTGTGGAGGAGATGAAGTGAGCATTCGATGACCTGAACAACCGTGCAACTGCCCTTGCAGATATTGCTGGGTTGAAACAGGGTGCCATGATGGCACTGGAGTTCTTCACAAAATTTGAGATGCTGTTCTGATGGGCAGAGTTGAGTGCAGAGAAGGACTCAGGAGTCCTAGTCCATTGGCTGGAGTTGAACCTCAGTAGGAGGTTGGTGGAGAGAATCTATGGTGTCTCCCCAATGCTAGAGACTTATGGAGAATGGAGGATGCTGGCAGAAAGACTTGATGCCCAGCAAAGATGACTGGATGGGATATTGATGGAATGGATACCTATCAGACTGGGTCTCACACAACTTAAGCGTAAGGTCATGACGACAATACTAAGATAAGGGGAAAAGAGTACAAAAAAGGAAAAGCGAAAGTACTTATAGCGAACGCTTCGGCACTTGCCGACTTTCCCACGCTCGGACCCTCGGATCACGTGATGCGCCCAGGCCCCAGGTCATGTGATCTTACGTGATTACATAATCCGACCCAGCCACAGGTCATGTGACCTTCCAACAACCCTCCCCAGTTTCTCCACAACTGCACTTTGGGATGGCTTACATAAGCGATCCTAACATCACCCCCCTCTTAAGGCTGGGTGTCCCGACCAGCTAGCTTGGCCTTGTTGGGGTGAGCAAGGAAGAAGTCCCGGAGAAGCAGTGCCACATTGGTGAGGTTCTGTCGTGGCTCCCAAGTGTTCTCCTCTACAGGGTATCCCAACCACTTCACCAGGTATCTCACTCCACGCCCCACCTTCTTAACATCAAGGATCGCCTCCACATCATACTCCAGGTGGTCATCATCAATCGTAGGGGGCGGAGGGGGAGGCAGGTTCTGAGAAGGGAAGGAAGGGGGGTGGTATGGTGTCAACAGCAACTCATTGAAGACCCGATGGATGCGCCAGGCCCGAGGGAGCTTGAGGCGATACCCAGCAGGTCCCACCTTCTCCTCAACTGCAAAGGGGCCTGCTCTCTTGTTGTCAAGCTTTTTACAGGGCCGGTCCATCTTCAAGTTTCTAGTATCCAGCCAGACCAGATCTCCCTCAGAGTACTCCCGACTTGGGCGTTTCCCCTTATCGTAGCTCTTCTTCATCGCTGCCACCGCTTTCTCCATTGCCTCCTTGGCTGCTCTTCGGGACTCCGTGAGCTTAGCCATCCACTCATCCGCTGCCGGGTTCACCTCAGAAGGTGGCCGGAGCCCCCCATTCCATGGGTGTCGTCCATAATCGAGGAAGAAAGGTGTCTGTCCTGTCGCTGAGTGCTCACGATTATTAAGAGCAAACTCTGCAGTGGACAACCATTCAGCCCAGTCATCCTGGAGATGGTCCACGTAAGCCCGGAGATAGATCTCCATCTCCTGGTTCGCCCGTTCCGTCTGTCCATCAGTCTGCGGATGAAAGGCAGTACTTGGATTTGCCTTTACCCGGATCATGGAGTAGAACTCCTTCATGAAGCGGGACACGAACTGGGACCCCCGGTCACTCACAACCTTGTGAGGGACTCCATGGTCACGAAACACTCGATCCCGGAGGAGACGCGCCGCTCCAAGTCCTGTGAGGTCGAGCCCGATCGCTTCGAGCAGTGTCCGTTTTGTGAATTTGTCGACAATAACAAGGATGGCATTATGTCCACGGGAGAGGGGGAGGGGACCGACTATGTCCCATGAGATCACCGACCAGGGACCATCGGGCACCAGATGGGGGTGCAGTGGGGCAGCACGCTTGGTACGGTCAGGCTTCGTCCGCTGGCATGTCTCACACCCCTGGGCATACTGATCCGCATCTTTTACCATGTCTGGCCACCAATAACCCTTCACTAGTGTTGTTCTCAACTTCCGAGGCCCAGGGTGTCCAGCAGCAGGGAGGTCATGCTCAAACTCGAGAACGGCCTCACGAGCTCCTAGGGGGACCCAAGTGACTATCCCCTTTCGCCAGAGTCCAGCACGATCTCGTGTCCACTCATCATCAAGCTCCTCCGGCTTCTGTATGTGTACCGCGCTATTTTTCTGGAGTAGCGTCTCCATTTCCGATGTGAATGACACACGGACTTCCGTTTCCGGGAAAACCTGCACCGGTGCATCCTCCTCCACCATCTCTCCATAGTCCGGTCTCCAGGAGAGTGCATCTGCCTTTGTATTCGACTTGCCAGTGCGATACTTTATCTCAAAGTCAAAGCACTGGAGCTCTCCCACCCAACGAACCTGCCTTGGCTTCAACTTCTGGGGCTTCCGGAAGTACTGGAGGTTTGCATGGTCCGTCCAGATCTCGATCGTCTCCTCTGCTCCAATGAGGTATGCTCGCCACTCGCGAAGTGCCCGAATCACAGCCAAGAACTCCTTGTCGTACACATCGTAGTTCTTCTCAGCTGCAGTGAGGGCCTTGGAGATATAGTCAACAACTCTCCAGGTTCCATCCGTCTGCTGCTGCGAGAGCACTCCACCAGTTGCCAGGTTGCTTGCATCTGTCTCTACCTTCCATCTCCCTTTGTCCTGAGGCAGAGCCAAGACCGGGGCTGATACAAGTGCCTGGCGGAGATCTCGGAAGGCTGCTTCCTCCTCCTCCTCCCATTTCCATGGAACATTCCCAGTCAGCCGGAAGAGTGGCTTTGCCCGGGCAGAAAGATTCGGGATGTGCCGGCGGAGGTAGTTCAGCATCCCATTGAACCTCTGGACATCCTTCACATTCTTAGGACGTGGCCAATCTCGGACTGCCGCACCCTTGGCCGGATCATGCTCTAGTCTGTTGTGGGAGATCTTCATCCCCAGGAAGATGATCTCACTCTTCTCAAACTCGCATTTACTGAGTTTGAGACACAACCCATTCTCTCCAAACTTCCTCAAGACCCGATCCATCCAGTACCGGTGTGTAGCCAAGTCCTCTGCAAACACAATGACATCATCCACATAGGCCCTCACATGTCCTCCTGCAATCTCCTCCCTCAACACATGATTCATGAAGCATTGGAAGGTAGCAGGGGCATTCTGCAGTCCAAACCACATGACAGCTGGTTCGAAGAGTCCACGGGGTGTCAGGAAGGCGCAGCGGTGCTGGTGCTCGGGCCAGACCTGCATAGATGGGAAACCTCCCTTTGCATCAATCTTAGAGTAGATCGACGCTCCTTTAAGCACATCCACTGTGTCTCGGATGCGGGGGAGGGGGTACTTGTCCTTGATCAGGTGTGCATTCAGCCTCGAGTAGTCGATGATTGGCCGCAGTTTGTCCTTCTCATGTTTGAAGAAGAAGGGGCTGGCATACGGGGATTTTGAGGGCCGGATTCGTCCAGAAGCAAGCTGCTCATCCACCCAACAGTTCATCTCCACCATCTCCTGCCGTGTCAAAGAATACAGCTTGGAGGAGAGGTGCTCAGGGTCCTTTTTGAACTCGATCTTAATATCGAAGTCTGGTCGGGAGCGGGGAAGTTCATCCCACTTTGCTTCACTAAACACCAAAGGGTAGCGGCTGGGCCAATCGGGGGTAGGGCCAGAGTTGGGAAAACGGGTGTCCAGAATACTCGTGGATGCGAGGGTACTCGTTTTCAGGGGTGCAGAGGCTTGAGGGGATGGGGAACACTGTGGGGGGCAGCGGGTAAGGCTCAGCTCTGCCTTCTGCCAGTCGATATCCGGGTTATGCCGCTTGAGCCAGTCATGCCCAAGGATGACCTTGTGGGACTGGGTCTTTCCCAGCAGAAAGTGGATCCGCTCCTGGTGGTCACCAACTCTCACCAGCACCTCTATCCCATACCGGACCTTTCCATTCCTGTTCTGTGTCCCATCCACATTATACATGGTGATTGGGTTCAGCAGGAGAGATGGCTCCAGTCCCACTCCTTTCGCCCACTCCAAATCCATGAAGCAGTTGGTGCACCCTGAGTCGACAAGGGCCTTCATTGTGGTCCCTTTGCCAGTGCTGAAAGCCTCCAAGTGCACCTGGATGGCTAGCTCTCGTGGCACATGTTTCCGCACTTCTGGCCGCACTCTGGTTAGGTGCTCTGCCAGTCTCACTTCCTCCTTCACCTCAGCCCCAATTCGGGTATGTCTCTGCTGCAAGATAGTATATCGGGGTATACTTGCAGCAGGCACAGGGACGGAAAGGGGGCTGGCACACTTCTTCTCCCCAGTGGGAGTCCTCCTCTCTCTCTCACACAGCTCTATGCAGGCTCGGAGCCGTGCAATCTCTTTCTCATATCCCTCCGCCATTTGGGGGGCACATGGTGCTGCCTGGGTTTGGGCCCTTGGGACCTGCAGACGTTGTAGTGGGTATTACGGTTCTTGCTGCAACTGCTTGATTACAGTCAAGTCCTTCAGGGGTTCCTGTAAGGCGTTAGAGATTCACCAAACACCCTTGAGGATGTGGAGTATGAATTCAAAATGTGTGAGAAATAGAAATATACGGTGTCCGGGATATTCTGCTATGTGTCCGATAAAATCCGATAAGGATGGTGCGATAAGACGAAGGGCCGGCAACGACGGAGGCCAGCGGATCGAAGGTTGCGACGACGGGTGAGCTTAGGTGAGGTTTCTAACAGAGAGAAGGGGTTCAGAAAGCTGTCTTTCAGAGAGGTCCGGAGTGTACTTAAGTACAGTTCTGTAAGTACAGCAAATTGGAATGTACGGAAATGTCCGGAAAACACATGGAACAGCGCCATGTCGCGTGAAGGGTTACATGAAGGAGTTATATCACAAGGGAAATGAGTAGCTCGGAGGAATGAAATGTCCGATAACTAGCAAATGTCCGGACCGCTCATAAACTGAAGGAAAGTGGGGCTGGTACAGCAAAGGGGTACTAAGAACAATGGACAAGGTACTGCAAAGGGTTTGAAACGTTTAAACGATTGAATGGTTGAAAGGGATCATAATATGAAATTTACAGCATGGTATATGAAATAAAGGAATGGGAATGGAATAGTGTGTATGTCGAGCGCTGACCGTGCTGGAGAGGTGAAATAGAGAGGCGTGGGCGGTGTGTGAGAGTGGTGGGCTGTGATCGTCACGGGGGATTGAAGACCGAAGTGTCCGACATCGGACATGTATCGGATACTATCGGTCGTTATCGGACGGTGTCGGATCGTTATCGGTTCGTATCGCACGTAATTTCTTTGGATCGCAAAACATCCGGATAGTCGGTATCTGTCATGTTTCCGTGTTTAGATCGCATATGGTCCTTACATTCTCCCGGGGGCTGAAAATGCAACCGCCCTCGGTTGCAACCAAACAAGGCCAAATAACGGTTTGTTGATCGTGAAGTACGCGTCGTGTGGGTGCACATAGGTCCAAACACACCCTTGTGTTTTCTCCAGCGACAGCAACACGTCAACTCTCCGACAATGGAAAACTTCGATTCTTCAATCTTTCGAAACGCAGTCCAGGCGATGACCGAGGCGCAGGCCATGGCGCCGGGCGAGGAGTTGCCGGATCGGGGGCAGGATGGAGAGTGCGCGGAGTGGGTGGGGACGTATGCGGGTGACGCGGTGCGTGAACGAGAATCTTTCGTACTTTTTTGTATCGTACTGACAACGTTTTTAGGACGATTTTCTTGCCGGATATGTGGCAGCGATCGACGACGACGTGGAGGTGGACGAGGGACTCGTCCGGGTCGCGCGAAGGCTCAAGAAGTGGCGGAAGCTCCGCGGGGACGAGTGGTCCGCTGAGCGGACGAGAAGGCGGGAGGAGGTCGAGGCCGCGAAACAGCGCACGAGCGAGGAGAGGGCGGCTACTGAGCGGGCCGCAGCAGAGGCGGAGGCGGAGGAGAGGCGGGCGGAGGCGGCGAGGGCTGCCGAGAAGAGGGCGCGCCTTGCCCGGGCGCGCTTAATTGTCGTAAGTGACAGCGACGACGAGGGCGAGGCGGCGGCGGCGGCAACAACGACGACGACGGGAGCGGCGGAGTCCGGTGCAGCGGCGGTAACAACGACGACGATATCACCGGACGCCGGAGAGCTGCGTGTGGACGAGGTGGCGGCAGGGGAGGATCCGGACGGTCATCGGACCGTGTGGGGAACCGACGGGGTGACGCCCGTCGGTGTTATCGAGGCGGCGGCGGTGAGTGCGGTGGCCGGGGGAGGCGAGCAGTCGGTGGAGGAGCCGATGTTCGTGCACCGGGACGGTGCGCGGATGATGGCGACTCCGGTGTGGGTGGAGATCGCGAGGCGGAAGGCAGCGGAGCGAGGGCGAGGGAGGAGAGGTGGGGCGAAGAGCGACATAGAGTCCCGGGCTGCGCGGCAGCCTGGAGATAAGGTGAGTGGTTAATTAAGATATGTGAGGCTTTTTCGACGTCTGATATAATGATTAGGAGCACGTTCCGGGGTGCAAGGAGTGCACCCGGAAGTGGCGGGCGTGCTACGGAGTGGAGGGGATAGCGTGCCGGTGGTGCCGGACGTATAAGGTATCGTGCAGTCTGTCGGCTGTGCGAGGTAAGTGGTATTCTTTTTATTTTTCATGATGAGACAAGTGATAGGTGTGTTTCAGGAGCGAAAACAGAGAGAGCGGCGGTGTCCGGAACGGAAGGTATGTCGAGAAGGTATCGGGTCCGCATTTGCTAACGTATCGGAACAGGTCCGAAGGCGGCAGGAGCGAGCGGAAGTAAGAGGCCGAGGCGAGGTGCGACGCGGGTACCGGTTCGCGAGGAGACGACGCCGGAGGAGGAGGACGAGATTGAGGAGGATACCAGTGTGGAGCTGGTGGAGGAGCCGCCGGCAAAGAAGAAGAAGGCGGAGGCGGGACCAAGTCGGAAGGGTAAGGAGCGGGAGGTGGCGCGAGGGGTGTCCGGGAGGGAGGCGCTCGATAGGGCGCTGGAGATGATGGAGAGGGGGGCGGACCAGGTGAAGGCCGGAGCGGAGCTGCTCCGGATGCTCCTCCTTGGCGAGTCGTCCTCTAAGTAAATATTTTGTTTTTGTTTTTATATATGTTTTTCTTTTTCTATTTGGTATGGTATGTCGTGTGGGATAAGTGAGGAATGTGAGAATGTGAGAAAATGGTTGAAAGAACGTCGGGTATAAAGTTTGGACTTGTCCGAAATTTCGATTTTTTTTTTTTTTTTTTTTTTTTTTTTTTTGAAGGTGTGAATCAATGTGAAGTATAGAAAAATGAAGGATATGATGGAGAAAAAATACTTAATGGCGAGGCCGAGGGTTCCGGGTTGCTCCGGAGCGTTGCGGACGAGTTTCTGCAGTGTCGTCGTCGGTGGTTTCATTATCGGATTCATCGGATAGGTCAGCCGCTTGGTTTTGCTCATCTTCTCTGTCGATAGAGTTGGGTGACGCCTCGTGTATTTGATAGGGAGAGATGTCCTCGTTTATCTCCGTCATTTGGTCGATGATAGAAGTGACCGGAATCGATGTTTGCGACCTCGGATAGTAGGGAATGATGCGGAAAGCTGCGTAGTGGATTTTGGAAACGGCGCCGTCGAGTTCCGAGAGAATATAGGCGCCATATTGTGTTCGGCGAACGACGATCATCGGTCCGAAGAATCGCGGTTTTGTTTTTCGATTTAATTCCATTTCAACGGCCGAATTGCGGATCAATACCAACGATCCGGGTTGGAAGTCGTAGTCGATAATAGACTTCCGGTGTGCGTCGATGAACTGCTTGACGGATTGTTTGCGGGCAGCGAGCACTTTATCGGCGATTGTTGCTAGATCTTCTTCTCGTTTTTGCAGTTGGCGGGCACGAAGGGCTATCAGTTCCGGAGTGGTCATCGGGGCGTCGGCGGTCGGAATTAAATATGTTGCTTCGGATATGTCGAAGGGGAAAAGCGGTTCGACGCCATGTGCGATGTAAAATGGGGAGTGGCCGGTGGACCGTTGGATCGTGGTTCGTTCTGCCCAAATGACTGAGGGTAAAACGTCCGGCCATTTCGATTCGTCTCCATCTGCTGCTTTGATTAACGACTCACGGACCGATCGATGGGCACGTTCGATGACGCCGTTAGCGTGGGAGTTGTATCCGGATATACGGATGTGATGGATTCCGTACCGTTTCTTAAGGAAATCGAGGGCTTTGATAAATGGGGCTCCGTTATCCGTGATAATCTCTTCTACTGCTCCCCATCGGCATAGTATATCTTCGAATATGAAGGTTCCGAGAAGTCGGGCGGTCTCGTTTCGTAGCGGTCTTGCTTCCGGATATGCGGATAACGAGCATCGGGCGTGGACGAGAAGTCGGAAACCGCGGGCTCTTGGTAGGAACATAGTATCAATGTGCGCTCGACGGAAAAGACCGGCCGGTGTAGCGACCGTCGGTGGAATGAAGATCTTCCGGATTTGCCGAGTTTGGCATTGGTGACAAGTTTTGACAAACCATTTTACGTCTTGATCCAGCACCGGCCACCAGAACCGATTTAGAATACGTGTCCGGATAACGTAAACGCCTTTGTGGCCGAGTGAATCGTGTGCCTCTGTGATAATTGCGAGACGTTTGTGGTCCGGAGGTACTACTTGGTGGTATCCGTTAGGTCGGCGACGCCATAATTTGTCATCTAGGATGAAGAACTCGGATGCGGAGCGGACCAGTCGTCGGAACTGGTTTGCGTCAATGCCGGAGGGACGGATCGGGTTTCGAAGGAAAGATTCAATTTTGCGAATCTGTTCTTCTCTTTTGTTTGCTGCATCGGATCGGGGTATAAGGACGGCGGAAGATTCGTTCGGGGTCGGTGATTCCTCGGGTGGTACCGTCGAATTGAGTAGCGTCGATCCTGTGTAAACTTTGAAGCGAGTATGGGTGATGCCGGCGAGTCGTGTCTCGGATGTGTAGGAAGCGTCCGGTGCTCGATTCATGTGTTCCATGGCGAATACGTAGCTCCGATCGATCCATTCTTCGTGATCTTCAGACTCGGTATCTTCTTCACCATCTGCGGCACGTCGGCGTGATAGTCCGTCGGCTCCGGTGTGCTTATCTGCGGGAATATGAACAAGATCGAAATCGAAGAGTAGTATACCGGCAATCCATCGATTCATGGCAGCGTTGGGTTGAATGTCCGGATTGTTTAGCATACCCTTAATGAACTTCGCGTCCATTTCGACAGTAAATTTCGGAAGGCCTATAAGGTAAATCCGGTACGACCGAAGTGCGCGGAAGAGTCCGTATAATTCGATTTTTGCTTGTGAGTATCGGGCCTCGCGTTCGTTCCAGGTAATGGAGCCAAAGCGGGAGGGATATCGTATTCCATCTTCTCCAATTTGGAAGAGTGCGAAACCAACAGCGATATTTGATGAGTCGACGGCGAGGATTACGGGTTGTCCGGAGCGGTAGTCGATTGGTCGGATGGCGGATGAGTTCAGAATCGCGTGTTTGAGTCGGTCCATCGAGTTTTGTTCTTCTTTTTCGAATCTGAATGGCACGTCCTTGCGAGTTAGACTGACAAGAGGTCGGGCAAGTACGGCGTAGTTTTTAATGAATATCCGGAGTAGTCCGCAAACCCCTAAAAATGATCGGACATCGGTCAGGGTTTTGCAAGGAGGCCAGTCCCGGATACGCTGAACGTTGGAGGCATCCGGAACTCGTCCTTCGTATGTGCACGTATGTCCGGTAACGACTGCTTCGGGAACGCAAATTGTCGTTTTCTTGCCGTTAAAGGTTCCTCCGACTTTCTTGATTCGTTGGAGCACCCGGTTGACGTTATTTAAATGCTCCCAAACAAATCGTCGTATTTGCGGATTCTCAGGGATCGTCTCGTAGGTGCCGTCCGGAAGCTCGTATCGGGTTTCCGGGCCCTTGATCGCTACATCATCTACGAATGGGATGGTTACGTGCGGAATTTCATCTTGTAGAACATGCGTGACGTCTCCATGCATAATCTGCGTCGCGTTGGTGTATCCCATGGGGACGCAGGTGAGCCGTTTTGCTCCGAGAGGGGTTTGAAACGTGGTGAGGTCTCGGCTTCGTTCGTCCAGAGACCGCTGATCGAAGGAGACGAAAAGGTCGAGTGATCCGTAACATCCGCGTCCGGCGAATGATTCCGCAAAAACCTCCATTATCGGGGGGACCGCGGAATCGCCGATAGTGATTTTGTTAAGCGGCTGGAGGTTGTGCACGAGTCGGAGAGACTTTCCGTCTTTCTTTAACACGCAAAACCACTGGGACCGATAAGAAGAGTTGGATTCTTCATAAACGCCGGCTGCGATCTTTTCCCGGATTACTTTGAGAACTTCGTCGTAAATACCGGGGGGAATCGGTATATTTTTGAAGATCCAAGGGATATGTTCGACTGTCGGGATAATAATCGGATCGAAGTATTTTGCGTCGAATCGTCCTTTTTCGGTCTCTTTCCAAGCGAAGGCGTCTTCCTGGGCTTTAATAAGATGGTGAACGAGTTTTTCTTCCTCCGGCCATAAGAATCCGGTGGGGTTGGCGTTGTGCGTGTCTTTCCGGTTTTGAGTGTATCGAAGACCGGGGGTGAAATCGGGGGGATGGGTCGGAAGAGTTGGCATATCGGCTAGGGGGTCCGGGTGTCGGCGTCGGACAATCCGGAATTCTTTGGGTACTGTCGCTTTGATCGGATTGATGCGATTCGCGACTTTCTTATATTTCTTTCCCAAGTAAACTGGAAGAACGGCGTCCGTAGACAGGGAGTTTATTTCGGGGGTTTTGTTGTACAAGGGGGTTGCAACATTTGGACGCGACGGTTCACGTCCGATAGCGACTGGGGAATCAGCGGAATCGAGAGAAACGTCCGAGATACTGATACAGGGGAAGGGGTCGAGAGAGACTGGGTTTATAAGGGAAAACGATAAGGGAACGTGAACGGAAGTAGGAAAAATGGCTGGAGTCTCGTATCTGGGTATAGCTTCCGTGTCCGCATTGATCGGAGGTAAGTCCGTTGGTTTGCGGACATTCGAGGCTCCAGCTCTCAAAAATCCGGATGCGGTTTCTTGTTCTTCAAGGATTTGCGGATCGGGATTCGCTCCTTCGTTGGCACTATGATTCTTTCTCCGGTGTTTGGATCGTTGAGAATAAGGTCCTGGGCCCCGTGGGGATGGTCAATCGTTTGGGAACCGGTTAACATGAAAAACGGTCGTCCGACAAGAACCTCGCAGGGCAACGTGTCTGCTACTTGCATTTGAACATGGAATGTGCACGGACCGATCTGTAGGGGGAAATTCTTGATGAGTCCGAGGGTCGGAGCGATGGTGCCATGAGAGGATTCCATGTGAATAACGTTCTCGGAGTGTAGTGGGTTGCCGAGTTTCTCCCAAACGTCTCTTCGCATTGCCACGATTGAGCTGCCTTGGTCGAGCAGGCACTCCGCGGCGATCCGGTTGTCCAATATCCCTTCTACGATGCGGAGCGGAGCAGCGTCGACGGCGACAACAAGATCGGAGGTGTCCGGGACCGTAATGTTTGTATAGAGCGTATCCTGTACGACGGACGCGGTGACCGGAACGCGACGAGCGGTAACCACATCCTTCATCTTTTTGCGGATGTCTCCGGAAATGGCGAGTAGTTCGCGAGGTGTGACGCGGACTGGCATGTCGAGTGCGCGATCGAATACTTGTTGAACGGTTACCGGATTTTCGATCGGAGCTTGGTAATGGTACTGGACGTCGGGTCGTTCGATTTTCTCTGGCTTTGATGGACGAGTGACCTGAGGCGGCGTAATAACAACGGCGGGTGGGGGCGGTAACCTAGATGGCTGAGGATCGGTATTCCTGGGTGTGGGTGCTTTCCTTTTGCCCTTGTCTACTTTCTTCGCGACATCGTTTGCAAAGGTGCGGACCATGTTTTCCAACACGGTATTTTCGTCATCTTCCTCGTCCGAATCATCTTCCATGTCCGGGGGGTGAGCGGATTGTCCGATCGGCTGTGCTTCAAATACCGCGGTTGTCGCCGGTTGCGTGTTCTGGGATTGGTATGTAGCGTAGTACTTGTCGAAGCGCTCGGATAGGTTGTTCCCTGAGATAGTGCCTGGCAAATATCGTCCGGAGGGGAGACAAATCCTGCCTTCTGTGTTCCGTATACATTTGCCGGACTTAATGTATTCGAGGGCCTTCGGACAGGCACTAACAAAATGACCTATTTCCGAACAGAAATTACACGTCCGGCCTGCGGGAGAGTTCGTTGTCCGGGGAGCGGAGTGTCTTGCCGGTTCGAGAGATTGGGCTGTCAAAATCGATTCCAGGCGAGCCATTGTGGAAGCGAATGTTGCCCATGCTGCGAACATATCAAATTCTTCCTTCTTGACTACCGGTTTCGTTTCTCTCCCGGGGGCTGAAGATGCGAGACGGACGGGTCCGGAAAGTTGATCGGTTGTCGCAGAGTGGGGGGACGTCGAGGAGAGAAGAAATTCAGCTGCACCATGTACTTCATTCATGGGGTAAGGATCCTCCGGATGGTGGTTTGGTAGTATGATAGCGAGTCGGCTTTCGATCCGACGCCTTGTATGATCCCCAAATCCGAGGATGTAAAGTCGGTTCCTGTCATTTGTGGACATACGCTGTGATGTGATCAAGTGCGAGGTGATCCGGAGAAAGTCCCGATAGTATTCTCCGTGTTCTGCGCGCGTGTAAACTCCCTTTTGGGCCGAGTCCGATATGAAACGGTCCAGGTCGGCGACGGAAAATAAGCGACCTCCATCAGATCCTGGATAAAGTCGTCGGACGGCCGCTTTGAAGGTATCCCACGTCCATACCGGGTCCGGGTCAGGTGAAAGAGTCTCCCAGAGGAGACACGTATCGGTGTCGAGATAGTGCTTGGCGTACCGAATTAAATCGGGTTCTGGAACGTCCGGGTTGACGCCGGTGAGCACGATGTCGATGTCCTCGAAGTACCGGTTGAGGTGTGTCGGTACTCCGTCAAAGGCAGGGGCCCCGTGGGCGCCACGGAGCGGATATCTCGGTTGGTTGGCCATTTGTATTGGTGCGTGGGGCGGTGAGTGAACTTCGTCTGGTGAATTCTGAGGTGTTTCGGGCGGGAAATGAAGGATGTCTGGTTCAAGGGGAAGTGGTGTAAGCGGTGAGTGTGGTTGTTCGAAGGTCTGTGGTAGTGAGGGATCCGGAGTGGTGAAACTCGTGTGGGAGTAGACAATGGATGAGATACTGGGAATGTCCGATGGAAGAAGGTGGGAAGTTTCAATTACTTCTCCGGGGGGTTCGGAGGGCGGTGGTTCTGTGATCGGATTCGGGTTTCGACTTCTCAGGCGTTCGGAGCGTCGAGGCTGAGGAGCGGATGAGCCTCTGGGAATCCTTGAGGGTGGTAGTGAAGACGTCTTGTTGAACCCCTCGCGGTGGGCTCCAGAATTGTAGTGGGTATTACGGTTCTTGCTGCAACTGCTTGATTACAGTCAAGTCCTTCAGGGGTTCCTGTAAGGCGTTAGAGATTCACCAAACACCCTTGAGGATGTGGAGTATGAATTCAAAATGTGTGAGAAATAGAAATATACGGTGTCCGGGATATTCTGCTATGTGTCCGATAAAATCCGATAAGGATGGTGCGATAAGACGAAGGGCCGGCAACGACGGAGGCCAGCGGATCGAAGGTTGCGACGACGGGTGAGCTTAGGTGAGGTTTCTAACAGAGAGAAGGGGTTCAGAAAGCTGTCTTTCAGAGAGGTCCGGAGTGTACTTAAGTACAGTTCTGTAAGTACAGCAAATTGGAATGTACGGAAATGTCCGGAAAACACATGGAACAGCGCCATGTCGCGTGAAGGGTTACATGAAGGAGTTATATCACAAGGGAAATGAGTAGCTCGGAGGAATGAAATGTCCGATAACTAGCAAATGTCCGGACCGCTCATAAACTGAAGGAAAGTGGGGCTGGTACAGCAAAGGGGTACTAAGAACAATGGACAAGGTACTGCAAAGGGTTTGAAACGTTTAAACGATTGAATGGTTGAAAGGGATCATAATATGAAATTTACAGCATGGTATATGAAATAAAGGAATGGGAATGGAATAGTGTGTATGTCGAGCGCTGACCGTGCTGGAGAGGTGAAATAGAGAGGCGTGGGCGGTGTGTGAGAGCGGTGGGCTGTGATCGTCACGGGGGATTGAAGACCGAAGTGTCCGACATCGGACATGTATCGGATACTATCGGTCGTTATCGGACGGTGTCGGATCGTTATCGGTTCGTATCGCACGTAATTTCTTTGGATCGCAAAACATCCGGATAGTCGGTATCTGTCATGTTTCCATGTTTAGATCGCATATGGTCCTTACAACGTGTATCAGGCAGGGGGCAGAAACGGACAGCATGGCCAGTCTGGTGGCATCGGAAACAACATCTCTCATCAGCAGGGGCCCATCCTCGGGCCATGGCCACATCTGGAGTACACAGCAGAGGGGTCACAAGAGGTCGCGAAACGGTCACGGCAGGTCGCGGTAGGGTCATGATGGGTCGCACTGGGGTCACAGTGGGTCGCGGTGTCCGTTCCGTGAGTATCCCATCCAGTCGCCTTTGCTGGGCATCAAGCCTCTCAGCCAGCACCTTCCATTCTCCATATGTCTCTGGCATCGGGGAGACACCATAGATTCTCTCCACCAACCTCCTACTCAGGTTCAACTCCAGCCAATGGACTAGGATTCCTGAGTCCTTCTCTGCACTCAACTTCGCCCGTTGGAACAGCGTCTCGAATTTCGCGAAGAACTCTGGTGCTGTCATGGCACCCTGTTTCAGCCCTGCAATATTGGCAAGGGCAGTCGCACGGTCATTCGGGTCATCGAATGCGTGCTTCATCTCCTCCACAAACTCTGCCCAGGTTCCGGCCTCGCCACTACCCAGGATCTCTTCTGCCTTCATATTCGCCCACTCTGCAGCGAATCCTTCTCCAGTAATTTTGCTCAGAGCAAGAAGGACCTTCACCAGGTCCACAGCATAGACAGTCGGGTTCGCCATAAACAGGAGGCGAAGGGATCGGAGGAACATACGGAAGTTCCTTTTCTGCCCATCAAAGGGGGCAACAGATAGGTCAAGCCTCATAGGTTGGGCTACAGGCAGGGCAACATGGTCTGCCATCACAGGCCCTGGATGCTGTAAATAAAGTTCCAGGCCTTGGGCACTCAGGATTTCTTCGATCTCTTAACAGTCCTGTCCTCTTAGGCTGCTCTTCTGTGTACTTATGTACCTATAGAACTCTTATTCTATGAAACTTTTGTTAACGTGGGGCCCAAATGGTGTCCCAGGTGGTCGCTCCACAACTCCTAATGAGTTGCCCGTGCGCCCTTCTGACAATGGTCACAGAGCAAGGGCCCTGTCCACTGGACCAGGAAACTACAGAAAGACTATGTAGGGGCCTTTCCTTGCCCTGTACACTACACGATTCACTGGTACGTAGCTGTAAAACAAAGTTCTGGGCCTTGGGCACTCGGTATCACTTGGGGAGGGTCACAGTTGACTTCCTCCTGGTCTGGTCATGTGTATCTACACACAGTAAAAATTTCGCGCGGTTCTGTTACACACCGTGGGCAGGGTAAAGGAGAAGAGGATGATAGGGGCTGAGCTGTGACAACGTGTCACAGTTTGAAATTAAGGGTCCAGGCTAGCTGGGTTAGGACACGGGGCTAGGGCGGACAGGCGGATCTTAGTATTATATCAGACTGGGTCTCACACAACTTAAGCGTAAGGTCATGACGACAATACTAAGATAAGGGGAAAAGAGTACAAAAAAGGAAAAGCGAAAGTACTTATAGCGAACGCTTCGGCACTTGCCGACTTTCCCACGCTCGGACCCTCGGATCACGTGATGCGCCCAGGCCCCAGGTCATGTGATCTTACATGATTACATAATCCGACCCAGCCACAGGTCATGTGACCTTCCAACAACCCTCCCCAGTTTCTCCACAACTGCACTTTGGGATGGCTTACATAAGCGATCCTAACAATACCACAACCCACTGTGACCTCTGCACGACCTTTCGCGACCCCTGCATGACCTTTCACAACCTCTGCAAGACCCACGGCGACCCTACCGTGACCTGGCATGACCTTTCCATGACCTCTGGATGTGGCCATGGCCCGAGGATGGGCCCCTGCTGATGAGAGATGTTGTTTCCAATGCCACCAGACTGGCCATGCTGTCCAATTCTGCCCCCTGCCCAATATGCATCTGCAGGTCCCAAGGGCCCAAACCTGTGCAGTACCATGTGCCCCCAAAATGGCAGAGGAATATGAGAAAGAGATTGCATGGCTCCGAGCCTGCATAGAGCTGTATGAGAGAGAGAGGAGGACTCCCACTGGGGAGAAGAACTGTGCCAGCCCCCTTTCTGTCCCTGTGCCCACTGCAAGTATACCCCAATATACTATCTTGCAGTGGAGACATACCCAAATTGGGGCTGAGGTGAAGGAGGAAGTGAGACCAGCAGAGCACCTAACTGTGGTGCAGCCAGAAGTGGGGAAACGTGTGCCATGAGAGCTAGCCATCCAGGTGCACTTGGAGGCTCTCAGCACTGGCAAGTTGGCCATGATGAAGGCCCTTGTTGACTCAGGGTGCACCAACTGCTTCATGGACATGGAGTGGGCAAAAGGAGTGGGACTGGAGCCATCTCCCCTGCTGAACCCAATCACCATGTATAATGTGGATGGGACACAGAACAGAGATGGAACGGTCCGGTATGGGATAGAGTTGCTGGTGAGGGTTGGTGACCACCGAGAGCAGGTCCACTTTCTGCTGGGAAAGTCCCAGTCCCACAAGGTCATCCTTGGGCATGACTGGCTCAAGTGACATAACCTGGACATTGACTGGCAGAAGGCAGAGCTAAGCCTTACCCACTGCCCCCCACAGTGTTCCCCATCCCTGTGAGCCGCCACACCCCTGAAGATGAGTACCCTTGCATCCATGAATATTCTGGACACTCATTTTCCCAACTCTGGCCCCTACCCCTGATTGGCCCAGCCACTACCCTTTGGTTTTTAGTGAAGCAAAGTGGGATGAGCTTCCCCACTCCTGCCCAGACTTTGATATTAAAATCAAGTTTAAAATGGACCCTGGACACCTCTCCTCTAAGCTATACTCTCTAACATGAGAAGAGATGGTGGAGATGAATTGCTGGGTGGATGAGCAGCTGGCCTCTGGACGAATCCGACCTTTGAAGTCCCTGTATGCAAGCCCCTTCTTCTTCAAATGTGAGAAGGACAAGCTGCAGCCGATTATCGACTACTCTAGGCTGAACTTGCATCTAATCAAACACAAGTACCCCCTCCCCCTCATCTGAGACACCGTGGATGTGTTAAAGGGGGTGACCATCTATTCCAAGATTGATGTGAAGGGAGGTTTTCCATTGATGCAGGTCTGGCCAGAACATCAGCACCACTGTGCTTTCCTAATGCCTCATGGACTCTTCGAACCAGCAGTTATGTGGTTTGGGCTGCAGAATGCACCTGCGACCTTCCAGCACTTCATGAACCATGTGTTGAGGGAAGAGATTGCAGGAGGCCATGTCCAAGCCTATGTTGACAATGTTATAGTGTTTGCAGAGGATTTGGCTACACACCAGTATTGGATGGATTGGGTCTTGAGGAAGTTTGGGGAGAATGGGCTGTGTCTCAGACTCAGCAAGTGCAAGTTTGAGAAGAGTGAGATCTCCCACAACCATCTGGAGCATGACCCAGCTAAAGGCGCAGCAATCCGTAACTGGCCCAGACCAAGGAATGTGAAAGAGGTACAAAGATTCAACGGGATGCTGAACTACCTCTGTCAGCACATCCCGAACCTTTCTGCCTGGGCAAAGCCACTCTTCCAGTTGACAGGGAAGGTTCTGTGGAGATGGGAGGAGGGGGAGGAAGCAGCCTTCCAAGATCCTCACCTGGCACTAGTATCAGCCCCAGTCTTGGCTCTGCCTCAGGACAAAGGGAGATGGAAGATAGAGACAGATGCGAGTAACCTGGCAACTGGTGGAGTGCTCTCGCAGCAGCAGATGGATGGAACCTGGAGAGTTGTTGACTATATCTCCAAGGCCCTCACTGCAGCTGAGAAGAACTACAATGTGTATGACAAGGACTTCTTAGCTGTGATTTGGGCACTTTGCAAGTGGCAGGTGTACCTCATTGGAGTGGATGAGATGATTGAGATCTGGACAGACCATGCGAACCTCCAGTACTTCCGGAAGCCCCAGAAGTTGAAACCAAGGCAGGTCCATTGGGTTGGAGAGCTCCAGTGCTTCAACTTTGAGATAAAGTATCACACTGGCAAGTTGAATACGAAGGCAGATGCACTCTCCTGGAGACCAGACTATGGAGAGATGGTGGAGGAGGATGCACCAGTGCAGGTTTTCCCAGAAACGGAAGTCCACATGTCATTCATGTCAGAAATGGAGACACTACTCCAGAAGAATAGCACAGCACACTTGCAGAAACCCGAGGAGCTTGACAACAAGTGGACACGAGATCATGCTGGACTCTGGCGAAAGGGGATACTTACTTGGGTCCCCCTGGGAGCTCATGAGGCTGTCCTCAAATTCGAGCATGACCTCCCTGCTGCTGGACACCCTGGGCCCCGGAAGTTGAGAGCGGCACTAGTGAAGGGTTATTGGTGGCCAGACATGGTGAAAGATGC
Organism: Clavaria fumosa; assembly: GCA_951802425.1. Taxonomy (NCBI): domain Eukaryota; kingdom Fungi; phylum Basidiomycota; class Agaricomycetes; order Agaricales; family Clavariaceae; genus Clavaria; species Clavaria fumosa. Next base: position 3,228,217 of record OX637799.1, on the reverse strand, counting down.
AGATTGGTATGCTCAGGGGTGTGAGACTTGCCAGCAGACGAAGCCTGACTGTACCAAGCCACTCCACCCCCACCCTGTTCCCAGTGGTTCCTGGTCAGTGATCTCATGGGACATAGTTGGTCCCCTCCCCCTCTCCCAAGGACATAATGCCATCCTGGTCATTGTCGATAAGTTTACAAAATGGATGCTGCTTGAAGCAATTGGGCTTGACTTCACAGGACTTGGAGCAGTGCGCCTCCTCTGGGATCAAGTGTTTCATGACCATGGAGTCCCTCACAAGGTTGTGAGTGACTGAGGCTCCCAGTTTGTGTCCCGCTTCATGAAGGAGTTCTACTCCATGATTTGGGTAAAGGCAAATCCAAGTACAGCCTTTCATCTGCAGACCGATGGACAGACAGAACAGGCAAACCAGGAGATGGAGATCTATCTCTGGGCTTATGTGGACCATCTCCAGGATGACTGGGCCAAATGGTTGTCCACTGCAAAGTTTGCTCTTAACAATTGTGAGCACTCAGCAACGGGACAGACACCTTTCTTCCTCAAGTATGGCCAACACCCTTGGAATGGTGGAATCTGGCCTCCCACGGAAGTAAACCTGGCAGCAGATGAGTGGATGGCCAAGCTCATGGAATCCTGAAGAGCGGCCACAGAGGCTATGGAGACAGCGGTGGCAGTGATGAAAAAGAGCTACAATGCCGGGAAGTGCCTGAGTCATAAGTATGCTGATGGAGACTTGGTCTGGCTGGATACCCGGAACCTGAAGATGGACTGGCCCTCCAAGAAGCTCGACCATAAGTGAGCAGGCCCCTTTGCCATTATGGGGAAGGTTGGGCCAGGTGGGTATCGACTCAAGCTCCCCCCAGCCTGGCGCATCCACCCTGTCTTCAACAAGTTGTTGCTCACTCCCTATATTCCCCCTTTCTTCACCTCCCAGAATCCTCCACTGCCGCCCCCTGTCACAATCGAGGATGACTACCTGGAGTATGATGTTGAAGCTATCCTTGATGTCAAGAAGGTGGGACATGGGGTGAAGTACCTGGTGAAGTGGTTGGGATACCCTGTAGAGGAGAATACCTGGGAGCCTTGGCAGAACCTCACCAATGTGGCAATGCTGCTCCACAACTTCTTCCAGCAGTACCCTGAGAAAGTGAAGTTGGCAGGTCGAGATGCCCAGCCTTAAGAGGGGGGTGATGTTAGGATCGCTTACCTAAGCCATCCAAGAAGAGGAGTTGTGGAGAAACTAGAGAAGGTTGTTGGAAGGTCACATGACCTGTGGCTGGGGTCGGATTATGTAATCACCAAAGTCACCTGACCTGTGCCTTGGCGCGTCACATGATCCAAGGGTTTGAGCATGGGAACACTGGCAAGTGCCGAAGCTCTTGCTATAAGTATTTTGTCATTTCCTTTTTTGTACTCTTTTCCCCTTATCTTAGTATTGTTGTCATGACCTTACCCTTAAGTTGTGTGAGACCCAGTCTGATAGGATGGTAGGTGTCAACAACAGTTCATTGAAGACTTGATGGATGTGCCAGGCCTGAGGGAGCTTGAGGTGATACCCAGCAGGTCCCACCTTCTCCTCAACTGCAAAGGGGCCTGCTCACTTGTTGTTGAGCTTTTTAAAGGGCTGGTCCATCTTTAAGTTCCTAGTGTCCAGCCAGACCAGATCTCCCTCAGAGTACTCCTGACTTGGGTGCTTCCCCTTATCATAGCTCTTCTTCATTGCTGCCACTGCTTTCTCCATTGCCTCCTTGGCTGCTCTTTGGGACTCAGTGAGCTTAGCCATCCACTCATCTGCCACTGGGTTTACCTCTGAAGGTGGACAGAGTCCCCCATTCCAAGGGTGTCAGCTGTAATCAAGGAAGAAAGGCATCTGTCCCATCGCTGAGTGCTCATGATTGTTAAGAGCAAACTCCACAGTGGACAACCATTCAGCCCAGTCATCCTGGAGATGGTCCATGTAAGCCTGGAGATAGATCTCCATCTCCTGGTTTGCCTGTTCTGTCTGTCCATCAGTCTGCAGATGAAAGGCTGTACTTGGATTTGCCTTTACCCAAATCATGGAGTAGAACCCCTTCATGAAGTGGGACATGAACTGGGAGCCTCAGTCACTCACAACCTTGTGAGGGACTCCATGGTCATGAAACACTCGATCCCAGAGGAGGTGCACTGCTCCAAGTCCCATGAGGTCAAGCCCAATTGCTTCAAGCAGTGTCCATTTCATGAACTTGTCGACAATGACAAGGATGGCATTATATCCTCGGGAGAGGGCAAGGGGACCAACTATGTCCCATGAGATCACCAACCAGGGACCATCAGGAACAGGGTGTGGGTGGAGTGGGGCCACATGCTTGGTATGGTCAGGCTTGGTCTGCTGGCATGTCTCACACCCCTGAGCATACCGATCTGCATCCTTCGCCATATCTGGCCACCAATAAGCCTTCACTAGTGCCACTCTCAACTTCCAGGGCCCAGGGTGTCCAGCAGCAGGGAGGTCATGCTCAAATTTGAGGACAGCCTCATGAGCTCCTAGGGGGACCCAAGTGACTATCCCTTTTTGCCAGAGTCCAGCACGATCTCACATCCACTCATCATCAAGCTCCTCTGGCTTCTGTATGTGTACCATGCTATTTTCTGGAGTAGCATCTCCATTTCCAATGTGAATTACACACAGACTTCTGTTTCCAGGAAAACCTGCACCAGTGCATCCTCCTCCACCATCTCTCCATAGTCCAGTCTCCAGGAGAGTGTCTGCCTTTGTATTCAACTTGCCAGTGCAATACTTTATCTCAAAGTCGAAACACTGGAGCTCCCCAACCCAACAGACCTGCCTCAGCTTCAACTTCTGAGGCTTCCAGAAGTACTGAAGGTTTGCATGGTCCATCCAGATCTCAATCATCTCATCAGCTCCAATGAGGTATGCCTGCCACTTGCAAAGTGCCCAAATCACAGCCAAGAACTCTTTGTCATACACATTGTAGTTCTTCTCAGCTGCAGTGAGGGCCTTGGAGATGTAGTCCACAACTCTCCAGGTCCCATCCATCTGCTGCTGTGAAAGGACTCCACCAGTCACCAAGTTACTCACATCTGTCTCTACCTTCCATCTCCCTTTGTCTTGTGGCAAAGCCAAGACCAGGGCTGATATGAGTGCCAGGTGGAGATCTTGGAAGGCCACTTCCTCCTCCTCCTCCCATTTCCATGGAACCTTCCCAGTCAGCCAGAAGAGTGGCTTTGCCTGAGCAGAAAGATTGGGGATGTGCCAGCAGAGGTAGTTTAACATCCCATTGAACTTCTGGACATCTTCACATTCCTAGGATGTGGCCAATCTCAGACTGCCACACCCTTGGCCAGATCATGCTCTAGTCAGTTGTGAGAGATCTTCATCCCCAGGAAGATGATCTCACTCTTCTCAAACTTGCATTTACTGAGTTTGAGACACAACCCATTCTCTCCAAACTTCCTCAAGACCTGATCCATCCAATACTGGTGTGTTTCCAAATCCTCTGCAAACACAATGACATCATCCACATATGCTCAGACATGCCCTCCCACAATCTCCTCCCTCAGCACATGGTTCATGAAACGTTGGAAGGTGGCCAGTGCATTCTGCAGTCCAAACCACATGACAGCTGGTTCAAAGAGTCCACGAGGTGTCAAGAAGGTGCAGCAGTGCTGGTGCTCTGGCCAGACCTGCATGGATGGGAAACCTCCCTTCACATCAATCTTAGAGTAGATCAATGCTCCCTTAAGCACATCCACTGTCTCAGATGCGGGGGAGGGGGTACTTGTCCTTGATCAGGTGTGCATTCAGCCTCAAGTAGTCGATAATCAGCCACAGCTTGTCCTTCTCATGTTTGAAGAAGAAGGGGCTGGCATTTGGGGATTTTGAGGGCTGGATTCATCCAGAAGCAAGCTGCTCATCCACCCAACAGTTCATCTCCACCATCTCCTCCCATGTCAGTGAGTATAGCTTGGAAGAGAGGTGCTCAGGGTCCTTTTTGAACTCAATCTTAATATTGAAGTCTGGTCAGGAGCAGGGAAGTTCATCCCACTCCGCTTCACTAAAAACTGAAGGGTAGCGGCTGGGCCAATCAGGGGTAGGGCCAGAGTTGGGAAAATGGGTGTCCAAAATACTCGCAGATGTGAGGGTACTCATTTTTGGGGGTGCAGGGGCTCGAGGGGAGGAGAACACTGTGGGGGGCCTTCTTCCAGTCAATGTCAGGGTTGTGTTGCTTGAGCCAGTCATGCCCAAGGATGACCTTGTGGGTTTGGATCTTCCCTAGCAGGAAGTGGATCCATTCACGATGGTCACCCATCATCACCAGCAGCTCAATTCCATACTGGATTTTACCCTCTCTATTCTGTGACCCATCCACATTGTACATCGTGATTGGGTTCAGCAGGGAAGATGGCTCCAGTCCCACTCTTCTTGCCCATTCCAAGTCCATGAAGCAGTTGGTGCATCCTGAGTCAACAAGGGCCTTTGTCATAGCCCCCTTGCCAGTGCTGAGAGCCTCCAAGTGCACCTGGATGGCTAGCTCTTGTGGCACATGTTTCCCCACTTCTGGCTGCACCATGGGTGGGTGCTCTGCTGGCCTCACTTCCTCCTTCACCTCAGCCCCAATTTGGGTATGTCTCTGCTGCAAGATAGTATATCAGGGTATACTTGCAGCAGGCACAGGGATGGAATGGGGGCTGGCACAGTTCTTCTCCCCAGCAGGAGCCCTCTCTTGTACAGCTCCAGGCAGGCTTGGAACCATGCAATCTCTTTCTTGTATTCCTCTGCCATTTGGGGGGCACCTGATACTGCACAGGTTTGGGCCCTTGGGACCTGCAGACACATATCGGGCAGGGGGCAGAATTAGACAGCATGCCCAGTCTGGTGGCATCGGAAACAATGTCTCTCAGCAGCAGGGGCCCATCCTCAGCTCATGGCCACATCCAGAGGGCATGAGAGGGTCATGGCAGGTCATGCAAAGGTCATGAAAGGTTGTGGTAGGGTCGCAGCAGGTTGTGCAAAGGTTGCGAAAGGTTGTGAAAGGTCGTGGTAGGGTCATGGTGGGTTGCATATTTCATTCCACAACTATCCCATCAAGTCATCTTTGCTGGGCATCAAGTCTTTCTACCAGCACTTTCCATCCCCCATATGTCTCTGGCATCAGGGAGACACCATATACAGTATCTTCTCCACCAACCTCCTACTCAGGTTCAGCTCCAGCCAATGGACTAGGATGTCTGAGTCCTTCTCTACACTCATCTCTGCCCATCAGAACAGTGTCTCGAATTTTGCAAAGTACTCTGGTGCTGTCATGGCACCCTGTTTCAGACTAGCAATGTCTGCAAGGGCAGTTGCTCAGTTGTTTGGGTCATCAAAATGCTCACTTCAGTTCCTCCACAAACACCACCCAGGTTCCAGCCTTGCCACTACCCAGGATCTCTTCCACTTTCATATTCACCCATTCTGCAGCAAATCCTTCTCCAGTAATTTTGCTCAGAGCAAAGAGGACCTTTACCAGGTCTGTAGCATAGGTGGTCGGGTTTGCCACAAACTGGAGGTGAAGTGATCAGAGGAATGTACAGAAGTTCCTTTTCTGCCCATTGAAGGAGGCAACAGCTAGGTCCAGCATCATTCTATGGCACTGTAAAATAAGGTTCTGGGCCTTGGGCACTCAGTATCTGTCAGAGAGGGTCACAGTAATTGTCCTCCAGGTCTGGTCATGTGTATCTACACACAATAAAATTTTGTGTGGTTCTGTTACACACCACAGGCAAGGGAAAGGAGAAGAGGATGATAGGGGCTGAGCTGTGACAATGTGTCACAGTTTGAAATTAAGGGTCCAGGCTAGCCAGGTTAGGACATGAGGCTAGGGTGGACAGGCAGATCTTAGTATTATATCTGACTGGGTCTCACACAACTTAAGGGTAAGGTCATGACAACAATACTAAGATAAGGGGAAAAGAGTACAAAAAAGGAAAAGCAAAGGTACTTATCACAAACACTTTGGCACTTGCCAGTGTTCCCACACTTGGACCCTTGGATCATGTAATGCACCCAGGCCACAGGTCATGTGATCTCATGATTATGTAATTCTACTCCAGCCACAGGTCATGTGACCTTCTAACAACCCTCCCCAGTTTCTTCACAACTCCTCTTTGGGATGGCTTATGTAAGCAATCTTAACATCATCAAGCTCCTCCAGCTTCTGTACATGTACCACACTATTTTTCTGGAGTAGCATCTCCATTTCTGATGTGAATGACACACAGACCTCAGTTTCTGGGAAAACCTGCACCAGTGCATCCTCCTCCACCATGTCTCCATTCTGCAAGAGCACATCAGCCTTTGTGTTCAACTTCCCAGTGCAGAAACTGGGAGGGCTGTTGGAAGGGCACATGACCTGTGGCTGAGTATTTGGATTACATAATCCTCAGGTCACCTGACCTGCACCTTGGTGCATCACATGATCCCAAGAGGCCTGGCAAGTGCTGAAGCATTCACTATATACTGTATACAGTTGCTTTTCCTTTCTTGTACTCTTTTCCCCTTATGTTAGTATCATCATCATTGACCTTGCATTTGGTAGTGTGAGACTGAGTCTGATACCTTTGCTGGCACTGGCTCAAAGGATTTCTGAGGGAGAAATATTCCAAACAAACAAAAATTCTTGCATTCATTACTGAGGCAAATTCAAATCATCATATTCAAAAAAAATATGTATAATAATACCACTCAAAAAATTAGATGAAAAAATTAAAATATTATAACCCTACAAATTTTGTATTTTCTAACCAACCTTTCTTGCCTTGGATACTGAAATAATCCTTTATAAATAAATTCAATATTTTTTACAATGTGAAACCATTTTCGATGCCTACAAGTTTAAAAATTTTTGGCATCCTTTATTATAATTTTCTACACTGTAATAAGTTGGTCATGAACACTGTGTCAGGTTTGCTTGTATTATTTGATTGGCAGTATTTGCCACATGAGATTGAGTTGATGTCAATTACTTGAAGTAGTGAATGCTTGGCTCCTCAAGGTTATTTTACCCAGTACCCAGATATTGCGCGGCTTCGGCAGCGCAGTACCTCGTTTACACACGAAGTTTAGCAGTCAACCCCTTCGCACAGCAGCAAACGCCGCCAATCAAGATGACACCTGAGAAGCTCAAAGTCACCGAGCACTACCAGTACCATACGCCAGACACTCTGTCACCACGCACGGTTGTGCCATTGCCGTTCGAGCAGTTTCGGGCGTGGTTCGCGGAGGCCGTCGAGGGCAAGAAAGTGCAAGAGCCGGAGGCGATGGTTCTAGCCACAGCGACGCAGCGCGGGGTGCCGTCCGCGCGGGTGGTGCTGTTCAAGGAGCTCGACCAGCGCGGGTTCGTCTTCTACACCAACTACGGCTCACGCAAGTCGCAGGAGATGGCGGAAAACGCGCATGCCGCCCTGGTGTTTTACTGGAGAGAGGTTCATCGCTCCGTGCGCGTGGTGGGCACGGTGGAGAAGGTCAGCCGGGAGCAGAGCGAGGAGTACTTTGCGAGCCGCCCGCTTGGGAGTAGGCTCGGCGCTTGGGCAAGCAGACAAAGCGCCGTGGTTGAGGAAGGCGAGTTACATACACGGTTAAAGGAGATGGAAAAGCGGTTCGGATCTCACGAGGCTGCGGATGTACCGTTACCCGATTTCTGGGGTGGTTGGAGAGTGGTGCCAAGGTGTGTGTTAATTTACCTGTATCCTGGGTATTGGCTGATGGCTCTGCTTTTTTCCATTGTAGTGAGATCGAGTTCTGGTGTGGCAAACCCTCACGGTTGCACGACCGGGTTCGTTACCTGCGAACAGATGCCCCAGACGAGGCGTCGCCCAGCTGGAAGATAGAAAGACTAGCCCCTTAACAAGAAAACTCTGTAGGAATGCCTCGATCATCGTGTTGTGTTGTAAACTGCAAGCGCTCATGCAGCGACACGATTCCCAACATGCCACCATCGAGATACCGAGATTGCCGAACCAATGACGAACATCGTGATATCAACCATACGCTGCCCCCGATTCTACTAAGCGGCACCAAGGGACTTGCAATTGCAAAAATTTTATGCATTTCCGGATCGTTCATTGCGACTGGCAAACTCCTCGAGCCCCTGGCTCCTCCAGACCTCCCTGGACTAGACCCGCGTCGTACCCAGCGGAGTCACTTGACCCACATTCAAGCATACCTTACACACGCACACTACTTACCTCCTCGCCCACCACAACACTTACAACCTAAATTCATCTACACGTACATGTACGGCACAACTGTGGTATAAAAATTGCTTCAACAATAAAAGGCCTGCGTCACGTGCATCGAATTTCTGGTTGACCCAGCCATAAACTATGCTCGCGCGATTCCTCGCTCGATCGCCCTGTCGCTCCTCGTCGTCGCACCCATTTGCGACGTTCCGTGAATTAAAGGCTCGGCGCACACAATACGACTCTCCACCGTCGAAGCTCAATGATCTCAACTTAAATCCCGGCCAAGGAACTGATTGGGTCGATCCTCGCCCAGCCTGGTTATATCGCGTCGCCAGTGTAGGGAAATGGGTGACTGTACCCTGTACGTAACAGAAGCTACATCTCACCTAGAGAATCTACAGCTTTGTCTAATCTGTATTACGTAGCTATCATGATGTATATGATGTTCTTGCACGACTATGGTGACCACGAGCATGTCTACATGCCAGTATGTGGCCATTCATGCACATTCATGCACAATCTTTGGCACTCATATGGCGTCGTGCCCGTTGGGACAGCTCAGAGGGTGGCTCGTGCGGCAGAAAGCCAAGTTGTTCCAGCTGTCGCCAGCAGAGCTAGACATGATCACACGCGAGGTCAAACCCCCTGAACCGGCAGTGACTACCTAAAAAACCGTACCAGCAGAGGACTTCAGGGCCACAAAACGGAGAAATAGATCTTTGTCGCCCGGAGTGTTCAGCGTTTAGCAAGTGTCGCACCGAAAGCACTTAGCCCCAGCTTGGGAAGATCTTCACGCTCTTTGCTTATGTTACCTGACCTAATCTCCCGGGTGTTTACCAGCTTTGTTACACCATGCACATGAATGACTTGCTCCTTTCAAGCTGCAGCACAACATGCAACTGCATGAAAGATGAAACCCCAAAACCTGTTAATCCCAAATGCTTGTGTCATCTGAGCAGATGAGATTGGACCACTCCAAATTGTCGTCGGCGTCATTGATGAATCTCGCTATCGTTGGCCTGACGTCCGGTTTCACCTGTCTCGGCGCAGGTGGCGGCCAGCTCTTTTCTTGCAAACGTGAGAGAGAGCGGCGGCGGCTTCCAGTTGTCGAGTCCCCGGACCACGATTTGGGGTGCTCGACGCGGGACATCATCGCGAGGACGGGTTCCATCTGCGGCTTTTGAATCAGACAAGGATGCGGCGGCCGTCGATTTGACCTTTTGCCACGGCCAGAAAACGGTTGGGGCCATTCCCCTACTGAGCGCGGGACACGGAGGAGGCAGTTGCGATAAGTGAAAGATGGGCGCCCGACAGAGCCATCATCTGATAATTCACTCCAGAATTTGATTATCACCTCCTACTGGACATTTATGTCCAGTAAGCTTTCCATGAAGGGGTCGGCGGCGGAAGATATTGCGCTTCTTGCCAGTCCTTCGGTGTCGCTCGGCTGCCAGTCAATTGTCCAAACTCCAAAGTCCAATCCCCGGTGTGGCAAGAGTCAATCCCCGAGGTGGCAAGAGTCAATCCCCGCTGTGGCAAGAGTCAATCCCCGAGGTGGCAAGGGTCAATCCTCGGTCAATCCTCGGTGTGGCAAGAGTCAATCAACGTCAATCCCCGAGGTGGCAAGGGTCAATCCCCGGTGTTGCAGGGGTGGTGGTAGCGGGGGTTCCCTCTGATCACGGATAATCCTGAGCTCAGTCTAACGTTGAGTGGAAGGAGTGGATGCCTTCCTCTTGCTACCAAGTCCGATGGTGTCGGTTCAGTTGGTCCGATTTACGGCAGTCCACTGCCATTGATGCGGTGATGTTTCAAAACAGCTTTTCTTTCGCTGTACTACATACTCAGGCTAGTAAGAGTCTGTAGCGTCCGCAGCCCCTGCAATACAGTAGAGCACGCGTGCGCTCCTCGACACGCGCAAAGGTCTTCCAGCACTTGACACACCCGCACACGCTCGTGGTCATCTTCTGGATCCGCTAGTCAGTGTCGGTCGTGCTTGTTGACACAAGCGTCTTGCGCATGGCCATCCATATCCTCTAGCTGATTGTCTCAAACCGGCGTAATAGTGTTCACAAGTCGGGCACCTGACACTGTATGACGCCATGAGCATAGATAGCACTTCCAGTGAATCTATCGTAGTACGGGCAGAGACCAACACTGATGAGCTGAAGGGGGAGAGAAAGAGAACGAGAACAAGGGTGTAAGAACAGGTGGGCGACATGTCAACAAATAAATTCTTACCTGACAGACTGATGGTGCGCCTCAACGGTCTGAATATGCATCGTAACAGGGCTAGGTAGCCCACTTCGCTGACATACGGAGCAGTGGCGATATTGATTCCTTTGGCATGGACATTCATTCAGGGGCATGCAATCGCGGGTTGAGCAGCTTTGTGGACTGCGCGAACAGAATCTTGCCAATGTGGTGCAGTGAGCCTAGTCTTCTCCATCGCATTGTTGACAGCCATGGCCGGGAAATTTCCGCAGTGATGCGCCTCCCCATTTTGCATGTCGAGGGGATTGTCCACTGCTGTAAAATAGAGGTGATGATGCTCAGGACACAGGGAAGGAGCAGGTGTACGGCATCGTGCAGCGCCAGCGCCGCCGTCGCGGCCAAAAACGCAGTGCCGTTGGCGATGCTGAGTGACTTCAAACACGAATGGACGCTCCGAATGTTTCGTGTTTCGTGCACAGACACGAGCTTCCGGAGCCTAGACTTCGCCAGAGCGTCAGACAAGCGGATCGCAGACTCCCGAGGAGCACAGCGGCTACATACGAGAGGCGAGAGGTCATAAACAACCCATATCAGATATGTGTTCGTCTTTGCACCCAAATGCATCGCTGCGACAGGTTCATGGGAGGAAAGAAACTGAGTTTGCACCTCCTGAAGCGGATATGCTGGTCCTGAAGGGCACAATGGGGATGAAGTTTGTTTGAAGAAACTCTCCGAGTTTCTCTACGAAAACCGGAGTGGCCGTGAATACGACAATTCACCCGAGTGAGGAACTAGTTTGAAACTGAGGAGCATGCAGCATATACCGATACTCGGATGATTCGCATTCGCATTCACCATTGGACACACGGTGGTGAGGTTTCAAGGAAACATACGACTCCTTTCTCTTGCAGTTTGTGGCATTCCGCTGCATCCAAATCGGCAATTTACTTACCGAGAGTAACCGCACCGAATTAGTATATAAAGAGACAGCCCAACCACACAGAGGCAGACACACACCCGCAACAAAGATAATAAAATGCCTAAACACAATACTGTGTGTCGTTTTTCAACGGTCTTACCTAATACAGTAGAACATCTCATAACGCATACTGTCCGGACAGGCCAAAAACCTATGCATTAAGCGAGTTATACTTATCAAAATCCGTCACGTTTTGTGACACTATGTGACATTCCTCTTCCAATACCTATCAAGCGTCGTCTGCTCGACTTTCTCAACTGCGGCCTTCTGCAAGTAGCCCCGGAAGCGACGGAGATGTTGCGAGAGCTCGAGGGCAGGCTTGAACTCACCAAATTTGAGTGTGCAATGGCTCTCCAGCTCTCGACACAGCTGCATCACATCCGTATTGCTGACATCTCCTGATTTTTCTGTTTCAGCCTCTCCCTCTTCGCCCTCTTCACCTGAATCAACTTCGAGTACTTGTCCGGACTCAACAGCCAACTGATAGCGCACTTCAGCAACAATTTCTATGTCACCCCCCTTGAATTCGAGCTGTGAGTTGTCAGAGTCCTTTTCCTCGGGTGGATTGATGAGCTCCTCTAGAGTTGGCGGGGTCCCAAGGATCCTGCGGCGTTCTTTCAACCGGGAGACGCTGTCCATGAGGTCTTGTTCGATGGCCATGAGTTGATCAAGAGTTGCCATTGACTGAGTGTTCCGAGCAGGGATTTTTATTGTGAGTCGTGGATATTGAAGCTTGTCAAGCGCATCAAGAGCTAATATGACATCTCCTTCAGCATGCATGACGGCATTGAGTGCTGGGTGCCAGTCCTCATCATGGTAGTTATCTCCAAGACACTTCTTCAGCTGATCCTCGGCATGCGGCAAAGTAATATCTGTGCTGACTGCGAATTCTCGGATGAGCTTCCATGCTGCCAGGTTGTCTCGCATCCCTGAGGTTGGCTCGGGTGCAGAATTTGGAGGTAAACATTCTCTGAAATAGCTTTAACTGAGCATTCTGTCCGTCACAATATTAAGACAAATTTACCCTTGGATTTGTGCGTGATCCCAACAATTTTTTATTGTCAATTGCTCTACTGCATTCCATGCTGCCCTTGCCATAGCCATAGCTTCGAGAAGGTTGATATTATAGATCTCCTGCTCGCCTGCATCATCCAGCTCAATTGCACGGATGCAAAATGCACGACGGTAATGTGCCTTGAAGCAGCGAATGATCCCTGCGTCCAAAGGCTGAATGTACGGTGTCATATTTGGCTCAAAATATTCGATCTGGATATTGCGTGGCACATAGGAGATAAAATGGCCAGAGAAATTGTCCAGGAGAAGGCAAATTCGGCGGTTTTGTGCACGCATCCTGATGTCAATTGATTTGATCCATCTAGCAAATCATCAGGCTAATAACACATCATACACTATGCGTACTCACTCCTCAAAGAGAGCAGCTGTCATCCAGGCCTTTTTGTTATTTCGATAGTGAAATCCTTGCTGCTCAGGCTGCTTTCCTTTAAAACACCGAGGCATTTTGGACTTCCCTATGTAGAACAGAGGTAGCTTCTCACTCCCATCTGCATTGCAGGCAAGTGCAATAGTGATACGGAATTTATCCCGCTTTTTCCCGCTCATTTGCTTCATGGCAAGACCACGGTCAGGTGGAGCACTAAGAGGGCTTTGTAAGAATTATTAATATTTTCCATAATGTATCGCACTCACAAGGGATTCAATGCTGATTCATCGATATTCCATCGGTCCTTTGGTGAGTATTTGGTGAGAATCTCCTGAATGCGAGCTCTCTCTGTTTCAACAGCAGTCAAGTCAACAGACGCAGCTTCTCCATGCCTCTGATATTCCTTTATTTTATATGCCTTGCAGAAAGGACCAACCCATCCTCCTCCAGTCAGTCGCTCATTTGCCGGCACATCAAATAATTCCTCAAACCGTGACCGCTTTTCTCGCAACATTGGTCCTGTCACAGTCTCCCCTTTCAGTTCCATCTGCTTGATCCAGAAAACGAGAGCTCTTTCTATGCCCGGATGCGTCACTACACAAGGTCGTTTCGATGACAAAGCGTTTGGATGTGCTTGCGCTCGCAACTCCAGATCAGACCGGACTTTCAGCCTTCGTGAAAGGCTTGACTGCGTAAAAATCAAAGCCCCTTCATGCCGTGTCCTGAAATGTTCCACCACCTCACCCTGAGATAAATCTTTGTGGTTATCAATGAAGGCAAACACGGTGAGCCAATCATGCAGTGTCAAATTCTCGCGCTGTTGGAGTCGTTTTGCTGATGTCGCAGGGGTTTCTTGAGCTGGCCCTCGTGGTTTTCGGCTGGTGTAGGGTGCGGGTTTGGGCCGGGGCCTTCGTGTAGGCTCTACTCGGGGCATGTAATGCTGGCCGAAGTGGTGTTGGGCTCAAATGTGCCACATAATCTAGAGAATTTGAATTACTCGGCCTTATGGCCTGAATCTGATATTGCATATTGTACCGCAAAGCCCATGCATTATGAATTATGCATTATACCCCCCAGTTTAGCAGGCACCAAGTCGGGACAGGCCCAAAACCTATGCAATATGGAAGTTATGCTTAACGACGTTATGAGTTATGAGATGTTCTACTGTACATACTGACATCCATTCTTGGAAAGGGCACCACCATAAGGGCGGAGCCCTACCAAACTGAAGAAAACACTGAAAAGAGTGATGAAAACACTGAAAAGAGTGAAGAAAACACTGCAAAGAGTGAAGAAGACACTGCTAAAGAACAAGACGCATACGTGGGGGTGCGTCATTTTTCAACGGTCTTACCTAATACAAACTGATATCCATTTTTGGTAAACGCAAGTCGGAATACGAAGAATGGACACCTTCTACTCACGCGATGATGTGCCAAATGAAGGGCTGGCCCGAACCATCCAAGTCCCGGCAGGTACCACCGATGGTGGACAACGACAACGACAACGAAAGGGCAGACAACGAAAAGGCGGACGACGATGTGGAAAGAAACCACTGCTCGGCCCAATGAACTTATGAAGGTTCGGAGAAATGCACACCTTTTACTCATTTACTTCCTCACTTTTACTATTCCCAGATGACTCCCTGTGGCTACTTGAAGCCAATAGATGCGAGCGTTTTCTTATGTCTTTTAGAAAGTGTACAAATATGTTGTTTGAATCGAAAGAAATGTATTCTGGTGCTCAGTCTCTACTAGTTTTACGGTTTACCACCAAGGTCGGTCTGGCGTATGAGCGTACTTAGACACACACATTACGAGGATCGGTATTTGTCACCAACCAGCCCAATCCGACTTTTCCCCGCCTTATCACCTCTCATTCCTTCCGTCGCAGGGCTCTAGGAAATCATCCCTCTACATCCTCACTCTCATCTTGCAACTCATGACTTTGGGGTCCTTCATCGAACACAAGCCTCAACTCTGCTCCCTTCACGACCCCACCATCACCGCCCTCTTTGGGGCATTGTTGGTCAATGGCATCGTCACAATGCAGAAATGCGATGGTGGAATGCCTGCATCGCTCATCATATGTTGTTCATCCAACAAGCAGAGATGAGTGCAGAGAAGGACTCAAACATCCTAGTCCATTGGCTGGAGTTGAACCTGAGTAGGAGGTTGGTGGAGAGGATCTATGGTGTCTCCCTGATGCCAGAGACATATGGAGAATGGAAGGTGCTGGCAGAGAGGCTCAATGCCCAGTGGAGGCAACTTGGCATGATAGTCGCAGAACAGAACTTGCAACCTCCTGCATAGGGATGCCACAGTCCAGTTAAGTCCGGTTCAGGGCTGAATCTTCGAACCCAGAACTGGACTTTAGGTCTGGTTCAGGCCAAATTCTGAACCTTAAACCTGAGTTCAGTCCAAGTCCAGTTCATTGGACCGGACTTTTACTAAATAAGGTAATGGTTCGCCCAAATTTGGGCTTCTGAACCGAAATTTTGGTTTGGTTCACCCACTTGGCTGAACCTGAACCTCATTTTCAGTTCAGTCCAGTCCAGTTCAGGTTCGAACCAAAGTTCAGAACCAAACCGTGGCATCCCTACTCCTGCAACCCTACTGCAACCTGCTGCAACCTTTGCACAACCTGCCACAACCCTTCCATCACCTGCCATGACCCTCTTGCACCCTCTGGATGTGGCCATGGGCCAAGGATGGGCCCTGCTGCCAAGAGACATTGTTTCCAATGCCACCAGACTGGCCATGCTGTCTGATTCTGCCCCCTGCCTGATATGGATCTGCAGGTCCCATGGACCTGGACCTGTGCAGTATCAAGTGCCCCCTGAATGGCAGAGGAATATGAGAAAGAGATTGCACAGCTCCCACCAGATCCTGTAGGAATGATGTATTATATATACTAAATTGATGCATATGAGTGATGAACAATTAGCATCAATTGGTGCATACACCTGATGTATTGCCTTGGGGCATCTGATGCATTGACTCCTCATTGGGTGTGGATGGTGCATCTGATATATCACTGACCAGATGATGCATCTGCCATAGCCATAGACAATATATCATCTATACATAATGTTGATATATCAGCATATAAGCATCTAATGTATCATCCCAGCTGTTCTGGAAATTTGGTGCATCTGATATAATATGACACAGACATCCAATGTATCACCTGCTGATTAGCCTGGAGTCTGGTTAATACATTCAATACATCACTATCCAAGCATCTGATATATCAGTTGCCATAGAACCTGGGGGTACACCCAATGTATCATTGCACAAGCATCCGATGTATTGCCTTGGGGCATCTGATGCATCACCTCCTCATTGTGGTTGGCACATCTGATATATCACTGATGTCAGATGATGCATCTGCCATAGCCATAGGCAATATATCATCCATACATAATGTTGATATATCAGCATGTCAGCATCTGATGTATCATCCCAGCTGTTCTGGAAATTTTGTCGCATCTGATATAATATGACACACACATCCAATGTATCACCTGCTGATGAGCCTGGAGTCTGGTTAATACATTCAATACATCACTATCCAAGCATCTGATATATCAGTTGCCATAGAACCTGGGGGTACACCCAATGTATCATTGCACAAGCATCTGATGTATTGCCTTGGGGCATCTGATGCATCACCGCCTCATTGTGGTTGGCACATCTGATATATCACTGATGTCAGATGATGCATCTGCCATAACCATAGACAATATATCATCCATACATAATGTTGATATATCAGCATGTCAGCATCTGATGTATCATCCCAGCTGTTCTGGAAATTTTGTTGCATCTGATATAATATGACACACACATCCAATGTATCACCTGCTGATGAGCCTGGAGTCTGGTTAATACATTCAATACATCACTATCCAAGCATCTGATATATCAGTTGCCATAGAACCTGGGGGTACACCCAATGTATCATTGCACAAGCATCTGATGTATTGCCTTGGGGCATCTGATGCATCACCGCCTCATTGTGGTTGGCACATCTGATATATCACTGATGTCAGATGATGCATCTGCCATAACCATAGACAATATATCATCCATACATAATGTTGATATATCAGCATGTCACCATCTGATGTATCATCCTGGCTGTTCTAAAATTTGGTGCATCTGATATAATATGACATGGATATCCAATGTATTACCTGCTATTAGCCTGGAGCCTAATTAATACATCCAATACATCACTGTCCAAGTATCTGATATATTAGTTGCCATCAAATCAATTGGTGCATGCACCTGATGTATTGCTTTGGGCCATCTGATACATTACCTCTTCATTGGGTGTGGAGGGTACATCTGATATATCACTGACCAGATGATGCATCTGCCATAACCATAGGCAATATATCATCCATATGTAATGTTGATATATCAGCATGTCAGCATCTGATGTATCATCCTGGCTGTTCTAGCAATTTGGTGTATCTGACATAATATGACATGGACATCCAATATATCACCTGCTGATTAGTCTGGAGCCTGGTTACAGTACATCACTTTCCAAGCATCTGATATATCAGATGCCATAGAACCTGGGGGTACACCCAATATATCATTGTATAAGCATCTGATATATTGCCTTGGGGCATCTGATGCATCACCTCCTCATTGGGTGTGGATGGGACATCTGACATATCAGTGATGTAAGATGATGCATCTGCCATAGCCATAGACAATATATCATAATGTTGATATATCAGCATGTAAGCATCTGGTGTATCATCCCAGCTGTTCTGGAAATTTGGTGCATCTGGTATAATATGACACAGACATCCAATGTATCACCTGATGATTAGCTTGGAGCCCAGTTAAGACATCCAATACATCACTGTCCAAGTATCTGATATATCAGTTGCCATAGAATTGGGGCATCTGATGCATCACTTCATTGGGTGTGGATGGTGCATCTGATATATCACTGATGTCAGATGATGCATCTGCCATAGCCATAGACAATATATCATCCATACATAATGTTGATATATCAGCATGTCAGCATCTGATGTATCATCCCAGCTGTTCTGGAAATTGTGTTGCATCTGATATAATATGACACACACATCCAATGTATCACCTGCTGATGAGCCTGGAGCCTGGTTAATACATCCAATACATCACTTTCCAAGCATCTGATGTATCAGTTGCCATAGAACCTGATGTATTGATCTGATGCATCACCTCCTCATTGGGTGTGTATGGTGCATCTGATATATCACTGATGTCAGACAGGTGATGCATCTGTCATAGCCACAGACAATATATCATCCATACATAATGTTGATATATCAGCATGTCAGCATCTGATGTATCAACCCTATCCAGACTATTATCATGCTTGCTCCCTACAGCCATTGATGACACATCCCTGACCAGATCAGTACATGATATATCACTTCTGTGTCTATGATATATCACTGAGCTCTCAACAAAGATATACAGATCATAAAATATCACAGTGTGGGTACTGTACCTAGTCAGAAGATGTGAGCACCTGGGCATGGCCAGCCACCTCACTGTGACGTTGCCCTAAGTGCAGGAGGGCTGGGACATTCTCCCAAAGGGCTTGAAAGTGGTCAGCTAATGCTGTTCGCAGGGCAGCCTGGCGTGCTGAATATGCCGTTAATCCTTCAGCTAGTTCCATTGATGAAACAGATTTTTTCTTCTGATTTGTCCACCAATTTGCATGCCATCTGAGGAACTCCAGCACACGCCGCATTTCCTCCTCGAGTAGTAACACTTCCTCAGACCACCGCATGGCTCTTGCTCTTGATCTACACCATTCCACCCGAAGAGCTGTGATGATGTAAGCTCTGGGATCTTGCAAGTCAAGGAAAGCTTACCATCATTCAGCCCTGGGTCAGCATTGGCATGTTTTGCAGCAGTGAAGTCAGTCCAGATCCAAGAAAGTCGACGCCGGCCCTCTGAAACACGGTCAGTTTCCCGCTTCATCCCCTGTATATCCTCATCCTTCAAAACTGGAACAAGAGCTTCCCATCCAATTTTATCCAGGTCAACTGCGAGGTTGCTCAGAGCTCCATGTGCAGCACGATACTTTCTCGCACTGCTCGCCACCCATTCGTTTTGGCGAGTAATTGCCTCCTGTGCTCGTGTGTGGGCAGCAACCCCTCTCACATTACGTCTCTTGTGTGACCAAATGTGTGTGCGAATCCGCAGATGACTTCGGAGTTCATTGAGTGCATCATTTGCTTGAGCAAGGCGGAGGACCCATTCGCTGTCCTTCAGCTTGGCAGAACAAGCAACCTGCCCATTAAGAGCTGACGGAAGAAAAAGAGGGATGTCTTGAGGTGATGCTGAAGAGCCAGTAGGATGATCCTCCTCCAATTCAGCAAGTAACACAGCTATGCCAGGAATATAGAATCGTTGCACCTCGCGCCAGGTCTCAATTCGTCGACACAGCCGGTTGGACTTCTCAAGACATTTGGCACGTTGCAAATCAGTGGAATGGGGGCCTAGTGCCTTCCATTCAAGGGCAAGTTGCCATCTATGATTTGTGGATTAGTCAGGTCTATACAATAAATACTGCATATGGATAAATACTGTAGTGCCTCAAGCTCGAGCCCTTCCATTATCCAAGCAGTACGTGGCACCTTCGGATGCATATTGGAGAACCCTTGCTTGCCATTCAAGCTCGAGAACTCAAGCTGCTCTTCTTCAGCTAGTTGAAGCCGCACTTTGGGTTGTGTCAATGCTAAGTATATGTTAGCACCTTATCATTGGGGAGGAAAGCCAATGCACTTACAGGAAACCTGGGATTCATATGGATTGCAGCCCTCTTTGGAGCGTTCCCATGCTCGAACCTCACTCTTCCATTTTTGCAGCAATTCTGCTCTTTCCAGGGACATCTCAAAATCATTGAGAGATTGCATCGCAGACGCCTCCTCTTTGATTGCCTCCAGGACTTTACTGAGGAGAGAGTGCCCTACAACCAACAAGTGTTATTTTCATGTTTCGAGATTTGGGGATGTAACACTTACCCATGGTTGTTACCTTTTTCCAGTTCCAGTCACCGAATACATCATCAAGGATATCTCGTCGGGTACCAGGACCCATCTCTTTTGTGCTTGGCCCTATACAATTACTGTTTGCCCATCCTCGCTCAGGTCCCTCGCCATCTGTTCGCCCAACCCCTGTCTCCAAATTGAGTGAGAACGTTGTCTGGCACTTTTCAATATGTGCCGGTAAGTGAAATTTTGGAACAACAAATTTGAACCGAATATTTTCAATGTCCAGTTGCATCCATTGAGGGTAGGTGTCAAGCCGTTTCCAGAGGTTCCGACTCCATTGACATGCAATGTCATATGATATGACAATGTTCTTGAGCTTCGTGTTCCTCAAGCTGCTGAAAAACAGAAAGTCCATGTTTACATATCTAGAATTTTTATTATATATTACATAGCCACTAAACAGAATATCACTTACCGTTCACCCTTTTGGAGGTCACCAACAGAGGCAGGACGCTTCATACCATGCCGTGCACAGTCCACAGTCCCAATGCCAGTTGCAGCCAAGCCTCGCGAATCCCGGGTATCAGCATTATCAACTGCGTTATGAGTAACACAAGTGCTTCGCTGGCCACCATATATAAACAGTAATGAATGATTGAATGAGAAAAGAGACATACCTCTTGGACTATGGATCTCCGAGGCTCAAGATATGCCTTATACTCCTCTTCATGAACAATGTAAGAAAAACCCTTGCTGAGGCCTGGATCAACCCTGTCACTTGATACCAGCCGTCGTTGAAGTCGAAAGTTTGCATCTATGGCCAAGAATTGTGTGTAGCGCCACCTAGATTTGATTAATCAGTGCTAGCATTAGGCAATCGAGGAAAAGACAGACGCAATGGCTGGGGGTGCACTCTCCCATCCAGAGGGCAAATTTATCCCAGGTTGCGGGCATGCAGGGCATAGGACGGCACACTCGCCAGTTTTTGTTGCATCAATTCCAGCTGGATCATGTCCCCTACCAGCACGCTTCAGATTCTTCAAGTGACGCCACTGCCGCATCATTCTCATGAATGCCTCATAGCGCATCTATAACGACTTGATTTTGAGCATGACCTATAACTTAACTATGGGTAGGTGCACATACTTGAGGTTCGTTTAGACCTGTATTGTCAGTCTCTCTCATAATTCCTCGGTAAAATTCAAACGCGGATGCTTTAGACTCAAGATGAAGGTAATGGAAATGTCCAAGAAGACGGAATGTTGCGGCAGTCTTGGGGAATGAAACTGTCGCAGGAAACCACCGATTTTGAAGAAGTTGGATATATTGTGTTTGGGCTATCTCACAGCCACAGTAGTCAACCGCAACCGTATGGATTCCATGCGTATCCATCAATACGAAGTTGTTTCCAGGTATGGGTTTGGGATTGGCACAAGTCTCGCCAACAGGGTGTCCAAGTTGAACACGGAGACCCAAATCTTTCAGTGTAGCACGCCTGAAAAAAGTCCCGGTCCATTCCTTTGTATAATGTCACATATTTAATGACACTCGAGATGAGAAACCAAAAAACTGACCTGCAGACGATGGCAAGGCACTTCAGCATGTCGTCTCACTGTGCAAGGACCGCAATAAAGAAGGGTACCGAGACAGTCACTACATCGGTATGTGCCATCCGCTATTCCACAAGAAATACATTTTGAAAAGTTCTTGGCATATCCACGCCCTTCAAGGCGAATCATTTCAGATAGGAACACTTCCTGTTCTTGCATCCATATAAGAGAAGGGTTACTCTACAAAGGTACAAAGGTATCAGCAACTTTGATTTATTATAATACAGGCTGGGCTCGCACGGGTGGTGGGCATTTATCCTCGTCACACAACTGCTCCATCAGATAAGAGTCGATGTCGAGGTTGGGTTCATAAAAGTCAAAAACGAAATTGTCCCCCATACGTAGAGCCTTGGTGTTGGCAAAGGAGCCAAGATCCACTGTTTGATGCCGCTGCTTCTTGGGCGAAGGGGGGGCAGGTAAGAATGTGGTGTTGCTGCGAGCCAAACCATTGAATATATAGTTGGTATGCCTGCTGAAAGAAGGGCCAGAGAATTCAGGAAGTGGTGCTGGGGACACGTAGTGTGTGAGTCGGACAGGAGGGTCCTTGCGTTTGTTGGACTTTCTGGCCATGATTCGCCAACGAGAAGGTCATGTGCAGGAGGTCGTTTGGTGGTGCTACCATATTAGGGAATATACGTCTGATACATAGATCTGCGCTCGGAGGAGAGCTATTCCTTCCTGTAGTGTTGCCATAGATTCAAATGCTTGCTGCAACATACTCCCAGCATTTGGTGGCCACTCCAGTCTGGCCATCTCTGTCAGCACCTCTGACAGTTGCTTCCCTTCCTTCACCATCAGTGAACAGCCCTCCAGCCACTCGCCAACGCAGCCGCTCTGCCGAGCAGCACAATACCCCTCTCGAAATTTCTGTGTCCACTGGTTTACTGGTCCCCAACTCCTCGTCCAATCTTCAATGCCTCTGTGGACTTCGGCAAGGCGTTCCTGTAGATGAGGCGAACTTTGCGAGGTATCATCGTCAGAGAATGACCCATTCTGGATGTCGAAAATGTCACTAACAAATAATTGTCAGGGTGGGGGTGGAAATGATTGTTGTCTGATTGACTCACATGGCTCTGCCCTCGCATCCTTCCTGCTCGTGTTTTTCCTTTGCCTTTTTGCTGCGAGCACTATGGAGTCCGAAATGTCTCTGCCCCCAATGCATTGACAGGGTCATGAGAACTGACTCACACTGCTTTGCGTATGCGGTCTGTCTCACGGACCTTCTCAATATTACTAGACAGGCAGAGATTGTGAGATGACATGAGAGACAAACAAATGCGCTGACTTCATTCTCCACCTGCGTCGCTTATCTACATTTTGCTTTTGAATCTTGGCCTTACTGATATGTTGATTAACCGCCAACTCCTTCTCATACCTATCGTTTTGATGGGATTTCATCAGTGTTAGAGGGGAGTTGAGTCAAAGCAGAGTCGAGGGCCAAGTTGAGTTTGAACGACACTGTCCAGGACTTGTCCGAGACCCATGAACGATTGTGCCTAATAACTCCGCCGCATGACAATGCCTTCAGGCTACGTTTTTGCTGTATGCTTGCTCACATACATACCCTTCTTCCTTTGTCTTTCGCTCGCAGCAGCAACGATGTGTTTTTGCCATACTCCTTGTATCTCATTCACCAAAGCACCCTGTACAGTCTTTCAGCATGCTCGCTCACATACATACCCTTCTTCCTTTGTCTTTCGCTCGCAGCAGCAACGATGTGTTTTTGCCATACTCCTTGTATCTCATTCACCAAAGCATCCTGTACGTCTGACAGCATGCTTGCTCACAGCGACAACGACGACGATGACGGCGGCTGCAGCCAGCGACAACGATGGTTGCTGATGATAACGGCGACCACCACAGCAGCAGATGACGATGGTGACCACCACAACAGACGACGACGGCAGCCAACAACGGCAACAACGGCTGCAGCAGACGATGATGGCACTACAGGAACAAGCGACAATGACGACGACGACGATGAGGGCCAGCGACGGTGACGATGGCGGCTGCAGGGGCCAGCAACGACAACGATGGCGGCTCCCAATGATGACATACATACCCTCCTTCCTTCGTCTTTCGCTCGCGGCGGCAACGATGTGTTTTGCTGTATTCCTCGTATCTCATTCACCAAAGCACCCTGTACAGTCTGGCAGCATGCTCGCTCACAGCAACAACGACGACGATGACGGCGGCTGCAGCCAGCGACAATGATGGTTGCTGTTGATAACGGCAACCACCACAGCAGCAGATGACGATGGTGACCACCGCAACAGACGACGACAGCGGCCAACGACAGCGACTGCTACAGACGGCGGCGGCGGACGACGACAGCGGCCGACGACAGCGACTGCTACAGACGGCGGCGGCGGCCAACAACGCGGCAGCAGCGTGCAGTGGCAATGGCCCAAGCCCCCAACAGTGGTCACAGACCAATGGTGGGGACTGGGGCCATTATCGGAGAGCAGGGAACCAGGCAGCATTCGGCATGAGTGGTGAGCAGAGGGAGCCATGCAGGTTACGAGCAGGGGCTGCGAGCAGAGGTTGCCAGACGGCACCAGACGGTGTGGGCTGAACGTTGAATGCTGAGCACTGAGTGCAGGGGCTGCGAGCAGAGGTTGCCAGACGGCACCAGACGGTGTGGGCTGAACGTTGAACGCTGAGCGCTGAGTGCAGGCAGTCAGAATCAGATTAAGTAATATATTTACATATATTTGTGATAACTGATATGAGTTAGACCTGCAAGCACGTGCAAGAACCTGAATGCTGTGCCAAATCGCGCTCCAAACTGCATTATGTAATTAATATGTTTGTTTCAACTGGTTACATAAGCGTTCCATAAGTACGGAAGCAGGAGTTGAAACTTTTATTGATGGAGCAGGGTTCCCGGAGTTGCCGGAATCAGTGACAGCCACTGGTGCAACACAAAAAGGGAAAACAAAATGAAACACAGAATTGGAGGCCGTCACCGCATCACCAGCTGCCAATTACGTAAAAGTTTTGGGCGGCCTGCGACTGCCACCATCATTTTCTTCAACGTTGATGGATTGCTTCATTGACATCATTTTCTGCAAAGTATTGTCTCAACGACCAAATAAAGTAGCGATCATGGAGCTTACTTGGCAATCTGGAGTTTTGTGCCATCATCCATGGTTCGGGCAATGACCTCTCGCCCCGAGCGTCGAGCAGGTACAGTTGGATTCGCCGGAGCCTGACTGGGCTTGCCTTTTTGTGCTTGAGCCTTGCCCTTCTGCTGGTTTACTGCTGGAGGACCGGGCATGCTGTGAGTCGGGAGGGATGTTTCATGCGTGGGATATGAGACTGGCATGAACATGGGGTCTGAGGCCGGCACAGATGTAAGTAGTTGCGTAGATGTGACTGGGAGCTTTGGAGTAGAAAATGGTGTTGGTGACGACGTTTCTGGGGCAGGGGAAGCATGGCCAGAGAACTCTTGTGTAGCAGAAGGCGTAGAGTGGCCAGAAGGAAGTGTTGAACCGTCTGGAAACGATGGCAACTCGGGTGCAGGAAAAGATTGAGAGTCGACAGGAAGTGCTGAGCTTCCCAAGTCCGGTGGCCCGCCAACGTTTTGCTCAACTGCTGAACGCGTCCTGCGTGGGCTTCTTTCCTGAGCCCTCTTGATGCGCCGTTCCTTCTTAGCTGCCTTCCTTGCCCTCGCTGCCACCCTTTCTGCCTTCTTTCGTTCCTCGACAGTGGGACCTACTCTTTCAAGGCCCATATCCTTGAGCAACTTCTGGTTACGAGCAATATGCGCATCTCTTAACCTATCATATTCTGACTCCTCCCCAATTCGAATGCGCTTGGAATCATGCGAGCAGTCTGAGTCAGATGTTGAAGTAGTTTCAGTTGGCGCAGAAGAGTCCGAGTCCGAACCAGAATCTTCAGTAGCCACGGATCTAGTCTTTGGATCTGCTGCGACATCTGCTGAAGGTTCAGAGGGAGTGGTGGCAGGGTCTAGCATCTGAGCTGATACATCGGAATTGACGGCTTGTGCGGGTTGTAAAGAACGTTTTGTGCGTATCTCCGGTGCTGAACATGCATTAGCCCAGCATAACCTAAGGCTTAT
The DNA here is from genome assembly GCA_951802425.1 of Clavaria fumosa. Taxonomy (NCBI): domain Eukaryota; kingdom Fungi; phylum Basidiomycota; class Agaricomycetes; order Agaricales; family Clavariaceae; genus Clavaria; species Clavaria fumosa. The sequence continues at coordinate 3,202,645 of OX637799.1, read as the reverse complement.
GAATCCTCACAAAAAGCGATGTGTGCATATTTATTGAATGCCTCCAAGAGTTTTGTGCACTCTTCGGGTGCAACCTCACTAAAGCTGTTCCCTTCAGGTGTGAGGGTGCCACTCTCGATGCTAGAGTATTATTAGAAATTGTACTCCTTTCTTCTAGACCACAGACCTTAAGACCTCGATTGCCCCACCACTACTTGGACGTGGACCTCCTACCACTGTGAATATGACCCACCCAGTCTTTCTAGACCAGTGCTCGGTGCGACTCTTCAAAATCCGAGGGAAGTCATCAATATTGCTGTAAGCCATTAGCTCGAAAGAAAGGGCTCCCAAATGATAAATCACTTTTGATAGGCCTGCGCAGATAGCTCCTCCTCCCCATCCTCATCACTACTCTCTAACTTGTCCTCTTCTTCCTTCACCTTTTTTTCGCCTTCATGGAGCTGCTCTATCTTGTTTCGTACCTCATCAGTCTCGGCAGCCCAACATTCCTGGGTAATGAGATGTCGTAAGGCCAATCGGCGTTTGTTTTTCTCTCGGGGATTTTCTGCCGCACCCCCTTCGGCTGGTGCAGGGGTTGCTGCCTCGAGTCGCTGTTCCACCAAAGGACGAATCTTGATGTCGAAGTAGTGCTTACTGTAGATCTCAATCAGCTTGTGGATGCGTTTAGGTTTCCTGCCTGTCTGAACAAAGTCATTCAGACCTGCCCTGCGCCTTCGCTTTGAGACTTTTGAGTGATTGCGAAACCAGTTCTGGATTTGCTTAATTGCTCGTGAGTATTGTTATCCTCAGCTGCCATCCCTGCAACTCACCTCTTGACGAGCCTGCACAGCATGACCATGGGCTGACCTCTCACCATCCGCACGTTTTTCTTCTGATGTATCATTTTCATTAATTTGGGGCATTTTTTCGTGCACTGGAAGCACTACTGGGAATTTAGCAAAGAATGCAGCAAAGATAGGAGTCCAGAATGATGAGAGTCGGCCAGCCTTCTGGGAAGCAAGATATTCAGGCATTGATGAGATCAGGAACTCTCGCTGTCCTGGAGTTGTCCACCCAGTTGGTGCCATTTTCTGCGGGGTGATGAGTTGTGTGCAGGGAAAGACGAACAAAACTATACAGTACCAAGCCTGTCTGAAACTATGCAATTCCAAGGGGCTGATACAACAGATGTTCAGGGAGTGATGTATTGGATGTATCAACCCATTTCCCATGCCATTGGCCAAGCGGAATGATGTATCAGATGCCTATGCAATGATATATTGGATGTGGCCCCAGGCTCCATAGTGGCTGATATATCAGCTGCACAGGTAGTGATATATTGGACAGAGCAAACTAAGCAGCAGTAGATACATCAGATGTGGAAGTTGTAATGTAATATACAATATCAGATGTACCAGTCAAATTCCTAAGACCCATATTAGGCAAGCAAAGTGATACATCAGATGCCATACATTGGATGTATCCAGTCTACAGACTGATATTGATGTTCAGGAAGTGATGTATTTGATGCACCAGCTGATTTGAAGGCAATTGGCAGGTGATACATCAGATGTCCAAATAATCAAATTCCTAGGACCCATATTAAGCAAATAAGCTGATACATTTGATGTCCAAATTATAATGCACAGCATTGGATGTACCAGCTGAATTCATATCTGGCAAGCAGACTGATACATCAGATGCTTATACAATGATATATTGGGTGTACCCCCAGGTTCTATGGCAACTGATATATCAGATGCTTGGACAGTGATGTATTGGATGTATTAACCTGGCTCCAGGCCAATCAGCAGGTGATACATTGGATGTCCATATATCAGATGCACCAAATTTCCAGAACAGCCAGGATGATACATCAGATGCTGGCATGCTGATATATCAACATTATGTATGGATGATATATTGTCTATGACTATGACAGATGCATCATCTTACATCAGTGATATATCAGATGTGCCATCCACACCCAATGAGGAGTCAATGCATCAGATGCCTCAAGGCAATACATCAGATGCTTATACAATGATATATTGGGTGTACCCCCAGGTTCTATGGCAACTGATATATCAGATGCTTGGACAGTGATGTATTGGATGTATTAACCTGGCTCCAGGCCAATCAGCAGGTGATACATTGGATGTCTGTGCCATCCACACCCAATGAGGAGTCAATGCATCAGATGCCTCAAGGCAATACATCAGATGCTTATACAATGATATATTGGGTGTACCCCCAGGTTCTATGGCAACTGATATATCAGATGCTTGGACAGTGATGTATTGGATGTATAAACCTCAATCAGCAGGTGATACATTGGATGTCTGTGTCATATTATATCAGATACACCAAATTTCTAGAACAGCCAGGATGATACATCAGATGCTGACATGCTGATATATCAACATTATGTATGGATGATATATTGTCTATGATTATGGCAGATGCATCATCTGACATCAGTGATATATCAGATGTGCCAACCACAATGAGGAGGCGATGCATCAGATGCCCCAAGGTAATACATCAGATGCTTATGCAATGATACATTGGGTGTACCCCCAGGTTCTATGGCAACTGATATATCAGATGCTTGGATAGTGATGTATTGAATGTATTAACCAGGCTCCAAGCTAATAAGCAGGTGATACATTGGATGTCCATGTCATATTATATCAGATGCACCAAATTTCCAGAACAGCTGGGATGATGCATCAGATGCTTATATGCTGATATATCGACATTATGTATGGATGATATATTGTCCATGGCTATGGCAGATGCATCATCTGACATCAGTGATATATCAGATGCACCATCCACACCCAATGAGGAATCAATGCATCAGATGCCCCAAGGCAATATATATATCAGATGCTTATACAATGATATATTGGGTGTACCCCCAGGATCTATGGCAACTGATATATCAGATGCTTGGACAGTGATGTATTGGATGTATAAACCTCAATCAGCAGGTGATACATTGGATGTCTGTGTCATATTATATCAGATACACCAAATTTCTAGAACAGCCAGGATGATACATCAGATGCTGACATGCTGATATATCAACATTATGTATGGATGATATATTGTCTATGATTATGGCAGATGCATCATCTGACATCAGTGATATATCAGATGTGCCAACCACAATGAGGAGGTGATGCATCAGATGCCCCAAGGCAATACATCAGATGCTTATGCAATGATACATTGGGTGTACCCCCAGGTTCTATGGCAACTGATATATCAGATGCTTGGATAGTGATGTATTGAATGTATTAACCAGGCTCCAAGCTAATAAGCAGGTGATACATTGGATGTCCATGTCATATTATATCAGATGCACCAAATTTCCAGAACAGCTGGGATGATGCATCAGATGCTGACATGCTGATATATCAACATTATGTATGGATGATATATTGTCTATGGCTATGGCAGATGCATCATCTTACATCAGTGATATATCAGATGTGCCATCCACACCCAATGAGGAGGTGATGCATCAGATGCCCCAAGGCAATACATCAGGTGCATACATCAATTGATGCTAATTGTTCATCACTCAAATACATCAATTTGGTGCATATGATGCATCAAAACTACAGGATCGCCTGCAGCTCCAAGCCTGCCTGGAGCCATATGAGAGAGAGAGGAGGGCTCCTGCTGGGGGGAAGAACTGTGCCAGCCCCCTTTCCATCCCTGTGCCCACTGCAAGTATACCCCGATATACTATTTTGCAGTGGAGACATACCTGAATTGGGGCTGAGGTGAAGGAGGAAGTGAGACTGGCAGAGTGCCTAACCATGGTGCAGCTGGAAGTGGGGAAACATGTGCCATGAGATCTAGCCATCCAGGTGCACTTGGAGGCTCTCAGCACCAGCAAGTTGGCCATGATGAAGGCCCTTGTTGACTCAGGGTGCACCAACTGCTTCATGGACATGGAGTGAGCAAAAGGAGTGGGACTGGAGCCATCTCTCCTGCTGAACCTGATCACCATGTATAATGTGGATGGGATGCAGAACAGAAATGGAAAGGTCTGGTATGGGATAGAGTTGCTGGTGAGGGTTGGTGACGACCAGGAGTGGATCCACTCTCTGCTGGGAAAGTCCCAGTCCCACAAGGTCATCCTTGGGCATGACTGGCTCAAGCAACATAACCTGGATATTATCAGACTTAGTCTCATGCTCACACAACTTAATCGTAAGGTCAATGATGACAATACTAGCATAAGGGGAAAAGGGTACAAAACAGCAAAAGTGAAAGTACTTATAGCAAATGCCTTGGGACTTCCTGGTGTTCCCATGCTCGGTCCTCACGTGTCACATGACACATCAAAGGCTGGGTCATGTGACTTGGAATTAGGTAAGCCAGCCCTGTCTAGATCACGTGACTTGTCTGCAACCTTTCCACAGCCTTCTATTACTAGTTTTTTGTGGCTTACATAAGCAGTCCTAACAGATATCAACTGGCAGAAGGCAGAGCTAAGCCTTACCTGCTGCCTCCACAGTGTTCCCCATTCCTGCGAGCCACCGCACCCCTGAAGATGAGTACCCTTGCATCCGCAAGTATTCTGGACACCTGTTTTCCCAACTCTGGCCCTACCCCTGATTGGCCCAGCTGCTACCCTTCAGTTTTTAGTGAAGCAAAGTGGGATGAGCTTCCCTGCTCCCAGCCAGACTTCAATATTAAGATCAAGTTCAAAAGGACCCTGAGCACCTCTCCTCCAAGCTTTATTCCTTGACACGAGATGAGATGGTGGAGATGAACTGTTGGGTGGATGAGCAGCTGGCTTCTGGACAGATCCGACCCTCAAAATCCCTGTATGCCAACCCCTTCTTCTTCAAACATGAGAAGAACAAGCTGTGGCCAATTATCAACTACTTGAGGCTGAATGTGCACCTGATCAAGAACAAGTACCCCCTCCCCTGCATCTGAGACACAGTGGATGTGCTTAAGGGAGCATTGATCTACTCTAAGATTGATGCAAAGGGAGGTTTCCCATCCATGCAGGTCTGGCCAGAGCACCAGCACCACTGCACCTTCTTGACACCTTGTGGACTCTTTGAACCAGCTGTCATGTGGTTTGGACTGCAGAATGCACTGGCCACCTTCCAACATTTCATGAACCATGTGCTGAGGGAGGAGATTGTGGGAGGACATGTCTGAGCATACATGGATGATGTCATTGTGTTTGCAGAGGACTTGGCAACACACTGGTACTGGATGGATCGGGTCCTGTGGAAGTTCAGGGAGAATGGGCTGTGTCTCAGACTCAGCAAGTGTGAGTTTGAGAAGGATGAGATCCTGTTCCTTGGGATGAAGATCTCCCACAACTATTTGGAGCATGACCCAGCTAAAGGCATGGCAATCTGTAACTGGCCATGACTGAGGAATGTGAAAGAGGTCCAGAGGTTTAATGGGATGCTAAACTACCTCCGTCAGCACATCCCGAACCTCTCTGCCTGAGCTAAACCACTATTCTGGCTGACTGGGAAGGTTCTGTGGAAATGGGAGGAGGAGGAAGTGGCTTTCCAAGATCTCTGCTTGGCTCTTGTATTGGCCCCAGTCTTGGCTCTACCACAAGATAAAGGGAGATGGAAGGTAGAGACAGATGCAAGCAACTTGGCAACTGGTGGAGTGCTTTCACAGCAGCAGGTAGATGGGACCTGGAGAGTGGTGGACTACATCTCCAAGGCCCTGATGGCAGCTGAAAAGAACTATGATGTGTATGACAAGGAGTTCTTGGCCATGATTCAGGCACTTCATGAGTGGTGGGCATACCTCATCAGAGTGGATGAGACAATCAAGATCTGGATGGACCATGCAAATCTTCAGTACTTCTGGAAGCCCCAGAAGTTGAAGCTGAGGCAGGTTTGTTGGGTTGGGGAGCTCCAGTGCTTTGACTTTGAGATAAAGTATCACACTGGGAAGTCAAACACAAAGGCAGATGCACTCTCACAGAGGCCAGACTATGGAGAGATGGTGGAGGACATGCCAGTACAAGTCTTCCCAAAAGTGGAGACCTGTGTGTCATTCACATTGGAAATGGAGACACTGCTCCTGAAAAATAGCATGGCACACTTGCAGAAGCCTGAGGAGCTTGATGATGAGTGGACATGAGATTGTGCTGGACTCTGGTGAAAGGGGATAGTTACTTGGGTCCACTTGGGAGCTCATGAGGCTGTCCTCAAATTTGAGCATGACCTCCCTGTAGCTGGACACCCTGGGCCCCAGAAGTTGAGAGCAGCACTAGTGAAGGGTTATTGGTGGCCAGACATGGTGAAAGATGCAGATTGGTATGCCCAGGGGTGTGAGACATGCCAGTGGATGAAGCCTGACTGCACCAAGTGTGCTGCCCTGCTCCACCTCCACCCTGTTCCCAATGGTCCCTGGTCAGTGATCTAATGGGACATAGTCAGTCCCCTCCCCCTCTCCTGTGGACATAATGCCATCCTTGTCATTGTCAACAAGTTCACAAAATGGATGCTGCTTGAAGTGATTGGGCTCAACCTCATGGGACTTGGAGCAGCATGCCTCCTCCGGGATCGAGTGTTTTGTGACCATGGAGTCCCTCACAAGGTCATGAGTGACCAAGGCTCCCAGTTCGTGTCCTGCTTCATGAAGGAGTTCTACTCCATGATTCGGGTAGGGGCAAATCCAAGTATGGCCTTCCATCCACAGACTGATGGATAGACAGAATGGGTGAACCAGGAGATGTAGATCTATCTCTGGGCTTATGTGGACCACCTCCAGGATGGCTGGGCTGAATGGTTGTCCACTGCAGAGTTTGCTCTTAACAATCATGAGCACTCAGTGATGGGACAGATGCCTTTCTTCCTTGAGTACAGCTGACACCCTTGGAATGGTGGAATCTGGCCTCCCTCAGAAGTGAACCCAGCGGCAGATGAGTGGATGGCCAAGCTCACAGAATCCTGAAGAGCAGCCAAAGAGGCTATGGAGAAAGCAGTGGCAGCAATGAAAAAGAGCTACAATGCTGGGAAGTGCCCAAGTCATCTGTATGCTGAGGGAGACTTGGTCTGGCTGGATACCTGGAACCTGAAGATGGACCAGCCCTCCAAGAAGCTTGACCATAAATGAGCAGGCCCCTTTGCCATTATGGAGAAGGTTGGGCCAGGTGGGTATCGACTCAAGCTCCCCCCAGCCTGGCACATCCACCCTGTCTTCAACGAGGTGCTGCTCACTCTATTGCCCCTTTCTTCACCTCCCAGAATCCTCCTGTCACAATCAAGGATGACCACCTGGAGTACAATGTTGAAGCTATCCTTGATGTCAAGAAGGTGGGATGTGGGGTGAAGTATCTGGTAAAGTGGTTGGGGTACCCTGTGGAGGAGAACACCTGGGATGTCACAGTCAATCCAGAGGTTGAGGATGGTAGTTGTGGAAAAGTCACAAAAAGGTCGCAAAGCTTTATTTCCTATAGCAGACTAAGGTTGGACTTGTAGCAGTAGGGTGCAAGCTGAGAATATCAAAGTCTGAGGAAATACAAGTCATGTATCTACTCATATATATACTAAAGTCTGGAACCATAGAAGTAGCATAGTACAAGGTAGTAAGGGAAATGTCCAACAGGAGCAACAGTCAAGAGGGAGTGAACATATCTGGGCAACAATCGCAGAGTCAATGCGGCACCAAGAAGGGAAGCATTGGTTGGCAGGGGAACAGGATAATGGTAAGGAGGGGACAAGGGCACCAAGGGGATGGGATAATGGTAATGAGGAGGAATAGAAGGGGAGGTACTAAATCGGGGTTAATGACTTTGATGACATGGTGATGGCATCCCGCATGGGTGTGCCATCATGAAAATGGGCTGTCTTATCGGTTATCACCACATGGGTTCCCGTGACTTACCTGTCATGTGATCGCAACCTTTGGGGGTCATGTGATGTTGCTGCGACATATCCCCCTTCCTAAGATTTGTTCTCCTGAACAAACTCTGCGATGGCCTCCTTTGTGCCCATGAGGTTCTCTAGGTGCTCCCATGTGTTCTCCTCAGGCAGATAGCCAACCCAACTTACTAAATACTGGATCTTCCCCCTCCACTTCCTCTTGGCTAGGACCTTCTCAATGTCATACTGCTCTCCTCCCTCAATGAGTTTGGGCTGTGGATGGATGGAGGACAGGTCTCCTTGGAAGGGCTTGAGCAAGGTTTCATTGAAGACCAGGTGAATCCACTGGCTCAGGGGAAGGGTGAGGTGATAGGCTGATGTTCCCACCTTTTTTTAGCACAGTACATGTACAGAAGCCAGAGGGGCTTGATGATGAGTGGACACAGGATCAGTTGGGACTCTAGTGAAAAGACAGGATCATGTGGGTACCAGAGGAGGCCTGTGAGGCAGTCCTCACATTTGAGCATGACCTTCCCACAGCTGGGCACCCTGGACCATGGAAGCTGAGGGCAGCATTGCTGAGGTCCTACTGGTGGGCAGGCATGGTGAAGGATGCAGATCGGTATGCACAGGGGTGCGAGACATGCCAGTGAACAAAGCCCAACCATACCAAGTGTGCTGCCCCACTCCACAGACAGATGGAGAGACGGAATGGGTCAACCAGGAGGTTGAAGTTTATCTCTGGGCCTATGTTGACCATCTGCAGGATGACTGGGCAGAGTGGCTCTCTACAGCAGAGTTCATGCTCAATAACCATGAGCACTCAGCCACTGGATTCACGCCTTTCTATCTGGAGTATGGCCAGCACCCTTGGAATGGCAGTATCTGGCCACCTTCTGAGGTGAACCCTGCAGTGGATGAATGGATGGCCAAGCTCACGGAATCCCGAAGAGCAGCCAGGGAAGCAATGGGGAAGGCAGCAGATGTGATGAAGGCCAGCTACAATAAGGGGAAGTGCCCAAGTCGTGAATACTCAAAGGGGGACTTAGTCTGGCTGGACACTCAGAACCTGAAAATGGATCGACCCTCTAAAAGGCTCAACAACAAGTGTGCAGGCCCCTTCGCAGTTGAGGAGAAGGTGGAACCTGCTGTGTATCGCCTCAAGCTCCCCCAGGCCTGGTGCATTCACCAAGTCTTCAATGAACTGTTGTTGACACCATACCATCCACCCTCTTTCCCCTCTCAGAATCCTCCACCACCACCTCCTGCTACAATTGAGGATGACCACTTGGAGTATAATATTGAGGCAATCCTCAATGTCAAGAAGGTTGGGCATGGGGTGAGGTACTTAGTGAAGTGGCTGGGGTACCCTGCTGAGGAGAACACTTGGGAGCCTCACTGGACCCTCACTAATGTCACACAGGCACTCAAGGACTTTTTCCAGCAACACCCTGACAAAGCAGAGTTGGCAGGTCAAGACACCCAGCCTTAAGAGGGGGGTGATGTTAGGATTGCTTACATAAGCCATCCCAAAGAGGAGTTGTGGAGAAACTGGGGAGGGTTGTTAGAAGGTCATATGACCTGAGGCTGGGTCAGATTACATAATCATAAGATCACGTGGCCTGTGGCCTGGGCGCATCATGTGACCCAAGGGTCCAAGCATGGGAATGCTGGCAAGTGCCAAAGCATTCACTATAAGTACTTCACTTTTTCCCATTTTGTACTCTTTTCCCCTTATCTTAGTATTGTTGTCATGACCTTACTATTAAGTTGTGTGAGACCCTGTCTGATAATGGCTGATGACTACAGATTTCTACAAAGTAGATGCTGTTGCTACATGGACTATAGATCTGGCACTGAGTCTACCCATACTACCAGGCACTACAGTGCAGCACATAGATCCACCACATGCTACCATGAACTACTGAGACTGGGCCTAGCAAATGTTGTAAAAAATGGGCTATATATCTTGGCAGGCAGCTACAGCCACTGAACTTTTTTGCTGATGTTACCCTCATCAAGTCTGCATAAGTCATCACTGTCTTTTGGCTGTATGATTAACTAATAATTAGTTCCCACTATTTAGATTTTTGTACCCCTCCTCCACAGGAGTAGCAGTGCCTTTTGAGTGCTTTTACCATTGTTTCCTGGGTTTGTGGTGGCTGTGCTGCTCATCATGCATGGCACACCATTCTTTCCAAAACCAGCCCCTACTTGCACAAAAGCACCTTCCTCTGGTTAGTGCAGTCAAAGTTTGGTTCAGTCCGGTTCTTGGCCATTTTTTGTGAACTGAGGACTGAACTTCGGGTCAGTCCTTGCATGTGTGCGAACTTAGGACTGGACTTTTTTGAACAGGTTTGAACACCGAACACAAAACATTTCATTCAAGATGTCAAATTACTGTATCAGTGTTGTTACAGCTCACGTAACTGGGAGTCCTGGGCAGGCTAGCTGGGCAGGAGGACAAGTAAAGCTATAATTCGAGAGTATCAAGTCTGGGGAATATACACAGCCTATCTACCTGTATTTACAGTGACTCAAAAAACTGTCCAGATGTTTTGTGCTTTTGGATTATTTCAGCAATATCTCAATAACAGGTCAAGATGCAGACATGTAAAACACACCATCTGATAGCCCTACTTCTTGGCTATATATCTATTTGTTCAGCTTTAATATATGTTTGGTTTAAGCTGAGATATTTGGCCTTGTTTGTGGGTGTGTCATCCGGACAGTTTTTTTGCAGGCATCAAAAAGTAGAATAATTGAATGAATTTGTTGAATGGATATCCCAATAAACAAAATAATGCTCCCAGACCACCTTCTAGTATATAAGGAGGGCCTTCCTTCACTTTCCTCCAACTTTCCCACCATGAAGCAGCTCCCTACTAAGGGTAAGGCATCCATCATCTCTATGGTGGGAAATGGTGATTCCTGTCACAAATTTGCTGTTAGGCTTTGTGTCAGCCACTATACTGTCTCTGGACTGTGCTATCAGACTTCTAGGACTCTTCCTGAAAGTGATTTGGTCACTTTTGACCCCCAGTTGCTATAATTCAGTACAGCTTATCACCACAAACAAGGCTGAGGTAGCTTCCCACCTCCAAAATAAGCTTAGAAACCAAAGGGAGAGTATGTAAAACTGAGCTACAGTATGCCTAGAAGTGTTTTAAAAGTGTTGGGAGTTATGCAAAGTACAAAATTACTTGTTGTTTACCTACTTTGAATGTCTGCAAATGACTGTCAGGATGACACCCTCACAAGCAAATGCAAATATCTTAGCTTATGCTGGACTTGTGTTGATGCTAATTATATGGACAGATAGCTGAGCAGGAGGGCTATCAGATGATGTATTTTATATGTTTCCTCATTTAGTCATTAATGAGATATTGCTGACATAATCTAAAAACATAAAACATCTGTACCATTTTTTGAGTCACTGTAAGTAAACAACAAGTAATTTTGTACTTTGCATAACTCCCAACACTTTTAAAACACTTCTAGGCATACTGTAGCTCAGTTTTACATACTCTCCCTTTGGTTTCTAAGCTTATTTTGGAGGTGGGAAGCTACCTCAGCCTTGTTTGTGGTGATAAGCTGTACTGAATTATAGCAACTGGGGGTCAAAAGTGACCAAATCACTTTCAGGAAGAGTCCTAGAAGTCTGATAGCACAGTCCAGAGACAGTATAGTGGCTGACACAAAGCCTAACAGCAAATTTGTGACAGGAATCACCATTTCCCACCATAGAGATGATGGATGCCTTACCCTTAGTAGGGAGCTGCTTCATGGTGGGAAAGTTGGAGGAAAGTGAAGGAAGGCCCTCCTTATATACTAGAAGGTGGTCTGGGAGCATTATTTTGTTTATTGGGATATCCATTCAACAAATTCATTCAATTATTCTACTTTTTGATGCCTGCAAAAAAACTGTCCGGATGACACACCCACAAACAAGGCCAAATATCTCAGCTTAAACCAAACATATATTAAAGCTGAACAAATAGATATATAGCCAAGAAGTAGGGCTATCAGATGGTGTGTTTTACATGTCTGCATCTTGACCTGTTATTGAGATATTGCTGAAATAATCCAAAAGCACAAAACATCTGGACAGTTTTTTGAGTCACTGTATACTAGAGTCTGGTTGTATGGTAATGACTTAGTACAAGGAAACGAGATGAAAGACTCAACAAGGGCATCCATTGGGAGGGAATGTAGGTATCCAGAAGATTGTCACATGGTTGCGATGGCGGCGGCGGGAAGCGACAGTTGGTGGGCGAGAGCCGCAACAAGGGAACAAGGGGATAAGGTCGGCAGGGGAATGGGACAGCGGTAGCAAGGGGAAGAACAAGAGGGGTGCCGGATATGGTCTAATTCCATGGGTGTTAGGGCAACAGCTGTCAGGGTTTGACAGGGTGATGGCATCCTGCACTGGCATTCCATCACAAAAACAGGCCATCTCCTCAGTAGTGGTCATGTGAATGGGCGCTTTACAGTCATGTGGCTTCAGACTTAGTCGATCACGTGTCTGGGGTCACGGACGGGCCACGTGGCATAAGCACGGTGATCACATGATCACATACCATAACACAACCTCCTCCTCAAGATTGCACTTTTGAAGCAATCTCGAACTCCTGTATCACTTCTTGGGCATCTTTGAGGTTTTTGGCAGGCTCCCAAGTGTCGTCCTCTGGAGGGTAACCGGTCCATCTTACTAGGTACTGGACCTGTCGACCGCATTTATGCTTTCCTCGAATGAATTCTACCTCGTACTGGGGCTCGCCATCGATCTCTAGACTCTTGGGACACAAAGGATGGTCAGGGCCTGGAGTGGCCAGAGTGAGGAGGGATTCGTGGAACACCGGGTGGATTCGCCAGTGTCGCAGTAGTTCGAGCTCGTAGGCAGTGGCACCTCGTTTCCCAACAATCTTGAAGGGACCAACTCGCCTTGGCATCAGCTTCTTTCGTAAGTCTTCCAAGACTAGGTTGCAGCTCTCCAGCCAGACCAAGATACCTTCTTTCCATTCTGTAGTATACCCGCCTCGCTTCTCCATAGTTCTGTTGGATAGTTCCACTAGTTTCTTCATCTTCTCTCGCATCTCGTAGGCCTTCTTCAGGAAATTGTCGGCAGTGGGATTGTTTGATTCATCAAGGCACAGGTCTGGAAGGGCGATGGGATGGCGGGCATAGTCGAGGAGAAAAGGGGTCATGTCGGAAGATCCATAAGCACGGTTATTGAGGGCGAATTCCATGATAGGGAGCCAGGATGCCCAGTCTTCAGGCATTTCACTACAGACATGTTTTAGTAGTGTAAATACCTCCTGATTGGCTCTCTCTGTAAGTCCGTCGGTCTGGGGGTGGTAGGCGGTGCTGGGATTGGTCTTGACCCCTAGTTGTCCATAGACATTCTTCAGGAATTTTGCTACAAAGTTCAAGCCCTGGTCACTTGTGACCTTAGAGGGCAATCCATGGCTGGCATAAATTTGCCGTAGAAATATTTGGGCCGCTCTTTCGCTAGTCAGGTCCATACTAATTGGTTCCAGTAGGGAGGACCTCATTGCATGATCTCGGATAACCAACACACCATCATATCCTTCTGAGGGGTTAAGTGGGCCAACGATGTCCCAGTTTACCTCGTCCCAGGGCTGGATAGGGGCAGGGAAAGGGTGGAGAGCAGGTTTGTTACCAGCACGGTTGATCTTGTTACGTTGGCAATGCCAACACCGCTGGATCTGAGCACGTACATCATTGTCGAGACCGGGCCAGTCGAAGTTTCGCTTGACATTCTCACTTGTTTTCCTCATACCCGGGTGTCCAGCAGAGGGTGTGTCGTGGTGTAGGATTAGCACATCGTCGACTAGACTAGGGGGAACCCAAATCTTATTTTGATAGATCTTCAGCCCATCAGTTTCTTCTATGATGGCGGGTCTGTGGGCGGTCGAAGTCTGGGCTGCCTTGATGCAGTCCAGAAGGCTTGGCTCAGCTACAGAATTGAAGAGGATGTCGGGGAGCAGTGGGGCAATGGGAGGGGTCGTCTCGTCATCGTGGTCAGGGCGCCAGGACAGGGCGTCGGCAGCGGTATTGGTTTTCCCAGGTCGATGTTTGATTGAGAAGTTGTAGAGAGCGAGGAGGGCTCTCCATCGGTTCTGCCATCTGTTGAGAGGGTTGGGTTTCCGGAAATACACAAGATTGGCGTGGTCGGTCCAAATTTCGAATGGCTCCTTGGTGGCGATGAGGTATGATGGCGAGGAGCTCCTTGTCGTAGGTATCATAGTTTTTCTCTGCGTCTTTGAGGGCCTTAGAAAAACAATTGATTATCGCCCAGGTTCCATCCTCTTGTTGTTGATAGAGGATTCCGCCTATCGCAACGTTGGACGCGTCCATTTCGATCTTCCAGTTCCCATCGTCTTTCAGTACCATGGTCCATCGTCTGCTGAGCAAGGCCTGGATAAGGTGACTAAAGGCCTCCTGTTCCTCACGGTTCCACTGCCATTCTTTGTTACCAGTAAGCTGGTGGAGCGGGGTGGCAATGGTGGCGAAGTCTGGGATATGTCTCCTGAAATAGTTAAGGAATCCTAGAAACCTTTGGACGTCCTTCTTACACTTTGGGACCGGCCATTCTCTGATTCCAGCACATAGCCTTTCTGACTTCTCTATGTGTCTTTCACAAATGTAATGCCCCAGGAATTCTACCTCCCTCTTCTGGAATTTACATTTCTCCAGCCTCAAGCAGAGTGAGTTTTCAGCAAGTTTACAGAGTATGGATCACATGATTCGTTGGTGGGTCTCTAGGTCTGGCATGTGGATGAGGATGTCATCGATGTAGACATGGATGTGTCCAGTGGAAATCTCGTCCTGAAGGATGGCATTCATGAAATGCTGGAATGATGCGGGGGTGTTGGTGAGTCCAAATCCCATTACCGTGTATTCAAATTGTCCTTCTGGACAGATGAAAGCTGTTTTCCATTCATCGCCTTTGTGGATGCAGATGTTATTGAAGCCTCAAACGACATCCATTGCGGTGTAGAGGACCTTCCCCTTGAGGGCATCCAAGATATCTCAGATCAACAGGAGTGGGTGTGCGTCCTTCTTCGTTATGGCATTGAGCTTGCGATAGTCGATGATGGGACGCAGTTTCTTTCCTTCTTGTTTGAAGAACAAGGGTGCGGCCCAAGGAGAATTCGAAGGTCGGATCCGTCACTCTCTAGGTTCTCCTCGATCCATGTCTTAAGTTCCAGGTAGTACACTTGCGGTACCGAATAGATCTTTGATCGCTTTGGTACTGCGTCCTTCTGGGTCTCGATGGCATGGTCGATGGCTCCGCATGAAGGCGGCAGTCTAGCAAACGCTGAGATAGAGAACACGCTTGGGAACTCTTCATGGTAGGGGGGAATGGGTGCTTCGGAGAAGTTTCCTTGCATTGTCACTACCTTCGTCAGAGCAGGGGTGATTTTCTTTGGCAGGGGGAATACTATTGTCCGTTCGACCCAATTGATTTCCGGGTTGTTTCTCCGCAGCCAGTCGTCTCCTAGGTAGAGATGTGGGGGGTGGAACTGTCCGACCAACAGGGTGATATGCTGTCGAAAATCTTGCCCAATACTGATTATAAGGTCTGCGGTTTGTGTAATCATTCCAATGGCATTGGAGGATCCATCTGCATTAATTGAGTATAGGGGTTGAGGGAGATTCTGCAGCTTCAGCCCTAGGCTTTGGGCATATTTCTTGTTGATAGTGGAGGCTGAGCACCTGGAGTCTACTAGAGTGTATCCGAGTTTTCATCTTCTGTTGCCAGGGTTCTCCATAATCACTGGTATTTCCATACAAGGCTTTTTGAGGTTCGCTTTGATCTTCTCTTTCCTCAGATTCAGTCTAGAGGGCAGAGAAGGGGTCACCAGGACCTGTTTATTCATGGCTGGGACACAGGAAGGTACATAACTTTTCTTCAGCGAAGATGCTGAATTCAATCTTCGCCGTTGGCAAAATCCACAATTTCTTTTTCCCTAATTGCAACTAGGTCTCTTAACCTCACAATCTCGGCCTGTGCCTGCTCCAGCTCGTCGTTTGAGGGTGTCGCGGGTGTCGGGGTGATAGGGCCAGGGAGGGTTAGTACTCCTCGGACCTGCTGGGTGCGACGCGTAGGCGGGAGTGGGCAGTTCTTCGAGATGTGGCCGAGACTGCGACAGTTGTAGCATTAGACTTCAGCAGGTTTCGGGCAGGAGCGATCAACAATCATAGCATCCTGGTTCTTGATCGGTGTAGTGGCGGGTGGGGCGCGAGGCGGTGCCGTGTTCGTACAGGGAGGGGGAAGGGGAGCACGGGCTTTTCAGAGCGACTTGAATTCCTGCCAAAGGTCATCCATTCGGATTGCCTTGCTTCTCCATCCGAGGTAGGTTTCGGGGAGGGCATCAGAATTATAGATCTTCTCAACAAGTGGCTGGTTTAATCCGTTCTTGAGGTATTCAATCAGCACTGACTCATGGTGGGCGATGCTGAGGTGGGCCTGTCGGTAGAGCCAGTCGAACTCGGTGAAAAACTTGCAGGCAGTTTTCCCACTTTGCCGTAGCTTCTGGAAGTTGGCGAGGGCTCGTGTTTCGTCGGCCGTATCGAGGAATTCATCATCTAGGTCATTCACAAAATTAGCCCAGCTACCTGTGGTCTCTCTTTCGATGATTTGATCAACTCGGGCATTGGCCCATTCTTCTGCATAGTCCAAGCACATCTTATTGAGGACAAAGTAGATCTTTTTGGCATCAGTTTCGTATCTCTCGGATTTGGAGGCAAAGAGAAGGGTGAATTGTCACTTGAAGGTCTGATACCCAGTCTTATCTCTGTTATAGTCCTTGACCATAATCCCACTACTCGACATTGGAGTCGAGGTCATACAGTTGGATTGATGAGACATCTGAGGGGCCGGGGGATGAGACATCGTTGGGGTTAGTGAACGGGCTGAGAGGCTCGGGCTGTGGTATGTGGATGGCAGCAAGTTCCCTAGCTGCCAAGAGATTGGGGATGTTGGTTGGGGTAACAGAGGTGATGGAAACGTCAGGGGGGATCCGGGAGTGTCGTACAGGAACGGTGGGATAGGGGATGGAGGCGTGAGGCTTCCAGTCCACAAAATTCGGGTTGCGGTGTCGACGAGGTACTTGGTATGGTAGCTGGAGATTGAGATGAAGCGCTCCGGGGGGTGCATCTGTGTGCACTTGTTGGCGAAAGTTTGGGGGGAGGGTATGGGCGAGGGGGATCGCGAAGGTGGGGCGGTTTCGGTGGAAGCAGGGGTCGGGATATTGTCGATTTCTTCGATGTTGAGGCCTTCTAAGACCTCAGTGATGTCTTCTTGTTGTTGTGCAATCCAAAGCTCAGTTAGATGCTCTTGCAAGGTTTCTATGAATTTGACCTGACTGTAGGTTTTGAATAGACGTTGTACGCGGAGGGTTCGGGAGGTTAGTAATCCTGTCAGGATGAATTGCCTCTCAACGGAATGGTAGACAATACTCTTTGGGTATTTCCGATACTCGGGAGTGTGGGGACATGTGACTGCGGTTGGGGTTCGTCGATCGATGTGACAGAGGCGGTTTCGTTGCCAAGTCTCATGGATTTCGATTAGTCCAGGGGGCGGTGGTAGGTGTAAGGTGTATTGCCGCATTCAGTATGCCTGATCAGTGGGGTCGTTCGTTTGAGTTGTGAGGACAGTAGGAGAATCCAGGGTGAAGAGAGGGAACCAGGTCCAGTGAGGAGGTGGTTGTGGGGAGACTTGATACTATGTTACAGCTCACGTAACTGGGAGTCCTGGGCAGGCTATCTGGGCAGGAGGACAAGTAAAGCTATAATTTGAGAGTATCAAGTCTTGGGAATATACACAGCCTATCTACCTGTATTTATACTAGAGTCTGGTTGTATGGTAATGACTTAGTACAAGGAAACGAGACGAAAGACTCAACAAGGGCATCCGTTGGGAGGGAATGTAGGTATCCAGGAGATTGTCATGTGGTCACGATGGCAGCGGCGGGAAGTGACGGTTGGTGGGCAGGAGCCGCAACAAGGGAACGAGGGGACAAGGTCGGTGGAGGAATGGGACAGCAGTAGCGAGGGGAAGAACAAGAGGGGTGCTGGATATGGTCTAATTCTGTGGGTGTTAGGGTGACAGCTGTCAGGGTTTGACAGGGTGATGGCATCCCGCACTGGCGTTCCATCACGAAAACGGGCCATCTCCTCAGTAGTGGTCACATGAATGGGCGCTTTACAGTCACGTGGCTTTGGACTTAGTCGATCACGTGTCCGGGGTCACGGACGGGCCACGTGGCGTAAGCGCGGTGATCACATGATCACATACCATAACAAGTGTCCTCCCAATTATGTCCACTGCACCTTTGCCCAGTATCATGCATCATGTCTTCTAGCAATACATGTTCTGCATTGGCTCCTGGGCTGCAGCACCTCAGCGTGAACAGGGTGAACATGGAGTGAGACTTTGGCACCTTTGGTTGTGCATGACGATGGCCAAGATCTTGATCTCTGTGATGTTTTGCGAGTCACTTCTAGGCAACACACTCATCGTTTCAACAGCCCAAACATGGCTGTCACGCAGACAACATCGCCACCACCATCCTCACCAACAGTGTCCTCCTCCTCAGCACCCTCTCATAAATCACACAGGCTGACACAGCTCCTCGATCGTTGGTGGTGTTGTCAGTGCAGTGGTCCTTGTTTACTTATTGTCATCCTCAGATTCATGCTCTGGTGGAGATGCAGATGTCTAGTGCTAGCACCAGCATCTTTGATTAGCCTTAGTAATTACATGGTTCAAACATGTTCGAACCTATCTGAACCTGTTCACCAATATCAGTCCATTATGAACCCAGAACTGAACTGCAAGTTCAGTTCTGCGAAGCCATTGAACTTAGGACTGAACATCTGAGAACTGAACTGAAGTTCAGGTTCAGTGACCGGTTCAGAACCGAACTTCAACTGCACTACCTCTGGTAATGGAAATGGCGACCAGCATGCCTTGGGATCAAATTTGAGGGAAAGGAAGAATGGTAAATTGAGTGGGAATGGTTCACAGACCAAAGGTAACAATGTAGTTGTTGAGAGTGCATTGGGTGAGTATAGAGATTTCTCCCTACAGACCAGCTAAAGAGACTAAGAAGATAAACCGTATCTCAGTATTATTCAATACTAAGACTTAGACAGTGCAGATACCTAAGAAGATAAACCGTCTAGTAGCCGTATGTAAAGGAGCGACATAGAAGGAATATGAAATGACTGGGGACTCACATCTCAGTATTATTCAATACTGAGAAGTGTGGTGGTCCGACATGCTACGGTAAAAAAGTCTAAATAAAACTCCGACCTATCCTTATACCGAATATGCAACACTCCCCCTCAAACGTACTCGAGCCCGAGAAGTTTGCAGAAATATTTGAACTTGTACCGCACGAGGGGCTTGGTTAGGATGTCGGCGAGGTTCTCGTCCGTGGGTACATAGGACACTTCAATTTTTCGGTTCTCGACTGCCTCACACACAAAGTGATAGCGGATATCGATATGCTTGGTTCGAGCCATGGAATTTATTGTCCCGGCACAGCGCAATTGTTGACTGGTTATCGCATCTGAAAGGAATCGGTACATGTGGGTCCCTCCCAATCTCGTCCAGGAAAGCTTTGAACCAGCAGGCCTCTTTTGCCGCATGTGCTGCAGCGATGTATTCTGCTTCGACACTCGACAGTGCGATTAGCAGTTGTCGCTTCGAGCTCCAGGTTACTGCACCGCGCCCCATGACAAGTGCGTACCCCGAAATGGAGTGCCAGTCCGGTTGCGATGCCCAGTCTGCGTCGGCGTATGCCTCATAACTGCCATTAGCGCCTCCTATGGTTAGCCAGAGGTTCTGTGACGTGTGAAGGTACTTTATTACTCGTTTGATGGCCTTCCAATGAACTTCGCCAGGGTTTTGTGTGAATTGTGCGAGTATTCCCACCACAAATTGGATGTCAGGTCTGCTGATCACCACTGCCCACAGCACACTCCCACACGCTTCCTGGTACGGAGCGTTGATAGGCTCTCTCGGACATTGGTCCTTCATGTACTGTGCACTGGGCTCCATCGGTGTGTACATCGGTGCCGCATCATCCAGTCTAAACCTCTTCACGATGGTCTCGATATAGAGGCGTTGGTTAATCGCACATGAGGTGAGCAATCTGATGCATTATTTAGGCTAATTACCGTTAGTCGGTTATGCATGGAAGACGGTAAGTTGCTGTGCCACTGCATTGCATCACCCTCGCCTCCCCAGCTCCCATCGCATTGCATCATCCCCATCTCCTCAATGCATCATCCCTGCCTCCCAGCACATTGCATCATCCCGCTCGCTGACGCCTGCCGCCTGCCCTGCCGCCGCCACCTGCCGCCCGCCCTGCTGCCGCCACCCGCCTCTGCCCTTCTGCCGCCACCCGCCGCCCGCCCTTCTGCCGCCGCCCGCTCCCCACCCCGCTGCTCCCGCCTTGCTGCCACTGCCATTCCCCACACTACTGCTATGCCCTGCTCCTGCTGCTCCTGCTCCCTGCCTTGCTGCCACCGGCCACCTGCCCTCCTGTCACCACCTGCCACCCGCTCCCCACCCCGCTGCTCCTGCCCTGCCATTGCTGCCACTCCCTGCCCAGCCACTACCAAAGGCCCCAGTCCCACCATTGGTCTGTGACCATCACAGCGGCGCAGCTGCGAGTTCACGCAGGAGAACGAGAAAGCGTGAACCCGTTAACTACATAGAGTGTCCGTATAAAAGGGGGAGCGCACGAGCACGAGAAGCATAGTATAAAAGGTTAAAAGAGAGAGGACAGTCCAAGAAGGAGAGCGGGAGTTTGTGCTACGTACGAGAGTGCGCGAGGGTGCGGTGCAACAAGAGAAGTGGCGGATCCGTGGGTGGATCCGAGGCGGGCGTGCCGTCGTCTTTCTTCAGACCTGACGAAGAGCATACTTAGATGCCTCGTCCCAACTCGCCGGGATCCGCGCCTCGTGTGGCGTCGTCGTTCTGCCGCCTGTCTTCTCGCTTTTACTTTGATTCATTTACTCTTTAAGCTCTTGCTTCGTAGTCTTCTTTCACCCTTAAATACTCCCGCGATAGTTCCCTAGGAGTTCACGCGTTACCGCTCTCTCGCGCGAACTCCAGGTCCGTACCATCTTGTAAGACTTTGCACTGCGTAGTACTAACAATTCACACGCGTTACCGCTCTCTCGCGCGAACTCCAGTGCTGCGCTGCTGAAAGATTATGAGACCCGCTCCGGGCTTGACAGATATGGACTCCCTTCGGTTCACGAAGTTGAACGGTCAGAACTACGCTACATGGGCAATACATATGCGCTCTGCACTACAGTCGAAGTATCTGTGGGCGCTAGTAAAAGGGAAGGAGACCCGCCCTGTTAGCCCAGTTGCTGCCCCCGGAGGACCAGCCCCGAGCGCAGAAGAGATCGCACGAGTCGAGGCCCTCATAGACGAATGGGAGGCCAAGGACGAAGCCGCGCAGGGTTTGATGTACGGATCCACCGACGAATCGCAATGGCCGCACGTCTCAGACTGCAAGACCGCAGTCGAGATGTGGGACACTTGGAAAACGATTCACCAGACGAACAAACAATCGACGAACGCTTATTACTACTTGAAGGAGCTCTACACGAAGAAATACGTTGACGGGACCTCTATGGAAGACCATATCGCTGCGTTATTGAACCTTCAACAACGAATTGTCCAGTCTGGAGGGACCGTTGACGACTCCCAGATGTCGCAGGCGATGATCCTGTCCCTACCTGAGATGCCGTCTTGGGAGTTAATCACTGTTCAACTGATTCACAGCGACCGACTCACCCCCGACATCGTCAGTACGAGGCTACAGGCCGAGGCGAACAGACGCGCCCAGGAGAAAGCCGGCGGCCAGACGGCCTTCCAGGCGACCGGCAAAAGAGGCCGTGGCGGAACCCAACGCGGGCGAGGAAGAGGCCAAGGGTCCTCTGGTGGGCGCGGCCCCCAGCCAGACGATGAATGTCGATACTGCAAAAAGAAGGGACACTGGGCGAATGAGTGTCGGAAAAAGGAGGCTGACGAAAAACGCGACGCACCCGGCGGATCGGCTAACACAGCCGTCAGTGGGAGTCAAGACCTTGGCGACCGCGAGGTGGGGCGAGTCTACCTAGCAGCTGGACCGCAGAACGTCGCTGGAATCATACTGGACTGCGGAGCGACTGACCACATGTTTTGTGATAAGTCCTACTTTGTTTCCTATTCCGCTTCATCAGGTCAGACGATATCCGTTGGAGACGCGAGAAACGTACCCGTCGAGGGCCTAGGCAGCGTCCGCCTAAGGGTCAGGCTTCCCGAGGGACAACGGACAGTCACTCTGCATAAAGTTATGCACGCTCCGAAGCTATCTATGAACTTGGTCAGCCTAGGTGCGCTCCAACGAGAAGGGGCACAGTACCGAAGCACAGAAACAGGACTGGTCGTGACGCTGGGGAAAGATGAGTTAATGCACGGACAGCTAAAAGAGGGGCTTTACCGGGTGGAATGCATTGACGGGAGCACCGAGGCCGCCTTCGCGACTTCTTCAGGCGTGAGTATGCGGACCTGGCACCGTCGGATGGGGCACCTACACCTTGAAGGGATTCGCGAGCTCGCACGAAAGGGGATGGTAGACGGACTTACCATTTCGTCTAGCGACCACGACCGAGTGTGCGAGGGGTGCGCTATCGGTAAGTCGCACCGACTACCGCTGCCGAAGGTGAGCCAGACACGATACGAACGGATGGACCTCGTCGTCGCCGACCTTACAGGACCGATGAAGATCGAGACCTGGTCCGGCATGCGGTACGCCCTAGTAGCGGTCGAGGTAAGCTCGCGATACGGGATCGTCCGGCTGTTGAAGAGCAAGGACGAGGCCCCAGCCACATTGAAGGAGATAATAGCGATGTTAGAAAGACAGTCCGGACGGAAGCTGAAGAAATTACGCACCGACAACGGAACCGAACTCGTCAACGACAAAGTAGAAGAGCTATGCAAAAAGAACGGGATAATACACGAGACGACCGTGCCCTATGGACCGGAGCAGAACGGGATTGCCGAGCGAACGATAGCGACGTACTTCGAGATGGTGAGATGCATGCTACATTCATCAGGTATGGACCTGCGTTACTGGGGGGAGGCCCTGGCGTACGCGTCACATATCAGAAATCTCTCGCCGACGTCCGCTCTGCCTGGAAAGGTGCCTTATGAGGCATGGTATGGACGAAAACCCGACGTCTCTCACCTTCGAATCTTCGGTTCCATCGCATACGCCAATATTCCGAAAAAGGTACGGGGCGGGAAGCTCGAGGCGACGTCCGTGAAATGTAGATTGCTAGGATGGTGGGCGGATGAGACGAAGGGGTATCGTCTAGAGGATTTGGAGACTAAGACATTAATTACCTCACGCGACGTCCGCTTTGTTGAAGATCTCCCCCCAACAGACTTAGCCATTATCGAGGGGATCGATCCACGCCCACCGAGCGACGTTCCGGACGCGACAAGGCATGAGGGTACGGGTACGAGCAGCGACCCCCTTGCTACCAATAAAGGAGAAGAGTCAGATGAAGTTGCGGAAGACATCGTCGCACCTACCGAATCTAAGGAAGATGAAGCACCTCGTCGAGAGCCGTCCAGACGCCAGCGTCGCCCAGCGGTTCGTTTTGGAGAAGAAGCGACTGCAGAGGAATACGAAGAGGCTATCGGCGAAGACGCTCATCAAACGTTCGTTGTCACAAATGGAGATCCTCGCACTTACAAAGAGGCGATGAACACCAGTCATGCGAAGGAGTGGGAGAAGGCAATCGCGACCGAGCTCGAGCAGCTCCGTTCTTCAGGGACCTTCGAGTGGGTGTCCAAGGTTCCGGACGGCCGCAAGGCGATCGGAAGCCGCATAGTCTTTCAGACGAAGAGGGATGGCGATGGGAAGGTGGTCAGGTATAAGGCTAGAGTAGTCGCGAAGGGTTTCTCACAGGTTCCAGGACAAGACTTCGAGGCGTCGTTCGCATCCATCGCACGTCTGACGACGCTCCGAGCTCTTCTGTCCATGGCCGTGCGGGAGGACTGGACTCTCCACCAGGTCGATGTCGTCGGAGCGTACCTGCGAGGCGACTTGAGCGAAGAAATTTACTTGGACCCACCTGATGGAACACGTACGAATGAGAAGGACTGGCGAGTCTGGCGACTGCGGAGACCGCTCTACGGCCTCAAGCAAGCGGGGAGACAGTGGAAGATAAAGCTCGGCGAAACCATGAAACGATTGGGCTTCGCCAATGGGATGGCTGATGATTGTTTGTATGTGAAACGAGAGGAGAAGAAGGCGAAGATACTTGTACTGGTGTACGTCGACGACATGGTGGTTGCGGCGGCGGATGTCCGTGATGTGAAGTGGTTTAAGACGGAGCTGGGAAAGGTCTTTCAACTTACCGACTTGGGAGAACTGAAACACATCCTAGGAATTCGGGTCCGTCGCGACCGCATGGCCCACACGATCCGATTGGACCAGACGGCGTACATCCAGGCACTACTCACACGGTATGGCATGGAAAATTCCACACCTGTCGCAACGCCAGCAGTCGTCAAGGAAAAATTGTCCGTTTCAGATTGTCCAGCTTCTGACGCTGACCACGCCGCTTACGACGAGTTCGCCCGGGGCTTTGGCTACCTCGAATGCCTCGGCGGTATTCTGTATGCGACGCACACCCGACCAGATATTCAGTACGCGACGAACGTCTGTGCCCAGTTCGGAGCAAATCCAGGGAAGTCGCACCTCATCGCCCTGAAGAGAATTCTCCGCTACCTCAAGGGCACGGTTCAGCATGGATTGGTATTGGGAGGTAAAAATGATGGAGTTGATCTAGTTGGGTGGACCGATTCGGACTGGGCACAGGACGCCGACGACCGACGCTCGATTGCTGGCTTCGTCTTTGATGTCGCTGGCGGCACTGTCTCCTGGTCGTCGAAGAAGCAACCGACGGTCGCTCTATCCACAGTCGAAGCCGAGTATATGGCCTCTGCAAACGCTACTAAGGAAGCAGTATGGCTACGTTCGCTGCTCACCGATCTCGGCTCTCCTCCCTCCACCGCGACCGTCATCCACGCCGACAACCAGGGCTGTATCGCGCTCTCGAAGAATCCCGTCGCACACTCGCGCGCGAAACATATCGACATTCGCCATCACTTCGTCCGCGAGCGGGTCTCCAACGGCGAAGTATCGTTTCAGTACTGCCCGACGACGCAAATGATCGCCGACATCTTGACAAAGGCCCTACCACGCGACTTGTTCGAGAAATTCCGGGTCGCTATCGGTGTACTCGAGTAGTGGGAGCTCGGCAAGTGGGAGTGACGAAGAGCATACTTAGATGCCTCGTCCCAACTCGCCGGGATCCGCGCCTCGTGTGGCGTCGTCGTTCTGCCGCCTGTCTTCTCGCTTTTACTTTGATTCATTTACTCTTTAAGCTCTTGCTTCGTAGTCTTCTTTCACCCTTAAATACTCCCGCGATAGTTCCCTAGGAGTTCACGCGTTACCGCTCTCTCGCGCGAACTCCAGGTCCGTACCATCTTGTAAGACTTTGCACTGCGTAGTACTAACAATTCACACGCGTTACCGCTCTCTCGCGCGAACTCCAGTGCTGCGCTGCTGAAAAGACCACGGTTGGGGGCTTGGGCCATTGCTACAGGGAGGGAGGGCGCACCTGGCAGGCAGCCTATCGTAACCACCGTCGTCGCACCCTTCGCCCCTGTTGCCCCCGTCAGCCCCGTCGTTGTTGTCGTTGTTGTTGCCCCTCCTGCCGCCGTCGTCGTTGCGCCGTTGCTGAAGAGAGGGAGAGAGGGAGGCGAGAGAGAGAGGGGGGAGGGTGAAAGAAAGAGAAAAAAGGAAAGAAGAAAAAAAGAGGGAGGAACACGCACCAGCCGTCGTCGTCATCGCCGTCGTCACCTGGGGGAAGAGCCCTAGCCGCCGCTGTCATCGTCATCGTCATCGTTGTCCAGCTGTTGTCATCATCGCTGGCCGTGCAGCCATCACTGTCATTGCTGGCCCCTGCAGCTGTCGTTGTCATTGTCCCTGGCTGTTGTTGCTGGCGGCCACAGCTGCCGTCGTCATCATCGTTGTTGCTGGCGGCTGCAGCCGCTGCCGCCGTGGTCATCATCGGTTGCTGCTGCTGTGGTCGCCATTGCACCATCTGCTGTCATAGTCGCCGCTGTCTGTGGCAGCCATCATCGCCGTCGTTGTCTGCTG
The DNA here is from genome assembly GCA_951802425.1 of Clavaria fumosa. Taxonomy (NCBI): domain Eukaryota; kingdom Fungi; phylum Basidiomycota; class Agaricomycetes; order Agaricales; family Clavariaceae; genus Clavaria; species Clavaria fumosa. The sequence continues at coordinate 3,176,511 of OX637799.1, read as the reverse complement.
CAGCTGTCGTCGATGTCGTCGTCAGCTGCTGCTGCTGTCATTGTCACCAATTAGCACAAAAATGATGGATTAGAGAGAGAAGAAGGGGAATGGGGATGGTGACGCACCATTGCTGGCACGAGCATGGTGTGGCTGGTCAAGGCAGTTGTCTAGTCACACATGTAACTGTAAAGCAAGAAACTGATTCAATCATCATCACACTTTTTAGACAGCATTCTACATTGTAAATTTAACATAGGATTGTTGAGCATGTGGACTCAATCCTTCCCAATTATTTTCAGAATTTATTATACTCATACTAAGATGCAGGGACAGTTTTTCTGTCAGTAGGACAGATACTGTGGCTGTGACTTATGGGTCTCAATGAGGCGCAGGCAATGACAATGACCGCTGGCACATGTTCCTCCCTCTTTTTTTTCTTTTCTTTCCTTTTTTCTCTTTCTTTCACCCTCCCCCCACTCTCTCCCCCCTCCCTCTCTCCCTCTCTTCAGCAGTGGTGCAATGACAACGGCAGCAGGAGGGGCAACAACAACAACAACAACAACGGGGCTGACGGGGGCAACAGGGGCAACAGGTGCGACGATGGTGGTTATGATAGGCTGCCTGCCAGGTGCGCCCTCCCTCCCTGTAGCAATGGCCCAAGCCCCCAACCGTGGTCACAGACCAATGGTGGGGACTGGGGCCATTGGTAGTGGCTGGGCAGGGAGTGGCAGCAACGGCAGGGCAGGAGCAGCGGGGTGGGGAGTGGGTGGCAGGTGGTGGCAGGAGGGCAGGCAGCCGGTGGCAGCAGGGCAGGGAGCAGGAGCAGCAGGAGCAGGGCATAGTAGTAGTGGGGGGAATGGCAGTGGCAGCAAGGCAGGAGCAGCGGGGTGGGGAGCGGGCGGCGGCAGAAGGGCGGGCGGCGGGTGGCGGCAGCAGGGCGGGCAGCGGGTGGCAGCAGCAGGGCGGGCGGCGGGCGGCAGGTGGCAGGTGGCAGCAGAAGGGCAGAGGCGGGTGGCAGCAGCAGGGCGGGCGGCGGGTAGCGGCAGCAGGGCGGGCGGCAGGTGGCAGCAGCAGGGTGGGCGGCGGGTGGCGGCAGCAGGGCGGGCAGCGGGTGGCGGCAGCAGGGCAGAGGCAGGTGGCGGCAGCAGGGCAGGTGGCACGTAGCAGCAGAAGGGCGGGCGGCGGGTCACCGTGGCGGCAGCAGGGCAGGCGGCACGTAGCAGCAGAAGGGCAGGCGGCGGGTGGCGGCAGCAGGGCGGGTGGCAGGCATCAGCGAGTGGGATGCATGACGGCAAGAGTGATGCATGATGTGTGGTGGCATCATGCATCATCTCCCTCTGGGTGATGATGCATCCTCACCATTCGCAAACTTACCGTCATCTATGCATCACACACTTACTGTAATTACCATAGATTAATGCATTAATTTACTTGAATCGCCTGTTAATCGCTATTGTACGTGCGGTGTGGTCTCTTCGAATTTCAAAGCCCAGGAGCCAGCTGATCTCGCCAGAGTCGGTAATTTCAAACCGTGCACCGAATTCTGCCTTGAACTTTTCCACAGTGTCGAGCGAGCTCCCTGCAACTGTCATGTCATCTGTCGCAACTGGGACTACCATCACGTCTTTGCCCTGCTTTCTGATGAATACCAATGCATCGAGCTTGGAAGCATGGAAGCCGAGGTTGGCAAAGGCATTTGTCATCTTCCAGTGCCATAGCCGTCCTGACTGTTTTAAGCCGTACAGCCCCTTCATCAGCTTGCATACTTTGTCCCCTTCACCCTCACTCAATACTCCTTGCGGTGCCTCCATGTAGACTTCCTCATCGATCTCTGCATTGAGATAAGCTCCTACCACGTCTATCTGGTGTATCTCCCAGTCTGACGTTGCTGCGTGCGCGAGGACCGTTCGGATGGACGCCATTTTTGCTGCCGCTGCGAAGGTCTCTTCGTAGTTGATCCCTTTCGTTTGCCGATGGCCTCCAGCGACTAGTCGGGCCTTGCGTTTTACGACTTCGCTGTTTGGTCCGAGTTTTTCTTTGAATATGGGGTGACACGGTATAACGGGCTTATCGACGGGGCGATCTACAATGATCCAGGTGCGCCGTCGCTGTAGTTGTTCGACTTCGTCCTTCCAGGCTTTGTCCCATTCGTGTGCATGTGCGTCTTTCATTGCTTCAGCGAGTGTTGCGGGCTCATTGCCCCCTATGGTGGCGAGGCATGAAAAATACTGAGGTTCATTGTCAGTATCGTTACAGGCGATGGGGGGATATTGATGCAACAATATAGCGGTAGTCACCGCACAGTAGCGATGCATGGAAAACGGCAGCTCACCTGCCAAGGAGGTGATGCAATGAGAGATGCAACACTTGCGCAGGTAGGAATTACTGGATGGGAGTGATGCAATGCCCTAACATGGCAGTGATGCAACACTCACACAGGTAGTAGGAATTACAGGATGGGAGTGATGCAATGCCCTAATGTGATAGTGATGCAACACTCATGCAGGTAGTAGGAATTACAGGGTGGTTACAGCGAGCGCAGCTAGAGTTCACGTGGGAGAACGTTGAACGCATGTATTAGTTTGAGAGTACTGTGGGGACAAAGTACGAACCTAGAGTTCACGCGGGAGAACGTTGAACGCGTGAACTCCTACATCTGTAGACTACAAGTTTATAAAGTGAAAAAAGGAAGAAGGTTAAGCTCGCGAGGTAAAAACGCAGTGCAGAGTGCAAAGCAAAAAGTAAATGAGAGGCAGCGAGGATCAAGAAAAGAAGAAAAGAAGGTCGCGTATCGGGATAGGTAGGTGCGAGGCGCTATCTGTCCTCACTCCCACTCGTCGAAGCACCTACTTGACGACTCTGATCGCATCGCAGAACTTTTCGTATAGGTCGCAGGCGAGGGGTTTTGTCAAGATGTCGGCGGTCATCAGCGTGGTCGGGCAATAGCGGAATGTGATAGCGTTGTCCACAACTCGCTCGCGGATGAAGTGGTGACGGATATCGATGTGTTTTGCTCGTGAGTGGGCCACGGGATTCTTCGCGAGGGCGATGGATCCCTGGTTGTCGGCGTTGATAACGGTTGCAGAGGATGGGGGGAAGCCGAGGTCGGTAAGCAAGGTGCGTAGCCAGATCGCTTCTTTCGTCGCATTTGCTGAGGCCATGTATTCAGCCTCGACGGTGGACAGGGCAACCGTAGGTTGTTTCTTCGATGACCAGGATACGGTGCCTCCGGCAACGTCGAAAACGAACCCAGCGATGGAGCGACGATCGTCCGAGTCCTGCGCCCAGTCAGAGTCAGTCCACCCGGCGAGGTCTGTGCCCTCATTCCTTCCGCCTAGCACGAGGCCGTAGTCCGAGGTGCCCTTCAGGTAGCGCAAAATTCTTTTGAGGGCGATTAGGTGCGGCTTACCGGGGTTGGACCCGAACTGAGCACAGATGTTGGTTGCGTACTGAATGTCCGGCCTTGTATGAGTAGCATAAAGGATCCCTCCAAGGCACTCGAGGTATCCAAAATTTTGGGCAAAGGCGTCATACGATGTGCGGTCGGCGTCAGTAGAGGGACAATCAGAAACACTTAATCGTCCCTTGATGGTTGCTGGCGTTGCGATGGGTGTGGCATCCTGCATGTTAAAGCGTGAGAGCAGTGCCTGGATATAGGCCGTCTGGTCCAATCGGATTCTTCGAGCCACGCGGTCGTGTCGAACTCGGATCCCTAGAATATGTTTCAGCTTGCCTAAGTCGGTAATTTGAAAGACTTTTCCCAGGTCCGCTTTAAACAATAAGACATCCCGTTCGCATGGCGCCGCAACTGCCATGTCGTCCACGTAGACCAACACCAGTACCTCCGCTCCGTCCTCCTTTTTTTTTCACATATAAGCAGTCGTCAGCGGCACTGCTCGCAAATCCCATTCGTTCCATCGTTTCGCCTAGTTTTATCTTCCATTGCCTGCCTGCTTGCTTCAGGCCGTAGAGCGGCCTGCGGAGCCTCCAGACGCGTTTGTCGCTTTCGCTGGTACGTGCACCGTCTGGCAGATCTAAATAGATTTCCTCACTCAAATCTCCTCTTAAGTACGCTCCTACGACGTCGACCTGGTGAACCGTCCATTCTTCGCGTGCTGCCATGGCCAGGAGCGTACGGAGCGTCGTCAGACGTGCGACGGATGCGAAGGTCGCGTCGAAGTCCTGACCCGGCACTTGTGAGTATCCTTTCGCAACAACTCTTGCCTTGTATCTGATAACCTTTCCGTCCCCGTCTCGCTTTGTCTGGAAGACGATACGACTCCCTATCGCTCTTCGGCCCTCCGGGACTCTCGGTACCCACTCGAAAGTCCCGGATGTTCGCAACTGTTCGAGTTCGACGGCGACGGCCTTCTCCCACTCTTTGGCCTGTGCTGTGCGCATGGCTTCCTTGTAAGTGCGAGGCTCACCATTAACGGCTACGAACGCCTGCTGATCGTCCTCTCTTATAGCTCTGTCGACCTCGTCGGCGGTTGCCTCCTCCCCAAAGCGAGCGGGCGGGCGTCGCTGTCGTCGCGAGAGCTCTCGTAGCGTCGGGGGGACCTGCGTCGGTACATCAGGTGGGGACTCCTCTCCCACTGTCTCCGTCGTCCCAGATCCCTCCTCGCTGACAGCTTCGTTCTCGTTCAGGATGAGTTCGTCGGTCGTCCCGTTTGTTGTGGGCTCGCTCCTCGTCGGTGGGTGGGGGCCTCCCTCGACAACAGCCTGCTCCCTAGGTTGAGTGTCTTCGATGAACCGGACATCCCTGGAGGTGAGTAATTTTCCAGTCTCAATCTCCTCCAAACGATAACCCTTCGTCTCGTCAGCCCACCAGCCCAACAAGCGACACTTTACCGACATCGCTTCAAGCTTACCACCACGAATTTTCTTTGGGATGTTCACATATGCCGTAGAGCCAAAAATCCTCAGGTGCGAGACGTCGGGCTTCCGGCCAGTCCATACCTCATAAGGAACTTTCCCAGAAAGCGACGATGTCGGCGAGAGGTTGCGGATGTGCACCGAGTACATAAAGGCCTCGCCCCAGTAACGTAAGTCCATACCAGAAGAGTGTAACATGCATCTGACCATCTCGAAGTGCGTTGCGATGGTCCGTTCGACGATTCCGTTCTGTTCTGGCCCGTATGGTACTGTAGTTTCATGTATAATACCATTCCGTCGGCATAGGTCGTCCACCTTATCGTTAACGAGCTCGGTCCCGTTGTCAGTACGTAGTTTCTTTAGTTTTCGGCGGGATTGCGTCTCCAATAGCACGATCACCTCTTTTAGAGCGGCGGGAGCCTCGTCTTTCGATCGTAGGAGGCGCGCGATGCAAAAGCGCGAGCTGAGTTCGACAACAACGAGTGCGTAGCGCATACCTGACCAAGTTTCAACTGACATGGGGCCTGTCAGGTCGGTGGCCACCACGTCCATGCACTCGTGTTTGGTTTCGCTCTTCTTCGGCAACGGTAGGCAGTGCGATTTACCGATGGCGCACCCTTCGCACACGTGATCGTAATCGCTGGAGGAAATGGTAAGTCCGCTCACCATATCCTTCCTCAACAGCTCACGAATCGCGTCCAGGTAAAGGTGGCCCATCCGTCAGTGCCAGACCCTTAGGCTCGCGCCAGACGACGCTTCGTGGGCGGCCTGGCTAGTCGCGTGCGTACACTCCACTCGGTATAGTCCTTCGTTTAAGCTTCCATGCATCAGTTCTTCGTTACCAAGGGTCACGACCAGCCCGAAAGGTGCGCTATAGTACTCCGCCCCTTCCTTCTGGAGTGCGCTGAGACTTATCAGATTCATGGCGAGCCTCGGCGCATGCATAACACCATGCAGGGTGACCGTGCGGTATCCAGTGGGGAGCTTGACCCTCAGTTGGACAGATCCAAGACCGTTGACAGGTATGTCACGAGCGTTGCCTACAGATATTCTTTGATTTGTAGAGGGTGCGTAGGTCATGAAAAACGATTTATCCCAAAACATATGGGCTGTCGCCCCACAGTCGAGGATGACGTGTCCACAGGTGCGGGGTCCCGCAGCCAGGAATACACGGCCGACCTCGCGGGCTCCAAGGTCCTGCAGGTCGCCGACCGCGGTGTTGGCAGATCCACCACGTACGTTTTTCCCTTTTTCCTCCTCCTCTCATCGCGGACACTCATTCGCCCAGTGTCCCTTTCCTTTGCAATACCGGCATTCGTCGTCAGGCTGAGGACCGCGGCTCTTGCCGCTGCGGGAATCACCGTTCCTGGTATTACCACCGCGTCGTCTACCTCTCATCGCCTGGAGAGCTGATGCACCGCCGGACTTCTCGTGCGCACGCCGGTTTGCTTCCGCTTGGAGCATCGAGCTGACGCCGTCAGCTGTCAGAGGTTTCAAACTAAGTAACTGTATCTTCACAACCTCCCATCCTGGGGTCTTCGGTAGTGAGAGCGCAAGTGTGCGAGCGACAAATATGTCCGGTATCGACTCGCCTGACGCCGTTATCCTCTGTTGTAGGTCTCGTAGGGCTGCGATGTGATCCGCCATGGCCGTACCCTCGACGTACTTGCGTGTAAACAGTTCTTCGAAGCAGTAATGGATGTCGATATCCATTTGGTTCTCAAGGTGAAATCTTCGCAATGTCTCCCACACATCCTTTGATGTCGTACAGTTAGCAACGTGTGGCCATTGTGTCACCTCACATCCGTTTCGTATTATCCCCGTAGCGGCTCGGTCCCTCGCAATCCAATCCTGGACATCGTGGGCTTGTGCTCGCTCGGAGTCGGTTGGCGGTCGTCCCTCTACTACGACAGGACTCGCAGGGCGTGGCTCAGTACTGTCGACCACCATCCATAGGTATTTAGATGACAGTGTATTCTCCATGTGTACCGCCCAGATTCCGTAGTTTTGCCCATTGAGTTTGGTGAACTGGAATGTATCGCCTGAAGACATCTCGAGCGGTGTGGCCGCGGGTCTCATAATCTTACAGTGAGCGCAGCTAGAGTTCACGTGGGAGAACGTTGAACGCGTGAACTCCTACATCTGTAGACTACGAGTTTATAAAGTGAAAAAAGGAAGAAGGTTAAGCTCGCGAGGTAAAAACGCAGTGCAGAGCGTGAAGCGAAAAGTAAACGAGAGGCAGCGAGGATCAAGAAAAGAAGAAAAGAAGGTCGCGTATCGGGATAGGTAGGTGCGAGGCGCTATCTGTCGTCAGGTGGGAGTGATGCAACACTAACATGCAGTGATGCAACATTAACATGGCAGTGATGCAACACTAACATGGCAGTGATGCAACACTCATGCAGGTAGTAGGAATTACAGGGTGGGAGTGATGCAACACTAACATGGCAGTGATGCAACACTAACATGCCAGTGATGCAACACTCATGCAGGTAGTGGGAATTACAGGATGGGAGTGATGCAATGCCTTTATGTGACACTGATGCAACACCCTAGGGCCTAGGAGTTTGTAGGAGGGAGGAAAATCTCCTTCTTCATATAAACCAGGGTACAAAGGCTCAGATGTAGTTGCACACAATATGAAAAGATGAAATGGAAATGAAATGGAAATCTTCAATTAAAGATGGTAATTGGTTGAGCACTTGGAACTCATGAGTCAGAAGTGATGCAAAGCACTTGAGGCTCACACCATGGGATGCAACACACCAAGAACTTGCAGAAGGGAACTGATGCATCATCTTGGGAGAACTCATGAGATGGGTGTGATGCAATGTGCTGGGAGTGATGCAACACTTGGAACTCATTTAGAACTCATGAGGTAGGTCTGATACAATGCACTGGAAACTCACAGAAAGAGAGTGATGCAATACACTTAAGGGCTGTGATATGGGAATGATGCAATGCTAGGAACCCACAGAAAAGGGAGTGATGCAAGACATTTGGATCTCATGAGATGGGTGTAATGCAATACACAGGGAACTTTAACAAGGGGATGCAATGCTGAGGGCACCAGCAGATGGGAGTAATGCAACATGATGCTGACAAGGACATATTTTTCTCATTGTGGTGCATTTCAACAGCAATTATGACAATAGGATGTGACAGTCGCATTTTACTTTACCACTAAAAATGATGCAGCCTGTGAGAGATCTTTGACGAGTTTGGAATCCAAGGTAAAGGTGGTGCTTTTGTCACGACCAATCTGTGAAATAACAAGAGCGGGAACTGGTTGCCAGAGGGATTGAAAGTGGATACGGAGTTCCTGTTGGATGGAAGCTTGACGTTGTGCGTATGCCCGCACACCTTCCATTCTACGTTGGAGTAGTAGGCGGCTACCAAGTAGTGTGTTGGTAGTGCGCTCTGCAACATCTTGATCAGATTCCAAAAATCCACCTCGTGCTTTCCAGACTCCCTCATTCCATCGCAAAAACTGTAAGACACGTCTCATTTCCTCCAAGAGTAAACGGACTTCTTCTCTCCAGCGCTGTGCACGTGCTCTTGACTTGCACCACTCTACACGGAGAGCTACAGAACTGTCAGCATTATTCAAAATCTCTGTGGTATCACCTACACTCATGCAGGCGCTCGCCGCCACTTGCCACTGGCAGCTCGTTGGATCGCCAAATCCACGAGAGGGATCGCCGGCCTTCCGATTCCCCTTCCAACCCAGTATTCATTGGGCGCACATCTTCATTGCGCAATTCAGGCAGCAACTGCATCCAGGCGTCATCTTTTTCCAGGTGTGGGGCCAGGTTATGCAGTGCCTTCCGTGCTGCGCAGTATTGGGCAATACTTGCATTAATGTACCTTTGCACTCTTGAAATAGTCAAATTGGCCCGAGTATTGGCCCGCTGGCCAGAGGTGAATCGGTCTTTATGCTTATACAGATGGGATCGAAGCTGTAAGTATCGCCGTAAATCATGGAGAGAATCGTTGGCTTGTGCATGGCGAAGGTCCCATTCAGATGAATATAGACGAGGTTCACATAGGGCTTTGTCACCGATAGCGGATGGAAGCCATAGTCAGGCGATTCAAGTGTTTTATTAATAATGCATCACATAAGCTAACTACCATAAATAGGTGATGCATCAACAAGGGTAATTAGCTTCTGTGCCTTCGTGCTTGCCATGCCTTGCATCGTCATGCATTACCCTGTCCCAGCCGTCATGCATCACCCCCGTCCCGCCGTCATGCGTCACCCCCGTCCCGCCGTCATGCATCACCCCATCCTGGGCCCTCACCCTCACCCCTGCCATCATGCATTGTCCCGCTGTCATGCATCACCCCGTCCCAGCCATTGCTGCCGATCCCGCCGCATCATGCATCACCCCCTCGTTATCGCTGTTCCCACATTGTCCGTCATGCATTACCCCGCCATTCGGTAACCCGCCGCGTCACACCACACCTTGCATCGTCATGCATCCCCTCAACACCACCCTGCTCATCATCGTTATTCTGCACCCATCATGCATCACCCATCTAGGGATGCCACGGTCCGGTTAAGTCCGGTTCAGGGCCAATTTTTTCGAACCCCGAACCAGACTTTAGGTCCAGTTCAGGCCAAATTCCGAACCTTGAACCTGAGTTCGGTCCAAGTCCAGTTCATTGGACCGGACTTTTACCAAATAAGGTAATGGTTCGCCCAAATTTGGGCTTCTGAACCTCAATTTTGGTTCGGTTCACCCACTTGGCTGAACCTGAACCTCATTTTCGGTTCGGTCCAGTCCAGTTCAGGTTCGAACCAAAGTTCAGAACCGAACCGTGGCATCCCTACACCCATCACTGCCGATCCCACCATGTCATGCATCACCCCCTCATTGTCGCTGTTCCCACGTTGTCCGTCATGCATTACCCCACCATTCGGTAACCCGCCGTGTCACGCCACACCTTGCATCATCATGCATCCCCTCGACACCACCCTGCTCATTGTCGTTATTCTGCACCAATCATGCATCACCCATTGCTGCCGATCCCGCAGCATCATGCATCACCCACTCGTTGTCGCTGTTCCCACATTGTCCGTCATGCATTACCCCGCCATTTGGCAACCCGCCACGTCACACCATGCTTTGCATCGTCATGCATCCCCTCGACACCACCCTGCTCATTGTCGTTATTCTGCACCCGTCATGCATCACCCGTCGCTGCAGATCCCGCCGCATCATGCATCATCCTGCTCGTCCTCGCTATTCTACGCCCCATGCATCACCCCGCTCGTTGTCATCACCCTGTCATGCATCACCCTGCTCATCATCATCAACCTGCCTGTCATCGTCACCCCATCGCCCCACTCATCGTCACTGTTCCGCACCCATTGCCGCCATTCCCGCCACCGCAATCGCGCATTGCTCGTCCCAGCTGCCCGTCGCCATCACCCTGTCACCCCACTCATTGTCGCCATTCCCTGTTCATCGCTGTTCATACATCACACCCTCATCGCTGCTGTTCCCACATCGTCATGCATTACCCATTATGGCCATCCCCATGCCATCATGCATTACCCACTCGTTGTTGTTCCCGCACACACATCACGCTGCACCGCCGTCACACGTTGCTCATCCCTACCATCCCCACCATCATGCATCACCCGTCTCGCCCTTCCCACTGCTGCCGTTATGTAGTCCTACCTGTAGTCCTACCTGTCCTTCGCCATGACCAAATATATTGTATTGTTTGTCAAGATTGCAAGAAACGTATATATCAGCGGTACGACTAGCAAGAAATGTCAACCACACTCCGGGATGGCTGCGCTAACGGTGCCAAGCCCTGGAGACTCTCTGCGTACTCGCTTTGCAGTTTTTGAATTTCCTCCTCGTCCTCGACTACCTTGGCTTCGACTGCCTCCGCCCTGACCACCTCGGCCTTGACCACGATCCGCATCCTGAATGGCATCCTGACATTCTTGACTCTCCACCCCTCTCTTCCGTCCATCTCCCGGTGCCTTATTCTCTTTTCCAGTTCCGGCAGTCGATTTGTGCTTTTTGACCTTTTCTGTAAGTACGATAGGACGTGTAGAACGACGCAAAGAGTTTTCAGAGCCGATCGGAAGGAGAATGGGTGCGGGCACAGGTGTAGTGGCATCACTGAGAGTTGTAGGCAATGTGATGCGGCCACTGTCTGCGTGCACAGGTGGGCATGCATGCGAAGCTGTGAAAGTGAAAGGCGATGCGGTGAAAGGTGATGAATAACTGCCAGCAGGGCCAGCTGGGAAGATCGACGATGCTGAGATAGACGATGCATGACCGCCACCCTGGTCATCAGGGAAGATGGGTGATGCCGAGATAGGCGATGCATGGCTGCCGGCCTGGTCAGCAGGGAAGATGGATGACATCGAGATAAGTGATGCATGACCGCTGGCCAGGTGAGCAGGGAAGATGGACGATGCTGAGATAGACAATCCATCACCGCTAGACGTTGGCGTAGCATTATCAGGATACATGTATATGGATGCATCACCAAAGAGTGCGCAAGAAGACATGTCAAAAGTACTGAGTGAATTATTGGGAAGTTGCGACATCCAATCAGGATCTAGATCCTTATCCAAAGGCGGCGAAGGTACAGTCGGCGGCTCCACACCCGCTGCGTCAGGGAGAGTGGGAAGCAGTAGGGTGGATGATGGATCTCCACTCGTCATGTTGAGAGTCAAGAAGTGTGATGGAGCGATCTTGAGCGGCAGATCAGGGTTGACGGGCAGAGAACGAGCCACGACACTGTTCAAAGGTGCGCTACAGGCCACAGGCATGGTATTGGGCGGTGGATCAGGGTTTACGAGCAGAGAACGAGCCACGACGCCATTCAAAGGCGCGCTCCTGGCCACAGGCATGGTATTGAGTGGCGGATGAGGGTTGACGGGCAGAGAACGAGCCACAACGCCGTTCAAAGGTGCGTTACCGGCCACAGGCATGGTATTGGGCGGTGGATCAGGGTTGTGCGGCGGATCAAGGTTAACGGGCAGAGAACGAGCCACGATGCCATTCAAAGGTGTGCTACCGGCCACAGGCATGGTACCATGCGATGATGAATGTGGATTTGAGTTGACTGCTTGAGACGATTGGGCAACACTGCTCGAAGCTGAAGTCCTCAACGTAAGTGTAATTGTAATAAATTTAAATCAGTGGAAATATCACCATAGATCGTTTTCAGATAATCGCCGAACGGTACGACCACACCACTCTGAAACTGAGGGTGAAATGTCTGGAACGTTTGACTGCTGTCATTGTCTGAGAAGAACCTGAAAAAACATTAAGATGGCGACTAGACATTCGATTTAGGCTGGTACGTACGAGGCGAGGGCGATGTCTCCCCCAAGGTCCGGTTTAGGCCCACCGACTACCAAGAATCCTGACCAATTTGTCGCCTGTTTGAGATGCCTGAGAAAAGCGCTGGCGACATAGCCTAGGTCGTCAATCGCAGCTTGGTATTGTTTAGCCGAAGGCGGGGTGTCGGGGTCTGGTTGGCGTTCCCGCTGCATTTCCTCCTTCTTTGCCCTCACTTCCATTTTCACCTCATCAGGCTCTCCAGCCCACTGCCTCTTTGTTACTTCTACAATTTTAGCCAATTTTTCAGTTCGAGTAAGCGACCTTCCCGCGATCTCTTCCTCAACAATCTGCTTTAACTTACTCTCATAGAACAGCTTGGAGTACACCTTGGTATCTTGTAATTGGCGTGTTTTCGGTATCGATGCTGCAAAGACAGATCCGGTTTTTTTGCGCACCATTCTTTTCCCTCTCCACCGGAACCATGTACGCAACATCTACAAAATGTGCGACTGACTCTCGTGATATATGATGATGCATTGTTCCACTCACCTTGCGCCGTTCGTCCAATCTGACCTTCAACTGCCCCTCTTGAGCTTCTGTCAACTCCTCGCATCCTGGAAACGCTGCGGTTTTCTCTGGATACACTTGAAACCATTCTCGATATAGGAGCGGCCAAAATACAGTCGACAGCGATCCGCTAGCTTGCGTCTCGAGGTATTGTGGCAAATAGTCGGCAAGGAACTTCGCTTGCTCATCGGTTGTCCATGGCTTTCCAGGCATTGCAAACGTTGCCAATGACGCAGTCAACAGTTGAACCCGTATTTGACATGGTGAGTTTTAGGCCGATGCTCTATGTATATAACCCTCAACGATGCTCAACGGCGATCCTCCACAATAAACAATTTGCACCGCGGTCCCTCGGTAAATGATGCATTACAGACCCGTTGGGAACCGCCAGATCGCCTCAATTCTGCATTGCCGATTCACTGTCATGATTCGCCGTCATCATGATTCGCCATCATCATGCATCACTACCGTCGTCGGCGCAGCTCAATTTCGAATACGCCGTACCCAAAACGAGCTTGCCGCCACTTTATCTTCCATCTGACCTTTTTCAGACTCTTCAACGTTTTAGCTTCCTGTGGTCAATTAGTGATTTGCACCACGGTCCATCACTACCATCGTCAGCACAGCTCAATTTCGAAATACGCTGTACCCGAAACAAGCCAAGATGAAGATGAGAATTATGCTACATCAGTGTCACGAGGCCAGTATTCCTTCGGTTTGTCCTTCGCTTGCCGCCACTGTTTCTTCCATTTGACCATTTTCGGAATTCTTCGACGTTTTAGCTTCCAACCTATTATGTCTTTACTTTCATGGCGCATCCAAGAGAACCTTTACTTCATCCACCCCCCTCTAACCACAATTGCACTGTAAATGCAGATGATGCAATCCTCTGCCTCTACGGTTGATGCCGTGCAAGCGTTACTGTCCCGAGTGGCAAGTAAGTATCATTACCTCTGTCCCACTATCTCCTTATTATTTCCTTCCATTTCCAGACCTTGAACTCGCTATCGATGACAGCAAAAAGTCTCTGGAAACCGCCCAGACGCTCCAAGAACCCAGAGTAAAACATTGCGCATCTTGTACATGCAAGATTTTCCCCAAAGAAACGAGTGTCTCAATGGCCAAGGCCTCTGAGAGATGGTATGTTGTCTCAAAAGGTCGTCAGGTTGGTGTATTTCAAGGCTGGTACGTCGTATTCCAACTTGTAAGCATGATCTAAATGTTGCCCCCAAGGCATCTCGTCTCACCCCTTGTCAGCGGCGTGAGCGGTGCTTGCTTCCAGCGTCACCCAAGCAAAGCAGCAGCTGAGGCGGCTTTCGCAGCTGCTGAAGAAAGTGGTGGAGTAGTGATTAGTGTGCTGTGATTTTTGTTTAACCTGAATACACAATCTGCACGGCCTCCTGAAACTGAGAAGTGAGTGAAATTGAGAAGTGAGTGACTCGGTGGCTGTAACACCAAGTCGGTAAAAGTACCTAGGACAGAAAATAAGTGGTAACAGCCAACAATGAGACCCAAAAAATTGCGAAATAATTGTTGTCTCTCTAAATAATTGTTGCCTCTAAAATGCTGATGTTACCTGACTGCAGTATGTTGCAATTGACCCATGAGCAATGGTATTTGCAGGTAAGGCTGCGGCGGCTGGACACCAAGCACAGCCACAACATCGGTCCTACTGACAGAATACGAGTCCGGGCAGCTCAGGGTAAAGCTCAGAAATTCTGAAAAAAATATAGAGGAGTCAAGTCTGATATGCTCACCATTTTCATGTCATTTGTCTATGTAGAATATGATATACTGGAAGGTGGTCAGCAATGTAATGTTCTGAGGCTGTAATCACAGACTCCGACCATCTTTCGACATGCGCAAATACCAAGACGATGCTCAGCGCCATGCTGCCAGGCAAGCTAGCAGAGCACGCTATGCACAGTCAGAACGGTGAGCAAATCTGATTTTCCTTATATTGCAACTGATAATCCCCAGCGGCAAAGCTACACGGTCCGCTCAAAATCATGCTGCATACAAGCGGAAAAATGGTCGCCGTGGCTCAGCTGTATTTCCTTTCACATCGCCAGCCATCACCAATCTTGCCCGGGAGCCGGTTCCTATCTCCCCAATGATTTGCGCCGTCTTCCACAACCCAAAGCTCGTTGTATCGACTCCCTTCGACTGCGATGTTTTGCTCAAGCTGTCATCCCAGGAGAATCTCTCTGAAGACGTACTGCACACCTGTTATTTGCGACTCGAGCAGGACTCTCAAGATTTCCGCATCACTCATTTCATGCATGGGAATTTATCCCATCTACAACAGGATATAAATCAGGAAATGAGATCTGCGTTGAGGAGATGGAATGAGCTATGGAAGAAGGTTGGGCAGGCTGATGTCGAATACGATGCTGGAATGGATTTCGTTCATTTGCAGTGGATAGCCCGCACAGTCAAGCACCTTCAGGATGAACTCTATCTACTGAGCACCACTTGTAGATGCCAGGACTATGTAGCATCTATCCAAGCACGTAGTCTCGAGATACCGAAGCTCTAGCGTAGACTCGGACGTAGCGCAGTTCATGGTTGTTTGCCACTTTGACTAGTTTCACGTGTCTTGACTGCCTTCCACCCTTGCCAATGAACCGTAGGAAATGAGTCAAGTTCTATCATGTCCCCAGTACTGCGAACTCCAGTCGAGTTCGTCACACGGCATTCACATCAAATTCTGGCAGAATATCTGTTCGCAACAGTTTTTTTAAGCTGAACAATCTCATTACTCCGTCCGACGACAGTTCTCTTCAACTCTCAATTGGCAACGTTGACGACTCGGAATTTGGCCTTGGTATTCTTGATGATGACCTTCCTTCTCTGTCCCATGCCGGTCGACGTCAAACTTATTCAGTGAGTGCACATCCAATCGATGAATTTCTAATGGCTGAAGCAAAGCTAGGATGAATTGCTTGCATCGTGGATAAGCGAGCGTGACAAGTATCTTGCAGAAATTATCATGTTAGAAGGCCGTGCCGGCGCAATGTCACAGGAAGTTTGTATCCAGTGCCGTATTCGCAAAGCAGACTATCGTTGCACCGACTGCTTCAGCAATGAGTTATTTTGTGCACCTTGTCTTGTGTTGAATCACAAGCGCTGTCCATTCCATCTCATCACCGTGAGTTTATTGATCTGGTTGAATCTGGTCAGTTGTCTCAGGATGCATCACCACTAGAAATGGAATGGCTTCTTTTTCGAACATGCGACTCTCAAGAATCTTGGTCTTCGAATACAACTTGGCCACGGAACGAGCACGCATTGCCTCAACCCTCAACCCGCAATAGGCAATGAATTCGATGTCATCCATTCAAATGGTGTACATGTAGTTGCCTTGGATTTCTGCGCATGCGAAACTGCACCGGGAATTATAGCACAGCTACTCCGGAGTCGCCTCTTCCCTTCCACGACGAAATCCCCGAGATCTGCCGCCACCTTCCAAGTTCTCCATCAATTCCAGATCCTTTCCTTCGAGTCCAAAGTCTCTGCTTTTGAATTTTACAGCACTTTAGCCCGGCTAACAAATAATGTTGGCTTACCGCCTTTGGTAAGTGTCACTCTGAATAGCATATTGCGGTTCCTACATCATTTTCAGGACCTATACAGACCTTTCCTTCGAATGGTCCGGGAGTGGCGTCATCTCAAAATGCTCGAGCGAGCAGGTCGTGGTCACGATCATGCTGGAGTTAGTGCGACTGCTGAAGGCGAGTGTGCAGTGCTCTGCCCCGCCTGTCCTCAGCCCGGGAAGAATCTCCCAGAAGGATGGAAGAATGCCCCGGAATGCCAGCGCTGGCTCTACTCATTGTTTGTCGGCCTTGATGCCAACTTCAAGTTGAAGCGCAAAAAGGTGTCCAGCGAGAAGGTGGACCCATCGTTGAGCAAAGGATGGTCATATTTCGTCGAGGAAAAGAAATACAAGGCTTTTCTGGGGGAGCATGGAAACCAACCGCAGGAACGAACCACCTGTTCGAATTATGATGCAATGGCAAGGGCAAATTCCAAGGACACACATTTTCTGGATAGTACTGGTGTGGGAACTGTTGATTGTATCCGGCATGACATGAAGCGCCCGAATGGAGTGGGTGATCTTCAGAAAGGTGAACGGTAAGTCCTCCTTGTCGTAGAATCCCATGACGCCTCTCAATTGTTCACCAGATATATCAACATGGATTACATCTTCTTCAGCAGCCTACATGGAAACAATACTGAGTTTATGAAGATCACAGTCTCATATGACATTGCTTGTCAATGAAGCCAGAAATTCTGGAACCGCATGCTCAAATTCCCTCTTGATTATCACATCGACCGCAGTTCAGTTGAAATCAAATTTCTTGTCCCCAAATTCCATCTTCCTGCTCACCGCTTGGCTTGTCACTCTTTGTACTCTTTTAATCTTACTCCCCTCGTCGGCCGGACCGATGGTGAAGCTCCAGAATGCGGGTGGTCGAACACCAATTCTCTGAGTTCGAGCACTAAGGAAATGGGTCCGGGTTCCCGACGGGATACATTGGATGATCACTTCGGCAACATGAACTGGAAGAAGATTTGTGGCTTAGGTACATCTACATGTTTTCCTGCCCTCGCAGTATTTGAACGTATCCACAGGTGTTTTATTACTCCGCAGAATTCAGGCAGCCATGCCTGAACGGAATGAACACATGCATGCTCTTCAGGAGCTGACAGAGTCGCTCTCAGACTCAGTGACAAGATGGAAGGACTCCGTTGAGGCATGGGAACGGGACAGGTCGAATCCGAATCCCTTCGAGTTTCGAGGCCCAAGTAAGTCTATCCATTTTGATGAGGGGTTTAATTGATTCTCGGCTTGCAGCTGTGGGATTGGCGTCTGTAAAGCTTAATCTACTGCAACAGGAGGCCTTGGAGATCCAGCAAGGTCACATATCCGCACTCAATGAGACAATTTCTCCCAGTGTTCTTATCTCAGTAGGATTAGAGTTAGAGGATCAACAGTATGTATTTATTTATTCCGTGCCCACCATGCATCACCCAACTCACCATTGCTATTCTTCGCCCATCATGCATCACCCTGCTCGTCCTCGCTATTCTGCACCCCATGCATCACCCCACTCGCCGTCATCACCCCGTCATCCATCACCCTGCTCATCGTCGTCAACCTGCCTGTCATCGTCACCCCATCACCCCATTGTCGTTATTCTGCACCCGTCATGCATCACCCATCACTGCCGATCCCGCCGCGTCATATCACCCCCTTGTTGTCGCTGTTCCCACATTGTCCGTCATGCATTACCCCGCCATTTGGTAACCTGCCGTGTCCCGCCATGCTTTATCCACTTGCCGCCATTCCTGATGCTCCGATCCCACCGCGTCATGCATCATCGTCACCCTGGTCATCGTCGCCATTCCACGCCCATCTTGCATCACCCCGCTCATCATCGTCACCCCATCACCCCACTCATCATCGCTGTTCCGCGCCCATCATGCATAACCCCGCTCATCGTTGTCACCTCGCCATTCTGCGCCCATTATGCATCACCCTGCTCGTCGTCATCACCCTGCTCGTCATCGTCACCCCGCTCGCTGCACCCATCATGCATGACCCATCGCTTCACTCCTCGTCGCTGCTCCAGACGGCGTTTACAGAGTGATCTATTGGCACTGGGTCAACACGCCACTGATACGCAGCTTACAAAGATCCAAGAACGTAAAAACACACTTCAGCGCAAGATCGACAACTGGTGTACAATCCAGAAGCTCTACATTCCTGGCCTGTCAATGCTGCAAATTGATTCCAATTGTCTCGGCGAAGATCAACCACAAAATACATCTCTATGGCTCCCATCAGCAATCTCTGGCAAGATTCCGTGCAGTCCTTGTCTTTATTTATACAAATGGAAACTTCGCCATGCACAAGCAAATGATGCTCTCCACGACCTTCGACGTAACTTACAACTACGCTCCTACTTGTACAAATACAAGGACCGATTTGCCTCGGGACAGCAAGCCAATACACGGGCTAATGCGACCATTTCCCGGGCCCAGCGACACATCGATGCTAGCGTTGCCCAATATCATGCAGCGTATGATGCATTGTTATCACTCACCACACAACTGAATCAGGGGGATGCTTGGAAGGCTTCGTTGCTGGAATTACGAGATGAGGATGTTCGCAGCATGACTGTGGGAGAGGATGGTGAGTCCGAGGGCCGAAGATCGCTCTCATGGATTTGGAGACGTGGTGGTGGGGACTTGTTGAGTGAAGAGGACAATCTCCATGACTGTAAGTCTTGATCCCCTACGCTTGCTATTGCTGCTAACAGAGTTCAAGCCCTACGTGTTGAATGGTGCAAAGCAAGGGCCCGAGCGTTCCGCTGGAAGGAAGAAGTCCGACTCCTTCTTGAGGAGATGAGACGGGTTTTACATTTCTTGCGGTGGAAGGTTGAGTTCTGGGAAGCACGTGCAGTGTTCTTCCAACACGATATGGATGCCGCGCAGCAGACCACCAGTGAGCTGGTCGGTAGCCGTCTGCTACTCGATTATAGGGTTGAGGGTATACGGGCATATGGTCTCCGTCAGGCGCGCATTCAGAGAGACCTCCACGACAACTTCAAAACGCTCTGGCGTAATGTTCCTGCTCTTGTCATTTCGCAGGTTTGCCGGGATGCAAATGTTGTTGTGGATTTGGATTCTCATTCGATTGAAGAACTCTTGCTTGCAGCATCTTTTCTACTGTAGTTAATGACATGAATGAATATATGAGACAGGTGACATTATGATTGAGGGGAAGAGTATCACGCAGGGAAGAGTATCACACTGGTATATTTCAGGTAGTGTTACATCAGGAGGAGCTACATCAGGAAGAGCTACATCGGGACGCATTACTGTAAGGGTGGATGCGACCCCAGACCTGGGGAAAGAGTAATGAGTGGGTGATACATGATACATGATGGCAGCAGAGGAACAACGACAAGCAGGCATGTATAATAGTGGGTACGAGCGATACATGTGTGATGCACGAATGGCGATGATGGCGACGATGGCGGCAACGGCTGGGACGAGCAATGCGCGATTGCAGTGGTGGGAAGGGCGGCAACGGGTGATGCATGATGCACAGCAGCAGGGAATGGCAGTGATGGGTCATGCATGATGGGCACAGAATAGCAACAACGAGCGGGGTGATGGGGTGACGATGATGAGCGGGGTGATGCAAGATGGGCATGGAACAGTGACAATGAGGGGGTGATGCATGACGCGGCGGGATCGGCAGCGATGGGTGATGCATGATGGGTGCAGAATAACGATGATGAGCAGGGACGATGCAAGGTGTGGCGTGACGCAGCGGGTTACCGAATGGCGGGGTAATGCATGACGGACAACGTGGGAACAGCGACAACGAGGGGGTGATGCATGACACGGCGGGATCGGCAGCGATGGGTGACGCATGATGGGTGCAGAATAACGACAATGAGCAGGGTGGTGTCGAGGGGATGCATGACGATGCAAGGTGTGGCGTGATGCAGCGGGTTACCGAATGGCGGGGTAATGCATGACGGACAACGTGGGAACAGTGACAACGAGTGGGTGATGCATGACACGGCGGGATCGGCAGTGATGGGTGATGCATGATGGGTGCAGAATAACGATGATGAGCAGGTGGTGTTGAGGGGATGCATGACGATGCAAGGTGTGGCGTGACGCGGCGGGTTACCGAATGGCGGGGTAATGCATGACGGACAATGTGGGAACAGCGACAACGAGGGGGTGATGCATGACGTGGCGGGATCGGCAGCGATGGCTGGGACGGGGTGATGCATGACAGCGGGACAATGCGCGATGGCAGGGGTGAGGGTGAGGGCCCAGGATGGGGTGATGCATGACGGCGGGATGGGGGTGACGCATGACGCAGTGGGTTACCGAATGGCGGGGTAATGCATGACGGACAATGTGGGAACAGCGACAACGAGGGGGTGATGCATGACACGGCGGGATCGGCAGCGATGGCTGGGACGGGGTGATGCATGACAGCGGGACAATGCGCGATGGCAGGGATGAGGGTGAGGGCCCAGGATGGGGTGATGCATGACGGCGGGATGGGGGTGACGCATGACAGCGGGACGGGGGTGATGCATGACGGCTGGGACGGGGTAATGCATGACGATGCAAGGCATGGCAAGCACGAAGGCACAGAAGCTAATTACCCTTGTTGATGCATCACCTATTTATGGTAGTTAGCTTATGTGATGCATTAATTTGCTCACCTCTAGTGCCATAGTGGTATCGACTGCGGCTCTTGGTCAGCTTGGCCAGCGGAATCCACTCGAAGGTTCGCCAAGCCTGGTATGTAGTGTGCCTGAATAGTACACCAATTGCCAACCTTTCGCTGGAGCGCGTTTCTACGTTCTTGCATCTTCGCAAGTTGGATATCTGTAGCGTGTTCACTGAGGGCTGAGAAATCACTACAAAGCTGCCGTCTACTTGCTGAAATCAATTTCTGTGTTCTAGAGTGAACCAAATAAAGTCGTACTGTTGCTCCTCTAAATCCAAACCCATCGAGATGAGAACGCTATGCGAAATTGTGTTGTCAAGGGCAATGCCCTGCCGGGTTTCCCTAGCTTCTTGCTGCAATAGTGCCAGTTTCACCGCAGCCATTCCCACAGCTACATGGGAAACATCAATACAAGCCTTGGGTAAACGGGTAGAATTGTACTTAGGCCTTTAAACACGAAGGGGTTTGGCTTCGTATTGTCCTGCTCCCATGCCTCGACCTCGTCTTTCCATTTGCTTGCCGAATCCTTGGGGAGTGAGAATGTCAACTGCTCAAATGCAACAGCATGTTCATTCCGTTCTGGGACAGCTTCTCGATTTTTTCGTAATAAAGATGAGCCTGTTGAATGTGTTATTATGGTGGTTTAATTGAGGAGAGGGAATCCAAATACCAAGACCACATATTTTTTTCCAGTTCATGTTTCCAATGTGATCATCTAATGTATCCCGACGCGATCCAGGGCCCATCTCTTTGGTGCTTGAGCCAAGGGAGTTTCTATTCGACCACCCCCGCTCTGGCGCTTCACCATCAGTCCGGCCAACATAGGGTGTAAGGTTGAATGAGTACGAGGAATGGCAAGCGGGGCGGTGTGCAGGTAAGTGGAATTTAGGGACGAGAAACTTGACATCAACAGAGTCTTGGTTGATGTGATACTTGTGAGGAAATATCTGCATACGGTTCCAGAATTTCCGGTTCCATTGACATGAAATGTCATATGAAATAAAATTTTTCCTGAGGTCAGTATTGTGTCGGCGCATGGTATTGAAGAAGATGTAGTCCATATTAATAAATCTGAGGGACCGAAATGAAGCTACGCAAGGGCTAGCAAAAGATATACTCACCTCTCACCTTTCTGAAGATCTCCCACTCCGTTCGGCCGCTTCATATCATGGCGGATGCAATCGACAGTCCCTGCACCTGTACTATCTCAGCCCATTCAGTCACAAAAGGACACTAATATCGTGCCACCCACAAAGTACACCAGTACGTATTTAGCATTTTGGCCGGCCTTGGCCAAGATAACATAGATTGCACAATAAATATGGCTTGGGGCAACAGGGTGTGTAAGCGATAATATCACCTTGGCCTGGGTGTCGGGTACCACATGATAGTTGAATGGGCCAGTGAGTGAAGCCTGCTGACAAGAATATCGCATGGGCCAATTGGCTCATTGTAATGATGACCAAGCTTTTCATATCATCTTGGCCAAGATACAATGGAGAAAATATGATTCTGGCCAACATGGATAATATGCTACAATATTCAGACTGGCCAACATGGATGATATGCTGCAATATTCAGACTGGCCAATACTCATTGACCTGGGATAGTAATTGATTTTGGCCAAGATATCTCCTCAATATCATCAGCCAAGATTCTTGTAATTCGTTTTGGCCAAGACAAGTCATGAATATTGTCTTGGCCAAGCATAGGCAACACAAATATAGTCCTGGCCAACATGCCAGACATGCTGTAATATTAGGACTGGCCAATACCAATAACTGGACCTAGACAATTTGTTTCGGCCAAGAGATGTCATTAATATCCTCTTGGCCCAGCCTAGGCAACACAAATAGAGTACTGGCCAATACCAATAACTGGACTCAGGTAATTTGTTTCAGCCAAGAAGTGTCATTAATATCCTTTTGGCCCAGCCTAGGCAACACAAATATAGTCCTGGCCAACATGCCAGACATGCTGTAATATTAAGACTGGCCAATACCAATAACTGGACTCAGCCAATTTGTTTTGGCCAAAAGATGGCATTAATATCCTCTTGGCCCAGCCTAGGCAACACAAATATAGTCCTGGCCAACATGCCAGACATGCTTTAATATTAAGACTGGCCAATATCAATAACTAGAATCAGCCAATTCATTTCAGCCAAGAGATGTCATTAATATCTTCTTGGCCCAGCCTAGGCAACACAAATAGAGTACTGGCCAATACCAATAACTGGACTCAGGTAATTTGTTTCGGCCAAGATGTATCCTTAATATCCTTTTGGCCCAGCCTAGGCAACACAAATATAGTCCTGGCCAACATGCCAGACATGCTTTAATATTAAGACTGGCCAATATCAATAACTAGATTCAGCCAATTCATTTCGGCCAAAAAATGTCATTAATATCCTCTTGGCCCAGCCTAGGCAACACAAATATAGTCCTGGCCAACATGCCAGACATGCTGTAATATTAGGACTGGCCAATACCAATAACTGGACTCAGCCAATTCGTTTCGGCCAAGAAATGTCATTAATATCCTCTTGGCCCAGCCTAGGCAACACAAATATAGTCCTGGCCAACATATAGTCATGGCCAATATGTAAGATATGCTGTAATATTCAGACTGTCGAAGTAATTCGTTTCGGCCAAGATATCTGTTCAACATCATCTTGGCCAGGATTGGCTAATAAAGATATAGTCCTGGCCAACATTTAAGCTACACTGTAATATTCAGACTGGCCAATGCTCCAGGAACTACAATGGTAATTGGTTGTGACCAAGATATCATCAGCATTATCTTGGCCAAGATTTGGCTGATATTCCCAAAATCCTATCTATGACACAATTAAAGGTTGGCCAACATGGCACTGCACTGCTAATGCAGTCACCAATACATACAGTGTCATACACCTTGGCCAATCCAGGGTGTAGATTTTGCAAATTTAAACTTGGGCCGACACTATATTTTCGTTCCTTACCTCTCTTGGCCAGTCTGTAGTTTATGGTGTCATCAATAAGGGCCTTAGCCGCCTTACAATCTCGATCGGGCCATGGCAAAAAGTTCAACATCATGTGACTTCAAATCATTTTTGACTTGCCCGAGTTCTTGGCCCTTAAGTCGGCTCTTACACTTCTCTTGTCACTCTGCCACTCACACACAATGCAATTCATGCCATCTCAAGTCAAGATCCTTCAGCGGCATAGCATGGCCTACAAGGATGCCCATGGCAATGTTGCAAAACTAGGGATTATTGCAGTTGCTGCAAGGGAGCTTGTCGATGCCCATGATGTATCCAAGACAACTAGACCACGTCCTGCAGATTTGCACAAGGTGAGTTGCTACTTATCACTTGTGCACCCTTGAGCTACCCCAAAACTCTTAGAAAGTCGCATATTGGTTCTGTAACTTCGCAAAACCTCAAAAACACGCTGCTCAGCCTGATGAATCAAACGACGAAGACTTGGTGTCCGAAAATGCCACTCCACCTGGCAAAAACAAGTACTGCAAGACGTACAAACCCCGAGACGCCGTAAATGTCCTTTATCATGACCGTGTCATGGCGATTCTTGAGGCATCCAGTGCTGTCAAGACTGGCAGTAAATGTTTCATGGGCCTGTACCCAGCGGCACTCTCAGAGGTTGTCAATGCGCTAACGGCAAATGAGCTCAAGGCAGCAGAGGAATTGGCATGCAAATGGAATTCAGATGGTGCACCCCCAGAGCAGCAGAAACGGTCAGTGGCTTACTAACACATTAAACTACATTACTAACTTGAAACTTGAGGAACCGCAAGAAGCTCGCGACGAAGGTGTTAACATTCATGGAGGAGATTCGGAAAATGATGGGTGTTCAATTATTTGTCACGGCAGGCTATGGAATTGATGGCAACATTGTCCGAACTAAGTGAATTCACATTTATCTCTAATGTTAAAATTCCAACATTGAACTGGAAGGTTTGAGTGTCAACCTCGTCAGGGACAGACCTTCACCAAAGCATTTCCAAATTGGAACAATGATACGTGGGAGCATTTTGGGACATATATTGTCCACCAATATTGTGCGTGTCAGCAATTCATTGTGTTCTTCATACAACCCTGACACCTCCTTCAAGCTGAGGCTGTTATTGGAGATGATGCTGAAAATGAGGATGACGAGTCTGCCGATGAGGATGAACTGGAAATCAATGATGATGGCTATGCAATCCTGCCAGCACGAGGAGATCGCAGCCTTGTCGATTGCAAGGCAATGATCCGCAACTATGTCAAGATAAATTATAGTAAGCATAATAAATTAGCACATCCACGTCACTCACAGCATTTTAAGGAACCTTCTGTGGCAACAGACGTGCACGCGTTCGATGGGGGAATATATCTGGAGATCCAGACAAGTTTTTTGAGGTCGGGCACTTGCCCACAGGTGTGCATCTTCGAGATCCATCCCATCTCCGTCTGGAGGAGATCGCTGTGCTGTGGGATGCATGGGTGAAAAGGCAGAACAATGGGTTGGTGGGCTTGGTTTTTACAGGCTGTGACAAGAGAGATCGCCGGGACCAGTCAAAGAGGCAAGTGAAGGGGAAAAAGAAGGAACAGTATGTTGAGATTGACGAGGATGAGGACAACAATGACAATGACAATGACAATGACAACGACGGCAATGACAATGACAACAACAACAACAACAACAACAACAACAACAAGGGCTGTGATGTCAAGCCTTTGGCCAAATCACGTCCTGATTTGCCAACGAGAACAGCTGATGAGGATGCCCTGGCAAATGCGGCAGTTGACGACTCGGCCGAATCTATTGCTAACATCTTGGCTGAAGGCCTGACATCACCTGATGAAAGCACATTGGCCATCACCGACGACAATGCTCTAGTGCCCCGTCCTACCACTCTTGCTTCTGTGCATCCAGCCAGCCCTGCCGCTGTGCCCCACAGCAAGGAGACTTGGATTGCGTACTTGTGCCAATTGTCACAGGATCCCCGTTTCCAGGAAATGGTTAAGTTTGTGGACAATACAAATGTAAGTACATACGCTTTCCAATTTCTATGTGTTAATATAGCCTTTCAGGGTGAGGCCGACTTTCTTGCGAAGACCACTCAGGCTCTCCCTGAGTGGTCTTCTTGGACCTTTGCTGGCGGCTACTTGCCCCAGACATTCCACACATCCGCAGGTTTCGAGAAGGCCAAAGCTCTGCTACATGCAGAGCTTGTCAACACTGCTGCTGCACCTTTGATTGTATTGGGAATCGGACTGGGGCTCCGTGACATTGCCCGCCAGCAGGAGATTGAGCCGGGAACTCCGCCACCTGGAGTCCCTCAGTGGCTCCTTGATTCAGCACTTACGGTTGTTATCCATCAAGACTCACTCATTGGTCGCCCACCTCTAGAGCGTGTCCGGAAGAGGAAGCCAGGAGATGCACCCCCAAAACCACTGTAAGTCACCAATTATGTTCAACAGGCACTGATCATATACTCGACCAGGAAAAAGCCTCGCAGGGCGAGGATCTTGCAGGTGGAGGGTGAGCCTCCCATAGCAGGGCCAAGGTAAGTCTATTTGACATGGCAATCGAACAGCTCTGATTATGAGTTTGGTTTCAGCACTCAAATGACTGAGGACGTCGTCCTTGTCCCCAGAAAGCCACTCCCAAGGGCCCGGAAGATGACTGCAAAAGCAGTGCAGCAGATGGCAAATACTAACCATACTACTCGCTCGAGATGGTAATGATACATACATTACATACATTACACTCATTAGAGATTGGAGGCTTGTGGGATTGGCCTGTATATACCTTTGTCATCACTGTATAACATCTGATTATGTAAGCATCTATTTGGTATATACCTTAACATCTGATTATGTAAGCATCTATTGTCGAGGACTTAGACTAAAGGAAGAGCCCTACAGAAAATTCCACATACACTTCCCTACACAACTAACTATACCAACACTACAAATTCACATACATGTACAACCATATCTTTGTTGTAGCTACATGTTGTTGGAGGTACGGAGACCTTAGTCATCGTAGCATTAGATATTACGTAATCTGGTTCACCATAGTCGCACCACGTAGCGTAGTCATTCCTTACATGTTTGCGGAGCTCTGTCCAAACACTGCTTGATACAGTCCTTTGCTATCTACTGGTCGCGAGCATACTCTCACTTCAACACATGTTGCAGTATATAAATGCTGATTCAAAAAACAAAAACAAAAAAGACGCAGTCACACAATCATCCCTGAACATGTGGGAAAGGCATGGCCACTCATTGATTGATCTATCGATAACACCTCTCTGACCCTCACAATGGCCCGAACTAAACAGACACCAAAAAAGAGTACAGGTGGATGCGCTCTACGGGTAAACCCTGGCGTTGGATCACTCCCGCCTCCCCAGATTTTGCACAGTCATGAAAGTGGGGGTGAGCAGGTACGTATTCACTGCTTACCTGCCAAGCAACTGTGCTAACCAACCGTAGTATTGTTACATGTGTCTGAATGGCGGTCATCTCGTCATTTGTGACCGCTGCTCGCAAGCACTCTGCAACAAGTGCATCGCAATTCCACCGACAATTGAAAGCTATGAACAACTTAGGTTCCTTTGCCTTTACTGCCACTCGCAGGCGTTCAAAGGGCCCACGCTACAGCCCTATTACGTGCGTCCTTTACATTCATTTTCTCTGCCCAGCTGTTCTAAAATCAGACAGGGTTTCTACATTCACAAAGGTCTTGAGCTTGTCGACGAAAAGCTCAATCCAAATTCGTTAAAACCAGCATTTCCTTCGCATCTCACTGTTGTTGGCAACTTCCAAATGACCGCTGCCTCCCATGTCAGCAATGAAGGTCTAACTGTCCTTCATTTTATTCTTCATGGTTTGGACAGCGCAGGATCCCCTGCTGTGATCCTGGTGGAGTATATGCGAGCATATTTGGAGTCATCGCTGTTGTTCTACGAAGAGATTGTATTCGATTTGGGTGACGATGCTGGCATCAAGGCTCATGTTGCCAAGATGCAAAGTCTATCCGATCGTATCAAGTAAGTCAATTTATGCTGCAAATGTGGTTGTACTAATCATTGTAGGCATACCCATCCCCGTGTCCTCATCTTCGTAACAAACCACTCACACGAAGACACAGGCGACTTATTCCTGGCACTGACGTTGTGCGGTTCTGTTAAACATGTGAGTGGTTCATTGCATGTGCAACGTGGGTTGGCTGAAGTTAAGTGTAACAGGTCCTCAACTTGCTCCTTCCATCTCAATACACATCGTTTCTTAAAGAATGCGATACCACACTGTGGATGATGTCTTGCGGCGCTTTGGTCAGGAACGCCTCAAGCTATGCCGAGCTGGCTGAGATCACCAAGCAGTAAGTTATTGCAGCATGAAATTGGACATGTATTCACATGTTTCTGCAGACTTTCAGTCCTTAATGTCGTTGCATTTACTGCAGCTGAGTTACAGCCTTGCCTCATGGTGGGGTTTATCATCGGATATGCTCAGCAAGTCTTGGTTGAAAAATTCGCACTCGAGGACTGTTTCCGACATCTGCTTCTGACTACCTCTGCGATTTGCTGACACACCGACATCGTTCATATCCGTACAGTAAATGGGCAAGTCCGAGGAAATTGCTACACATGGGTTCATCCTGATCTGCGACCATGGGGACACCAGCTCCCTGTGCAGTGCAGCCGGTGTGGGTGTATCAGAGCATGGGTCTCAGCCAGTGGCCCTGAACTTTCTCAATTGTTTGCATGTGGAAACCCGAAATGTTCCAACACACTGGTTTTCAATGCCCCCGAGGCCAGGGTATGGCTCGGTCCCGAAATTCTTGGCGGTCGTTGGCTACTAACTCAACATGATTAGACCCCATGTATGTAGCCTTTCTCTGTAACAGTATATGTCTGGCAAAGCCCAGGGAAACAATCAAATTTTTCATCTCGGCCAGTAGATTGAGTGTCAACTTGAGTGTTTATCAAAGGGATCACAACCACAATACATACAATATTCACCTCCCCTCCCTCCTTAACTCACAACTACGCAACACCTATGTACACCACATACAACCGTGTTTTTGTCTTAGATATGTGTTGTGATTCAAAAAAGTCACAAGACTTTGTTGATTCAACAAAGTCATGTGACTTTTTGAGTTGCCCCAGACATTGCACATTAAAGTTTGTCTTGGCCGACATTTACCTTGATCAAAGAGTATATCTTGGTCCAAATTCTTTGACATTATTGGCCCACTCTATTTAGTTTGTCTTAGCCAATACATACCTGGATTGAAAGGTACATCTTGGCCTATCATTGTTGGTCTTTATTTGACATAATTGACTTTTCATCAGATTGTGTTGAAATTATGGTCGAAACAACACAGCAACCCAATTCCTTGATTGGGTATGGCTATGTGTGATATCTTGTGCATATAGTTAATAGCAAGCCAGGCCCCTCACCTTGAAAGATACAATGTGGAGTATGTTCAGGGAGACGTTGCACACCCATCGTCCTCATGCACAGCAAAAGGACCTCAAGACAAGGTCAGACATCTGACTTGGTTTATACAGGTTGCCTGACTCTTTAATGTCAGGTTAAAGATTTGGGGTACCCTCCACACTTTAAAAAACAACATGGACGCTGAACCCTATCTTCCTGGCCAACATGTTAGGGCTGATGAGCTGAGAAGAATCACACTGACTGTGGCCTATGCCATCCTGAACCCAAGTGAGTTAGTTCCTTATTTGCTACAACTAATTCTCAAACTTTTGTAGTCCAAACCAGTTGGGACATAGAACGCTTCGCTGACAGCGTGAAGCAAATCAACATGGTGGCAAAGTATGGCATGTCTAGCCGTACAGAGAATGAGCTGGTTAGGCTCAGCAAGTTCTTCGAGCAACCTCAAGACCTTGGAGGTCAAGAAGACCCATGTGTCCTCCTCGATAAGCATGGACGAATAGGTTTATGGTATTTGCCTGGAATACTTTCTCCAAGCCGAGTGGTGAGTCATGGCCCCAAACCTGCCCTCCCTTACCCACACCATTCCAGAAGGATTACAATGGAGCAGTCAACATAATTGGAGCAGCACTAGAGACAGACGTACCCAGCAATGCAGGGCGTTCTGCAGGTTTCATCACTCCAGATGGTGGGGGTGAGTTTGGAGCTGGAGTTCTTAGCTTCTCGCCAGGGTGGTTTATGCAAGCCCAGGAGGCAAGTGCTCATTCACTCTGTTGTTAGCAAATATCTGACAGGCCCACATCGAGACAAGGGGGGGTGCCCTTCACATTACGACCTCTTAGTGAGTGTCGGGACTCACAATTCTGCCACTTTCAAGTTACAAGAACTTGGACTTTCATTGCTTTATAAGCCTGGAGCATTTGTGATACTGGCAGGTAAGGTGTTCCTTCATGAGGTGACAACATGGGAAGGGGGAGAGAGGATATGTGTGGCTCATTTCATGAAAGATGCAGTGCATAACCGTTTGCAGTTGCCAAGACCACAGTGGCCAATTCATAGCATGTACTGAGATGTATAAAGCTGACATGAATGGCAAATCATTTGCCTATGTTTCTTTCCTGCAAGCAGTTCCACATCTCCACTTGCTTCCATGCATAGCATGCATGACCTGGCTGACTCTTTCCTTCACTGGCCTCTGCCCTTCTAACCCAAAGTGACTTCTGGTGTCTGAACCACTGTGTTGTGCTTGCCATTTCAAAGTTAAGGACTTCCACCTCTTCTTCCCATCTCTTGAATCGAGCCTTGCTACGAAGCCAATTGACTCTGTGGACTATTCAATTGTCAGCTTAGGCTTGGGGTTGTTTAGAAGTATTATAACGCACACTCATCCATCCACCCATGTCTCCCATCTGCACTGAATTGACCAGCATTCCAAAACCAAGCCAATTTATCTGTGCGTTGTCCAAAACGATTGGGTTGGGTGATATCTCCGCTTAACTTTAAATGCTCTCGAAGGAGTGGCTTGTAGATCTCTAGAACCACTTCACTGGCTCCCAGCCGTTCCATTGCACACCGGCACCGTCTATAAGCTTCAACTTGGATCCTGACCTTTGCTTCAATTCGTCTAACATTTTTCCATGCCCTTGATGTATTCTTGGTGCCACATGCATGTCTGACCTATTGGTATGATAAGTATATTATATGTTAGAGCAGGGGCATTACATACGTCTGTTCAGAATAGTATGGCCTTGTGCCCTAGAAGAAGTCGAAGTCTTTCAAGAATGTCATTTGCCTGGCCTTTCCGAAGCTCAAGCTCCTGCTTTGCAAGTGCTAGGAAGCCCCCAGTCTCCAATGTACCAGGCTTGAGTGATGATGGCAATCGAATAACAGCATTCTCTGGTGTTGTGTCCATCTGTTTCCCATCTTCATCTTCACTGTCATGGGTGTCATCACCCACCTCACTTCGGTCTGATTGGCTTTCATGTTCAACCACTGAAACAAGAACCAGGTTGCTGCACAGTGACCCTTCTCCCAATCCCAATAGAGAGGCCTTCTCATGGAAGGCATCAATTTGTTTCATAAGTCTGTGCCGCCGTTCTTGAATTGCAAGCTGCTCATCTGATGATGTGTGTTTGGACAATTTGTAGACATCAGATCTAAGGGTGCTCCTGATAACATATTTCAGTTTTGTGAATTCAGGACATTCATAAACCTACTGGACTTGTTCAATGCATAGGCCTTCATTAAGCCAAGCCAGAGAGGAATGTGAAAAGCCATCAGCCTTGTCCATTTCCTCCAGTAAAAGCAGAATCTCTGCTTGTGTTGGAGCTGCATGACAAACTTGAGCACAAAAATAATGTGGGGTACTTGAAGAGTCCTAACCTTTTTGTATCTGCACATCGTAGATGTCGAGGGCATCTCCTCTTCTGGCCATGGCTTCATTTTCTTGAGCCAACCATTCCTGGATCCGATCAGGTGACATTGATGTCATCAAACTTTCATAGGCCTCTTTGGTCTCTTTATGTTGTGATTGGGCCACACTGAGCTTTTTCTGTAGTGCAGTGGCTGAACCCATGTCAGTTCAATCTTTTCATGCAGAAAGTGGGTCAACTAGCACATACTCATACCAACAAGTTTCTTCCAGTTTGAATCTCGCATATGGTCATCATACACCTCTGCACGATGGGCCTTGCTCATTGCTCTTGCACTTGTTGAGATTTTGTTAAATTCTGCCCATAAAGTCTCCAGGATTTCGCCATCTTGTTGACCAGCCCCTTCAACGAAATTCAAGCTGTACCTTGCAAAACAGCTGGGGATATGAGCACTAAGATGCCACTTGCCAATGGCTGGAATAAACTCCTGCCATTCTCCGGGTCTCAATAAGCTGTTGTGCTCCACACGTGTGGAGAAATTTCGAAAGAATTGACAGGCAATATCATAGATTACCAAGGCACATTGGAGACCATCTGTTCAGTATTGAAGTGCCTGGCATATGCTGTAGTCCATGTTCATATGCCTAATGAACATCATCATTAGAACCCATAGAAGATGGTACAACAAACTGTGTA
This sequence comes from Clavaria fumosa, assembly GCA_951802425.1. Taxonomy (NCBI): domain Eukaryota; kingdom Fungi; phylum Basidiomycota; class Agaricomycetes; order Agaricales; family Clavariaceae; genus Clavaria; species Clavaria fumosa. Next base: position 3,143,970 of record OX637799.1, on the reverse strand, counting down.
CTTCTCTCCCTTTTGAAAATCCACGACACTGAGGAACAAAGCAACCATGCCTTGAACAAGCACAAGCCCCTATTCCAGTGGACTCGAGATCCTTTTGAGTGGATGATTGCTTGTTGTTCGCCCTATAATTATGACATGTTGATTTCTGAGAGACACTAATTAATTTGGCAAGTCAGAACTGAGATTAGGTTTCATGCCTCGGATATGTCTGTTGCTGCATGGAGGTGTTGTTGATATGGATCTTTGGCAACCATATAGCCTAACCCATCTGTTAGCCAGATGTCATCGCTGGGCTTCTTCATTCGGATGTGATCAGCATGGAAGTTTCCATCCACCACAAGGGAGCGAGTGAGCAAAAGCCTGTTGAATAATTGTCAATTATACGAATTTCAAACACATGCTTGGCCCATTCTCCAACCACAGTGGATGAAGCCGAGTTTAGCCATCAATTTCTCCTGGCCAGGGTGATTGCTCTGGCTGAAGTGGCACTGGGCCAAGCCGAAATAATCAGTTGTATGGCCAGGATAATCATTCTCTCCCAAGTGTCACTGGGCCAAGCCGAGAAAACATGTCATGGCCCAGATGAAGAATATGGTGAAAACTTTGGCCCATATGAATGCTTTTGCAAAAAACCCTCCAATGCTCACTGATTACTGTCCCCTCCTGCTGGCAAATTAACCCCAGGTTGAGGACAAGCAGGACAGAATAGTGCAAGGTCCCCATTTTGGGGGTGTCTTCCATCATGCCCAAAGCCAAATCTCTTCAATGCTAAGAGATTCCTCCATTGCCGAGAAACATGGAGCAATTCTCTGTATTGATTCTGTCATATTTTTTCAACAATTCATTCACAGGTGAAGTGCCCTGTTACTTACAGGAACTCTTCCAGGGAGTGCATTGTCTGTAAAACATTGCAACTTCTGACAAAAACTCATTGCTGCTGTCTTGCATTCCATGGAATCCATGTAGAAGTGGTCAAGGACATCAAATGTGAAAGCAGTTTTTGGTGTGGCAAGGCTGGCTGGAAAAAGACTCCTCTTGAAGAGCTGTAGATGTGGGGGACTAGCACCCACACACCCACACCAGCAGACACGGTGATAGAAGATGCCTGAGCTGTGCACAATGACAAGTTTAGATGTTCAGAAATTGTCCTCCACAAGTTCTGGGATGTTGCCATCAATGTGCTTCTCTGTGTCACCATCACCAAGTTTTACATCCTCCCAAATATCCATGCCGTCACATGTGCTGGGACAGGGGGCTCCACCATGGCCCATATAGAGGGTGAAACCCAGTTCAAATAGGGAAGATTTCAGGAAGCATCTACCATTCCAGACTTGAGTCCGATGAAATGGTAAGGATTCATGAGTTGTGAGGATGCAGCTGTTGCAGAACAAGTTGCCTCCAAAGCAGTCAGAGCATCTGATAGATGGTTGCTCCGCAGCACATGTGGAGCATCTAGAGTTGGGTGGTGGAGCCTCTCCAGCAAGCAACTCAAAGAGATATTGTTCTCAGAATGGCAGCCAGTCCCTGAGGAAATCATTTTGTGACTTTGCTGTTGTGCCTCAGCAATGTAATCCAGATGAACGGCACATGCCATACCTTTGTCTGTCTCGAAGGTCTGCTTGGAATATCACAACCTGGGTGGAGGTCTGTGTGATCTAAGGGAGGCAGGGAGTCAAAACGGAATCGCTTTGTGGGGTGCTGGAGTGGAGATTTTGAGTATTTCACAGTCTTCTCTCGGTGGTGCCAATATCCCCGCCGATTTTGGTAAGGAACCCATTCCACATCTTGAAGCAGCACATGAGGTCGTTTAGCATGACTCTTTGATGACTTTCGGGCCATTGTGGTGAATGGAGGAAGCAAGAAAGAAAGAAAATCAACACACAGCACGTGACTATGTGGATTAGACTTAAGTAATATGAGAATGATGATATGAATGGTTAGCATCATTGGCTGAAGCAGTAAAGCACATTCTTAGCTGACATGAACCCCAAGGTGCAAATCTTGGCCAAAACTCTTATCTTGGAAAGATCAATGAATATTGGGAAGTCTTAATACCATGTCCAATCATAGTTTCAGTTTCTTGATTTCGCCAAGATGATTTGAACAGTTTGATCATGCTGGGTCACCTTGGCCAACATGAACAGCATGAATCTTGGCCAAACTAATATGAGGTTAAAGATGGAGTGTATTGGCCAGTCTGAATATTACAGCATTGCTTGCATGTTGGCCAGCACTATATTTTTGCTCTCCAATCTTGGCCAGGATGACAATAATAAAAGATCTTGGCTGAAGCAAATTGGCCAGTCTGAATATTACAGCGTATGTACATGTTGGCCAGGACTATATTTTCATTGGCAAAGATGAAGTTAGAAAGACATCTCAGCTGAGACAAATTCAGCTGAGACAAATTCATGGGTATTATTGGCCAGTCTGAATATTACAGAATGTCTTGTATGTTGGCCAGGAATATATTTCCATTATCCATGTTGGCCAGGGCTATATTTGTGCTGCCTGGGCTGGGCCAAGATGATATTAATGACACCTCTTGGCCGAAACGAATAACCTGATTCCAGTTATTGCCATTGGCCAGTCTTAATATTACAATATGTTTGGCATGTTGGCCAGGAGTATATTTGTGTTGCTTAGGCTGGGCCAAGATGATATTAATGACATTTCTTGGCCAAAACGAATAACCTGAGTCCAGTTATGGGTATTGGCCAGTACTGTATTTGTGTTGCCTAGGCTGGGCCAAGAGGATATTAATGACATCTCTTGGCCGAAACAAATTGGCTGAGTCCAGTTATTGGTATTGGCCAGTCTTAATATTACAGCATGTCTGGCATGTTGGCCAGGACTATATTTGTGTTGCCTAGGCTGGGCCAAGATGATATCAATGACACCTCTTGGCCACAACGAATGACCTGATTCCAGTTATTGCTGTAGGCCAGTCCTAATATTACAGCATGTCTGGCATGTTGGCCAGGACTATATTTGTGTTGCCTAGGCTGGGCCAAGATGATATTAATGACACCTCTTGGCCGAAACGAATTACCTGAGTCCAGTTATGGGTATTGGCCAGTCTTAATATTAGAGCATGTCTGGCATGTTGGCCAGGACTATATTTGTGTTGCCTGGGCTAGGCCAAGATGATATTAATGACACCTCTTGGCCGAAACGAATTACCTGACTCCAATTATTGGTATTGGCCAGTCTTAATATTACAATATGTTTGGCATGTTGGCCAGGACTATATTTGTGTTGCCTAGGCTGGGCCAAGAGGATATTAATGACATCTCTTGGCTGAAACAAATTGGCTGAGTCCAGTTATTGGTATTGGCCAGTCTTAATATTACAGCATGTCTGGCATGTTGGCCAGGACTATATTTGTGTTGCTTAGGCTGGGCCAAGATGATATTAATGACACATCTTGGCTGAAATGAATTACCTGAGTCCAGTTATTGGTATTGGCCAGTACTGTATTTGTGTTGCCTAGGCTGGGCCAAGAGGATATTAATGACATCTCTTGGCCGAAACAAATTGGCTGAGTCCAGTTATTGGTATTGGCCAGTCCTAATATTACAGCATGTCTGGCATGTTGGCCAGGACTATATTTGTGTTGCTTAGGCTGGGCCAAGATGACATTCATGAGATTTCTTGGCCAAAACAAATTACCTGACTCCAGTTATTCGTATTGGCCAGTCTTAATATTAAAATATGTTTGGCATGTTGGCCAGGAGTATATTTGTGTTGCTTAGGCTGGGCCAAGATGATATTAATGACACATCTTGGCCGAAATGAATTACCTGAGTCCAGTTATTGGTATTGGCCAGTACTGTATTTGTGTTGCCTAGGCTGGGCCAAGAGGATATCAATGACACCTCTTGGCCGAAACGAATTACCTGAGTCCAGTTATGGGTATTGGCCAGTCTTAATATTAGAGCATGTCTGGCATGTTGGCCAGGACTATATTTGTGTTGCCTGGGCTAGGCCAAGATGATATTAATGACACCTCTTGGCCGAAACGAATTACCTGAGTCCAGTTATGATATTGAGGAGATATCTTGGCCAAAATCAATTACTATCCCAGGTCAATGAGTATTGGCCAGTCTGAATATTGCAGCATATCATCCATGTTGGCCAGTCTGAATATTGCAGCATATTATCCATGTTGGCCAGAATCATATTTTCTCCATTGTATCTTGGCCAAGATGATATGAAAAGCTTGGTCATCATTACAATGAGCCAATTGGCCCATGCGATATTCTTGTCAGCAGGCTTCACTCACTGGCCTATTCAATTATTGTGTGGTACTTGACATCTGGGCCAAGGTGATATTATCGTTTACACATTCTGTCGCCCCAAGCCATATTTATTGTGCAATCTATGTTATCTTGGCCGAGGCCGGCCGAAACACTAAATACGTACTGGTGTACTTTGTGGGTGGTACGATATTAGTGTCCTTTTTGGACTGAATGGTGTGACTATCTAGGAAACATACATCTTTCGAGTTCGCCTTTGCCATTGCATCGTAGTTCGAGCAAGTGGATCGTTCTTGAGGAATATTCCCGTGCATGCTGATAAATGATTTGTAATTCTTTTCCTCAACAAAATATGACCATCCATGGCTGAGAGAAGGGTCGGCCTTTTCACTCGAAACGTTTTTACGCTTTAATTTGAAATTGGCATCAAGTCCGACAAATAGTGAATAGAGCCAGCGTGTATTTTCTGGTGCATCCTCCCACCCTTCTGGTAGATTGATCCCCGGCTGGGGACAGGCGGGACAAAGAAGCGCACACTCTCCTTCAGCTGTTGCATTGACACCGCCGTGGTCATGGCCACGACTCGCTCTTTTGAGCATCTTGAGATGCCTCCATTCCCTGACCATCCGAAGAAACGACTTGTAATTATCCTGTAAAAACAATATAAGGTTTCCAGTATGTTAATAAGAATGGGATTCACCGGTGGGAGTGAGACAACATTATTTGTCAGACGAGACAGAGTATGATAAAATTCGAAGGCTGTAACTTTGGACTCGAAAGAAAGAATCTGAAATTGTCGAAGTACTTGAAAGGTAGCGGCAGATCTTGGGGACTTAGTTGTGGATGGGAGTAACCGACTCCGGAGTAGCTGTTCAGAAATTCCAGGAGCAGTCTCGCATGCGCAAAAATCAAGCGCAATATCGTGGATTCCGTTGGTGTGGATGACGGTGAACTTGTCGCCTACTGCATGCTGAGGGTTAAGGCACCGTGAGTGTGTCCCGTGACAAAGTTGAACTCGAAGCCCAAGTTTTTTGAGGGTTGTCCATTCAAAAAAGGCGCCATTCCACTTCTAATGTGACAATGCATCACGAAGCGTGTAGTCATCAAACCGACATTCTCACCTCGATAAAATGAAAAGGAGACCGCTTGTGGTTCAAAACAAGGCATGGCCCACAGAATAAATCATCGTCGAGGCAGTCTGAGCAGCGGTAGTTGGCGATACCAGTGTTGCATTGGAGAAAGATACTTTGTGAAATCGAACGACCACGTCCTTCCAATGTGATGATCTCGGCAAGGTACTTGTCACGCTCGCCTATCCACGATGCGAACTCATCCTGATTCCGCTGAGTGATGCATCTTGCCCTCAATCAAGGAGAGACTTACAGAAGGGGCCCGAGCTTTACACTTACCAGTCTGAGAGCTAGTGCAACTCTTGTCACCAGATTCAAGTCTGTTAGTATGCTGAGTAGGCAAGGGACCACAATCGACCGAACTTTGAAGGGGGTTGACATGGGTGGTCGTTGAATCAGTATGGGACAACTCGACAATGTTGTTGCGCACGGCGACTTTGCCTGATCCGGAGGTCAAAGTAAACGATGCATGATGAACGCGATTCATGTCGGAAGCGGAAACATGATGGATTTTGGGGCGTTTGCGCATCGAAGACTCAAAAGTTGTGGTCAACGGAGGAAACACGTGCCATAGTCTATGGTTCTGGTACCTCTATCCTACGCACTGAGACAGATGATATGTAATCTCGACACCTTGAAGTAGTGCCCAATAAATATAGTTCCTCTTCGAGATGCTTGATTGTGCGAGACGACCACTGCAAATGTACCAAATTCATTTCAGCAAACTCTTCATCACGACGGTCATCATACTCCTTTGAGAGCACCTCCCACCTCTTCAACTGCTCTCTCAACTCGTGGTTGACATCCCATTGTAGGTAGGAGATATCGGCGCGCTTGAAACGATCAATGCGATTGTCTTGAGTGTCATGCTCATGCCGGAGATATAATCCGTCGATTATGTCGAAAAGCGAATCCTCTGGAGTTAAGTCGAAGATATCGCCATCAGGCCGACATTCCTGTTCAAATCCAGGGATGGTATTGATGTGCTTGGGGTTTTTAGATAGAGACAGGATAGCATCGCGATTCAATGTCATAGACAGAATGAGTTTTGGCTCATGGTACACCAGACGAAGGATGGGCGAGACGTGCACCCGTGCTTTTGCTTCAGCAAGGCTGCTGATTCGAGGATTGATATGAGGGATGATCGGTGTCCCTTGTCGACCGCTTTTACGCTTATATGCGACATGGTTTTGAGCAGAGCGTGCAGCCTTACATCTAAGAATGAATATTGGTCTCGACGTAGCCTACAGCACTAAAATAACACATACTTGTCAGATTGTGTGTAAAGCTTCCTTTGTGCTTTCCTAGCAGTGCGACGCTCAATGTCATTCTTGTATGTTGGAGGGCGAGCCATCTTGGAGCGGAAGTAGTGTGGAAGTTAATGTGAAAGTAGCTGAAGACCCAAAATACAATCCATGTACCCTCAGGAAACACTGTTCACACTATAAATTATAGAACATACCAGAATGTTGGGCACACTATTTGTGAGCTATTCTTATTTTTTAAAAACTTTATAACATTTTTCTTAGATTGTTACGACTCTTGTTCACTCAGTAGGGCAGAAACAGTGGCTGTGTTCACGTCTCGGAAATACAGTCCCTGCGCCCTCAAGAAATACGGTCCACACCATAACTTATAGAACTACACTAGAACATTGGGCACACTATTTGTGAGCTATCCTAATTTTTTTTAAATTTTATAACATTTTTCTTAGATTGTTATGACTCTTGTTCACTCAGTAGGACAGAAACAGTGGCTGTGTTCGCCCCGGACACCAGCCACATGACTGTGAGAAAGTTTTTTCACAAAAACTATCCCACAGTCATCAGCTTTAAGCGGAGCAGAGGGGATTGGGAGGACCAGCGGGGGACAAGGATGATGGGGAGAGGTGCGAGCAAGGTGTCATGGGTGGGAGGTAAAGTTGTCCCAGACAACCGCTAGCTAGGCAGTCTTGTAGGATGGTATTTGAGGCCCACAAACATATTAAGCCATTGCCATTGAACATTGAACCGGCACAGCAGTGAGACGAAGAGAAAGGAACATGAGTGATCATTGAATACAAACTACTGCTACTGGAGATCGCGGTACGATGCAACATTTATCAGGCAGTAATAACAGCCACTTTTCCAGCCTTCGAGGCCGCTGCGAAAGCCATTTCCGCCATTCCCCTGGTTTTGTGATGTCGATAACATGCTCCGCTTACAGCACTAACGAGGGGTAGAACAGTGTGCCTAAAGAAGAGGTTAGTTAGCATTATGAGCTCGATAATGGCTTACCAATCTTGGAACACTCCAACTTCACGACCTTTTGAGACGGTATACCACCGCTCGGAAGGGTTCACCTTGGGAACATCGGCAGTGACTTCCTCCTCTTTGCGGAGGTGGCAAGTACAGGTAGTGCAATGAACTGCTCTTTCAAGATTGGATGAGCTGGCATCAGAATTTTCATTGCTTTGCTGCTGCTCGGAAATGGTGGCCGGAAGATCACGCGGGCTTTGAGAACGGTTCGTGGTGAGCTCGAGGCCTGTATAAGAAGTTCAGTAGGTGGAAAAGGCCAATTGCAATACTCACTTTCGAGTCGGGAAAGTATCTGCGCTAACACGTTATCCATAGAGGGGGACAATGGGGCCATATTCATTGTCATTTGTGGACGTTGGGATCGATGGGAAAGTGACGGTGAATGGTGTCATATTTGTAGGGTGTGGCCAGCCTTATCGCATAATGTGCCAGTTACAGGGTATGTGTGACATTTTCGCACTGGCGGAGGCGGTGGGGATGCATCATGTCTTTTGAGTTTGTTCCTAGTGTTGAAGGAATAGAGGTGCTGCCGCAATATGTTCGCGTGGGCGGAGGGTGCACAGCGTGGTCGCAATCGCAAGTTGGTGCCTAGCGTGCACAAAAGGGAGTGGGAATGAAGCTGTTGCCTCGACATATTTGACATGTTGACAGCCTTCATGGGTTCCTAGACATAGGGTAAGAGTCAGCAGCATGACACGATCGCAATCGAGTCTTACCAAGACATGGAGTAAGAGTCGCTGTGCGGCGGGGACATTTTCGCATTTGCAGGTTCCAAGTCCTGAGAACGCATATGCATAGGCGGTGCGGTGGGGATGCATCACATATCTGAGTGGGAATAGAGTAGTTGACCATGACAATGTTTATGGGCGAAAGAATAGATGACGCAATCACATTCGTGGTCCTAGTGCTTCCAGAGGCGGTGAAGATGCACCGCATCTTTAGAGTTTGTTCTTAGTGTTGCCAAAAAAGAGAGTGGGAATGAGGTGTGACCTCAGCATGGTTGTCATGGGAAGACTGGTTCCTGGTCTTGTCGAAGAAAGGAACGAGAGTTAGCCATAAGGGTCTATTCGCTGTTCCAAAAAGAACTAAGGTTAAGTGGGTGCCCGATCGTGATGCATTGCGTGCGCAACTTACCACTAGTCGTACCAGAAAACTGTTGTTAGTGTGGAGATTGCATAGAACGTGTTCCTAGTAGGGATGCCACAGTCCGGTTAAGTCCGGTTCAGGGCCAATTTTTTCGAACCCCAAACTGGACTTTAGGTCCGGTTCAGGCCAAATTCCGAACCTTGAACCTGAGTTCGGTCCAAGTCCGGTTCATTGGACCGGACTTTTACCAAATAAGGTAATGGTTCGCCCAAATTTGGGCTTCTGAACCTCAATTTTGGTTCGGTTCACCCACTTGGCTGAACCTGAACCTCATTTTCGGTTCGGTCCAGTCCAGTTCAGGTTCGAACCAAAGTTCAGAACCGAACCGTGGCATCCCTAGTTCCTAGCCCTGCTGAAAAGGCGGTATGGGGTTGTTGAGCTGATATTATTGTTTGTGAACCGAAATTCATACGTCGTGGTATGGGAGTTACTTATATAAATATCCAATGCCCAATCCGAAGCCTCCTTCCAGCCTGCTGCACAATGCCCGGGAAATCGTGGACGACAGACGCGCAATTGAAGTTTCTTACGGAGCGCCTCCCGCAGTATTTCGAATCCCAGGCGGCTGGGGAACTGACAACACTTTGTCCCCGGATTTATCGTGAATGGTTTGAAGTATGGCCGGAGAAGGACGATGCATTCCTGGGACGTGAACAGCTGACTGAAGAGCAGGAGGCGGTTTTAACAGTTAAACTGAAAGTCCGGCACGAGGTTAGTGTCGAAGTTGTGCATCATGGCATGAGGGGCTGAAATGGCTTGCAGCAATTGAAGAACTGGTTTCGTTGGAGGAACAACAATTCGATACGCACAAGGGCTGCAGCAGTCAAGTTTTCGGCACCCAAGCCTCACCCTCTCCAAGATGTGCAAGTGTATTCAAAAATGTTTTATAACAGTCGTGTAAAAGAGATTGTCGACAAGGAGTTTGTGGGTAAAGGTCTTTCACATAATGAACAGATAGCCAAGATTGCCGAACTGACAAAGATTGAATGGGATAAAGAGAGTGAGGAGGTGAAATTAATGGTGAAGGAACGGAAAGCGGAGATCCTCAAGGAACAGCAATCGAGCGAAGCCTTACCTCTGACCGATAAACAAGCCCAAACTGGCATCGACAACGTGCCCCGTCTAGCCGGCGAGTTACTTCAGTACATCAAAAGAACGATTGGCTGGACTGGATTCATTGTCACTGGAGGCCCTCAGCCTATTAAGGGGGGACTTGGCATTGCATCATAAGTATCTTATATCAAACTGTCGCACATTTGACTGAGATTTCTTGTGCGGCAGGTACTTCTCGGACGAGGATACTGCCAATAATCAAACCTTTCAGATGTTTCACTCCGGTTATCGACATGAGGTTGTTGTGCAGTTTGGTGAATACTTGCGAATGATATATTGTGAGCTTCTGATTTCTGTTGGTAATCAACTGGCCACCTTACGTAATCTCAGTTTCCTTATTGGTCATTACACTTTGCACTTACACAGCTCAGTCCGTACTATGACTGAGCTGTGAGTGTTATTGATTTTCATCCTTTGTCTCACATTTTCTGATGTCCTAATGTAGAACAAGACTACGTTAGGTAGACTGCAACTCAGTCCGTACTACGACTGAGCTAACAAGACTACGTTAGACCTAATTTCTATAGATTATGAGATCCGTTACGCAAAACAACATGCCCGGTTCCAACTCCTCAAACAACGCTATTGCTGTACCCCGACTCCGCAATGACGGAGCGAACTGGCCAGATTATCAATCGAAAGCTAGAACAGCTATGGGCGCAAGGGGATTAATCCGACATGTCGACGGCACTGCGAGAAAACCCGTAGCTTACCCTGAAGTTAATGGGGTCCCGATGAAAAAACCGGGCCTTGAGGCTACTGACAACGATCTAGAAGAAAAAGAAAGGAGGTTAGATGAGTACGAGCAGAAGGAATATGGTGCGCAGCATGTTATGCTCACCACCATCTCCCCTCGCCTCGCTACCCTTGTCAAGTCAATGTCCGCGGGTGAGATGTGGACGGCAATTCGTAACGATGCTACGAAAAAAAGTCAGCTCCATAGAGTTGACACTCGCCGCAGGCTACAGACAATGCTCTGCGACGAGGACACAGACATCAAAACTCACCTTAATGCTATGACGAAGCTCCGCGAGGAACTAGAGGGTATCGGCGCATCAGTTCCAGATGAAGACTTTGGCACAATGCTGCTTACCTCGCTCCCGCCCAGCTATCGCTCGCTCCTTCACACGATAACTCATGCCGCGAGCCTCTCCGGCCTCACTATCAATCCTAATGACTTGATGAGAATCGTCCTTGAAGAAGCTCGCCAGCGCGAGCTCTCTGAAAACGCACAGAAGTCCGGTGACGCGGCTCTGAATGCGAATAAAGGAAAAGGAAAGAAAGGAAAGGGAAATTCAAACTCACAGAATAAACCCTGTGCGACATGCAAGCGCACAAACCACAAAACCGAAGATTGCTTCTCTAAAGGAGGAGCTAAGGAGGGGCAAGCGCCCTGGCAAAAGAAGTCAGATAAGCCGGTAACGGCGGCAGCATCCACCCCCAAAAAGGATGACACAGAGGACTACCTAGCGTTTACCTGCCTCGGGGACACTCCCAACCCGGCTGCTGCTCTTGCTCATGCGAAACGAACACACGACGTGATCTTGGATAGCGGCGCTATGGCGCATTTCTGCCCTGACAGGTCCATGTTCTCTACTTACTCGCAAACAGCGCATAAGCCGGTCACGGCCACCGACGGGCGCATCCTTAGCTCCATCGGACGTGGAGACGTACTCCTTAAGGTCCCAAATGGACAAGGAGTTAGTAAATTCAAGCTGAAGAATGTTGCGCACGCACCGTCCATGGCCTTTACACTAGTCTCCATCGGAAAACTAGACGACGCGGGGTGTAAGGCCGAGTTCATGGACAATGCCTGCCTCATAAAGGACCCATCAGGCAAAGTTTTGGCCCAAATCCCCAAGACGAACGGTCTCTACCGCATATCGTCTCCGTTAACGATCCCAGATGCCGCACATGTAGCGATAAAGGTCCAAAAACTTACCTTGCTCGAGGCACACCACACCCTTGGCCACATCAACTACGCTGCGGTAAAACATGCGGTATCAGCTGGAAAAATTACTGGCATCGAGATAGATGACACGTCAGACTCACCTTTCTGCGACGCTTGCGCCCAGGCCAAGCCGCACCGTCTCCCGTTCCCGGAAAAGGCCTCTAACAGAGCCGAAAACTATGGGGAACGCATACATACCGATGTTTGGGGGCCAACGGCCACCACGTCGATTGGGGGGAATCGATACACGGTCGACTTCGTCGACGATGCGACTAGGTGGACAGAGACAATCCCTATACAAAAGAAATCTCAGGCCTTTGCCGCCTACAAAAAGCTCGAAGCCGAGATTAAGACTCACGAAGATACGAAGATCAAATATCTTCGGTCGGACCGAGGAGGGGAGTTCAACGGCGACCTGTTCTCAGAACACTTATCTGCGATGGGCACAAAACGAGAACTTACCGTCCACAACACTCACGAGCAAGTCGGCGTCGTTGAGCATTGGAATAGAACCAAAGCCGAGCTCGCCCGCGCCATGCTAATCGACTCGAAGCTGCCGAAAAACCTCTGGGGGGCAGCCATGAGTCACGCGGCATGGATAAAGAATCGCTCACCCACCCGAGCTCTCGACGGCCACACGCCATTTCATGTGTGTCACGGTAAACACCCTAACCTCTTCAACCTAGTTCCATTTGGAACGCGTGCATGGGCAAAGATCGTTGATGCCGGTAAGATTGATCGTTGTGCCCATCTTGGCCACTTCATAGGCTTTGACTCTACGAGCACCGGCTATAGAATCTATTTTCCTGACAAAAAACAGATCAGAGTTGAACGTGAGGTCGTTTTCAATCGAGAAGAACTTACCGATCCCGTTGTTTGGACTCTGGCTGAAGGGGAAACACATACATCCAGTCAGCGTCCTCGCATAACCCGCGAAAACAACACAGACGACGCACCTGACTCAGATCGCCCCGATTCTCCTGCTCCTGTTGACCCTGACCCTCTCCAGGACCCCGAGCTTGAGGATCCACTGGCTGACAACGACAACGACCGCCCACGTCGCACACATCCACAGCCTGGCTACTACAGATCCCTAGCAGGACACGCACCTCGAAAAGAGAACGTCAGCATAGCCGTTGATACTCCCGATGATGAGCGTTACCATGTACCGATGTTTGCGCTTCACGCAGGCGCCATCGGCAGCGAGCCGCGCACGCTCGCGCAAGCTCTCGCCAGCCCCGACGCAAACCAGTGGAAGCAAGCTTATCAGATCGAGCTAGATCAGTTAAAAAAGCTGCGCACCTGGGACATCGTAAGTCGCCCAGCAAACAAGCCCGTCATCCCCTGCGGCTACGTCTTCAAGATAAAGCTTGGCCCTGCTGGTGAAGTCTTGAAATACAAAGCTCGAGTCGTCGCTGGTGGCCACAGGCAAAAGAAGGGCATAAACTATGACGAGACGTTCGCTGCAGCTGCACAAATCGCCTCAATTCGAGTACCCCTTGCTCTGGCGGCTCAGCGCGACTGGGAAATCGACCAGATTGACGTCGTAAGTGCTTACCTCAATGCCGATCTTGAGGACGAAGTCTACATGGAGCCGCCTGATGGTGTTCTGGCTGAAGGGGAAAGCGGAAAAGTCTGTCACCTACGAAAAGGGCTGTATGGGCTGAAGCAAGTGGGAAGGCGGTGGTACGACCTCATGGCCCACACGTTTAAGGCTTTGGGATTCAACATGTCCAAACTGGACCAATCAGTCTTTTTTAGGACAAAAGGAAACGAGACTGTTCACGTACCTGTTTCAACCAATGACATGATCGTGATGGGCAATACCAGGGCTGCCGTGGATACGGTGAAAGCCGAGCTGCGCAGATCGTTCGAGATAACCGACCAAGGGGAGTTGACGTGGCTACTGGGGTTCGAGGTCCGAAGGGATAGGGCGGCGAGGCTGCTTGGCCTAAATCAAAGGGCCTACATAGAGGCGCTCGCACAATGCTTTGGTCTTGAAAATGCTCGCGCGGTCCATATTCCCATGGACCCAGCAAATCTATATGGTAAGGATCAGTGTCCGGAAAACCCATTAGACATACTGTACCAAGAAGCGTGCGGCGGCGTGCTCTGGCCTGCCGTCATCACACGGCTGGATATCAAACTAGCGGTTGGAGTCCTATCGCAATTCACCCAAAATCCCGCTCGTGAACACTGGGAGGCAATAAAACGGGTGATAAGCTATCTCCACACGACTAAGGACTTGTGGCTCACCCTGGGAGGTGCGACGACTCGCCCGCAGGTCTTCTCGGACGCGGATTGGGCTTCGCAGCCTGACCGACACTCCATCTCAGGATTCGTCACAAGGTTGGGTTGCAGCGCCGTCACCTGGTCGTCCAAGCGCCAAACGCTGGTCGCGCAATCGAACTGCGCAGAGCCGCGCCGATGCATCATCAACCCCCGCTCTCGTTCAAACTGCGCAGAGCTACTTTGATGCGTCATCGACTCCCGCTCTTGTTCGAGCTGCGCAGAGCTGCGCAGAGCTGCGCTGATGCATCATCAACCCCCGCTCTTGTTCCAACTGCACAGAGCCGCTTTGATGCATCGTCGACCCCCGCTTTCATTCCAACTGTGCAGAGCTACTTTCATGCGTCATCAACCCCTGCTCCCATTCTAATGATGCAGACTGTACCACCATTTCCTAATGAAGCCAATCTCTCCGGCATCCCTGATCTTCCCAGCCTTCCTGGCCTTCGTGACCAGCCTAATTTTTCATTCCTAAATCGCCTTTCAGATATTTCCAACCTGTCTGGCCCGTTTGACACTCTTAGCAACGAGCCATTCTCGTTGGATGCCGATCTAGATCCTGGTTGGATGGCTTCGCTTCCCAATAGTCTTAATTATAGCCTTTCTTCCATCCCCAATGATGCGTCATGGCATATGGGTCCTGAGTCAACAATCTTGCCGCTTAATGTTCCCAGCAGTCATACCGCTTCCCATTGTGGAATGACCACGACTGGAAGTACCTTCCAAAATGATATGTCCCTCGGTGGTCATGCCATCAGTTCAGGCCTCCATTCAGTGCAATCTCTCACTCATCTCGACCCTTTGAACCCCATTTCGAACACAGCAAATCGTACAAACGCAACCTTGCTGGAGCCGGCTACATCACCCACTCCCTTTTCAGAAAAGGATAGCACTCGGCGTCGCTCAGTGCGCACCATCACTCTTACAGAAAAGGGAAAGGATATTGGCATTGTTTTCACAGCCAGCACCGAGAAGGAGAACAACGTGGCTGGAGGCAAACGAAAGCGAGGTGCTGAGGGAAAGGATGGTCGAGGACGAGCTCGAGGATGAGGACGTGGTCAAGGTCGAGGCCAAGGCCCAGCTCAAGAGATGGGGACTGCCAAGCGAGCGCGAAGTGACTGATGACGCTGAGATTGGGGCTGATGGTCGGTTGATCTTTGATATTTGTAGTTTTTTGTAGTTAGCGCTTGCACGACACATTGTCGGTTGATCTTTGATTTTTGTAGTTTTTTGTAGTTAGCACTTGCACGACACATTGTGCATCACCCCACAAGGGTAGAAGTGAATTATGATGATTACTTGCTACTATACAAGAGGGTGGTACAAAAGAAATATATATAATGCAACACAGAGGGAGCTGAGATATGGGAGGGATGCAACGCAGAGGGAGCTGAGGGATGGGGAGGATGCAACGCAGAGGGGGCCAGGGGGACAGAGAGGATGCAAAGCGAAGGGAGCTGGGAAGACGGAGAGGATGCAAAGCGAAGGAAGCTGAGACGGGTACGATGCAACACAGAGGGAGCTGAGGGATGGGGAGGATGCAAAGCAAAGGGAGCTGGGGGGACGGAGAGGATGCAAAGCAAAGGGAGCTGGGATGGGGAGGATGCAAAGCAAAGGGAGCTGGGGAGACGGAAAGGATGCAAATATTGAAAAACTAGGGATAGTCCGTTAGCCCAGTCAAATGTAAGACTGACGTATTGCAGTAGTACCTAGGGATAGTCCGTTCTACCCTAGGGCATCAGAAAAGTACTAGTGCGAGGTTAAAAAGGAAATTACTCACAGCCCAGTCAAATGTAAGACTGAGCTGTGGCAGAGTTCCGGTCGCTCCTAAATAGGCGCATCATTACGTAATCTGTCCGGGTGATTACCAACACTCCCTCTCAAACGGGCAGGAGCGCGAGTTCCCTAACGAACGCCTCAAAAGCGGGACACGGAAGCGGCTTTGTCAGGCCGTCAGCACATACTCCACGCCTATCGTTCCGCTCTCGACCACCTCGCAAATGAAATGGTGCTGGATGTTGATATGTTTGGTGCATGCATGGAACTTGTTATTCTTTGTTATCGCGATCGTTGACATGTTGTCAAGCCACAGCCTCGTCGCCCCTGGTTCGCTGACTCCCACCTCGGCGAGGAACATCCTCAGCCAGAAGATCTCCCTCGCAGCCGCCGCAGCTGCGATGTACTCCGCCTCGGTGCTTGACTGCGCGACCAAAGTTTGCCTCTTCGACGACCAACTGACTGCGCCACGTCCAATTCGGACCACGAAACCCAATATCGAGTGTCGATCCGGTTGCGACGCCCAATCTGCGTCGGAAAAGACTTCCGGCGCTGTCCCAGCGCCTCCCAACGTGAGCCAGAGGTCTTTGGTGGTATTCAGGTATTTAATTAACCGCTTCAATGCCTCCCAGTGAGCGCGCGCAGGGTTCATCGTGAATTGCGACAAGATTCCGATCGCCAACTGGATATCGGGCCGCGTGATTACCGCTGGCCAGAGCGCACCACCGCATGCCTCCTGATAAGGTACGTTAATCGGCTCCACAGGGCATTGATCCTTAGACAGGACCTCGCCGGGGTCCATCAGGGTGTAGACGGGGTGTCCGTCCTCCAAACCGAAACGCTTCGTGAGTACCTCGAGGTAAGCACACTGGTTCAACGCTATGGTTCTTGCCGCTCTGTCTCACTTAACCTCGAACCCCAACAGCCATGACAATTCGCCCTGGTCCGTTATCTCGAAGGACTTGCGTAATTCGGCCTTCACAAGGTCGACAGCTGTCCGCGTGTTTCCCATCACGACCATGT
The DNA here is from genome assembly GCA_951802425.1 of Clavaria fumosa. NCBI lineage: Eukaryota > Fungi > Basidiomycota > Agaricomycetes > Agaricales > Clavariaceae > Clavaria > Clavaria fumosa. The sequence goes on along the minus strand of OX637799.1, from coordinate 3,126,986 downwards.
CATCCGTGGAAACCGTGACATGTACGTTCTGATCTCCTTTTGTTCTAATAAATGCTGATTGGTCGAGTTTGGAGATGGCAAAACCGAGCGATATAAAGGTCGCTGCCATCATGCGGTACCACATGCGTCCGGCCTGTTTCAATCCGTATAGGCCTTTTCGCAGCCTGCACACCATGCCCCGCTCCTTCTCGCTCAACACGCCATGCGGAGGCTCCATATAGACTTCTTCCTCGAGCTCTGCATTGAGGTAAGCCCCTACAATGTCAACTTGATCAATCTCCCAATTTCGTTGAGCTGCCAGCGCCAGCAAGACTCGGATCGAGGCGATCTTCGCCGCTGCGGCGAAGGTTTCGTTATAGTCTGTGCCTTTGGTTTGTTTGTGTCCGCCTGCGACGACACGTGCTTTGTACTTCAGGATTTTGCCCTTTGGTCCAAGCTTCACCCTGAAAACGTAACCGCATGGGATGACTGGCTTGGCTGCGGGGCGTTGGACGATGTCCCAGGTACGTACACAGTTCAATTGGTCCAACTCAGCCTGATAAGCTTTCTTCCAGTGGGTGGCATCTGGACCGGAGAGAGCTTGCGCGATTGTGCGTGGCTCGATGCCGATTAGCCCAGTGTGGAGAGCAAATAGAGGTGAGTGGTCGTCGTTTTCGATGTGAGTAACGTTCGCAGCAGTTCCGCGTGGTGGGTAGCCAGCCAGGATCTTGTAGAAGCCCGGTTCAGGACGGATGCGGCCGCGAGAGGGTTCGTCGGGGGGTGGTGATCCATCGGTGGGATCGTCGTTTTCGTGTAGCTGGTTTTCGAGCAACTGATCGTCGTCGGTCTGGGGGTCGTTAGGCGGTTCGGATTCGACGGCGGGGTGCCGGATGAACTTAGTCATCCTCCCCTCAGACGGCACTTCGCCAGTCCAAGCAATAGGGTCAGCCGTTTCGTCCAAGTTGAAAACGACTTCACGCTCGATCCTAATTTGTTTTTTGTCAGGGAAATAAATCCTGTAACCGGTGCTGGTCGAATCAATGCTGATGAAGTGGCCCATGCGGGCTCAGCGTTCGAGTTTTCCAGCGTCGACAACCTTGGCCCAAGCTTGTGTCCCAAACGGGACAAGTTTTGAGAGGTCGGGGTGTCTAGCATACCGGGCGTTGAACGGGGTTTGGCCATCCAGCACGCGGGTGGGTGATCGATTCTTTATCCATGCCGCGTGGTTCATTGCTTCGCCCCATAGAAACTTTGGCAGTTTTGAATCAATAAGCATGGCTCTTGCGAGCTCCGCTTTCGTTCGATTCCACCTCTCGACGACTCCTACCTGTTCGTGTGTGTCGTGAGTCGTGAGCTCTCGCTTCGTCCCTTTTGCAGCTAAATGATCTGAGAACAGATCACTGTTGAATTCACCGCCTCGGTCCGAGCGTAGGAACTTTATCTTTACGTTCTCGTGAGTATTTATTTGGGCTTCCAGGGCCTTGTAGGCACCAAAAGCATCTGACTTCTTATGCAGGGGAAAAATTTCCGTCCAACGAGTCGCATTGTCGACAAAATCGACGGTGTAGCGGCTGCCGCCTATCGTTGCAGTAGACGCGGGACCCCACACGTCTGCGTGGATGCGTTCACCGTATGTCGCTGCTCTGTTTGTTGCTTTCTCGGGGAATGGCAGGCGGTGAGGTTTTTCCTGTGCGCACGCTTCGCAGAACACTTCCTCTGACGAGTTGTCAAGGTGGATTCTGCGGACTTTCCCAGTCGATATAGCATGTTTAACTGCGGCGTAATGGATATGGCCGAGAAGACGGTGTGCTTCGAACAAGGTGAGTGTCCTGGACTTCTTTGCTATGTGTGCTTCAAGCGGTAACGGTTTTATGCGGTAGAGCCCATTTACTTTCAGGATGTGAGCCAGGGTGTTCCCCTGTTTGTCCTTTACCAGGCACAGGTTGTTGGTGAAATGAGCGGTGTAACCTGCGTCGTCGAGTTTTCCGAGGGACACCAGGGTGAAAGCCATGCTAGGTGCGTGCGCGACATTTTTTAGTCTTAATGTGCTTACACAGTCACCATTCAGGGTCTGTAGAACAACGTCACCGTGACCGATGGCGTTGAGCTCGCGGCCGTCAGCAGCAGTGACTGGAGTCGGGGTTGTAGATGAGTAGTTCACAAACATAGACTTATCCGGACAGAAATGCGCCGTCGCGCCGCTGTCAAGTATTATGTCGCGGTTTTTACCTGGAAACATGGCCGCCGCGTGGTCATACTGGTCCCCTAGGCAAGTAAACGCAAGGTACTCCTCGCTTTTCTCTTTCTCCTTGGTCGATGCAGCTGCTGCGTTGGCTTTATCCTTTTCCTTTTTCTTTTGCCAAGGGGCTTGGCCCTGTTTTGCTCCGCCATCGGTGTAGCAGTTCTCGGTCTTATGGTTGGTACGTTTGCAATTCGTACATGGTGTTTTCGTAGCTGACTCGTCCGAATTGCCTTTGCGGCCTCTCGCCTTTTTGATGAGAAGGGCTGCGTCGCCGGACTTGGAAGCCTGATTTGCCAGCTCGCGTTGTCTTGCCTCTTCGAGGACAATGCGCATAAGGTCGTTCGGAGATATGTCCGCACCAGACAAGCTGGCGGCATGTGTTATTGAGTGAAGAAGAGAGCGGTAGCTCGGCGGCAAGGACGTAAGAATCATAGTTGCGAAGTCCTCATCGGCAACTGACGCGCCTATACCGTCCAGCTCCTCTCGGATCTTTAACATTGCATTGAGGTGAGCCTTAATGTCGCTGTCCTCGTTGCAGAGCATGGACTGCAGCCTGCGACGCATGTCAACTTTGTGAAGTTGGCTTTTCTTCGTAGTGTCAAGGCGGATAGCAGTCCACATCTGTGCTGCTGACATGGACTTGATGATCGTAGAGAGACGCGGGGACACTGTGGTGAGCAAGATATGTTGCACACTGTATTCCTTTTGCTCGTATTCGTCAAATTTACGTTCTTTTTCTTCCAGATCTTCGTCAGTTGCTTTAACTCCTGGAGCCTTCATCGGGATTCCTTCAAGTTCAGGGTAAGCAACCGGTTTTCGCACAGTGCCGTCACGATGCCTGATCAGTCCTCTAGCCCCCATAGCAGTCTGGGCTTTTGACTCGTAGTCTGCCCAGTTTGCTCCATCATCACAGAGTTGGGGTACGGCCATGGTGTTACTGGAGGTGTTGGCAGTCATGTTGTCGGTTTGTGCAACGAATCTCATAATCTATTGAAAAACTAGGGATAGTCCGTTAGCCCAGTCAAATGTAAGACTGACGTATTGCAGTAGTACCTAGGGATAGTCCGTTCTACCCTAGGGCATCAGAAAAGTACTAGTGCGAGGTTAAAAAGGAAATTACTCACAGCCCAGTCAAATGTAAGACTGAGCTGTGGCAGAGTTCTGGTCGCTCCTAAATAGGCGCATCATTACGTAATCTGTCCAGGTGATTACCAACAGCAAAGCGAAGGGAGCTGGGATGGGGAGGATGCAAAGCGAAGGAAGCTGAGACAGGGAGGATGCAATGCAGAGGGAGCTGGGGGGACGGAGAGGATGCAAAGCGAGGGGAGCTGGGATGGGGAGGATGCAAAGCGAAGGGAGCTGGGATGGGGAGGATGCAACGCAGAGGGAGCTGGGGGGACGGAGAGGATGCAAAGCGAAGGGAGCTGGGGGGACAGAGAGGATGCAACGCAGAGGGAGCTGGGAGATGGGGAGGATGCAACACAGAGGGAGCTGGGAGACGGGGAAGATGCAACGCAGAGGGAGCTGGGAGACGGAGAGGATGCAAAGCAAAGGGAGCTGGGGGGACGGAGAGGATGCAAAGCGAAGGAAGCTGAGACGGGGAGGATGCAACGCAGAGGGAGCTGAGGGATGGGGAGGATGCAACGCAGAGGGGGCCAGGGGGACAGAGAGGATGCAAAGCAAAGGGAGCTGGGGGGACGGAGAGGATGCAACGCAGAGGGAGCTGGGAGACGGAGAGGATGCAAAGCAAAGGGAGCTGGGGGGACGGAGAGGATGCAAAGCGAAGGGAGCTGGGATGGGGAGGATGCAAAGCGAAGGAAGCTGAGACGGGGAGGATGCAACGCAGAGGGAGCTAGGGGGACGGAGAGGATGCAAAGCGAAGGCAGTTGGGGGACGGAGAGGATGCAACACAAAAGGAGCTGGGACGGGGAGGATGCAATGCAGAGGGAGCTGGGGGGACGGAGAGGATGCAAAGGAAGGTTGTAGCAATGAGCCGTTTTTTATGCATCATGGCTGTGCGGCAACTACCTTAAACAATGCATCGCTGATCCCCCCCTCTGGTGATCGTTATGGGCCGTATTTGCAACGTTACGATGTGCGTTTTCGTGTAGATCACGGTAGTAGCCTGGCTTGGGACGTGGTCGAGGTGGGAGGTCTGGTGTTGTTTGACGAGTAGGAGGTGAGATTTCTTCATTTCTGTTGTTATCAATGATGTCAAAATCGTCGTCGTTATCAGGTGCGGCGATAGGCGGTGTGTAGCGGTCAGTATGGGCTGGGGGGTCGTCGGAGGGTCTTCGGTGAGTGTTCTGAACGTCCTTATTGCTCTCCCCCTCGGGCTGAACCTCATCTGGGAATGAAACTTCGTCAGGTGTGTGCGTTAGGTCAAAGACGACTTCTCGCTTGGGTTTGACGACTCTCTTGTTAGGGAGGTATATTCGATAGCCCTTGCTTTCGCTGTCGAAACTGACGAAAAAACCTGGCTCCGCCCTGGCGTCAAGCTTGCCGGTGTCGACTATCTTTACCCAGGCCTTGGTGCCGAAAGGTAATACGTTGGCCATGTCGGGCTTTTTATCGTGTCTGGCTTCGTAGGGAGTCTTTCCGTCGAGAGCACGGTGAGGTGCGCGATTCTTTATCCACACGGCATGATTGATTGCTTCGGCCCACAGGAACCTTGGTAGGTTTGTGTCGAGTAGCATGGCGCAGGCTAGTTCGACCTGCGTCCTGTTCATGCGTTCGGCGACGCCTACCTGCTCATGGGTGTTGTGGATGGTAAGTTCACGTTTTGTCCCTTTGCTCTCGAGGTGTTTATCAAACTTGGGGCTCTTGTACTTGCCGCCTCTGTCTGATCGGAGGAATTTAATCTTGACATTGTCATGAGTCTCTATATGCTTCTCAAAGGTTTTGTATGCTGATTGGGCTTCATCTTTGGTTGCTAGGAAAGCTACTTCGGTCCATCTTGTTGCGTTGTCGATGAAGTCGATGGCATAACATTTCTTCGCCACCAGATTCAAGCACTTTAATGCAACATTCTATTGCAATTACCATAAGTGTGTGATGCAACCTCAATGGCAAGTTGCCATCCCTGCCATGTTGCACCAATGCCATCTCCTCATCTCCCACCACATTGCATCACCCTCTCATCCCCTGCTGCATTGCATCATCCCTCATCCCCTGCCGTGTTGCACCACTGCCATCTCCTGGTCCCTACCTTTTCATGTAATGCATCCCTGCCTTCATGTAATGCATCCTTACCTTTTCATGTAATGCATCCTTGCCTTCACATATAGGGACACTGTGGTCGGGTTAAGTCTGGTTCAGGCCAATTTTTCCCAAACCAAGAACTGGACTTTGGGTCCAGTTCTCATATTATAGTGAACCTTGAACCAGACCTTATTGGAACTGGACTTGGGTCCGTTGTCTAAAGGTGAACTCTGAACTGAACCTATAACTGCAGTAGACTACAAAATTTCTAGTACTGTACCCTCCGAAGTACCCTCCTCACCCCCTGGGGCATTCATAAGTGTCTGATAATATTTAACATTTAGTTTATTTCTACTTATTCTGCATTTCAAGTCCCGAGGTTGGGGGGAACCTGGGCAGGTCATTGTTGAAGCTGCAGTATTTATGTGTCAGGCTTTGTGGCTGTGCAAACGCGTGACATAGTAACGTTGATTTGTTACCATGTCACGCGTTTGCACAGCCACAAAGCCTGACACATAAATACTGCAGCTTCAACAATGACCTGCCCGGGTTCCCCCCCAACCTCAGGACTTGAAATGCAGAATAAGTAGAATTATAATAGAAATAAACTAAATGTTAAATATTGATAATAACCTAAGATGCAAGAGGTTTGGACCAGTTTGAACCTGTCCGAACCAGTTCTGCAAATCTAGCATATTGAAGAACCTTGAACCGGACCTCCAGTTCAGTTCAGGACAACTCTCAAACTTTGAACTGAACCATGGTCTGGTTCAACCAGGTTCAGGTTTGAACTTTGGTTTGAGGCTGGACTGCGGCAACCCTATTCATGTAATGCATCCCTGCCTTCATGTAATTAATGCATCCCTACCTTTTCATGTAATGCATCCCTGCCTTCATGTAATGCATCCCTACCTTTTCATGTAATGCATCCCTGCCTTCATGTAATGCATTAATTTTGGTAATGGTAGCTTGCCATCTCCCTTGCATCACACACTTATGGCAACTGCAATCCATGTTGCATTAATTTGCTTGAATCGCCTGTCTTCGCTATGGACATAATGGCGGCTGGGCCCCAAAGGTCAGTGTGTATGCGCTCTCCAAATGTCTTAGCACAGTTCTGAGCTTTCGCTGGGAAGGGTTTGCGGTGCGGCTTGGCTTTGGCACATGCTTCACAGAAGACTTCCTTGGATGTCTCATCAAGGTGAATGCCTTTGATATGCCCAGACTTGATTGCTGTTCTGACGGCATCATAGGAGATGTGACCTAGGATTCGGTGGGCCTCGTAGAGGGTCACCTTTTTCGTCGTAGTGTTGGCATGATAGTTTTTGGGTTTCATTATCCGATATAGGCTCCCTACTAGGGGAATTTTGCCTATCACGTTCCGTTTGGGTGTGATTACAGTGCAGATCCCATCTCCAAAGTCTGCATGGAAGCCGGCACGGTCCATTTGCGGTACAGAGATTAGGGTAAATGCAAGGTTCGGTGAGTATCGCACATCCTTCAGGGTTACTTGTGTCGTTATGTTACCGTTTGGGAGGTTGACCATGATGTCTCCCTTTCCAGTGGCATAAAAGGTGCGCCCGTCCGCGGCTATCACAGGGCGAGGCGGTGTTGTGATGAAAATTTTGAAGTTCTCGCAGTGTGGGCAGAAGTGCACGTTGGCGCCGCTATCGAGTATCGCCTCAACGTCCAGTCTCGCATTCTTTTCGTCGACCATGTCTGTGTAGTCAGATGTGCACTTGAAGGAGTAAGATGCCTCTTCTGGTTTATCTGAGGAATCAGCAACATTTGCTGAGCTCTTTTTGCCACTCTTTTGCCACCAGGATGGGTATTGGCCCTCTTTTCCACCTCCCTTTTTGAAGCAATCAGCCTTAATGTGACCAGACTTGCCGCAGTTGTCACACTTTGTGTCGGTATGTGGCTTCTGCTTCTTTTTCGGGTCTTGTTTATTTCCTTTTGTGTAGAGGGCCGTATCGCCTTGGTTACCAGTGTGCTCAGCTATGGTTCGATGTGCGGCTTCTTCGAGAATGATGTGCATGAGTTCAGTAGGTTCAATCTTGTTTTTGTTAACGGATGCAGAGTGCACTATAGAGGAGAGTAGTAGTTGGTAGCTTGGTGGTAGGGACCCTAGTATCATGGTGCTAAATTCATCGTCTGAAACCAGGGATCCCATTCCTGCCAGTTCATCTCATAGGCGGATCATTTGCTCAAGATGTTCCTTGACATTTCCTTCCTTGGGGCAGCTTAGGTGTTGTAGGCGGCGCTTTATGTCGAGTAAGTGCATTGTCGACTTCGACATTGTGTCATTCCTGACAGTGTCCCACATTTCCTTAGCAGTTTTTCCTTTTAGTAGGGAAGCCAGACGGGGTGATACTGTCGATTGGATAACATGGCGGGCCGTGTACTCCTTTTGATTGAATTCATCTATCTTTCTCTCTCTTGCTTCGATCTCATCCTCAGTAGCTTTGGTGCCTGTAGAGGTTATTGGGACACCTTCTCTGAGGTCGAGGTCTTTCAGTCATCTAGCGGTACCTTCGATATGGCATATAAGCCCTCAGGACCCCATGGCTGTTCGGGTTTGGTCCTCGTATTCAACCCAATTCGAGCCATTGTCGGATAGTTTAGGTATGGTAAGTGGGGAGCTGGTGGGGGTGGCCATATTGAGCGTGGTACTGGGTCTCATAATCTATAGAGATTTCTCCCTACAGACTGGCTAAAGAGACTAAGAAGATAAACTGTATCTCAGTATTATTCAATACTAAGACTTAGACAGTGCAGATACCTAAGAAGATAAACTGTCTAGTAGCCATATGTAAATGAGCGACATAGAAGGAATATGAAATGACTGGGGACTCACATCTCAGTATTATTCAATACTGAGAAGTGTGGTGGTCCGACATGCTACGGTAAAAAAGTCTAAATGAAACTCCAACCTATCCTTATACCGAATATGCAACAGTGAGGGGGGGAATGCTTGACTTTGTTGTGTGGGCAGAGTGAAAACACTTGTGATTTTTATATTTGTAAAACACCGTACTGTGGAGTAAATGCAGATGCAACAACAGCACATAAGTCATAAGCGCTGCATAAGCACACAATAAGTAGTAGAGCAAGGCGTTTGGAGGCGCTGCTGTCAGCGACGACTGCTTGTGGATTTACTCCACCTATGTGGCCTAGCATAACAAACATTCTCTTATGACAACTAGCCAAAAAATAAACATTACTAACAAGGTACACAAGGAAATAACTGCAGTCTTATACAAAGGCCCGCCGTTTCATCTCGCATACGGATGATAATTATACTGTCCCCGACTCGTTGCCCTCGCCGGCCCAGTCCCTGCAGATGCCGTGCCTGCTGTCGGAGACCGGGATATCACCTGCGGATTCACGCCTCCGCCTCCACCCACACCCATCCCCGGTCTCATCCGCATCCCTGGGTTGTTGAGTCCAGCCATCATAGCACCCGGCATCACCCCGGCGCTCGGCGTGCCCATCATGCCGCCGGGCGTCATTCCGATGGGTCCCATGCCGAGACGCATCCCCCCGAGACTCATGGGCCCCAAGCCAGCGGCGGCGGCGGCGGCAGCAGCAGCGGCCATGGGGTTGACGTGCATGCCGTTCATGCCCATTCCCATCATGCCCATCCCGCCGATGGGGTTGAACGGCCCATTCATGCCGAGGCCCATCGCCATGGGGTTGATGCCCATCATTGGCATCGCCCCGGCCATCATGGGCATTTGCGCCAGCGAGCGCTGGTATAGCATCGACATGGGGTTCATCCCGACCGGCTGCGAGGGCATGAAGGGCACGCTCGTCGTGGGCGTGCGGGACTCCTGCTGGTGGAAGAAGTTGTCGCGTGTCGTCATGGCTGTGGTGTTCGTCGTGCGGGTGGTGTCCCGTTGACTGCGCGGCTGGGCCATTCTGACTTCGATCTGCGTGGTGCGTGCTCGTCAACATACAAAACGTACTCGTTCGAGACAAAGGATATACCTGTTTGCCATCTAGGATGAGACCCAGCTTTCCTACGAACTGCTCGCCGTTCGAGGAGTCTTCAAACGTCGCAAATCCGAAACCTTTTGAGCGGCCCGTGTCCCGATCCACCATAACGGTGGCATCGACGACTTTTCCATAAGCGGAAAAGAATTCACGCATGGTTTCTGACGTCGTGTTGGACGACAGACCGCCGACGAAGTACCGCACGCTTCTGAGATGCTCATCTCGGGGTATGGCGCGCTTCGGGTCGATCTAGTGGCATGATCGGACGAAAATGTGAGAGACGGCAGGTCTGCACGAACGGTAAAAACTTTACGGTCTTGCCGTCTAAGACGTGTTCGCGCGCCATGACGGCGTTGACACACGCGGGATCCTCAAAGGTGAGGAATGCGAAGCCGCGCGAACGGCCGTCCGCATCGCGCATGATGAGACTGGCATCGACCTGGACGGTCCCGCAGGATTTGAGCCAGGAAAGCGAGAAGAAAAACACGTCAAGAGCCACCTTGCCAAACTGAGAAAAGTAATTTCTCAAGCCCTCTGCTCGGCAACGACGGAGGAGCAGTTAGCGCAAATGCGTAAAAGGTAGTGATATTTAAGGTCAAGTACCATCTGTTGTATCCCAATTGAGGCCTCCGATGAATAATTTGCTGCGTAGCGTGCATCATAGCGATAGTAAGGACAAGGGGATGATGTAGACCAACGAAGGCAACCAGGGAATCCAGAGAGAGAAGAGAGAGAAGGTACGAGAAATTAGTTCCGTAAACAGATCGTGCAAAACAGGTACGCAGAATAATCTTGAATGCGGGGAGCAATAGTAACGTGCAGTATCGTAACACGTAGCCTCTTTTGTGCCAGCATACATAGGACGGCGTAAAGTAGGGAGGATAGTGGAAAGCAGATACGCAGACCATGGTTGAGCCAAGGTGACAGATCAAGAATGGAACCCCCGCGGTCACAGGGGGCATCACCAGGTGATGAGAAGGAGGGGGCGACTCACCCTTCATCCTTCATGTCCGAAGGCCTGAGGGGCCTCACAGGATCATCCGAGGGACGATTAACATCAGCCTCTGTCGGACTGGTCAATACAATTGACGCCGACGAGCGCTGCTCGGAGGAAGGGGTTCTTTCGGGCTGCTTTAGACGGGGATTTTGCTGGTATTGTCGGAACTGTGCTGCGATTTGCGCTGAGTAGGAAAGGGGCGACTCGGGTTTTGCGGGCAGTGTCGAGGGTAGTTCCTGCTTCAGGACAGATATTCCGGGTAAGGATAAAGGGGTGGTGATGGGCCGCTTTGAAAGGGGCTCAGTTGCAGTAGTAGTAGGAGAATCGGCGTCTTGGATAGGAACGAGGAATTCGTTGCCATAGAGGTCTGAAAAAACGACGAATACTTGTCAGCAGCGTATGCAATGGGTGTACGAGTGTCCCACACCCCCACCGTATGAGTCGGATGCATCAGTTTCGTTTGGTTTCCACATCTGCGGACTAGAGGAAAGTTAAGCGCGGTGGTACGAACAACATTCGGTGAAACCGACTTGTTTGGCAACGATTGCCGTTGCAGGTCCAACGCTGGACCAATCCTTTTACGGTCGTCCTGTTTCTATACTGCTTTCATGGCAGAGACAACGGTATTCCAACGCCCTCTTCGTGGTTCGCGTATCGCAACTTTCTATCCAGTCAAGAGTCTACCGTCTCTCTCGTCTCTCGACAGCGCATTTCAACTCCAAGAATACATATCTTTATTAATACGCTTAGATGTGCACGACGTCCAGGCCATCGTGGCCGTCCCTGGAAAGAAGGAGAAGTCTTGGAATGACCTCACGGGGCCTTTCACAAACATAGAGGAGAAAGAAGCGCCTGAGCAGGAGCGCAAAAACGACGTCGTGGTCGACGAAGCGTGCTGGATATACGAGCAACTTCGGTAACCGTTTTTGCTTCCCTGTCTCTCCGACTCAGCATTGACGATCGCATCGGCCAGGCGGCTCGCTCAGGACCTCTCACACCCGCTGATCACCATGCTGCAGCAGGAGTGCACGCGCGCGTCGTGTCCGGAAATGAAAGCTGGTGAATGGTTATATTTGTGCGTAGCTCACGGAAATGATGGAGCTATGGAGGTGGGAATGTCCTCCATTTTTCCGCCGAAAATTGCTGTTATTTACTATTCATGTCCGCAGCAATGCTGCGCCATTGATTACATATTGCACACCTTGGACAGCGCTACGGCGCTACTCAACTCTCCACGAGCGTTCCCCTCGCGGTTTGTTTGTCTCCTGTCTTGGTTCCGCCCGCGACGCTAAATCCTGTTCTCAGGCTCTGCATTCCACAAACTTCACACCGCCATTTTTCCTCTCTTGCCCGTCGCCTTGGCCGCATTTTCGCGCACGCCTATTTCCACCACCGCGAGGTATTTGAGCAGGCGGAGGCCGAGTCATCTCTCTACGAGCGATTCCTCGCGCTGACGTCGAGGTTCGACCTCGTCCCTGCGGAGTTCCTCGTCATCCCTTCTCGGCCGGAGGAACGCGGCGAACCTGAGCTTTCGGAGAGAGAAGAAAATGTGCTGAGGATGCGAAGACTATTGGGCCTCCCCATCGCCAACGCGGATGAGGGAGAGACGCTTGCCCATCATCACGCCCAGCGAGAACAGACTCAAGAGGAGAGGGTTCCTATGAGTGACTGGCCGAACCAACGCGAAGTCACGATTGGCGGGAATCTCTCCGGTTTCCACCCAACCCCCCAGGCTGATAACGACGGCCAGCGCCGATTTGGGCGGCAACGAACGGACACTATGGTGTTCAATGACCTGCCTGCCCCGGAAGAGATCGCCAAGGTTGGTTCTGATGAATACGGTGCCGAACATCCTGGGCCGCTGGAGCAGGATAGGCAAACTGGGGTGGATACTTCCAGGTATCTTGGACCTACCAGGAGTTCACCGCCACCCCCAGAACCCGAGTATCACATGCAAGCCACAGGAACAGAGGAGCAGGAGGCGGCGGATACGGAACCCTCACCAGCTGATCAACCTGAGCCATCCGCCCCTTCTCAGGAAGATAATTTCAGTGGCGACTCGGAGCTGCGACCCGCTGTGTATGTCTGATGATGTCTCGATTCGACGTCTCGATTTTTACGCGTATTGTAAACTGACTTGACTATAGTATCACACTGCCTGCGATGGACCGCGACGTAGAAGATGTTGAAGGAGAGAATTTCGCCCTACCCGACGAACCCGTCGATGTCGTCCCGACGACTGAAGAGGCTCGAGACAGCATTGACGCAGATCCAAGCGCAGCACTGGCTGGGCTTGAGAAGGAACGCGTAATTGCTGCGAAGGAGGACGACATTGCTGCGAAGGAGGGCATCTCGGTGGACATTTCACCGTCAGCGTCGGAGCCGTCCCCGCAAACGGACTGTGATGACCGATTGTCAATGTTACCCAGCACTATCGATAGTACCATCCCTCCTGCGCCTGCCCCCGGCGAGAACGACCCCGGCGAGCTCGCTTCGGTGAGCACGGCAGAGTCTGATACGGGCACGGAGGGGCAGGGTGCTTCAGACTTGGACTCTGAAGGGGTGTCATGAGCCCGAGGATAGAGCAGTGCATATCCACGGATTATAAATTCTAGCGTCGGCACGTGCACGTGGAGAATCGCATGAGCCGCAGTTCAGTCTTTGCAATGCAGTGACAGTGAGTAAAAATCACCGGAAATAGCCAACTGCCATATTACGAGATTCGGAGCAGTCATGCTGCTCAATGATAACCACTTGAACACATCCGATGCATTACTGATGTTCCGATGTCATACCACATGTTGATTCACGGACTTACAGTGGCATTCCCCAACGAGTACCTTCAACTTATTTAGAGATGGTCTTATCAGATACGTGATGGGGATGATCTCGGCTGAGGTTGTCGTGGGCGAAATCGAACGGCCACGTCGGTGGCTGTATCAGAGGGCGCCGGTCCGCTCTCAACGGCAGAAGAGGGACGTTCAAGGAGTATAATTTCGTAAATACGTCAATCAGTAGCGCCTTGGAGGTACCACATACTAATAGCATTTGACTGTTTTTACTGCACACATGATTGAGGCGCTGTTATATGTACTGCGTGTGTTGGACATATAAATCCAGGGCTTTGACAGCATTTTTTGTACCCCTGAGGGAACATCGTGGGTGGGAAGGTGGGAAAGCTTGAACCCATGCTTGTATTTAAAAGACGGCTTGCCGCCGGAATGCATGATCTGTCGACGAATGTCTTTGCGACGACTCTCAAGGCTTACAAGCCTTTGACTTTATGTGGCTCTACCAAGAACAACGTCCACTTTGCTGTAACAAAAATCGTAATCTCCTCAAACTTGGCAGTGGTTCTGTAGCTGTGTGGTACATTCCATATAGAACAACCGCTGGGTTTCGATACTTAAACGCTCTATTTTATTTTACAGCTCACTTACATTCAATCCTCCAAAAATTTCGGTTCCAACATGGTGTCTGCTAGAGCCATCGTTACGCTTGTCCTTTTCATCGTATCTATCATCTTCGTCATCATCCCCGTCTATATTCCCGTGCCTTTATCAGCCAACCGCCGTATCAGCATACCGATCACCCTAACCACCGCTCCCATATTCGTGATCTTATTATTGTGGGTCTCAGAATGCATAGGAAGCAAAGTCATAGTCGATGGAATCGTGGGCACCGAAGGAGTTAAACCCTACAACATTCTAATCTTGTTCTTCTCACTCGCATACATGTCCATCACCCTAGATGTCTCAGGAATCCTCCGAGCTGCTGCATTCTGGGTCAGCAACAGGAGCGGAGCGAACGGTCGTCGACTCTACCTTTACCTCTACCTGATGCTGACCTTGGTTAGCATCGTCATTGGCAATGACCCCGTCATCCTGTCCGGCACCGTGTTCCTCGTGTATTACACAGAAGCCATGAAGCTCGACCCAACCCCGTGGTTGATATCCGAATTTGCTGCTGCAAACACGGCTAGCATGGTCCTCTTCGTGGGGAACCCCACAAACGTGGTCGTCTGCGAAGGCTTCAGCATCAATAACCTCATCTTTTCTGCCTACACCATATTCCCCTTCATCGCCTGCAGCGTCTTCTGCTACGCTGTTCTCAGGTTCCAATTTCGCGGACCCAAACACATACCCAAGGAGCTGCAGTTGACTGGCTATCTCAATCCCCGCGAGGCTCTGCAGGATCCCGTCGGCGCTATAGTTGGAAGCGTACTGTTGGGTCTCTGTCTTGCGCTCACCTTCGTCGTGGGCTTCTTTAACATCGACGTTTGGCTCATCGCCCTTCCATTCGCCCTAGCCAAATTCTTCTTCGATATAGCCTGGGATTACTATCGTTTTCGTCGTCGCCCCGCTCCTCCTATTGATTCAAAATCCGAGACTGAATCCCAACACAGCGAGATGCTGCATTTCGACCCCCAACCAAAAGTCGTTGCCAATTTGCCGAGGAGCACGACAATAGCAGTGCCAGCAACAAGAGTTGAGGAGCGTCACCCCGATACCGTCAAGCCGCGCGCGCAGACCGAGCCCGTTCCACCGAAGCGTAGTGCCTTCTCATCACCCCCATCCTATTTGCCATCAAAGCCCATACGGTCATCCACACCTGAAGCGATGGATTCCTCCGGCGTCGAGTCTCCAAACCGGGACCTCACGTCGAGCCCAGAGTTACAGGATTCGTCATCATCGGCTCCTCCGACCAGGAACATACATCGGCCCAGTACGGATGATAAATCAACCGCGGTTCCTGCGAAACCCCCGCTATTCCCCGGCCTCCGCCATAAATGGACTCCGTACCGCCGTTGGCTCAAGGATCGCTTCCCGACACTGATGAAGGCGACCCCCCGCCTCCCGTTCGCGCTCGTCCCGTTCGCCTTCTCGCAGTTCATCCTCATCGAGGCGCTGGGCCACCAGGGATGGATCGCCATATTTGCGGAGTGGCTCGTGGCCGCGAGCGGCCGTCGGTTGTTCCCGACCGTGTGGCTCGTCGGCGTGCTGGGCGTTGTCCTATGCAACATCGCGGGCACCAACATCGGCGCCACGATCCTCCTGACCAAGATTATGCACGACGCGGCGATGCCCCCCCACTCCGCGCGCGGCGGCGCCATCGCACTCGCCGTCGCGAGCAACATCGGCGCCGTCAGTTTCACCTTTTCGGCCAGTTTGGCGGGACTACTGTGGAAATCTATCTTGAACTCAAAGGGTATCCAGATTAGTCAGGCACGATTTGCTTATTGGAATACCCTTCCTATTATTATAATGACCAGCGTTGGATTGGCGGTTGTATCCATAGAGATGGCCATACTCTTTAGATAAATGAACTACGACACGGTCCACGCCTGCCCCAGGTTCTAAGTTTCACAAGCAGTCAACTGAACTTGGTGAGTGATGCAAATGCGCAGCAAATTTCCAGGCCAGCACATTCCAGAATCAAATGAGTTACAGAGAATACCACAAGCGCTTATTTACCCATGCTCAACTCGTTCCAGTCAAAATTCCAAGGGGTGCGCATGAACTGCCTAAGCCAAGTTATAAAAGCAAAAGCACTGCTTCTGCGAGTAATCAGTATGGATATAGACCTCTAGTTGAACGAGCCGGAGCGGCATGACCGTCACGTTCTCATAAATATGCCTTCCAATAAAAGCTGTCGTCAACCTGGGTCCAGTACTTCGCACTATAGATGAAGAGAAAGATGCCCAGGACGTAGGCGGTTATTATTTCTGTTAACCTGGATGAGCAAAGTAGTGTGGCTACAACCAGACAACGCACCGCTTTTTCTTGCGGGCCACGTCTTCAGCTCATTGGAAGGCTGAGGGAGGCCCATCAGATTGCAAAATATGTGTGCGACTATCGGAGGGTATATGGAGGATGTCCGGAGGAAGAGAAACGCGGTGAAGGACCCGAAAAGTGTCGTGTAGCATAGTTGGATCACTTGATATGCGAAGGGCACAGGGATGAGCAAGTCTGGCATGTATGAGAGAAGGAAGGGCTAACGAGACATCAGGATGGCCCTTTGCGCTGCAGCTCGAGTGCGCCCGTAGCGATTGTAGGTCTCCCAAGCATGGTGAATATGGGCTTAGAAAGGGTTTCCCAAATGTAGAAGACCATAATCAGGCAAATAGTAGTCATTTAGGGAGTGATAGACCGACGTACCGGCCGCAAATGAGAGGGGACTCAAGAAGATCATTTGGCGCTTCCCGGCGCCTGCGAGCCCATATGCGGCTAAGATACATCCTCTAAACACTACTTCTTCGGTGATTGGGGCCACAACATAGTTCCTAAAGCCTTGCCATGTCGCAAAGAGTGGTATGAAGTGTGTAGAAAAACTCCAGCGGCGTTGTAATGGGAATCCTTCCGCGAGGAATGTGCAGTATAATGGACCCAGAAAGAGGAGGAAGACAGGCAGGAAGGAAAGTGGGTGGGCGTAGTTGTGGGAGAAGCCAAGACGAGCTAGAACGGTGGGTTCTGCTATCTGTCCATAATCAATAATGTCCTCGAATGAGCTTAGTGTTGTTAGCTCACGTTTCCTGAAGGCCTTACGAACCACACTACAACGGAAAACGCAAGACAACAGAACACAGTGGCAATGCTGACTGCAGTGATACGAGCGCGGATAACGCCTGGGTCATCTCGCGAACGTTCCTTGTGTTCCCGGACGCCTTCATTACCCTTCGTTACATCAAAGGATTGAGGATATAGAATTGTACGAATGACCCTTGTAAAATAAATTGACCCGACGTAGGAAGAGGCGCGGCCGCAAACGAGTCACACATCAGGGGTTTCTGTATTTGTCAATCCAATCACCACGCTCAAAAGGGGAGTTAGGTGTAACAGGCCCAGGTTGTGCACCTGCCTTAGTGTTGCCATGGCTTGGCTTTTTTCGGCTCAGCTTGGCTAAACTGAGCGAGCCGTTGGACAATGCACAATGGGAGGAGAGATTTTGATGCATCTGATCATTCACTCCTTCTGTGAGAGCCCAAAGCCGCTTATTCTGTGGGATTACCCGTTGATTTGAAGCCACAATACTCAATGCAAATTCCCAAAAAAGAAATCGGCTTGAGCCGTTGGCAACACTAACCTGCCTGACAGGTCCAACTAGGTACAAACACTGATGCACATGACTGTTTGGGCTGCCCCTGGAATGACTGGTGAACATAGAGCAACCAATTTTCTTGCATAAACTGAGTACTTAGTGTTTAAACTAAGATACACATTGTAACTTATCAAGTGAGGGATAAACTATACATTGCCAGATCTTCACAAAAACTTGTTATTGGGGAATCATGGCTGTTTGGGCTGTGACAGGAATCACACCAGTAGTGAATGGCATGGGTTACCCACAGGTAAATTTGACTGTACCCATACCTGCACCTGACAGTACCCTTACCCATGGGTATGGGTCCACTAAACTGCCGGGTATGGGTATGGGTTTGTACCTCTAACTATGCTATGCACAAATGCTAGACTACAATGGTGTCCCACCCATCTGCCATCTCCTCCTCATCTCCTTCAACTTCAGCCAGTACTGTGACACCCATAACATCATTGCCCTTCACTAGACCTAACTTACTCCACATACCAATGCAAATCAATGCCCAAGTTGACTGAGCTGACAGCCAATTCTGGACATGCAACAATAGGATCCACCCTTGACTGGCTACCCACATACCCCTACGAAGGGTATGGGTTTTGGAAGGGTCCAGAATCCATTACCTGTACCCACACCTGGCCATACCTGTGAAGCATACCCATGCAGGTACCAATACCCATGCAATTCACTACACACCAGCAACTCTTGGCTATTACATCCCACCTTCATTGCCTTCACCTTCATTGCCATTGTCACCTTCATTGCTTTTGTCATCCTGATTCTTGATTGTCAACATCCTCAACAAGTTTCTTTGGCCTTGCTGGCAACCTAAAAAGCACAAAGCCAGTAACAAAAAAAATGAGCTGACCAAATGAACCTGACCTAATGAGGTAATGCATGATGTGACTGCACCAGTTGGATCAAATGTGTTGCATTCAGCTTCAAATGGCCCTCCTACCTCAGTATACCCCTTTGCACCTTTGGAAATAGGACAGATTTAACTACAGTAATGACCAACATTGAATTTCACTTGAATTTGCTTCATGGGATTGTTGTGGAGTGTAAACAACATGAATTAAATTTCATTTTCCTGGACTTTTGTGATTGGTCAGAGTCTGGGAATTGTTCCACAAGCCTACATCCCATGGGCTACTGGGTACACACAACTGACATATGCTAGATTGAGCCTACAAAAAATTCTAGGCCAAAGACAGCAGTGTGAGCTAGAAATTTTGAATTGGCCCAAACAGCCATGCATCAGCAAAACCTGTTTTTGGATTGTAGAAGCCATAGGAGGCCATAGAAGCATAGAAGTGGCTGTGCCTATGCAGGCCTCTGCAGCTCTTCATAGACTAAGGTGCATCTATGCAGTATTATGTAGAAGGGGCCTTTCTGGAGCCACAGTCTGCTCAGCAAATGGCCCTTGGTTCAAGTTCAAGTTGGTGCCATGTAGTATTGCTGTAGCAGTTGCCACTATAAAGTAAATATTGTCTATGTCTAACCAGTACACATGTAATAGTTAATGATACTACAGCAGCAGTACCAACACCAGCTGATGTCATTGCAGGTGTTGTCATTGGGGTACTCTGGGCAGGGCCTCAGGGTGAATGGCAGGGGCAGTAGCAGTGGTGGTGGTGGCAGCACTGTGGCGCTGCAGCATGCAATGAGCAGTGTCGATGCACAGCAGGTCATCTGGCAGGTGGCAGGCCTGGGTGTGGGGGTGCTGCTGGTGCTGCAGGCTGGCCTCAGGGTGGGCATGAAGGAGTGGGAGGCGCTGGGGTACTTCTGGTGGCATGGGACTTCAACATCATATCACATGGTCTGATGTTGAATCCCACTACTTGTTCTTCTTCCTTCACCAGCTTCATGTAAGTTCAAGAGAGTCCCTCTCTCTCTATTTATTTCAAAGCAGTGGCAGCAACAATGATGGTGGGCACCCTCACCCTCACCCTCACCCTCACCCTCACCCTCACCCTCACCCTCACCCTCACCCTCACCCTCACCCTCACCCTCACCCTCACCCTCACCCTCACCCTCACCCTCACCCTCATCTCTCTCTCCCTCTCTCTCCCTCTCCTCTCTTCCTCTCTGTTTTCCCTCCCTTCCCCCAAGTGATGATGGCAACAACAATAGCAGTGGCAGCAGCAACAGCAGCAGCAATGACAGCAATGGCAGTGGTGACAGTGATGGCAGTGGTGGCAGTGGTGGTGGCAGTGGCAGCAGCAACAACAGCAGTGGTGGTGGTGGTGGCAGCAGCAGCAGCAGTGATGATGGTGGTGGCAGCAACAGTGGTGGCAGCAGCAGTGTTATGGATCTGGTACTGGGTGCAGTCAAAAATGAGTCACTGAGAGTCAGGATGACTCAGATGGGTCCTCAATTCCTTATGCAGTTAGTCTACAGGACTAGTAGATCCTCCAGTTCCATACCTTCCTGCTAACAGTATTGAAACCAACACTGCTAGCAAGGCATTGCTTTGGGCAGATATTATTATTAGTTATTAACCTAAGTCACAACATCCCATGGGCTTAGCCATTGACCCCCATGGTCTGCCTCATCCTGGTATCACTCCACAGGTTGATACTATGGCTCAATGACTGACCACTCCATAGGTATTGTACATTTAAGGCAAATCAACATAGATAGGCCAATAATGGATCAGTGAATAACTAGCTAACCAGTGATGGGAGAGGTAAGCTGAAGGGTTCATGAGACTCCCCTGGTTTTGTAGACCATTCTAGCTTTATAAACCTTCCCTCAATTCTCAATACTTGGCTAGTTATTCACTACTTACTCTGATGAATACACTGGTACACTGTACAGTAGAACACCTTGTACCCTATACCAAAATATTCACAACTCACTCAATACTTACTGCACCGAGGGGAGCTTGCACAGGGCAGCTCATCCAAACCCTGGGTACCTCTGGGTACCCAGATCACTTGACCAGACTAAGTCCTTAGTCAGCAGATACTACATTTAGCTTAACTAGACCCTGTCCTTAGTTTAGCTATGTATGTCCTTAGCTCTGTGGGGAGCTAGGCTCAGGCTTAGTCCTCTTAGAGGATGGTGCAATCAATATATGGGTATGTAAGGATGCCTGGAATGTGAAGTTCTGTCAGCTATTTATACTTGGGAGTGGGGAAGCTCATCCCACTTTGCTTCACTAAAAACTGAAGGGTAGTGGCTGGGCCAATCAGGGGTAGGGCCAGAGTTGGGAAGATGGGTGTCTGGAATACTCACAGAAGCAAGGGTACTCATCTTCAGGGGTGCAGCAGCTTGCAGGGATGGGGAACACTGTGGGGGGCAGTGGGTAAGGCTTAGCTCTGCCTTCTGCCAGTCGATATCTGGGTTATGCTGCTTGAGCCAGTCATGCCCAAGGATGACTTTGTGGGACTGGGAATTTCCCAGCAGAAAGTGGATCCACTCCTGGTGGTCACCAACTCTCACCAGCAACTCTATCCCATACTGGACCTTTCCATTTCTGTTCTGCATCCCATCCACATTATACATGGTGATTGGGTTCAGCAGGGGAGATGGCTCCAGTCCCACTCCTTTTGCCCACTCCAAATCCATGAAACAGTTGGTGCACCCTGGGTCAACAAGGGCCTTCGTTGTGGCCAACTTGCCAGTGCTGAGAGCCTCCAAGTGCACTTGGATAGCTAGCTCTCATGGCACACGTTTCCCCACTTCCAGCTGCACCATGGTTAGGCACTCTGCCAGTCTCACTTCCTCCTTCACCTCAGCCCCAATTCAAGTATGTCTCCACTGCAAAATAGTATATTGGGGTATACTTGCAGTGGGCACAGGGACAGAATGGGGGCTGGCACAGTTCTTCTCCCCAGTGGGAGCCCTCCTCTCTTTCTCATATGACTCCAGGCAGGCTTGAAGCTGCACAATCTCTTTCTTGTATTCCTCTGCCATTTGAGGGGCACCTGATACTGCATGGGTTGGGGCCCTTGGGACCTGCAGACACATATCAGGCAGGGGGCAGAATCAGACAACATGCCCAGTCTGGTGGCATCAGAAACAGTGTCTCTTGGCAGCAGGGGCCCATCCCTGGGCCATGGCCACATCCAGAGGGTGTGAGAGGGTCATGGCAGGTCGCACAGGGACTGTGATGGGTTGCACAGAGGTTGCAGTGGGTTGCAGTGTCCATTCCACAAGTATCCCATCCAGTTGCCTTTGCTGGGCATCAAGCCTCTCTGCCAGCACCCTCCATTCTCCATATGTCTCTGGCATTGGGGAGACACCATAGATCCTCTCCACCAACCTCCTACTCAGGTTCAACTCCAGCCAATGGACTAGGATGTCTGAGTTCTTCTCTTTGCTCAATCCTGCCTGTCAGAACAATGTCTCAAACTTTGCAAAGAACTCTGGTGCTGTCATGGCACCCTGTTTCAACCCTGCAATATCTGCAAGGGCAGTCACACAGTCATTTGGGTCATCAAATGCCCACTTCATTTCCTCCACAAACTCTGCCCAGGTTCTGGCTTCACCACTACCCAGGATCTCTTCCACCTTCATATTCACCCATTCTGCAGCAAATCCTGTAATTTTGCTCAGAGCAAAAGGACCTTCCCCAGGTCTGTAGCATAGACAGTCAGGTTTGCCATAAACAGGAGGCAAAGGGATTGGAGGAACATATGAAAGTTCCTTTTCTGCCCATTGAAGGGGGCAACAGCTAAGAGCATCATTCTATGGCACTGTAAAATAAAGTTCTGGGCCTTGGGCACTCAGTATCACTTGGGGAGGGTCACAGAGGTCATCCTCTAGGTCTGGTCATGTGTATCTATACACAGTAAAAATTTCATGCAGTTCTGTTACACACTGCAGGCAAGGGAAAGGAGAAGAGGATGATAGGGGCTGAGCTGTGACAATGTGTCACAGTTTGAAATTAAGGGTCCAGGCTAGCCAGGTTAGGACATGGGGCTAGGGTGGACAGGCAGATCTTAGTATTATATCAGACTGGGTCTCACACAACTTAAGGGTAAGGTCATGATGACAATACTAAGATAAGGGGAAAAGGGTACAAAAAGGTAAAAGTGGAAGTATATATACAGAATGCTTTGGCACTTGCCAGCATTCCCACACTCAGACCCTCAGATCACGTGACACGCCAAGGTGCAGGTCAGGTGACTTTGGTGATTACATAATCCAACCCCAGCCACAGGTCATGTGACCTTCCAACAACCCTCTCTAGTTTCTCCACAACTCCTCTTTTTGGATGGCTTAGGTAAGCGATCCTAACACACCAGCAGATGCCAAAGCATTCAGTATATATACCTTCACTTTTCCTTTCTTGTACTCTTTTCCCCTTATGTTAGTATTGTCATCATGACCTTACATTTAAGTTGTGTGAGACCCAGTCTGATAGATTCAGCCTCTTCTTGTGGTGATGAAGTGTGGCTAGGGGTGATTTGGGCAGGTTCCTCAGGTTGTGACTGAACAACAGACACTGGTTGTGACTGAATGGTAGTAGTGTTAAGATCTGCTACTTTGCTCCAAGAAGGGGTAGTGTAGAGGAGACAAAAAAGGGCAAAGGCAAAGCTGGAGTGGAGTGGAGTCCAGTTGGAGTCCAGATTGGAGTTGCGCAAGGACTTCTCCTCTACACAAAGGAAAACTAGAAAGGGGTCAAAGGGTGGGACTGTGGCCTCAACTTATGGGTTGTGCCACTGCATGTATACATGTCCCAATTTAATCTTGCTGGTACTCTGCTTTCCAGGACAAGGAAGGACGAAGTCTGAAGGGAAATTGCCTGGAGTCCATTGGAGTCCACTGGAGTTTTGCAGAACTTGTTGGGACTGTTGAGAACAGTGAGGACAAAGTCCCTTAATGCATGGACCAAGTGACAAGGACCAGAAATAAGGTTAATATTCAAACTGAGGATCATGGAGATACATGGGGGGTTTATATGCTACTAGGGTAGGGCATAAGGCAGACTGTGAAACATGAGTATATCAAATATCTACAGTAATTTCACCTGAGGAGTGGGAAGGCATAGATGATACATGTAAGGCAAAGGGTGGGTTCCCATGGGTAGTGGGCATTGTCCCATAGGTTGCTAACCATGGACTAGTGCCAGGGAACATGCTAGAAGTAAAGTCCATGCAGTCTGAAGGACTGATATTGAAGTCTGATGAAAGTCTGGACCAGAGCAGAGATGGAGTGGAGCAGAGTTCAGGTGGAACTGTGTCAGAGATGCCAGAGATGCATCAGAGGTGTTTTGGAGGTGTTTTAGAGGTGATTAGGTGACTGGATAGGGCCATGACAGTATCTCCCTCTTAGGGTCAAGCCCTTGAGACCCTTAGGTCACTGTGTGGGTTGGAGAGAATTGGAATTGGAGGTGGGGTCAGAGAGGGTGGAACTGGAGCTGGAGTTGGAGTCAGAGGTCTGGAGCAGGTCGGAGATGGTGCAGAGGGTGTTGGAGATGTGAAGCAGAGGTGTGGAGCTGAGAGAATCAGAGTTTTGGAGGTTTGGAGGTTTGGAGCAGAGGTGTGGAGGTGAGGGAGTCAGAGTTTTGGAGGTTTGGAATGGAGGTGAGGAGGTGAGGAATTGAGTCAGAGTCAGAGTGGAGGTGCAGAATTGGAGTTTTGGAGTGAATTTTTGGAGGTGAGGAAAACAGATTTTGGAGGTTCAGTGTCAGTCCAGGTCCCTAACAGAAGCGAAAGGGGGAAGATAACTCGATTTCAACGTAAGGGACTGACACTACTACAAGGGTACTATATATACTAGGGAAGAGGGCTGTGCAGCACGAGTGAGTCATGAGAATACAAATGAGGCTATGCGCACTGAGTTGCGTGGGATAGGGGAGGCAGTGTAGGGAAAGAGGAATACTAAATAGGGAAGGTAGTGGCAAGGCACGGGCAAGGGGAAGATGATGGGGAGAATGCTTGGTGCAGGCTTGATTGGCCAAGGGGAAACCTCAATTAGACCTGAATAGGATAGGATAGATTAGTTGATGGGGCCTGTCAGTTCCGCTGTCATGGATCCACCTCCATCACGAATTCCAAAGTGTGGGAAAGTTCGAGAAACATGGGCATGGACACATGACGGGTGC
The DNA here is from genome assembly GCA_951802425.1 of Clavaria fumosa. Classification (NCBI taxonomy): domain Eukaryota; kingdom Fungi; phylum Basidiomycota; class Agaricomycetes; order Agaricales; family Clavariaceae; genus Clavaria; species Clavaria fumosa. Next base: position 3,102,419 of record OX637799.1, on the reverse strand, counting down.
TTGTCTGGGGCCCTGTAAGCGCTGGTACGAGGTCGCAGGTGTACCCAAGGTTGCGGGCAGTCACGTGATTCCATATTCGCATCTCGTCGCGAGTTCCCAGTGCTCTGTGGAGATCAATGGTGGTGGCTTACATAAGCGATCCTGACATGGCCCCCTCCTCAAGGCTGGGCGTCTCGACCAGCAAGTTTCGCTTTATTCGGATGTTTGTGGAAGAAGTTGCGGAGGAGTAGCGCGATGTTGGTGAGGTTCTGGCGGGGCTCCCAAGTGTTCTCTTCAACCAGATATCCTTGCCACTTTACCAAGTACTTCACTCCTCTTCCTACTTTCTTCACATCCAGAATTTCTTCAATGTCATATTCCAGGTGGTTGTCGTCGATGGTGGGGGGTGGAGGGGGTGGTCGGGACTGTGAGGCAAAAGAGGGGGGGACATACGGAGTTAGGAGAAGCTCATTGAACACATCGTGGATACACCAGGCCGGGGGTAATTTGAGGCGGTATCCAGCTGGTCCTACTTTCTCGATGATACTGAAAGGCCCAGCACACTTATTATCAAGCTTCTTGTTTGGGTGGTCCATCTTGAGATTTCGTGTATCGAGCCATACAAGGTCTCCCTTCCCATACCCGCAGCTGGGTTGTTTCCCACTGTCGTAGCTTCTTTTCATCACCAATGCAGCTTTCTCCATAGCCTCTTTGGCAGCCCATCACAACTCCTCCAGCTTTGCCATCCACTCATCCGCCGCTGGGTTCACCTCTGTATGGGGGTGGCATTTGGTAAACTTATCAACAATCACAAGGATGGAATCAAACCTGCAGGATTGGGGTAGTGGTCCCACTATATCCCAACTGATAGCCCACCATGGTCCATCCGGCACTGGGTGTGGGTGCAGGGGGGCTGCGCGCTTCGTGCGGTCTGGCTTGGTTCTCTGACAACCCTCACATCCTGCCACATAACGTTCCACGTCCTTCACCATCTCTGGCCACCAGTAGGCTTTGAGTACCACAGCTTTCATTTTCTTAGCCCCAGGGTGTCCTGCAATAGGGAGGTCGTGTTCGTAATTGAGGACCACCTCGCATACAGCTGAGGGTATCCACACGGTGTTACTCTTCCACCATAGTCCGAAACGATCCCGCGTCCAGCTGTCATCGAGTTCTTCAGGTTTAGTGACATGTTCCACGCTCTTTTTCTGGAGGAGCATCTCCATCTCGGAGGTGAAACTGGTGCACACGTCCATCTCGGAGGGGAATATCTGAACTGGGGCGTCTTCTTCGGCAGCATCTCCATGGTCTGGTCTTTGCGATAAGGTGTTGGCCTTGGTGTTGCTTTTACCAGTCCGATACTTGATCTCAAAGTCAAATTCCTGGAGTTCTCCGTACCAATGTATTTGTTGTGGCTTCAGTTTCTGGGGCTTTCTGAAATACTGGAGGTTGGCATGATCAGTCCAGATTTCGAAGGTTTCATCCACTCCCACGAGGTATGCTCTCCATTCTCTCAATGCTCTGATGACGGCAAGGAGTTCCTTGTCATAGATGCCGAAGTTTTTCTCGGCTGCGGTGAGGGCTTCAGATATGTAGTCGACCGGTCTCCAGGTGCTGTCAGCCTGCAGCTGAGAGAGGACTCCACCTGTCGCGAGGTTGCTGGCATCCATCTCTACCTTCCACTTGCCCAAGTCCTGGGGTAGAGCAAGGACCGGGGCCGAGATGAGCACTCTTTTCAAGTCTGGGAAAGCTGCAACTTGTTTGCTCTGCCAGCACCAGGGGACATTGCCAGTGAGCTTAAACAGGGGCTTGGCTCGTGAGGACAGGCTAGGGATGAACCTCTGTAAGTGGTTGATCATTCCCAGGAAGCACCGGAGCTCTTTGACATTTCAGGGTTCTGGCCAATTCCGAATAGCCTCTGCTTTGGCCGGGTTGTGCTCAAGCCGGTTGTGCTCGAGTCTGAGTCCAAGGTAGAACACCTCAGCCTTTTTGAACTCACATTTGCTCAGTCGGAGACACAGCCCGTTGTTGCGGAACCTCTGTAGAACCCAGTCCATCCAGTAACAGTGGGTCGCAAGGTCATCTGCGAAGATGATGACATCATCGATGTATGCGAGTACATGTCCACCAGCGATTTCTTCTCTCAAGATGTGATTCATGAACCTTTGGAAAGTCGTGGGGGCATTCTGGAGTCCGAACCACATCACCATCGGCTCAAACAAACCTCGCGACGTTAAGAAGGCACATCTTTCCTGGTGACCCTCCCACAGCCTCATCGAGGGAAAGCCTCTTTTTGCATCAATTTTGGAGAAAATCTTCGCACCACGCAGTTTGTCCACGCAGTCTCTGATTCGTGGTAGTGGAAACTTGTCTTTGATCAGGTACGAGTTGAGGCGCAAGTAGTCGATGATGGGTCGGAGTTTGTCCTTCTCTCGCTTGAAGAAGAACGGGCTGGCGTAGGGGGACTTAGAAGGTCTTATTCTCCCAGAAACCAGTTGCTCATCGATCCACCTGTTCATCTTGACTGTCTCTTCTCTGGTCAGCGAATAGAGCTTGGAGGATAAGTGTCCTGGATCCTTGCGGAATCCGATTTTGATGTTGAAGTCAGGTCGTGGTTTGGGCAGTTCATCCCACTTAGCTTCGCTGAAGACCATCAGGTATAGGGATGGCCAGTCTGGCACAGTCGCAGTGTCCAGAAAACGGTTGTCTATGGCGGTTTGGAAGGCATTGTCATAGTCGCAGGTTTTGGGGTAGCGGTATCAGGGGCTAAGTCCAGGGGACGGGAAACAATTCTGGGGGCAGTGCTTGAAAGATATCTTTCCCTGAGTCCAGTCGATGTCGGGGTTGTGTCTCGTTAACCAGTTGTGTCCCAGGATTATCTTATGCGACTTTGTCATCCCAAGCAGGAAGTGGATTCGTTCTTGGTGGTCACCTATTACCAGGATGAGATCAATTCCATACTTGATAGGGCCGTTCTTATTTGCAGTACCATCAATGTTGTAGACCTTGATTGGTGTTGGTAAGGGCATAGGTTCCAGTCCAAGGTCCTTACACCAGTTGAGGTCCATGAAACAATTGGTACATCCTGAGTCTACCAGAACTTTGGCACTCCCCCACTGCATGGTGGTGAGTGTCTCAAAGTGCGCCGGCAGAGTCAGTTCTCTCTTCTGCCTCTTTGGCTTCTCTTCCGCAACCTTTACTGTGGTTTTGTCCTCGAGTCCATTCGCGCTCTGGGCATGTCTCCATTGCAAGATTGTATATTTGGGTATACTTGCTAGGGTTACAGGGGTGGGGGTGGCGACATGGTTCGTACTGTTACAGAGATGCAAGTTTGGACTTACTGCGTCTCTCCTCCAAAATCCTGCTCCTGAGTGGGAGCTGGCGGGGACTGTTGTTGTTGTTGCTGGACCTGTGGGGCACCAGCCAATTGCCTCTCTCTTTCATATATTGTGAGCCTGTCATGAAGTAGTGCCAACTCATTCTCGTATTCTTCCACCTCCATCTGGGCAGGGGCCATCGCACGAACCTGTGGCCTTGGGACATAGGGACGAGTGTCTGGGAGGTGACAGTTGCAGGCGATGTGGCCTACCTGGCCACAACAGAAGCATCGATGCTTGGTGGCAGGGGCTCGTGTCTGGTCCACAATCATCCTGTCACCGGCACCAGCGGGACGGGGCATGATCTGCGGAGCAGGGGCGCGTTGCTGCTGCTGCGGGGCGGAGGGGAAGCGAGGTACGGGTCACGGGGGGTTCGGGTTCGAGTATCGGGGGGGTGCGGGGGTTGCGCGGGGTTGTTGGAACTGGGGAGGGGCGGGGCGGCCGGCATTCTGCTCACGCACGATAGTGTCAAGCCTCCTCTGCTGGGCGTCTAGCCTCTCAACCAATCCCTTCCACTTGGCATATGTAGTTGGCATCGGGTTGACACCATAGACGCGTGTGGTGAGCCTCCTGTTGAGGTTTAGTTCCAGCCAATGCACCAGGATGTCGGAGTCCCCATTCGCGTCTAGGTCCGCTTTCCTCATCAGCATTTCGAACTGGGTAAAGAACTCTGCAGCTTCCAACAGGCCTTGCTTCAACTTCGCGATGTCGTTTAGGGCAGTCACAGTGATGTTGGGGTCGTCAAAGGCTCTCCGTAGGTCCACGACGAAGTTCTCCCAGGTTCCGGCTGCTCCAACATTCAAAATCTCATCCACTCTCATATTTGCCCACTCCGTGGCGAAACCATCTCCGGTGATCTTGCTCAATGCAAATAGGATTTTGTTGAGGTCAGTTGCGTAAAGTCCCTGGTTGCCCAAGAACTGTAATCTGAGGGACCATAGGAAGGTCCGAAAATTCTTCTTGTTGCTGTAAAATGCAGCGACGGCTAGGTCCAGCCTCGGCATTTGGGCTGCAGGGACGGGGTCTGCCATTTCGGACTCGGGCGAGGGTGGCGGTGAGGGTTCGGATGGCGATGGACTTGCGGGTTGGGGTTGGACTCGCGGGTTGGGGTTGGGGTTCCGGAGTCGCAGGTGACTGTGGCGGTGGTGGTGATGGTGCTGGTCGGACTAGGCGCTCGTCTAAATCGCGAAGTCTATAGGGGGCTCTGTAGGAACTGGTGGTGCTGGGGGGGATGGGGTTGACGGGCCGGCAGATGAAGGCGATGGGTCGGTAGTTGTGGACGATGAATTGCTCGATTCCGAGGAGGCTAAGTTTGGTCTGGATCTCCATGGAAACGTGCATCGGTTCAGGTTCTGGCTCGTCGTTGTCAGAGTTTACGTAGTCCTCGAGGTTGTCGAGGTTGATGTTGATGGTGCTGAGGGCTGGGGACCTCGTTCCTGAGGTCGCAGAGTCGGGCAGGGCTACTCTCAGGGCCTCTCTCAGTCTCTCCTCTCGTCTGCTCTGTTCCTGTGCATACAGTCTCGCGAAGTAGGGAGCTAGCCTTCTCTCCTCTTCAATAATCCAAAGTTCGAAAGGTCACAACTCTCACGGTCTCAGCACCGCAGTCGTGTCCAGGTAGAAGCTTGTTCTTATGTGGCTATCAAAGTATCTGCTCCAGTACTCGTTCTCTCCAAAGTCCAGTACAGTGGTGAGCCACTCGTCCGTGATGTCTTCGTTACGCATCGGGTACACCAGGATGATTTTCTCGTCGTTCTGTTACACATGACGGGCAGGGAAAAAGAGGGAAGCTAGGCCGACCAGGGTGGATGGGGTTGAGGTAGCTAAGGGTGGACGTTGAAATTGTGTCAGTCCGGGTCCCTAACAGAAGCGAAAGGGGGAAGATAACTCGATTTCAATGTAAGGGACTGACACTACTACAAGGGTACTATATATACTAGGGAAGAGGGCTGTGCGGCATGAGTGAGTCATGAGAATACAAATGAGGCTACGCGCACTGAGTCGCACGGGATAGGGGAGGCAGCGTAGGGAAAGAGGAATACTAAATAGGGAAGGTAGCGGCAAGGCATGGGCAAGGGGAAGATGATGGGGAGAATGCTTGGCACGGGCTTGATTGGCCGAGGGGAAACCTCAATTAGACCCGAATAGGATAGATTAGTTGATGGGGCCTGTCAGTTCCGCTGTCGTGGATCTGCCTCCATCATGAATTCCAAAGTGTGGGAAAGTTCGAGAAACATGGGCACAGACACATGACGGGCACTTGTCTGGGGCCCTGTAAGCGCTGGTACGAGGTCACAGGTGTACCCAAGGTCATGGGCAGTCATGTGATTCCATATTCGCATCTCGTCGCGAGTTCCCAGTGCTCTGTGGAGATCAATGGTGGTGACATTCAGAGTGGAGTTGCAGAGGGAGCAGAAGTGTGGAGGAAGGAGATGTGGAATTGGAGTCAGAGTGGAGGAGTGGAGGAGTGGAGGTAGCAGAGTCAGAGTTGGAGCAGCAGAGGTAGTGGAGTCAGAGTTGAAGCAGTGGAGTGGAGGAGCAGAGGTAGCAGAGCAGAGGAGCAGAGTAGCAGAGCAGAGGAGCAGAGGTAGTGGAGTTGGAGTCAGAGCAGCAGAGCGGAGGAGCGGAGGTAGTGGTGTGTGGAGGGGGGGGCCAGAAAAGGTCAGAGATGCTGGGGGGCTTTGAGGACCCATTGTAAGTTCACTCACCCCCCCTCCTACAAAAATTCTTATCTTAAGAAAAAGATTTCTATGTTTTACTAAGGAATTGTCAAGAAGTGGGCTAGAGTGGACAGAAGAGTCAAACAAAAACAGAAAACAAGGAGTGTTGGAGTTGTACAAAAGGCAACAATGTATAAACAAGATTTTGGAGTTTTTGTAAAGTCAAAAGAAGTGAGAGTATCAGGCATCAAAGATTCAGAAAAAAGCAGAGTTTTGGAGTTTTGGGATTTGTGAGGATTGGAGTAGCAAGGAACAGGAAGACATAAGGAGTGTAGCAATGTAGTAAGGAAATAGAATTTTGGAATTTTGGAGGATTTGGAGGATTGGAGCAGAGCAGAATTTTGGATTTTTGGAGATTTTTGGAGAAGCAGAGTTGGAGAATGTGAGTGCAGAGTGGTCTGGAGAAGTGTGGAGATGTAGCATGGAGGTCCAGGACCACATCAGAGGAGTTCAGAGTGGCAAGGATTGCATGAGCAACCTCACTGGACAGATGTGTTCACAAGATAGCATTCCTGAGAACTGGTGATGCAACCACAGTGGGCAGCATCCAGAATCAGGTCCAAATTCAGACTTGCTGCAGCAAGGGTAGAATTGGAGTCCTGAAGTCAGAGTCAGAGTTCTGGAGTAAGTCCAGAGTATGCACTGGCCAAGCACCCATCGGAGTCCACACCTGGATCAGGCTGGAGTTGGATCAGAGTTTTGGAGTTGGAGTTGGATTTCCACAAGTGTGGGAGTCTTTGAATTGTTAGGCTTGTACACTGGACAATCAGCAGATTGTATATGGTACAGCCAGGTGTCCAAAGGACCAAGTCACACAAGGGGTCAAGATCAGAGTTCAGAGGGCCATGTCCAGAAAGGACAGCAGGCCATGAAGCAAGACAGAGTATCTGGAGTTTGGAGTTCTGGAGTTTGGAGGTCTGGAGTTTGACAGTCCAGAGTTTGGAGGTCTGGGGTTTGGAACTTCAGAGCTTGGCATTTGGCATTTCCTGTCTTGGAGTTTCACAACATGGTAATCCACAAAGGAAATGAGCACAAGGAAAGCTCAAAAAGGAGCAATATTGGAGTTCCAGAGTTTGGAGTTTTGGGGGTCTGGAGCTCAGAGGCTTGAAGTTTTGGGGGTCTGGAGCTTGGAGTTTGGCATTTCCCATCTCAGAGTTTCCCCACATGGTAATCCATGAAGGAAACAAGCACAGGGAAAGCACAAACAAGAGCTGGAGACAGGATATCCAGCATTCCCCATCTCAGTGTGGCCAGAGACAGAGTTCAGATATCCAGAGTTTGGAGTTTCCTGTCTTGGAGCCTCACAACATGGGATATGAAGGAGGGAAGCCAGGGAGAACCCAGGAACAGGGGGCCAGAGTTTGGAAGTCCAGCATTCAGTGTTTTCCTGCCTCAAATCTCCCAACATGATACATGAAGGAGATGAGCTAAGGAGCACTAGGAATTGATGGCTGGAGCTTGGAAAATGTCCTGATTTACATCACTGTGGACAGACAGCTTGTGGCAAGTCCAGGTCCAGAGCAAATGCACACAAGGTGCACTCAAACAGACCAGAGTTTTGGAGCAGAGTTTTGGATCAGAGGTGTGGATCAGAGGTGTGGATTGGACCTTTGGCTTTTGCAGCAAGGAGCAAGACAACCAGCAGCACAAAGGGCAAGCAAAGGACCAATTGTATACATGAGGTTGTTAGTTCAAATATACTGTTAAGATCTGATACTTTGCTCCAAGAAGGGGTAGTGTAGAGGAGACATAAAGGGCAAAGGTGAAGCTGGAGCAGGGCAGAGTCCAGTCAGAGTCTGGATCGGAGTTGCATGAGGACTTCTCCTCTACACAAAGGAAAACTAGAAAGGGTCAAAGGGTGGGACTGTGGCCTCAACTTATGGGTTGTGCCACTGCATGTATACATGTCCCAATTTAACCTTGCTGGTACTTTGCTTTCCAGGACAAGGAAGGATGAAGTCTGAAGGGAAATTGCCCAGAGTCCATCAGAGTCCACTGGAGTTTTGTGGAACTCATTGGGACTGTTGAGAACAGTGAGGACAAAGTCCCTTAATGCATGGACCAAGTGACAAGGACCAGAAATAACACTAATATTCAAACTGAGGATCATGGAGATACATGGGGGGTTTATATGCTATTAGGGTAGGGCATAGGGCAGACTGTGAAACATGAGTATATCAAATATCTACAGTAATTTCACCTGAGGAGTGGGAAGGCATAGATGATACATGTAAGGCAAAGAATAAGTAGTGGGCATCATCCCATAGGTTGCTAACCATGGACTAGCACCAGGGAACATGCTAGAAGTAAAGTCCATGTGGTCTGAAGGACCAATATTGAAGTCTGATGAAAGTCCAGACTGGAGCTTCAGAATTGGAGCCAGAGCAGAGTTCAGGTGGAACTGTGTCAGAGATGCTGGAGATGCATCGGAGTTGCATCAGAGGTGCTTCAGAGGTGTTTCAGAGGTGTTTCAGAGGTGATTACATGACTGGATAGGGCCATGATGAGTGGGCAAGTTACAGGTCATTTTCAAGGCCATGAGTGATTGTGTGGCTGCCTGTTCAGGTTTGGAAATGGTGGGTGACTGGTTGGGGAGGGGTTCTGCTGGTTGACATGGTAAAGTGTTCCAGGTGTTGGATGGTGGGGCAAGGGTGAGACTTGATATTATGTTAAGGCCTGTCCTGTCTCATAAATAACACTGAAGGTTGATTTGATGGTGACCAGTCCTGTAAACTCACTAAGACCAATCAGCTGTTGAGAACAATTGAGAATACTCAGTCCCAGAAGGTTGTGAAGACATTTGACAAAGTGTAGAAACAGAAAAAGACAAGTTGGGAAGGGGTAAATGTCGCTGAGAAGGTTGCAAGTAGTTGCAACAATGTCAAGAGGTGTGTCAGTGAAGGTGTGAACAGTGGGTTTCAGAAGTGCGTAGGGTGATCTGCAAGGTGCTCAGCAGCAGGAGCACATGTCTGGTCCATGATCATCCAGTCACCAGCACCAGTGGGACAGGGCAGGATCTGTGGAGCAGGAGCACATTGCTGCTGCTGTGGGATGGAGGGAAAGCGAGGTGCAAGTGGGGGGGGCACTGGGATTGGGTAGCATGGGGATTTCAGAAGTGGGCAGGACTGTTGGGGCAGGGGTTGGGCAGGGCAGCCTGCATTTTGCTCATGCACAATAGCATCAAGCCCCCTTTGCTGGGTGTCCAGCCTTTCGACTAAGGCCTTCCATTTGATGTAGGTTGTCAGCATCAGATTGACACTGTAGACTAAAGAGGTCAGCCTTCTGTTCAGGTTCAGCTCCAACCAGTGTACTAGAGTATCTGAATCTCCATTTGAGTCCAAATCAGCTTTGGGAATTAACATCTCAAACTGTGTGAAAAACTCTGCTGCTTCCAGCACACCCTGTTTCAACTTTGCAATGTCATTTGGGGTGGTTGTGGTAATGTTTGGGTCATTGAAGGCCCTCCTCAAGTCTGTGACAAATGCATTACTACTCCAGTATTCAATATTTCATCTGCTCTCATGTTTGCCCACTCTGCAGCAAACCCTTTCCAGTAATCTTACTCAATGTGAAAAGAATCTTGTTGAGGTTTGTAGTGTAGAGTGCCTGGTTTCCCAGGAACTGCAGTTGGAGGGACCTGAGAAAGGTCTGGAAGTTCTTCTTGTTGAAATTGTGTCAGTCCAGGTCCCTCTCAAAGAACAAAAGGGGGAAAGAGCTCAATTTCAATGTAAGGAACTACAAACATTACATGGGTGGTATATATACTAGTGAGTGAGGCTGCATATATTATGAGTCACATGAGTAGGAATGAGGGCTAAATGCACTGAGTCATGAGGAGTCAGAAAGGAGTCAGAAAGGTGAGATAGGGAAAGGGAGCAGCAAGGGAAGATAAGGAACATTGACAGGGAAGATGCTTGGCATGGTCTTGGCTGGCTGAAGGGAGGCCTCAATTAGTCTCAATTAGGCTAGATTGATTGATGGGAGGTATCAGTAGTGCTATCCTGGATCTGCCTCCATCACAAATTCCAAAGTGTGGGAAAAGCACCAAGCAGCAGGGAAGGTCACATGACTATTAACACTATTAATGCAGGTAACACCCTTAATTCTCCTCCAGGGTCACAGGTGGGTGCTAAAGGTCATGAGTGGTCACATGGCTTCACTTTTTGCTATTTGCTATTGGCCTTTAGAATACATTTGGGTTCTGTTAGGGTGGCTTAGGTAAGTGATCCTGACAGTTACCCTCCTAGGTGAGCATTTGCAGAGCTATCAAGCTCAACACTCATAATGAATGTTTGCTGATGGACCAACAAGAAGCCCTGCCCCTCCCATTGAGATGCCAGGATCCACCTATTTTTCCCTCCCAATTCAACCCTATCAGCACCTACAAGCCTCCTGACACCCTTCCATAACCTCATGGACTATCCCACATGCTTCCAACACTCACTGTCACCTCCCAGAACCCTCCTGACTGCCCACATCATCCCACAATACTTGCAGCTATGATTCCATACTTGTGCAACTCCTTGCAAGCCCATCTACCATGCATTCACTGTTCAAACCTCCCATATCGACATGTGACATGCAGTCATGCAATCTCTTCATCCAGCACATGACTTGCCATGTGACACCACCTTCAAAGATGCTCCCTTCTTCACCTATAACTATGTTATCTATGATCTGAGGATCCCCCCATAGTTATAGTTATGTATATGATTATTTATTAGGTTGCAACCCATGACTGGTCATCCTTGTGACCTTACCTATGTTTCCCTAACCCCTTGCGACCTTAGTAGAGCATGCACACAGTCACTTTACAACTAACTATACCCCACACTACTATAGTCTCATCATTTGGAGACCTTTGTACTTTCCCAAAGTAGTTACACATGTACAACACACATATATAAGTCTCACATGTACTTACAGTACTGTAGACTTGATGTTGATGCACTTTGGTTTAAGCTTGAGGCTAGTATGCCCTTTGAGCTTGGAACCACTGCAATTGATAGGTCTTGTCTCACTTGGTGACCTCAAGAATGCCAAGACACACTCTGCTTCCTTCTAATTCATCCTCCATGCTTGTACAAACTCATGCAACTAAGTATTTCTCTTTTATTGTCTTGGTACTAACTTCTGGAACCCCACAGGTTCTCCCATTGGTCAGCAAAGTCATTGCCTTCACCAACACACCTCTCAACATCATCACAACTACTTGTGACCTTCTCAGCAATGTTTTCCCTTTCCCAACTTGCCTTTTTCCATTTCTACACTTCATCAGATGTCTTTGTAACCTTCTGGGACTGAGTATTCTTGATTGTGCTCAACAGTTGATTGGTCTTAGTGAATTTACAGGACTGGTCACCAACAAATCAACCTTTGGTATTGTTTATGAGACAGGACAGGCCCTAACATGAGATTGACAACCTTGGGAGTCCAGGATAGATGCAACACCATTGTTCAGGGTTACTGGCAGTCAAGGATCTTGCACAAGAATGCACTCACAGCAATCAGGCAGATTATTCCATTCCCTAATGGAGAAAGCAACCCCACATACATATTGGCAACCCAAGCATATTCAGTCTGACTCAATACATATGACAAAGAAGCTGCAAATGCTGCCTAACAGGGAAGGGGTGAACTTGGAACTTGGACAGAAACATCAGGCACAGATCTAATTAGGGATTCCAACAACCAAGGCTAGGACTCTTAATCTTAATTATCCCCTCACACATCTTAAAGACCCTTACATAAGGATTCCAACAACCAAGGCTAGGAAGCCTAAAGCTAATTATACCTCCAGACATCTTATAGACCCTTACATACTTCTAATTAAGGATTCCAATAACCAAGGCAGGAAGCCTAATCCTAATTATACTTCCAGACATTTTATATACTTATAATTAGGGATTCTAACAACCAAGGCTAGGAAGCCTAATCCTAATTATACTTCCACACATCTTATAGACCCTTACATACTTCTAATTAAGGATTCCAACAACCAAGGCTATGCTTAATTCTAATTATACTTCCACACATCTTATAGACCCTTACATACTTCTAATTAAGGATTCCAACAACCAAGGCTATGCTTAATTCTAATTATACTTCCACACATCTTATAGACCCTTACATACTTCTAATTAAGGATTCCAACAACCAAGGCTATGCTTAATTCTAATTATACCCCCACACATTTATAGACCCTTACATACTCCTAATCAGGATGAGGAAGCACCGGCTGATGACACTGGCAGAACCCTTGCTTGCCTGTACAAGATCAGAGTAAAATGTAATTGTGTTTTGCTGAGCTTTGTAAACATTTAAGGAGTGAGTATGCTATACTATACTGGATGGACTTGAACCATCAGTGATTCCTATTGAACCAACCATGACCTGGTATTGAATATCAGTATCAATCACAGGGGAAACCATCCATTGAACAGTCCAGCAGTGACAATACCCAATTACTGCAGCATATGCATTGACAGATTACCAGTCTCAAGGGCAAACAATTCCTTATGTCATTGTGGACATCACTAGCCCTCCAACAGGAACACTCAGCCTATTCAACTTATACATAGTGTTCTTGTGAAGTTCAGGCCATGACACAATTCACTTACTGCAGGGCTTCAACAAAGATATCTTTCAGAAAACACACAACACAGCATTATTGGTGGAGGATGATTGTCCAGAAAGATTAAATATACACTGCAAAGAGGTATGGGAAAGTAGAATGGAAGGGTCTTCAGTCTTAGGCATAGAACACTGAATAGAATTTTGAATTGTGTTGAGCTGCAAAGCCGAGAATGCAGAATTCATTTGCATTTCAGCAAAACATTTCCAAATTTGTTTATCATATTTGCATTTATTTGCAAGTTTCTGGATTTGTGTATTATTTGCAAGTGTTTGATTGGTGAGACAGGCACCTGTGACAATTATGGGGTACCCAGAACCCTTGTCAAGCAAGGGAATTCCAACAACCAAAGTTAGCATGCTTAATCTAGTGTTGCTACAGTTCAGTGGATTCTGGCATGGTCCAGTTCAAATGGTTTTGTCCAAATGCAGAAAGCTGAGTGAAGCTGAACCAATTACAACATGCTAAGTCATGGCTTGGTGCTAAAATGGAAATCCCAAGAAATTAAGCTGTAGCTCCTCCAACTCAGCTGTGAGTCTCAAAGAAGGGGTGCAGACACATTTGGGAGCATTGACATACTCACTTCCAGTCTTATTTTCAAGCTTGGAGGGTTTTTGTAAGCACAATTTTCTTCTATATATAGTAGCCACCTTATATAATTAACACTTACATAATTTTGGGGCAAATGAGCCACCCTCATTTTTTTAATCATCCCCAGGCCACAACAACTTGTGGGCATTGCAGGGGTATTGAATGTAGTAAGGAGTGGGGATGGCAGGCCATGAGGGGATAGCAAAGGGGGAATGAAGGAAAACAGCATTAACTTCTTTTCTTCCAAAAATGTTAAACCACAGTTAAGTCACTTGAAAACTGCTCAAACTGGTAAGCCAAAGTATCAATGCAGTTCAGCTAAAGTGCTTGACTCATCAGTTAGTGGAAGTTGAACTGAACTGTGGCAACACTAGCTTAATCCTAAATATGTCTAAATTAGTCTAATCACATTTTAATTTGAAATTATAATGCTTTTTTAGGAAAAATAGTACATTTTAGAGAGAAGGTAGCTTTATTTTGACTTATTATCCTAAATGCCAGCTAATCAATCACTAATTAACATAATAAGCAAGAGAGGTTTTTCCTGATGTTCCTCATGCTTCATTGAGCCCTGGACGCAGGAGAATGTCTTGAGCAATCAAGGACAGGTCCACTGGATTGGTAGACACAAACAACTTCAGGAATACTGTCTTCGATGGCTGACCCTCTGGGACATCGGACTCATTAGCGTACCCGCCGCCGGCACCATAGTCAGAAGTGACCCTCGGTGGATCTGGGCCTTGTTGACCACGAAGCGGCGCCGCTGGTTCGTACCAGGTCTGATGAAGTCAATCAGCCAATCGTCTCAACGATTGATGGCGCGAGGAACTCACCTCGATGCTATATGAGGAGGGATCGAAATAAAAGAGGTAGGGGAATAAATCGAATGGTGTGTGGTTAACCATTGCTACCTCATATCTTGCATCTTCATCCATGACTAGAGTTGCCTTCAACACTTCATCCTTATGGCAAAAGAGATTTCGAAATCCCATATCAGGTGTGCGGTTATTCCGGGTTCCAGACAGACGATATAATACCATTTCCACTTTTCCCCAGAGCGGATTGTGACCGTGATCCCGTCTAAGATGATAATTGAAACGAGCAACGGCTTCGAGCATGTCAGGCAAATGTTCGAATCGGTTTTGCAAGTCGAAGCGAGTTGTTGGGTTTGCGTATTCCGAAATGAGAGGGTCCAATGTCTCGATGACGAGCCTCTCTGTGGAGTCAAGCGAGATTACGACATGGGCCTCGGAACGAGAGCTAACTTGGATGAAATTTCGTTTATGATTTCGGGTCACCTCATCACATCGGGGTTCCGTGGGAAACAAATCAGCCGCTAGTGGATCTCCAAGGCCAGGTTCGACGAAGACCTTCAAAGTGAACTCGTTATATTTCCAATCGGACACCACTGCTCTCGCTCCAACGGGCACATTGAATGGTTCACCTCTCTCACGTGGTTTCAGGATAGAAGATGTCTCGTTCACGAGGTCCGCAATGAGGACGCCGACAACTTTAGTAGATGTGGATGTGGATGCAGCATTCGGGTCCAGGATGGTAAACTCTGTAGCAGGATTAACTCCGTGGACGCGACCGGCGTTCACCTCGAGTCTCCCGTTAGAGTGGACCACGCGAAACGTTTTCGTACATCTATCCTTCACCTTCCCGCGAAAAAGGATGTTATGCTTGTTGGTTCCTTCGCACTGCGGATTCTGGTGGGTGAGTACGGGTAAGAGGTCCGAGAGTTCGGAATAGGTAGTCCGATTGAGAGGGACTCGTCGAAGTTGTTTAACGAGATTGGATGTAAAAATGCCATGTGGACGACCTTCATACGAGACGTGTTCCTGAGCGAGTTGTCCCTGTTGGCAAGCTGCCAGGAGGACGTGCGACTCCATGAGCTCGTACTGGAATCCAGCGGGGATGCATTCTTGTGCGCTGCGATTAGAGCGCGATGTCAAAATGTCAGAGTCGAGGTTCGCAGGGATTGGGCGCGTGGTGGCCACAAAGCGAGCGGTGTATGTGTTTTTGTTGGAAAGGCCACCTGAGTGGCAAGAATCCACGATGAAGGTCTGAACGAAAAGATGCTGATAGTCAGAGGCACCGATGGAATGGCGAAAACGTGAGACGAACTATGTTGTTTCCTTTAACACTAGATAGCTCGCTAAGTAGCTTATTGATGGTACGATCGGGAATTCCGTGGATAGGCTCGCCCTTACTATCATTCGTCCTTTCATCATAAGGACATATGGTCTCGATATGACCGTCGGCGGTATTCCACCCATCAGGAGCAGCAACGCGACTGCCATGACCAGCATAGAAAACGACGATGGGATCATTACGCTGGATCTCGTTGTTATTGATGAGGTGGGAACGAAAGCTAGAAATGATAGCAGAGCGGGTGGCGCGCTCATTGGCGAGGAACGCAATGCGCGAATCCGGGACGAGGAACTCCTCAACGAGAAACCTTTTGATCGCCTCGGCATCATTCACGCAGCCACACAACTTGGGTATCTCGTTTGAAATATACTGTTAAGATTGTAAGATGTCAAGTTGCGGTGAGCAAGGGATATTCGTACATTATCAATACCAATTATGAGGGCGTACAAGGGAAATGTGGATCTTGGACTTGCTTCCTGGTGCAAAAAAATTGAACTTGCTTCCTGGCGCAAAGAAATTGTCTCGTCCAGGTTCTCAGGTTGATCTGACTGGAAAAATCGCGTAAGAAGCACCTTGGCGAGGTTGGTGAGGGTTCGAAGCCGATCAGGGTGGGAGGCAGGGCACAGTACAAGCGCTTCCTGGTAAAAAGAAACAGCCTCATTCAGGTCCTCAGGTTGACCTGACTGGCTAAATCGTGTAGAAAGCGCAACAGCGAGGTTGGTGAGGGTTCGAAAGCGATTGGGATGGGGGGCAGGGCAAAACACAAGCGCTTCCCGGAAAAAAAGAACCGCCTCATCCAGGTCTTCGGGCTGACCTGACTGGAAAAATTGTGCAGAAAGCGCAACAGCAAGATCACTGTGAGGATTTGACAGATCAGGATGGGGAGCAGGGAGCGACTTGAGCACCACCTGGCGCAGAGAAATAACATCGTTCAGGTCCATGCGCTGATCTAACTGGCCAAATCTTGTAGCCAGCGCATTGGCAAGGTCGTCGAGAGACCCTGGATAGGGAGCAGTTCGCAGCTCGAGTGCTTCCCGATGCAGAACAATTGCCTCATCTAAATCTGCACAATCCTTAGTGCAGGAAAACTTCCCAACAAGGACACAAGCAACATTCCCGAGGATACTCGCCAAGTCGTGTTCGGGGGAAGGATCTGCCTTGCCATCTTTGGAAGATATTTGGAAGACTGGTCACCAGAATACGGAATGCGCTCACAAAGCTTGGCAATTTCCTTTACTGCTTCTGGAAAATTTGCTGGAAAACATGAATCTGGACGTTTCGCTTTTGCTATTTGAACTAGAGATGGAATGATGTCCGAATGTGCGATCGCAGATCTAGTAGCTGCCGTAAAATTGGTATCATCCGGTACCAATAAGACCAAAGGCCCTACCGTAAGTAGCCAATTTCGACAGCATTTCCATACCTGCTCCTTTCCTGGCCTCGTCACTCTCGAGCATCTTAGAGAGTAATGCAAAGCCGGGATCGGCAGTCATAATTGCTTGTGCTCCCTCGCCTGCAAAATTTGAATGAGCTCAAACGCTGTTGTCAGCAACACGATGAGCTCGTGAAGCCACACGTACGGGCTGAAGCCATGAATACTAGACGCCTAACAAAATCAAGATTATACCTCACAACGATTTCCTCGATAAGCGTCTTCACGGTCGAAATCGAATGGTCAAACAAGTCCATCTCCAGTAGTGAGCTGACACCCTCTACCCAACTCATATCATCATGCTTTCCTACACCAACAATCCGACCCCATTCAGTCTCACCGTCGGCAAGGGTCGCTTTTGGAGTGTAGTCACGAATGAAACAGACAGAAGCATGAATCTTCTGACCGCGTTTGATCGCTCGACCACGCGCCAAATGGGGTTTCCTGAATACATCCCCTCAGAACGGGCGGAACAGCGCAACAATGATCCCTACCATGTGATGTGCTTTTGGTTGGTATACGACGGCTGCTTGAACGGCAGTACTTCAAAAATACGCCATGCTAAGCTCATCGATTCGATGGGTTTAGTAGATTTGAGAACATCCCACTTCCATTCCACTCCGGAGGGATCGAGCCTGAGACCGGCAAACATAGCTTCATTTCCCATCCAGAGAACAGGGACGGCAGCATTATTCAGCTCCTTATTGCTGCTGTTGCCCCCTCCACTGCAAGCAGAGGAAACTTAATTAAGTAGGAAAATAAGTAGAATGGATGAACGCACATGTCTGAGTGGCACCCTGAAAACCAGACCTCCTTGACATGGTTACTTCTGATGTCTTGCTTATCATTCGCAAAGGTTGGTGCAGCCTGACAGAAACGTCAGCAAGGTCTTCCTCGTGTGATTCACTACCACATTTCCTCCACTTACAGCATCTGTTCTATTTCCATCCCGGCCACCCTCTTTTTGTCTTGATTCCTCGTACGAGTACATGCCACATACGTACTCGGGAAGGAACTTTACGCGACGTTCATCCAGAGCGAGAGCATGCCGAAAATAGCAGATATGGGAAGGTCGGTCGTTCGTTCCAGGCAAGCTCTTTCCCCGGATTATACCAACGGAGGAAACGGTGTCCCTGTAGAGGGAATCAGGATGCAGAAACACGATGAGGACCACAGAGACACACCAGGCACCAAGAAAATGCACTCTAACGTCTTTTCTCGAAAACGTTGTCTTAAATTTATTTGCTAGAATGGGCGAGTCGTTTTGAGCATACAGCTCGTACGCACTGGGGAAGATGTCCTCAACCGAATGAGAAATGTGTGAATGATGCAGCGAACACACAACGGAATTTGTTCTTCGTTTCCTGGCAAGATGAGTCCAACCTACGGGAGCCGACAGATGATCAGAAGAGGTTCACATCGTTCCTAATGCAATCGTACTTTGTCGATCAATTCGGCCACTACACGGGCCTGGTAAGCCCCGCGTGAAAACCCTTCAAAACCGAACCAGTCAACATCACGAAAGGCGTTGACGATCGTGCCCTTACCAAAAAGAAATATTTTGTCACCCGGAACATAATGATCTGAAAGCCAGCGATATCCTCTGAGAACGATGTTCTCGAAGTTCCTGGAGGATGGAATGTCAGGCCGATGTGAAAGGATGCATAATTGGGGTACCATGCAATAGCGAGATCGATCTTGTTGTCCAGAACTTGTTTCCAATATGTGTAGGAACGCCATGATGGCCTCGCATAGGTGCCGATACCGCTATTATAGTACGTGAGCTGCGTTTCGTCCTTGATTATACGAGAGTAGAGTTCGACGACATTGGTATTCTGCGGTGAGTACCGACATTACGTTAGCGGAAAAACGATGTGAATTTAGCGGGGAGGTAGAACATTTTCTCCAAACTGGTTCGAAGTGCCGTCGAATGAAAGGATGAGGTTGCGACCCTTCGATGTGGCTTTACAGAACTTGCAATCCGAGCCTTGGCGTGGGTTATCTGAAGTGTCACTATATCGCAAGTAGAAGTTACTCGCACTTGAAATAATCACACCAGACCTACATTGGAGGGTGAGCCATCGGATGAGCCAAGTGACGGACGCAGAGCGCAAGGAGGAGGTTACGACCCTACACTCACATCGATTGTAGCCATCGCTGTAACGCCGCACCGTGAGATGTGTTTCTGCACACCCCTCCATGATGATACCAAGCCGAGCTGAAAATGCCCTGAACGCCAGGAAGACCGAGTCCGTGTACTTCACACACGAGGTTTCCGTGAAGAGTCCGGCAACTCGGCAAAGGCCCATCCATGCGGTACTTTACCAGATTCGGATGATTGGAGAAACGTGACGTTAAAAACAATGTTTGAATAGGATTTGACTATTTTTACTGCACCACATGATTGAGGCGCTGTTATATGTACTGCGTGCCATTGGACATATAAAATCCAGTGCTTTGACAGCATTTTTTGTACCCCTGAGAGGGAACATCGTGGGTGGGAAAGCTTGAACCCATAAAAGACGGCTTACCGCCGGAATGCATGGATCTGTCGTGTCAACGAATGTCTCTGCAACGACGACTCTCAATGCTTGCAAGCATTTGACTTTATGTGGCTCTACCAAGAACAACGTCCACTTTGCTGTAACACAAAAATCATAATAACCTCAAACTTAGCGGTGGTTCTATAGCTGTGTGGTACGTTCCGAGTAGAACAACCGCTGGGTTTTGATACTTAAACAGCTCACAGAATTCTCGCTTCTAACATGGTGTCCGCTCGGGCCATCGTCACGCTTGTCCTTTTCATCGTATCCATCATCTTCGTCATCGTCCCCGTCTATATTCCCGTGCCTTTATCAGCCAAACGCCGTATCAGCATACCGATCACCCTAACCACCGCTCCCATATTCGTGATCTTGTTATTGTGGGTCTCAGAATGCATAGGAAGCAAAGTCATAGTCGATGGAATCGTGGGCACCGAAGGGGTTAAACCCTACAACATTCTAATCTTGTTCTTCTCATTCGCATACATGTCCATCACCCTAAATGTCTCAGGGATCCTCCGAGCCGCTGCATTCTGGGTCAGCAACAGGAGCGGAGAAAACGGTCGTCGACTCTACCTTTACCTCTACCTGATGCTGACCTTGGTTAGCATTGTCATTGGCAATGACCCCGTCATCCTGTTCGGCACCGTGTTCCTCGCGTTTTACACAGAAGCCATGAGTCTCGACCCAACCCCGTGGTTGATATCCGAATTTGCCGCTGCAAACACGGCTAGCATGGTCCTCTTCGTGGGGAACCCCACAAACGTGGTCGTCTGCGAAGGCTTCAGCATCAATAACCTCATCTTTTCTGCCTACACCATATTCCCCTTCATCGCCTGCAGCGTCTTCTGCTACGCTGTCCTCAGGTTCCAGTTCCGTGGACCCAAACACATACCCAAAGAGCTGCAGTTGACTGGCTATTTCAATCCCCGCGAGGCTCTGCAGGATCCCGTCGGCGCTATAGTTGGAAGCGTATTGTTGGGTCTCTGTCTTGCGCTCACCTTCGTCGTGGGCTTCTTTAACATCGACGTTTGGCTCATCGCCCTTCCATTCGCCCTAGCCAAATTCTTCTTCGATATAGCTTGGGACTACTATCGTTTTCGTCGTCGCCCCGCTCCTCCTATTGATTCAAAATCCGAGACTGAATCCCAACACAGCGACGTGCTGCATTTCGAGCCCCAACCAAAAGTCGTTGCCAATTTGCCGAGGAGGAAGACAATAGTAGTAATAGCAATACCAGCAACAAGAGTTGAGGAGCGTCACCCCGATACCGTCAAGCCGCGCGCGCAGACCGAGCCCGTTCCACCGAAGCGCAGTGCCTTCTTATCACTCCCATCCTATTTGCCATCAAAGCCCATACGGTCATCCACACCTGAAGCGATGGATTCCTCCGGCGCCGAGTCTCCAAACCGGGACCTCACGTTGAGCCCAGAGTTACAGGATTCGTCATCATCGGCTCCTCCGACCAGGAACATACATCGGCCCAGTACGGATGATAAATCAACCGCGGTTCCTGCGAAACCCCCGCTATTCCCCGGCCTCCGCCATAAATGGACTCCGTACCGCCGTTGGCTCAAGGATCGCTTCCCGACACTGATGAAGGCGACCCCCCGCCTCCCGTTCGCGCTCGTCCCGTTCGCCTTCTCGCAGTTCATCCTCATCGAGGCGCTGGGCCACCAGGGATGGATCGCCATATTTGCGAAGTGGCTCGTGGCCGCGAGCGGCCGTCGGTTGTTC
Source organism: Clavaria fumosa (assembly GCA_951802425.1). NCBI lineage: Eukaryota > Fungi > Basidiomycota > Agaricomycetes > Agaricales > Clavariaceae > Clavaria > Clavaria fumosa. The sequence goes on along the minus strand of OX637799.1, from coordinate 3,081,258 downwards.
CCGACCGTGTGGCTCGTCGGCGTGCTGGGCGTTGTCCTATGCAATATCGCGGGCACCAACATCGGCGCCACGATCCTCCTGACCAAGATTATGCACGACGCGGCGATGCCCCCCCACTCCGCGCGCGGCGGCGCCATCGCACTCGCCGTCGCGAGCAACATCGGCGCCGTCAGTTTCACCTTTTCGGCCAGTTTGGCGGGACTACTGTGGAAATCTATCTTGAACTCAAAGGGTATCCAGATTAGTCAGGCACGATTTGCTTATTGGAATACCCTTCCTATTATTATAATGACCAGCGTTGGATTGGCGGTTGTATCCATAGAGATGGCCATACTCTTTAGATAAATGAACTACGACACGGTCCACGCCTGCCCCAGGTTCTGAGTTTCACAAGCAGTCAACTGAACTTGGTGAGTGATGCAAATGCGCAGCAAATTTCCAGGCCAGCACATTCCAGAATCAAATGAGTTACAGAGAATACCACAAGCGCTTATTTACCCATGCTCAACTCGTTCCAGTCAAAATTCCAAGGGGTGCGCATGAACTGCCCAAGCCAAGTTATAAAAGCAAAAGCACTGCTTCTGCGAGTAATCAGTATGGATATAGACCTCTAGTTGAACGAGCCGGAGCGGCATGACCGTCACGTTCTCATAAATATGCCTTCCAATAAAAGCTGTCGTCAACCTGGGTCCAGTACTTCGCACTATAGATGAAGAGAAAGATGCCCAGGACGTAGGCGGTTATTATTTCTGTTAACCTGGATGAGCAAAGTAGTGTGGCTACAACCAGACAACGCACCGCTTTTTCTTGCGGGCCACGTCTTCAGCTCATTGGAAGGCTGAGGGAGGCCCATCAGATTGCAAAATATGTGTGCGACTATCGGAGGGTATATGGAGGATGTCCGGAGGAAGAGAAACGCGGTGAAGGACCCGAAAAGTGTCGTGTAGCATAGTTGGATCACTTGATATGCGAAGGGCACAGGGATGAGCAAGTCTGGCATGTATGAGAGAAGGAAGGGCTAACGAGACATCAGGATGGCCCTTTGCGCTGCAGCTCGAGTGCGCCCGTAGCGATTGTAGGTCTCCCAAGCATGGTGAATATGGGCTTAGAAAGGGTTTCCCAAATGTAGAAGACCATAATCAGGCAAATAGTAGTCATTTAGGGAGTGATAGACCGACGTACCGGCCGCAAATGAGAGGGGACTCAAGAAGATCATTTGGCGCTTCCCGGCGCCTGCGAGCCCATATGCGGCTAAGATACATCCTCTAAACACTACTTCTTCGGTGATTGGAGCCACAACATAGTTCCTAAAGCCTTGCCATGTCGCAAAGAGTGGCATGAAGTGTGTAGAAAAACTCCAGCGGCGTTGTAATGGGAATCCTTCCGCGAGGAATGTGCAGTATAATGGACCCAGAAAGAGGAGGAAGACAGGCAGGAAGGAAAGTGGGTGGGCGTAGTTGTGGGAGAAGCCAAGACGAGCTAGAACGGTGGGTTCTGCTATCTGTCCATAATCAATAATGTCCTCGAATGAGCTTAGTGTTGTTAACTCACGTTTCCTGAAGGCCTTACGAACCACACTACAACGGAAAACGCAAGACAACAGAACACAGTGGCAATGCTGACTGCAGTGATACGAGCGCGGATAACGTCTGGGTCATCTCGCGAACGTTCCTTGTGTTCTCGGACGCCTTCATCACCCTTCGTTACATCAAAGGATTGATGATATAGAATTGTACGAAAGACCCTTGTAAAATAAATTGACCCGACGTAGGAAGAGGCGAACAGAATTGCAAGGCCATGTGCGGCCGCAAGCGAGATGGGAGGACGTGGTGAGGTGAACAGGTACATCGCGAATGCACTGCCACTCAGTCGAGCCGGTGTATCCCACGTCGCCTCCGTCCGGGTCCGCCACCTCAACATGCGAGCTTCCAACGTCGCCCGTCACCTGAATCACCTCGTCCCCCCGAAGATATCAACCCCATCGCATTTGGTGCGCTATGTGTCCATGGGCCCTACCCGCAGCAGCTGACCATTGTTTTCGGGCCTCGCAGACGAGCGGTCGAGGGGCGAGTCTTGCACCACTCGTCAATTTCTACTCCAAGTTGCCCAAAGGCCCCGCTTCTTACAAGTCAACCGGCATCAAGGCGCGTTACTTCAGTGGCGAGAACGCCTCTGGCAAGCCTATAGTCTTCACCATCCTCGCGGTTTTTGGGCTCGGGTACACCATTGACTATCAAAGTAAGCGTCCCTCAAATTGTTCTGCGTCCTTGTTCTAACAAATGATCCATCAAGTGCACTTGAGTAAGCATACCTGATACCTGTGATACCCACCAGCTCACCTTATGTCGGTTAGAACATCATAAAAACCATCCCCACTAAGCCACCTATACCATTCACATTCCTTCTTAGTTCAACCGTGTTTGCTCAATAGGGATGTTTGCTCAATAGAAAGCTTCCAATATCTATCGACTCGCGTTCTGAGAGCCGCCGCCACATCCTGATCAAAGCCCTTAAATGAACTCGTCCTCGAGACGTCTCGCATCGAGCATGCTCAATCGCCGTCCAAGGACTCGACGACTGGGCTACACATATATCCCATGCAGCCAATCCATCGTCTGCGCAGCCAAAGCCACTGCGTGTGTTTGCAACAACAAAAAGTCCAAGCAAGAGTTAAAGGAAGAACTGGCCGCCGTCTGCACCGAGACCAGTGGGCTGGACGTTGGGCTGGACTAGCTGCAAGGGCAGTGGTGCACCGCACCCAGGCAAAACGCATGCTGGTGAACTAGCTGAATGCTCTGCAGCTATAACCACGACATACTGCCAGTGGCAGCAGCAGTGGCGGGTTAGGCCAACGATAGCGGATTTGTCAATGACGAGTGGAAATGGGTGCATGGGCTTTCCGTTTTTTCGCCTCCACTCGCCCCCGCAGCACGACATAAGATCTGGGAGCGGATATTTGACATTTCTAAAATCCCTAGCGTATGCGACGTCAACATGGACGGCGCGGACAATGCATGTGTGATCCCCTCTGGTCGGCATTCATTTTGTTTTGCATCTTCGCTCTGATGAACCCGGACTTATGTCATCCAGGTGGCGGCAAGTCGTTGACATATCAGCTCCATCGGCTTTTCATTCCACGGATGGGGAATGGTGCTGTCGATTCGAACTCGGGCACGTGATGAGGCACTACATCTCAATGTAATCCCCCTGACGTGCCCATCCAGGCTGTCCAACAAGGGAACGGAGAAGTAGCCATGTATCCTATCACTGAAGAGGCCAGCCCCACTGGATGGCTTGTGAGTTGGGGATGTCGGGTGAAATGAGGTATCGGAAAGGGTACAAGGGCAAATGCCAGCGCCAGCGGAAATTCCCTAGACGGAAGAAACAGGGTATGAGTTTATCCGTAACGCGAATGTGGGGACGATCACGCACTTTCTGTGGCACACGTTCAAGCTGCCCATAGAGCATAGTGAGACCGCTGATATGATCTCAAGCGTCTACTTTCGATTGTGTGCGCCAGATCAATTCCCCAATGGGGAAGAACATAAGGGGTTGGGGAGGATAAAGGGGATTGGCAACGCGTCTTGCCAATGGTGCAACAAAGAGCAGCCCGGAGGAGAAAAGATGTGGCTGGCATGGGAAACCACAGGAATGATCGAATTTCGTCGAGGCTGAATGTGGCGATGTAGAACATGGTGAGGAAGTACAACAGAGCGGCGCTAAAATATGGGTTTGGGGGGTTGGCCTGTCTATGAGCATGCGTTGAACCAATTGAAGCGAAAGGGTGCCTACACGCCAGGCCATATGCTGGTCAATATAAAGAGAGGGATATTGTGTAAGGCCTCAGGTGGTAGACAGGGAAGAGATAGAAGAAGCAGTGTAGAGGGATACGTAGGTGGTGGGGACGAAGACAACACAGCAAGTAGCTGTCAGATCCAAACCCGTCGTCGAAAAAAAACATGACCCGCGAGGGGATATCGGACGAACAACATACGATGAGCGACGCAGGCGTTCCATCATCGCATTTCTGCATCGTGACGATGTCATTGACGAACAATGGCCCAAAGAGGGCGGCGACGGTGGGGTCGTGAAGGGAGCAAGGTTGAGGCTTGTGTTCGATGAAGGACCCCAAAGTGATGAGTTGCAAGATGAGAGTGAGGATGTAGAGTGATGATTTCCTAGAGCCCTGCGACGGAAGGAATGAAAGGGAAACTGGGTGATAAGGCGGGGAGAAGTCGGATTGGGCTGGTTGGTGACAAATACCGATCCTCGTAATGCGTGTGCCTAAGTACGCTCATACGCCAGACCGACCTTGGTGGTAAACCGTAAAACTAGTAGAGACTGAGAAGTAACACCAGAAAACATTTCTTTCGATTCAAACAACATATTTGTACACTTTCTAAAAGACATAAGAAAACGCTCGCATCTATTGGCTTCAAGTAGCCACAGGCCTGCAGGGAGACATCTGGGAATAGTAAAAGGTGAGGAAGAGAATGAGTAAAAGGTGTGCATTTCTCCGAACCTTCATAAGTTCATTGGTGTTTGCATTTGTCGTCCTCACCGCCGTCGCGGTAAACAACGTCAAAGCCGTTGTCCCTTTGGTCCTTATCGTCGTCCCTTCTGTCCTTTTTGTCCTTATCGTCGCCGCAGTCCCCCTTTTGTCCACCTTTTTTTTGTTAACCCCCTTTTTGTTGACGGGGAGGTAAGACCGTTGAAAAATGACGCACATAGACGTAATCTTCTTCTTTTTTAGGTTCTTCTTCTTTAGTATCCTTCTTTCCAAGAATGGATGTCAGTATGTATTAGATAAGACCGTTGAAAAACGACGCACAGTGGCTTTAGGCATTTTATTATCTTTGTTGCGGGTGTGTGTCTGCCTCTGTGTGGTTGGGCTGTCTCTTTATATAATAAAGGAGTTGTATGTTTCCTTGAAACCTCACCACCGTGTGTCCAATGGTGAATGCGAATGCGAATCATCCGAGTATCGGTATATGCTGCATGCTCCTCAGTTTCAAACTAGTTCCTCACTCGGGTGAATTGTCGTATTCACGGCCACTCCGGTTTTCGTAGAGAAACTCGGAGAGTTTCTTCAAACAAACTTCATCCCCATTGTGCCCTTCAGGACCAGCATATCCGCTTCAGGAGGTACAGACTCAGTTTCTTTCCTCCCATGAACCTGTCGCAGCAATGCATTTGGGTGCAAAGACGAACACATATCTGATATGGGTTGTTTATGACCTCTCGCCTCTCGTATGTAGCCGCTGTGCTCCTTGGGAATCTGCGATCCGCTTGTCTGACGCTCCGGCGAAGTCTAGGCTCCGGAAGCTCGTGTCTGTGCACGAAACACGAAACATTCGGAGCGTTCATTCGTGTTCGAAGTCACTCAGCATCGCCAGCGGCACTGCATTTTCGGCCGCGACGGCGGCGCTGGTGCTGCACGATGCCGTACACCTGCTCCTTCCCTGTGTCCTGAGCATCATCACTTCTATTTTACAGCGCGTGCAATCCCCTCTTCGACATGCAAAATGGGGAGGCGCATCACTGCGGAAATTTCCCGGCTATGGCTGTCAACAATGCGATGGAAAAGACTAGGCTCACTGCACCACATTGGCAAGATTCTGTTCGCGCAGTCCGCAAAGCTGCCCAACCCGCAATTGCATGCCCCTGAATGAAAGTTCATGCCAAAGGAATCGATATCGCCACTGCTCCGTACGTCAGCGAACTGGGTTACCTAGCCCTGTTACGATGCATATTCAAACCGTTGAGGCGCACCATCAGTCTGTCAGGTAAGAATTTATTTGTTGACATGTCGCCCACCTGTTCTTACACCCTTGTTCTCGTCCTCTTTCTCTCCCCCTTCGGCTCATCAGTGTTGGTCTCTGCCCGTACTACGATAGATTCACTGGAAGTGTTATCTATGCTCATGGCGTCATACAGTGTCAGGTGCCCGACTTGCGAACTACTATTACGCCGGTTTGAGACAATCAGCTAGAGGATATGGATGGCCATGCGCAAGACGCTTGTGTCAACAAGCACGACAGACACCGACTAGCGGATCCAGAAGATGACCACGAGCGTGTGCGGGTGTGTCAAGTGCTGGAAGACCTTTGCGCGTGTCGAGGAGCGCACGCGTGCTCTACTGTATTGCAGGGGCTGCGGACGCTACAGACTCTTACTAGCCTGAGTATGTAGTACAGCGAAAGACAAGCTGTTTTGAAACATCACCGCAGCAAATTCAATGGCAGCGGACTGCCGTAAATCGGACCAACTGAACCGACACCATCGGACTTGGTAGCAAGAGGAAGGCATCCACTCTTTCCGCTCAACGTTAGACTGAGCTCAGGATTATCCGTGATCAGGGGGAACCCCGCGACCACCACCCCTGCAACACCGGGGATTGACTCTTGCCACAGCGGGGATTGACTCTTGCCACAGCGGGGATTGACTCTTGCCACAGCGGGGATTGACTCTTGCCACAGGGGGGATTGACCCTTGCCACCTCGGGGATTGACTCTTGCCACACCGGGGATTGGACTTGGGAGTTTCGACGATTGACTGGCAGCCGAGCGACACCGAAGGACTGGCAAGAAGCGCAATATCTTCCGCCGCCGACCCCCTTCATGGAAAGCCTACTGGACATTAATGTCCAGTAGGAAGTGATAATCAAATTCTGGTGTGAATTATCAGATGGCTCTGTCGGGCGCCCATCTTTCACTTATCGCAACTGCCTCCTCCCTGTCCCGCGCTCAGTAGGGGAATGGCCCCAACCGTTTTCTGGCCGTGGCAAAAGGTCAAATCGACGGCCGCCGCATCCTTATCTAATTCAAAAGTCGCAGATGGAACCCGTCCTCGCGATGATGTCCCGCGTCGAGCACCCCAAATCGTGGTCCGGGGACTCGACGACTGGAAGCCGCCGCCGCTCCCTTGGTGCCGCTTAGTAGAATCGGGGGCAGCGTATGGTTGATATCATGTCGATGTTCGTCATTAGTTCGGCAATCTCGGTATCTCGTTGGTGGCATGTTGGGAATCGTGTCGCCGCATGAGCGCTTGCAGTTTACAACACAACACGATGATTGAGGCATTCCTACAACATTTTCTTGTTAAGGGGCTAGTCTTTCTATCTTCCAGCTGGGCGACGCCTCGTCTGGGGCATCTGTTCGCAGGTAACGAACCCGGTCGTGCAACCGTGAGGGTTTGCCACACCAGAACTCGATCTCACTACAATGGAAGAAAGCAGAGCCATCAGCCAAATACCCAGGATACAGGTAAATTAACACACACCTTGGCACCACTCTCCAACCACCCCAGAAATCGGGTAACGGTACATCTGCAGCCTCGTGAGATCCGAACCGCTTTTCCATCTCCTTTAACCGTGTATGTAACTCGCCTTCCTCAACCACGGCGCTTTGTCTGCTTGCCCAAGCGCCGAGCCTGCTCCCGAGCGGGCGGCTCGCAAAGTACTCCTCGCTCTGCTCCCGGCTGACCTTCTCCACCGTGCCCACCACGCGCACGGAGCGATGAACCTCTCTCCAGTAAAACACCAGGGCGGCATGCGCGTTTTCCGCCATCTCCTGCGACTTGCGTGAGCCGTAGTTGGTGTAGAAGACGAACCCGCGCTGGTCGAGCTCCTTGAACAGCACCACCCGCGCGGACGGCACCCCGCGCTGCGTCGCTGTGGCTAGAACCATCGCCTCCGGCTCTTGCACTTTCTTCCCCTCGACGGCCTCCGCGAACCACGCCCGAAACTGCTCGAACGGCAATGGCACAACCGTGCGTGGTGACAGAGTGTCTGGCGTATGGTACTGGTAGTGCTCGGTGACTTTGAGCTTCTTAGATGTCATCTTGATTGGCGGCGTTTGCTGCTGTGCGAAGGGGTTGACTGCTAAACTTCGTGTGTAAACGAGGTACTGCGCTGCTGAAGCCGCGCAATATCTGGGTACTGGGTAAAATAACCTTGAGGAGCCAAGCATTCACTACTTCAAGTAATTGACATCAACTCAATCATGATCTCATGTGGCAAATACTGCCAATCAAATAATACAAGCAAACCTGACACAGTGTTCATGACCAACTTATTACAGTGTAGAAAATTTATAATAAAGGATGCCAAAATTTTTTAAACTTGTAGGCATTGAAAATGTAAAAAATATTGAATTTATTTATAAAGGATTATTTCAGATATCCAAGGCAAGAAAGGTTGGTTACAAAATACAAAATTTGTAGGGTTATAATTTTTTAATTTTTTCATCTAATTTTTTGAGTGGTATTATTATATATAAAATTTTTGAATATGATGATTTGAATTTGTCTCAGTCCCCTGCAGGTGCACTGGTACTTTTTGCAAGGAAGAAAGATGGAGGCCTTTGCCTCTGTGTCGACTATCAAGGTCTCAACAAGATAACTCAAAAGAACCACTACCCTATCCCCTGAATCGAGACTCTCGTTGACCAACTGCACTCAGCTAAAATCTATTCGAAGATTGACCTCTGTGTTGGGTATAACAACATGAGGATAGCTGAAGGAGATGAGTGGAAAACTGTGTTCCACACTCACTACAGTGCATTTGAGTATCTTGTCATGCATTTTGGACTCACAAATGTGCCCACAACCTTTCAGCACCTTATGAATGATATCTTTCATGATTTAGTTGACATCAATGTGGTAGTCTACCTTGACAACATCCTGATTTACTTGGACAACCTCAAACAACATCACGACCACATCCGAGAGGTCCTACAACATCTATGCAAGGCAGACTTACATGTGCGACCTGAGAAGTGTGATTTCCACACTGTGACAGTCAAATACCTCAGAGTTATAGTGTCCCCTGACAGAATTGCCATGGACCCTTTGAAGATACAGGCCATCCTAAGTTGGCCTGTACCCACGAAGATCCATGACCTTCAGAGCTTCTTGGGCTTTGCTAATTTTTATTGAAGATTTATTGACAATTATTCAGGCATCATTATTCCACTTACATGACTTCTCCGCAAGGACACGCCTTGGAAGTGGAGTCCACAATGTCAAGAAATCTTCGATATGCTCAAGCAAGCCTTTACCAAAGCTCCTGTCCTCCGACACTACAACCCCAACCACCCCATCACACTAGAATGCAACACTTCCAATTATGCCATAGCAGCCATTCTCTCCCAAACCAATCCTGTGACTAATGAGCTACATCCCATTGCTTTCCATGCACGTATGATGATCGCTGCAGAGCTCAACTATGACATCTATGACAAAGAGCTCCTCATGATACATGATGCATTCAAGCAGTGGAGAGCGTACCTTGAAGGCACGAGATACCAAATCCAAGTTTTCTCCGACCATAACAACCTACAATATTTTACCACCATGAAACAACTCAGCTGTTGACAAGCCTGCTGGGCAGAGTATCTTTCTAGTTTCGATTATGTTATTCATTATCGAGCAGGAAAGCTAGGCGCAAAGCCAGATGCCCTCACACGATGACCTGACATCTACCCAAAGAAGTCTGACCAACCCACGACCAACACACTAAACAACAAGGTCACAATACCACTGGAACTCCTTCAAGCAGCTGTCATTCTCAATGAAGAAGCCCTGATTTCATGAATTCGACATGCTCCCTGCGACTCCTACTTCTCCAAAAAATCACAGGGCACTTCACAAGGTTGCAACAAGGTTGCAACAAGGCATTTTCGCTCTCGCCTAGTGAATTGCATGGGTATTGGTACCCGCACGGGTTTTCTTCATGGGTATGGGTAGGTGTGGGTATGGGTAATGGATTCTGGACCCTTCCAAAACCCGTACCCTTCATAGGGGTACACAGGTAGCCAGTCAGCGTGGATCCTATTGTCGCATGTCCAGATTTGGCTGTCAGCTCAGTCAACTTGGGCATTGATTTGCATTGGTATGTGGAGTAAGTTAGGTCTAGTGAAGGACAATGATGTTATGGGTGTCACAGTACTGGCTGAAGTTGAAGGAGATGAGGAGGAGATGGCAGATGGGTGGGACACCATTGTATTTGTGCATAGCATAGTTAGAAGTACAAACCCGTACCCGTACCCGGCAGTTTAGTGGACCTGTACCCATGGGTAAGGGTACTGTCAGGTGTGGGTACGGGTACAGTCAAATTTACCCATGGGTTACCCGTGCCATTCACTACTCTCACCCAATGGCTCATTATTACTTCGAAATGGCAAAATATATGTCCCTGACCACGATTCCCTCTGACTTAGTGTTGCCACAGCTAGACTAGTCACAAGCCAGCTAGACCAGCTGCAGCTAGTGACTACTCTAGCTGGTCTCAATTTGTCTTAGCTGTAGTCATAGCTGCAGCTGGTGAGTTTAGCTGACTATATGTCATGACCCAACACACCTTGTTATGGTTCACCTGACATGTCTCCACACTTGATGGCTGCTCCCAACTCAATTCCACCACATTGTCACGGTCCTAACAAGGTTAGCGGCGAAGGGGTTAGCGGAGCGGAGATATTCTATCGGAGTCCTGTCGGAGTTCGATATCGGAGAAATGGAGAAGTAAACACGAGGAAGAGAGACTTATGGGACTGCGGCCTCAACATATGTGTTGTGCCACTGCGTATATACGTGTCCCTATTTATCAAACAAGAACAATACCTAAGGGAGGATCAGAACACAAGTCAAAACTCCGAAGTTGATCAGAGTCCGCCGGAGTTGGTCGGAGTTGATCGGATGACGTGGAGAACGTCGAGGACGATGAGGACGAAAGCTCAGAGATGTTTTTAGGATCAAGAGACGTTAATATTCGAACTGAGGAGCAGGGAGATACAGGTGGAAACTTATACTGCAAGGACAGAGTATAGGAGTAATGTGAAACAATGTACTTATCAAATTACTAGGAGAGTTTCACCACTTGTGCCTGTGCAATTTTCTTGGAACAAAGAAACAACAACAAAAGCGACTCCCATGGGTCAAGGGTATCCTCTCAATAGTAAACAGAATGAGGGGATGGAGGGAGAAGGTTCTAGAATGAAGTCCGAATGGTCCGAAGGTCGGTGGAGTAAAGTCCGATGAAGATGCGGAGTGGGGCGTACGGAGTTACGGCGGAGCGGATCGGAGTTGGTACAGAGCTCGGAGTCCGGGGCGGGGATAGTGCTTATGCAAGCGGATGGGGTCATAACACACATAACGATTGCCCCGAACCTACAATCAGCAATTCTGCATGTGGACCGTAATTCTGACAGACTCTGTGTGCTTCACTGTTGTTCGGCCAATGTTGGGAAGCCTTGGGAATGAGTGGAGTCGGTTTAGGACTTGCAGGGTGGCCTCTAGACGAGTTAGCCAAGACCCCTTGACGATATTAGGCTTTGGGGTCTGGATATGGTGGCTGAAACATGGTCAAATCCTATCCTTGTATCGTCCCACATCCTCTCCTGCCATGTCCTCACCCCTTCCTGTCAGCGTGGCTTGCATGCAGAATTCCCGCCTACTGTCAGGACTGCCATTACGCCCCTTCTGCTGTTGTTTATAGTTGTATTTGGGTGGAATTGACCTACTCTTGACAGTATGTCCTATGCTACGCCACAGATGCCCCAACCCAACCTGCCGAGGATGTGCTTGAGGTCCCATTGGGATGAAATGGTGCCACCTCAGGCCCCCTCGCCATCTATACACACCCGACCGACAACCTGGCAAGGCCCTTTGGGTCCCCAGACCCTGGCTTCTGTGTCCGCTTCATTGGGGAGGATGCTCACACCAGGTTTGGCTTCTTTGGGAGGCTCCAACCCCCTGGCCCCAGTACCCCCTTATCCTCCCACTCCACCCACGATGCCTCCAAGCCCTACTCCGCTACCTCGACCCTCAGCCCCTGTTCATGGATCGAGATATACACTTACACCAGTACTACCCCCACTATCCCCATTCACAACTAACTACTCTGGAGTGCTACCAGCACTCCCTTTCCCGATACCCGGTGTAAGGATGATATGCGGTTTAGATAAGGAAACATCACAGATACCGACTATCCAGATATTTAGGCATCAAAGGCAACAGCGACCAATAACAATCTGATACTGTCTGATAACGTCTGGGACATCCGATAAACATCCAATATCGGACTCTCTGGTCTCCAGTCTGCCGTGATGATCACAGCCCGCAGGTCATACACACCGCCCACACCTCTCTATTTCATCACTCCAACATGGTCAGCACTCGACATACTCACTATTTCATTCCCCTTCTTTTATTTCACATACCATGCTGTAAATTTCATATTGTGATCCCTTTCAACCATCCAATCATTTAAATGTTTCAACCCTTTGCAGTGCTTTGCCCATTGTTCCTAGTACCCCTTTGCTGTACCAGCCACACTTTCCTTCATTTTATGAGCAGTCCGGACATATGCTAGTTATCGGACATTTCATCCCTCCGAACCGCATGACTCACTTATGAATTATGGCCCTTATATGACCCTGTACACAATACCGCATTGCCTTATGTAGCTTCCAGAGATTTCCGTAGGATCGGATTTGCTGTACTTAGAAAAATTGTACATAAGTATGTACCGGACTCTATGGAAATCCAGCTTTTTGAACACCCACATTGTGCTGTGATCTTTAGCAAGCTCACCCTTTGTCGTACCTATTGATCTGCTGGCCTTCATCGTCGCCAGCCCCTCGAACCTTCGATCTGAACATCGGACGCTACTGGATCTGATACCAGACACTTCAGACAATGTATATTTTCATTCTCTGAACATTTTACGCTCAGCCTCTACATCATCCAAGGTTCTGTCCAGTGTCTACATTGTGTAACAAGACCCCCTGAAGAACCCGGCTGCGAACATCTATTTGCAGCCAACACCTGTACAGCCTACTACAATTTTGGAGCCCACCGCAAGGGGGTCGTAACAACGTCTTCACTACGGCCTTCGAGGATTCCCAGAGGCTCCTCCGCTTTCCAGCCTCGACGCTCCGAATGCCTGAGAACTCGAAACCCAAATCCGATCACTGAACCACCACATTCTGAACCTCCTGGAGAAGTAATTGAAACTTCCCACTTTCTTCCATCAGACATTCCCAGTATTTCATCCATTGTTTACTCCCACACAAGCTTCGCCACCCCAGTTACCACATTACCACAGATCTTTGAAGAACCACTTACACCACTCCCCCTTGAATCGAGCATCCTTCACTTCCCACCAGAAACACCTCAGAATTCACCGGACAAAGTTCACCTACCACCTTACACACCAATACAAATGGCTAATCAACCAAGATATCTGCTCCGTGGCGCTCACGGGGCCCCTGCCTTCGACGGAGTACCAACGCATCTTAACTGGTACTTCGAGGACATTGACATCGTACTAACTGGCATTAATCCAGACGTTCTGGAAACCGATTTAATTCGGTATGCAAAGCATTACCTCGACACTGATACATGTCTTCTTTGGGAGACTCTCACACCCGACCCACACCCGGAATGGACTTGGGATACCTTCAAAGCGGCTGTCCGACGCCTTTATCCAGGTTCCAATGGCGGCCGTTTGTTTTCTGTCGCCGATTTGGACCATTTCATATCAGACTCGGCCCAAAAAGGAGTTTACACATGCGCAGAACACGGAGAGTACTACTGGGACTTTCTTCGGATCACCTCACATCTGATCAGTTCACAACATATGTCCACCAATGATAGGAACCGGCTTTACATCCTCAGATTTGGGGATCACACAAGGCACCGGATCGAGAGCCGGCTCGCTATTATACTACCTAATCACCATCCGGAGGATCCATACCCCATGAATGATGTACACACCGCAGCCGAGTTCCTACTCTCCTCAACATCCCCGCACTCCGTGACAACTGATCAATTCTCCAGACCCATCCGCTTCGCATCCACAGCCCCCGGGAGGGAACCAAAACCAGTAATCAAGAAGGAAGAACTCGACATGTCCGCGGCCTTGGCGACATTCGCTTTTACAATGGCCCACCTGGAATCAATTTTATCAGCTCAGTCTCTCGAACCAGCAAAACATCCCGTTCCTCGGACCACGAATTCCCCTACAGATCAGACATGTAACTTCTGCTCGGAACTAGGTCATTTTGTTAGTGCTTGTCCGAAAGCTCTCGAATACATCAAGTCCGGTAAATGTATACGGAACACCGAAGGCAGGATTTGCCTTCCCTCCGGACGATACTTGCCCGGCACCATTGTGGGGAATAACCTATCAGAGTGCTTTGATAAGTACTACGCCACTTACCAATCCCAGAATACGCAGCCAGCGACTACCGCGGTATTTGAAGCACAGCCTACCAGATCATCCGGTGACCTCGGGGATATGGAAGACGATTCGGACGAAGAAGATGGCAAGAGGATCGCCCTGGAAAATATGGCTCGCACCTTTGCAAACGATGTGGCAAAGAAAATAGACAAGGGCAAAAGGAAAGCGCCTGCACCCCGGAATAACGATCCACAGCCATCTAGGTTACCTCCTCCACCCGCCGTTGTCATTACCCCACCTCTGGTCATGCGCCCATCGAAGCCGGAAAGAATCAAATGACCTGACGTCCAGTATCATTACCAAGCTCCCATTGAGAATCCGGTAACTGTTCAACAAGTCTTTGATCGCGCGCTCGACATCCCGGTCCGTGTGACACCTCGTGAACTACTTGCCATTTCTGGAGATGTCCGCAAAAAGATGAAGGATATGGTTACTGCCCGCCATGTTCTGGTCACTGCTTCCGTCGTACAGGATACGCTCTACACAAATATTACAGCCCTAGACACCTCCGATCTCATTGTGGCAGTCGACGCCACTCCGCTCCGCATTGTAGAAGGCATATTGGATGGTCGGATCGCCACGGAGTGTCTTCTCGACCAGGGTAGCTCTATTGTAGCAATGAGGTGAGACGTTTGGGAAAAGCTCGGCAATCTGCTGCACTCTGAACGAGTAATCCATATGGAATCATCCCATGGCACCATCGCTCCGACGCTTGGACTCATTAAGAACTTTCCATTGCAGATTGGTCCGTGCACTTTCCATGTTCAAATGCAAGTGGCAGACATGCTGCCCTGCGAGGTTCTCATCGGACGATCATTTTTTATGCTAACCGGCTCTCAGACAATTGACCATCCCCACAGAGCCCAGGATCTCATTCTAAACGATCCGAACACAGGAGAACGAATCACTGTGCCAACAAAAGAGCGAATGCTGGTCTGCAAAACTTTGAATAACAAGAAACTGCATCCAGATTTTTGATGGCTGGAGCCTCGATTATCCACAAATCTACAGACTCACCTCCGGTCGATGCGGACACGGAACCTATACCCAAATACGAGACTCCAGCCATCTTTTCCACTTCCATTCAGGATTCCTCATCATCTTCTTTTGTAAATCTAGCCCCTCTCGATCCCATTCCTTGTATCAGTGTCTCAGACATTTCTCTTGATTCTGTTGATTCCCTGGTCGCTACTGAATGTGAACTGACACATCCGAATATCGCATATCCCCTGTACAACAATACCTCTGAAATGAATTTCCTGTCTATGGATGCCGTTTTGCCAGTTTACCTAGGAAAGAAATATAAGAAGGTAGCAAACCACGTAAATCTGATCAAAGCAACAGTTCCCGAAGAATTTTGGATTGTCTGACGACGGCATCTGGACCCACTAGCCAATATACCGACACTTCCAACACACCCCCCCAATTTCACCCCCGGTCTCCGATATACTCAAGACCAGAAAGATGCACATAACGCAAACCCCACTGGATTTTTATGGCCAGACGTTTTACCCTCGGAACGAGCCACAATCCAACGATCCACTGGTCACTCTCCATTTTACATCGCACACAGTGTTGAACTGCTTTTCCCTTTTGACATATCCGAAGCAACATATCTAATTCCGACTGCTGACACCCCGATAACTACTACGGAACTGATAGCCCTTCGAGCCCGCCAACTACAAAAATGAGAAGAAGACCTAGCGTCCATCGCCGACAAAGTACTCGCTGCCTGAAAACAATCTGTCAAGCAGTTCATCGATGCACATCGGAACTCTATCATCGACTACGATTTCAAACCCAGATCGCTGGTATTGATCCAAAACTCGGCCGTAGAAATGGAATTAAACCGGAAGACAAAACCACGATTCTTCGGACCGATGATCATTGTTCGCTGAACTCAATACGGCACATATATTCTCTCGGAATTTGACGGCGCTGTCTCAAAGATCCACTACGCAGCTTTCTGCATCATTCCCTACTATCCGCGATCGCAAACATCAATTCCGGTCACATCTATCATCGACCAAACAATGGAGATAAACGAGGACATCTCACGCTATCAAATACATGAGGCCTCACATAACTCCAGCGATACCGGAGATGGGAAAAGCCAAGCTGCCGAACTATCCGATGAATCCGACAATGAAGCCGCCGATACCGACACTCTGGAGCAGCTCGAAAACTTTGGCCTCGCCATTAGGCATTTTCCCCAATGTATCCCTTATTTTTCCCATTGTTTTCTTTGGCCAGAACGGCAAAATAAATAAATAATAATAATAATAATAAAATTAATTTTAATTTTTTAAAAAAAAAATTGAAATTTCGGACAAGTCCAAACTTTATACCTGACGTTCCATTTTACCTTTATATCTCCCTTTCACATTCCTCACTCACTTTTCTTACACATAATAGTACCATATTGAAAAAGAAGAAAAACACAGATAAAAACAAAACATTTATATCGTTAAGGGCTCACCAAGGAGAAGCATCCGGAGCAGCTTGGCTCCGGCCTTCACCTGATCAGCGCCCCTTTCCATCATCTCCAGCGCTCTCTCCAGCGCCTTCCATCCGGACACCCCTGGCTCCATCTCCCGCTCCTTTCCCTTTCGGCTGGCACCCGCCTCCGCCTTCTTCTGCTTTGCCGGCGGCTCCACCACCTCCATGCTCTCCTCATCCTCGATCTCGTCCTTGTCCTCCTCCGGCGTCGTCTCCTTGCGAACCGGTGCCCGTGTCGCACCTCGCCTCGGCCTCTTGCTGCTGCTTGCCTCCGTTGCCTTCGGACCTGCTCCACTACATTAGCCGACACGGATCCGGTACTCTCTTGACCTACCTCTGGTTCCGGACACCGCCGCCTTCTCAGTCTTCACTCCTGAAACATACTGATCAGTTGGCTCATCACCGAAATAAAAAGAATACTACTCACCTCGTACAGCCGAGAGACTACACGACACCTTGTAGGTCCGGCACCACCGGCATGCCACTCCTTCCACTCCGTAACACGAGTGCCGTTTCCGGGCACACGCTTCGCAGGCCGGCTCATGCTCCTACTCACCGGATCAGAAGCCTAAGAATCAAAAAGCCCATTTAACAACTTACCTTGTCCCCAGGCTGTCGCGCAGCCCGGAGCTCGATGTCGGCCCCCACTCCGACCCTCCGCCCTCGCCCTCGTCCCTCCGTTGCCCGTTTTCCAATATCGCCCCATCCCGACATATGATGAGGCGTCGCAGTCATCCGCACGCCGACCCGATGTTCCAGAACAGAGGGCACCTCAACCACTACACGGTGCCCCCCGATCCTCGCACTGGTCGCCCCCGCCTTGATGACACCAACGGCCGTTACCCTGTCGGTTCCCCATAGGGTCCGGTCACCCTCTTGATCGTCCTCTGCGGCCCCCGCCTTGTTCACGGCACCCGTCGTCGGATCTGTTTCCTTGCCTGCGCCCGGCTCCAAGACGACTGCCGGATCCGACACGGTCGTGGTCACCACTGCATCGGCGACCGGCGTAGCTGCTGCTGTTGCTGTTGTTGCCTCTGCCACTGCCACCCGCACCTCTCCTGTCTCCACCTCCGCAGTCGCCACCTCGTCCGCATGCAGCTCCGCAACGTCCGGCGATATCGTTGTTGTTGCTGCCGCCACTGCGGCGGGCTCCTCCACTCCTGTCATTGCTGTTGCTGCTACCGTCGCCCTGCTGTCATCCTCGCTGTCACTAATCACGATGAGGCGCGCCCGGGCAAGGCGCGCCCTCTTCTCGGCAGCCCTCGCCGCCTCCGTCCGCCTCTCCTCCGCCTCCGCTGTGGCCCGCTCGATGGCCGCCCTCTCCTCGTCCGCACGTTCCTGTTCGGCTTCGGCCTCCTCCTGTTTCCTCACCCGCTCGGCAGTCCACTCGTCCCCATGGAGTTTTCGCCATTTCTTGAGCCTTCGCGCAATGAGGACGAGTCCCTCGTCCACTTCCACGTCATCATCAATTGCCGCAACATAGCTGGCAAGAAAATCATCCTAAAACCTGTCAGTGCGATGTGAAAAGGAAACAAAGAAACATCACGTACTGCATCACCCCCGTACATCTGCACCCATTCTGCGTATTCACTGTCCTGCCCCCGCTCCGGCAACGCTTCACCCGGCACCATGGCCCATGCCTCCGTCATCGCCTGGGCCGCATTCCGGAAAACAAGAGTATCGAAGTTTTCCATCTTTTTTTGGATGGCTGATGTGTTGCTGTTATTGGAGAAAGCACAAATGCGTGTTTGGACCTATGTGCACCCACACAACATGTACTTTATGATCAACAAACGGTTATTTGGCCCTGTTTGGCTGCAACCGAGGGCAGTTGCATTTTCAGCCCCCGGGAGAATGTAAGGATGATATGTGGTTTAGACAAGGAAACATCACAGATACCGACTATCTGGATATTTAGGCATCAAAGGCAACAGCAACCGATAACGATCTGATACTGTCCGATAATGTCCAGGACGTCCGATAAACATCCGATATCGGACTCTCTGGTCTCCAGTCTGCCGTGATGATCACAGCCCGCAGGTCATACACACTGCCCACACCTCTCTATTTCATCACTCCAACATGGTCAATGCTCGACATACTCACTATTTCATTCCCCTTCCTTTATTTCACATACCATGCTGTAAATTTCATATTGTGATCCCTTTCAACCATCTGATCATTTAAACGTTTCAACCCTTTGCAGTGCTTTGCCCATTGTTCCTAGTACCCCTTTGCTGTACCAGCCACACTTTCCTTCATTTTATGAGCAGTCCAGACATATGCTAGTTATCGGACATTTCATCCCTCTGAACCACATGACT